>CM056049.1:693987986-694587986 GCA_029574335.1 Rana kukunoris
AGCAAACTAAAAACAGTAAAAAGAGAAAAAATTATATAATCCAAACATCTAAAAATTCCAAAGAATGAATCCCTAGTTAAATTAGATATGTTACATACAAAGTTCGATAATATTATTTTACAGGCGACTTTTTAAAAGACCGCTGCTTTAAGTATAAAAGTGATGATTTTTTTATTTTTTTATATCCAGCTGTATATCAGAAAACTGCTAGCTCTGTGGGCTGTTCTGAGCCTGATTAGTGATGATACGGGTTTCAAATGGCAACGCTAAATTCATTACTACTACATTATTTAATTAATCTACTACTGCATTTCTAAATTCTTTTTCTTTTCTCTTCATTATCACATGTGAGATAATAAATTCTAACTTACCTTGGAATTGACAAAAGAAGATAAGCAGAATGGTGACCGTCCCAATTTTATTGTCCTTCATGGCTCTGCTGAAGTCTTCTGTCAGTAACGAATGCGACTTTCATTTCTGGGATCCCATCAGAGAGAGAGGATGTGATGTCACCCGTCCTCACTGCTAACAGAGAAACACACTATATAATGAACAAATGTGAAACGAGAGATTAGCAATAAACATGTCCAATATATGTCTGCATTGTATATAGAAAAGATTGCATTTGGAGAATAGCATGGCATTGCTAGGAACACACCTTGTAGCAGACTGAAGCAAGATCATCCATATTCTTTGGAATTCATAAAGAGCATCCTAGACATTCCTTAGAACTATGTAGTGATTTAACATAACAAATGTCAGTGCCTGCAATAGATTTAGAAACCTGTTCGAAATAGGTACAGTACGTGAGTTTGTTGCATTGTTGTTTTTTTTAACCTAAACTGTTAGACAGGGTCTATTTGGTTGTTTTGCAGACTGGCTGGTAAGTGTGCTGAGAAATCTTTTGTTTGTTGGTGATGTGCATTGCCCTTCCATGTGCACCTTGCTGAAAAGGCCAGTTATAGTTTGGGGTGGTTGCCACTTTTTCTTTGCATAGTTGGTTGAATTGGGTGCAAGGACACACTGGATGCCTTTTGCTGGGCATCATGTGCATCTCTATGCCTCTAAGAAGGGGTAGGCTCCCTTCAGGTATACCTTCCCTTCAGGCCCAGGCTGGCCTTAGGGCATACCGGGCAAATTCATGGTAGGCTGTGGCGGCCTTTGATGGCCCGCGGGCCGCATGTCACCTCTCCCCCCAGTGTAACATTCAGGGGGTTCAGAACTGTTAGGGGGTGTCTGTGTAACAAACTGTGGGAGGCTGTGTAATGTAAAGGGGTCCAGAGGTCCGGTGCTATGTAATGTAAAGAGGTCCAGAGGTGCAGGGTGCTGTGTAATGTAAAGGGGTCCAGAGGTGCAGGGTGCTGTGTAATGTAAAAGGGTCCAGAGGTGCAAGGTGCTGTGTAATGTAAAGGGGTGCAGGGTGCTGTGTAATGTAAAAGGGTCCAGAGGTGCAAGGTGCTGTGTAATGTAAAGAGGTGCAGGGTGCCGTGTAATGTAAAGGGGTCCAGAGTTGCAGGGTGCTGTGTAAAGTAAAGGGGTCCAGAGGTGCAGGGTGCTGTGTAATGTAAAGGGGTCCAGAGGTGCAGGGTGCTGTGTAATGTAAAGGGGCCCAGAGGTGCAGGGTGCTGTGTAATGTAAAGAGGTCCAGAGGTGCAGGGTGCTGTGTAATGTAAAGGGGCCCAGAGGTTCAGGATGCAGTGTAATGTAAAAGGGGTCAAAGGTGCGGTGCTATGTAATGTAAAGGAGTCCAGGGTGCTGTGTAATGTAAAGGAGTCCAGAGGTGCAAGGTGCTGTGTAATGTAAAGGGGCCCAGAGGTGCAGGATGCAGTGTAATGTAAAAGGGGTCAAAGGTGCGGTGCTATGTAATGTAAAGGGGTCCAGGGTGCTGTGTAATGTAAAGGGGTCCAGCGGTGCAAGGTGCTGTGTAATGTAAAGGGGTCCAGAGGTACAAGGTGCTAGAACTCGACATCCCATCATTAACCACCGCCGCGAAACGCAGATTTCGCTGCCCCCCCCCCCCCCCCGGGCTGCTCAGTCTAAAATGCCCCGGCCTATTTTTTGTCCCATAATTCCCTTAATCTGTCCATTCTTATATGTGCGCCTACTATGGAGGCTCTGGAAATTTTGAGTTAGGAACACAGTATATACAGAAGTCCCTTGTCGTGGGCACTGTGGCTTACACATATATTTGCAAATGTGTGCAAGCAAATCCCTCTGTTTTCAACGTACACTGTCACACAGCGTCAATTTGGTTGTTTTGCAGGCTGGCTGGTAAGTGTGCTGGGAAATCTTTTGTTGGTTGGTGATGTATGTTGCTCTTAAATGTGTATCTTGCTGCAAAGGCTAGTGATCAACTTATCGATTAGTGTTGTATTAAACAATGACACATCTCCCACTCCATTCAGCTACTGGCTGGGAGATTTCCTGCCAAAAAACAAAGGGGCAGGATACTGGCTGATGGTATGGGTCAGATATAAACAAAGGCCAAATGTCCCAACCTATAACTGGCCTTAACAGCAAGGTGCACAAAAGGTTTGTGCAAAAGTTATAGCGCCTACAAAATAGGGGACAGAATTTTTTTTTTTTTACTGTTATTTTTTTTACTAGAAATGGCGGCGATCTGCGACTTTTATTGGGACTGTGACATTATGGCGGACACATCGGACACTTTTGACACATTTTTGGCGCCATTCACATTTATACTGCGACCAGTGCTATAAATATGCACTTATTACTGTATAAATGTGACTGGCATTGAAGGTGTTAACACTATGGGGTGAGGAAGGGGTTAAATGTGTACCCTGCATTGTGTTCTAACTGTGGGGGAGGGGGACTGACTGGGGAGGTGACCGGTCTGTGTCCCTATGTACAAGGGACACAGATCGGTCTCCTCTCTCCCTGACAGTGACAGGACGCTGTCTCTGTGTGAGCCGGCAATGAGAGATGATCTCATATGTTTACATTTGAGATCATCTCTCATTGGCCGCACAGATCGCATCGCAAACAGCCACTCTGATTGGCCCGTCGTGGCGATCTGTAATTGGCTGTGTCCAAGGGACACGGCCAACACAGAGTTTCCCCGCTGCGCGCTCTCGAGCGAGCGCGGGGAACGCCCAAAAGGGCGGACATCAAAAGACGTCCTGTTGGATATTCAGGTCCGCGCTGTAGCCGTCATTCGGCTATAGCGTGGGCCTCAAGTAGTTAAGTTGGCTATACATTATTAGAATTTCATTAAAAAATTTCCTTTCTAAGGCTCCTAAGCTGAAAAAAATGCTGTAAAAAACACTGTATAAAAAAATCATTCAATATATTATTGAGCTTTTTTCCCGGTGTTTTTCCCTTTTATGGGCTGGCGTTTTTCTGGCATTTAGCAAATTAGCTGGTTGTTCATTAAAAAAAAAAATTGCCATGTGGTTTCCCTCAAAATCCATACTAGACCTAAGAGTCTGGTATAGATTTGGGGGGTGGGGGGGTTTCAATCATTAGATAGATTGATAGCGACAGGCGCTATTGGCTCCCGCTGCTGTCAATCAAATTCAGAGACACAGGAGCCGGGGGCGGGGCCGAATCCTGCTGTCTGTGCCAATAGATGCAACAGCAGGACTCAGTAGCGTACGTTCGTGAATGCCCCCATCGAAAAGCGTCTCTCCATGGGGGCACTCAAGAAGAGGAGGAGCCAGGAGTACCCCTAGGGGACCACTTTTTGCAAAACCCTTGCATAGAGGAGGTACGTATGTTTGTTTTAAAAAAAAAAAAGGACCTTTACAACCCCTTACAATTACGATGCGCCACAGAGTGACACAGGAAATCATTTTTGCCTGTGGCCATCAAGTTATATAAATATTTCCTGTGAGGACTGGAGGTGAATATTTAAACATGGTTTACGATCAGGATTTTTATGTCGTTTTTATAGTATGTTGGCATTATGTTAATTATTATTTGGGGTAATGCTAGAGAAAGTGGTGTATTATTTGCATTTTGGTAGTATAATTTTATGTTCATTTTGAATCTGTGTTATTTATTCTATGTTGTATTTTATTTGTATGGGTGGTTTATTAGAGTGTAATTTTTATTTGTTGCTAATGGCTGTTATTGGGAATTTTGTTATGTCTTGTTCTGTTCATTGTTGTGATCTTGTGTTGTCTTTGTTGAGTGTGATATGTGTTGCAATAATTTCCCTTTGGGGTTTAACCTCCCTGGCGTTCTTCCCTTGTGTGTGGCACGGGGTGAGATTTTTAAGCTAAGATCGGTAACCCCGTGCCACACACGGACTTGCCTCGCTGGATGCAGAAAAAAAGTTTACTTACCTTTTCTCTGCGATCCAGCGATGAATCTCCGCAGTACACGGCGGCCGGATGTCCGCCTGATGCTGTGTGTTCCGCCGATTCCCTTCCCTGCGAGCGTTGCGACGTAGGGGGGGGAACGGCGCCAAATTCAAAAATGTAAACAAACACTATACATACAGTACACTGTAATCTTATAGATTACAGTACTGTATGTAAAAAATACACACCCCCCATGTCCCTAGTGGTCTGCCCTGTACACTACATGTCCTTTTATATAATAAAAACTGTTCTTTCTCCCTGCAAACTGTAGATTGCCCATAGCAACCAAAAGTGTCCCTTTATGGCAAAAATTGTTTTAGAGCAGCTAAAAAACAGCGATAATAAATCAGAATCACTTGTAGAATTTAGCGATAGCGATTTATGGGGAAATTCGGCATAAAAAAAAAATAAATAATGACAGCAAAAATTCTGCAACTGAGCAAATTTCAGTGATTTTGATTTGATTACATTATTGAATAATTTTTACTATAATTATATTATTATTTGTTATAATTTTTTATAATTATTTATTATATTATAATTTTTAATAAAAAAAAAAAAAAAAATCATACCCGGGATGCCTATTAGACTCTTGTTTGGATAGATTTCAGTGAGTTATTCCTAAGAATTACAAGCCTACAGTATAAAACGCCAAATTCCCTTGCAAATAATGGTACCGCTTTCAGCACCTAAAATCTGAAAGAATCATACCGCCAGGGAGGTTAACCTCCCTGGCGGTGTTATTCTTTCAAATTTTAGGTGCTGAAAGCGGTACCATTATTTTGCAAGGAAATTTGGCGTTTTATACTGTAGGCTTGTAATTCTTAGGAATAACTCACTTAAATCTGTCCAAACAAGAGTCTAGTATTATAATATAATAAATAATTATAAATAATTATAACAAATAATAATATAATTATAATACAAATTATTCAATAATGTAATCAACTCAAAATCACTGAAATTTGCTCAGTTGCAGAATTGTCGCTGTCATTACTGTTATTTTTATATGATGAATTTCCCCACAAATCGCTATTGCTCAATTCTGCAAGTGATTATAATTTATTATCTCTGTTTTATAGCTGATCTAAAACCATTTTTGACATAAAGGGACACTTTTGGTTGCTATGGACAATCTACAGTTTGCAGGCAGAAAGAACAGTTTTTATTATGTAAAAGAACATGTAGGACACTGGGCAGACCACTAGAGACAAGGGGGGGGGTGTGTATTTTTTACATACAGTACTGTAATCTATAAGATTACAGTATACTGTATGTAATGTGTTTGTTTACCTTTTTGAATATGGCGCCGTTCTCCGCCCCGTGCGTGGTAACGTCGCAGGGAACGGAGATCGGCGGCACACAGAGGCACTGTGTGAATTGAGCGAGCACCCGCTCGCTCACACAGCGTGGATGCATTGCTGGATCCAGGGACAAGGTAAGTAAACCCTGCCTGTGGATTCTGCGAGGCGAGCCCGAGTCTGACTCGGGGTTACCGATCGCAGCATGAAAATTTAACCCCGAGTCATACTCGGGAATACCGCCAGGGGGTTGATACTGCTTTAATGTGTTTTTTCTTCAGGAAATTTTAATCAATCCAAAATCAATTGTTAAAGCGGAGTTTCACCCAAAAGTGGAACTTCCGCTCATCGGGTTCTTTGCCGGCCGCCCCCCGGTGCCACAATTAGCACCTTTCGGGGAGGAGGGGGGACAGTATACCTGTCAAAGACAGGTATCCTTTCCCACTTCTGGGAGTCCAGGCCGCAGCCGTGACAGTAGCGCAGGGGTTCCTTCCTCCTCCACCGGCCGTGGGGTCAGTAGGAGAGGAGAGCAGGCCTCGCGCATGTGCAGTAGGGTTCATGGCGTGAAGCTGAAAGGCTACACTGCCGGGTAACCTTACCCGCAATGGCGGCGGCAGGTGATGCAAACATCAGCTGCCGACATCGCAGTACTCTAGGACAGGTAAGTGTCCATTTATTAAAAGCCAGCAGTATGTGTAGCTTCTGGTTTTTAATAAAAAAATATTTGCCGGAAACACCGCTTTAAGCAAACAAAATGTTGAAGTACATTCAAAAGATATCCCCCAGGCCATCGAATGTACAAAGAATTTTAGTACATAAGATTAAGAGCTGCCATCCGGTGAAGCAGTTTTGCAGTTTGTTGGAAGATTTCCATGCAACCCAATGGGGTTGATTTACTAAAACTGGAGAGTGCAAAATCTGGTGCAGCTGTGCATTGTAGCCAACCAGCTTCCAACTTCAGCTGGTTGGAAGCTGATTGGTTACTATGCAGAGCTGCACCAGATTTTGCACTTTCCAGTTTTAGTAAATCAACCCCAAGAATCACAACTAAAGGCCCATACACACGATTGGATTTTCCGACAACAATGGTCCGACGGACAACAAATGTTAGCTGTGCATGCTCTCAAATTTTAAGGCAAAACATGTGTTCCATCAGATCATTCGATCATGTGTTCACAAATCCATCGGACTAAAATCCAAAGTACAAACACGCATGCTCCGAATCAATGCTAAACATTAGCCAACAATAGAAGAAGTTGCCCAAAGGGTGGCGGTAAAGAGCTGAAAAACCACGCCGTTTGGTGAATGTTGGCAGAAAATTTTCTGCCGTCTGTATGCAGAACAAGTTCATGGATAACGCACAAATATCCATGGAAAAGTCAGATGGAAGTCCGATCACGTGTACGAGGCTTAATATGCATGCACCAGGGTCAGGCATCTAATGTCGTGTATTCCAAGACTTATGTGTGTGTAGCGCTCACCCCCGAAGGAGCTGCTGATTAGTTTGGGACCGGCATGTTAGGTTACCAATGAGTCTTGTCTAGGGATAATATTAGTAAAGGTGGTTAAAGAGCAAGTGTCCAGACGTCAACTTGAGTTTTCAATGCTTTATTCCAAGGCCCAACACGGCCGACATCAACATGACACACGATAGAGAAAAGGTTGATAAGCAAAGAGAGAACTGTAGTATCAGGCCTTGGATATCAGAGAGAGAGCAAGCCTGCTCTCAGCACCGTCAAGTTCAAACGTCGCCACTCTCGCCAGAGTGGGTAAAGTGCCCCCGGACAGGCGATTAACTTGAGCCTGGCAGCCGAAAGGGCCACGTTCAAACAAAGTCACTGGGAGGAAACAGGGCCTCTGCCACAGGCCTAGTTATTTCTCTTAGATTTGTCAAAGGTTAGAACTAGGGTTGTCCCGATACTGATACTAGTATCGTTATCCGGACCGATACTGAGTATTTGCGGGAGTACTTGTACTCGCGCAAATGCTCCCAATGCTTCTGCCAATACTTTTTTTGTATTTATCAACATGTTCTGTGAAAATTCTTTGAGTTTTTTACTACTGCGTGACAAGCAAATAAAACATTTTTATAAATTTTTACAAATGTTTATTCTTTTATAATGTCTTGAGTTACAGTTCTTCATAATTCTAAAGAAAATCTCCTTAGACTTTATTGTGGTTTGAAAACTGTCACATGACATTTAAAAAAAGTATCAGTATTCGGTATCGGCGAGTACATGAAAAAAAGTATCGGTACTTGTACTCGGTCCTAAAAAAGTGGTATCGGGACAACCCTAGTTAGAACCAATGAATCCTCACAGTAAGTCCAATTTCAAGGTCACCAATTGACAGCTGAAGTGTACCTGTCATGTAGCATGGTGACCGGATCCCCGGTGGTTCGTCCAGGCCTCGCGGACAACCTCTGCCTCTGGGTTCTTCCGAGCCGATTCCCCACCGTTCAGCTCTCGGCTTAGGATCTGGGACCCAGAAAGCCGCTGGGGCCCCTCTCTGCATCAGAATGAGGTTCCGCTTGGTACGCAACCTCGGCCAGGCGGGCCTCGATGGTGGGGCCCATGGATGTGCACACCCTTAAGGCGGATGCCACACCTGGAACTCGGGCCCCACATAGCACAACTCACGCAGGCGACTGCCCTAGATATACCCTCCCGCCAGCACGTCCAGAGAAGAAACTGCTCCTCTGATTGGCTGCTGGGAGAAGGTGGGTCTGTCAGAACCCCCTCTAGCGCCGACTGTCACTCAGGGGTAATAACACCCCCCTGACATGCAGACCGACCTACAAGGCAGTTGCAAATGGCAGCAGGCCAAATTTAGGCAATTTGTGAATGGGAGTAACTTACCTCTCCCATTCCCCACTAACTTTAGTGTAGCACCCTACCAATAGGGGGGCGCGCTACATGTGTTGTCTGAGGTAGTCTGAAGGAATGCCGGTGATCACCTATTAAATCAATGAAAATTTGCTTACTATTGTCTAAGTAAGGCCAGATATCCACTACTTGTTTTCAGAGAGATATCTCCTGGTCTATGATCACCCTGGTTCTGTGTTTACGTGATTCATGCATGGATGGTGTTGTAATGGCGATATCTGCTTGTGTATAACCATGCAAACTTTTACAGGTAAACAAAAAACTGCTGTGAAATCTGCCTCTCTATTGAAGTATGCTACCAGGCCTGTATGCATGGCAGATGTTTGCTCTTAGGTGTCACAGCCGTATCCCCAGGCTCCTGTAGAGGAAGTAAAAGGAAATGTTAGAGGGTCTTGACAAACCCACTAGTGAGGTCCTGTGGTCCGCATGCCCTGTATGTTTGCACACACTCCCCCCCCTGACTGTAACCACAAATGACTTCCACCCTGCAGAGAATTGTAAACATGAAGGGTGCAGGATCAGAGACTCTCAGAAGTGCTGCCGAGAACGTGCCTAGACCACATCTGCTCTACCGATACCTGGAAAACGACATAGGGGGTCTACAACACGACACATCACATCCATGTCTACATGAGACCTGCATTTTCTACATCTACCACCTGTCACCACTCTATCTTACAATACTAACACCTGTGCTACTCGGGATTACTTGTCATCATACTTCAGAATATCTGTTTACTTATATATTTAATGCACTATACATCTGTCATTGTGTAAATGGCAAGGATAGCATGAGGTTGTAGGCCTTGTGTATCACTATCAAAACAGACGTTAACCAAGTCACTGAAAACTTATGTAGCGATACTCCCTCAGGAGCCGCTGGTTAGATGTGGGATCGGCATATTTTAAGTTACCTTTGACGAGTCTGAGGAAATTGATTGTAGCCACTGTGAGAGCAGTAATAGAATGTCCAAGCCAAAGGGTGACGTTTTTAAATGCTTTATTCCTCGGTCAAACGCGACAAACATCAACAGGAGGTAGATAGGACAGGTTGATGAAGTGAAGGAATCTTGCAGTATCAGGCCTGGATAAACATGAAAGCAGGCCTGCTTTTAGTAGAAATAGTCACCGTTCGTCGCCACTCTAGCCAGAGTGGGTGAAGTGCCCCCGGACAGACCTCTGCCACAAGTCGAAGTGTCACTTTAAGTTGCTGGGAGGTAACAGGCCCCTGCCACGAACCTGGCTCTAAGAATGCCTCTGCCAGAGGCCTAGTACTTTGTAGTCTCTGATTAGATGAGCAGATCCTCCCAGAAAATTGAGATAGGGTCACCGATTGACAGTTGAAATATACCTGTCAATGCTCGGTCACCAGATCCTCGATGGTTCGCTCAAATCTCTCAGACAACCTGCCTCCGGGTTCTCCTCGAGCCGATTCTCCATCGTAAAGCCCTCAGCTTAGGATCTCTTTAGTATAGCTGGGGACCCAGTAAGTCACTGGGGCCCCTTTCAGCAGCCGCTTGGAACTCCACGTAGCACACCCTAAAGGTGGGTGCAGCAGCTGGAACCTGAAACCCACGAAGAACCAAGGAAAATGGCGTCTGCCACAGATATACCCCTCCCCAGCATGCCCCGCAAGGGAAAAACTCCTCCAATTTGCTGCTGGGGAAAAGTGGCTCTGTTGGAACCCCTCTGGCACCATCTGTCGTCCGGGGGTCCAAGTACCTTTTTCCTAATTGATATACAGCTGTCACATGACCCAGATCTTTCCCAGCCTTTAGTCTTCTACTGCAATTCACATGTTCAAAATAAAAAAACAGCCTTTGGAATACAGAGTAAAAATAAATAATGAATATCAATAAACTATTTTAAATTGTCATTGTCAGGGCTGGGCTCCTGCTACTTAACGAGCAGCTCTTTTATTTTAGTGCTCAGTAGCTGCTCAGCTGTCAGTTAATTACCAGCCACTCGTTGTTTCCAAAGTAACTCACCTGGTTACCATTACTGCCTCATTAATCCAGCCTACAGCCAGCCCCTTTCGGCTATTTAAGTAGCTTCCTCTTTGCCCTTGAGTGGTCTATGATCTCTAAGACTCCTTTCACACTGAAGGTGGTTTTAAGGCATTTTAGCGCTAGAAATATCGCCTGTAAAGCTCCTGAAAACCGCCTCCCATGCCTACGCAGTGTGAAAGTCTGAGTGCTTTCACACTGGGGTGGAGAACTTGCGGGACGTTACAAAAAAGTCCTGCAAGCAGCATCTTTGGGGTGGTTTGTGAGCGCTGCATACAACACTCGTTGGAATGCATGGACAGTGCTTCCGACGCGCCTGAAAAGCACTTTGGCAGTGCCGCAATACGGGCGGTTTTGACACTTTCTTCGGCCGCTAGCAGGGGTTAAAAGCGCCCAGCTAGCGGCCGAAAACCTCAGCTAACGTGGCCACGCTAGTGTGAAAGTAGCCTAAGTGCTTATTTCCTGTGCTCCTGTGTATAACTTGGCCTGGCTGACATCCCTTCTGATTCCTGTTCCTGATTTTTGCTCCTGACAACGCAGACCTATGGTTTCCTGACCCCTGCGTGTCTGATTACCAGCTCTGGCAACCAAACCATGGCTTCTGTTTTTTGACTACATTCCTCAACTGTGTTATTTTTGCCATTTCATTAAGGATGTGATTTTAACTCCACTTTCTGTATCAAATCATTATTATTTTTTGTCAATAACATAGTGTGGGGAGATTTCTGCCAGTCATAGGCCAATCATGTCATGCCTCTCCAACCTGTGTCTTAGAATAAGAGGGAGGTGATTCCTCCAATTATCCTCCAATTATCTACATGTAATATCCTACCCCCATTGTGTTTAACTGGTTAGTAGGCACTGTGTATATGTCCACATGTGCATACCTCCCAACTTTTTGAGATGGGAATGAGGGACACCTATCAGCAAAAGTATGCAGTAACACCCCTTGCCACACCCCCTTAAAGGAGAATTGTACAAAAACAAGATTGGTTAAACCCACAAGTACTTTTTTTACCACTACTATTCCTTTATATTGGCTTTGAAATGTACAAATTCAGCAATTTAGAAATCAGATGAAAGGTTTAACACTGGGAAACACTTTTTAAAAAGTGCATTTTATTTAAAACGTTATAGATCAGACCAAAATGAGGGACAAATGAGGAGGAATGAGGGAGAGAGGGACATTGCTCCAAATCAGGGACAGTCCCTGTTATTTTGCTCAAAAAGCAGCAAAAATTAGGCTGGGGCTGTGCTGGAGCATAGAAAGCTTTTATAAGTATTTTTTTTTAATACAGAAGGTGCATTACTGTGTAGAGTTACAGACAGAAGAACAGGAAGTGAGGATTTCTCAGAAGAAATAAGGACATTTAAAAGCAAAATGTAAGGATGAGGTAAATGAAGGAGGACTGCACTAAGGTAAAGGAAGCTATTTAGGAAAACAAATTGTACCTTTACAACACCTTTAATGTCTAAACCACTGGCAACAAAAGTGAGTACACACCTAAGGCCCCTTTCACACTTGCAAAGTCGCATGACAATTAGTTCCCCATGATTTCCAATGACAACCATTCATATTAGTACAACTTCAAGTCGTGCCTTTAAAGTAGTCCCTGCACTAATTTGGTCCAACGTCCATGAGAGTTGAGCAATGGGGCAATTGCCCCCTCTGAGAAATTCGTGATGGGAAATCAGCGGATGAGTGAGTGGGCGGGAGTGGGAGGGCGAGTGTGCGGCTTAACGAGCGGGGGTCGGCAGATGAGTGAGGGAGTAGGCAGGTGAGTGTGCGGGCAGGAAGGGCAGACATTAAGTGAGTGGGCGGGCCGGTCCGCAGGTGAGCAGAGAGACTGGCCAGTCAGTGAGCCGGTGGGCCGGAAGCAGAGAGATGACATCATCTCTCACCGCCCACCCTGCATCACTGCAGTTCCGCGATCATTGGGCAGCAGAGAGATTACATAATCTCTCTGCTGCCTGCCTTCACTCTGACAACCTGCACCTTAGCAGGCCGAAGACAATCAGCAATGTGTGGCAGCCTGCAGATGAAGTGGCAAGTGACAAACTGCAACGTGTGGCAGGTGACGTGGCAAGTGACAAATAGCAATGTGTGGCAGGTGATGTGGCAAGTGACAATTGGCAACATGTGGCAGGTGACGTGGCAAGTGACAATAAGCAACAGGTGGCAGGTGACGTAGCAAGTGACAATCAGCAACCGGTGGCAGGTGATGTAGCAAGTGACAATTAGAAACATCTGGCAGGCAGGTGATATGGCAAGTGACAATCAGCAATGTGTGGCAGGTGATGAGGCAAGTGACAATCGGCATCATTTGGCAGGTGATGTGGCAAGTGACAATCAGTAATATGTGGCAGCTGACGTGACAATCAGCAACATGTGGCAGGTGACGTGGCAAGTGACAATCAGCATTTGGTGGCAGGCAAGTGACAATCCGCAGCTTGTGGCAGGGACGTGGCAAGTGACACGCTGCATCTGAAGGCAGGTCGACGTGGAAAGTGACACACTCAGGGCTTCCACTGATTCTGCATTATGCTGAGTTGAACAATTTCATTGTATATAGCAATGTAATAATAGAAATAATGCACTTCAATCATTCTGACACCATAAGTCCCCTGAACACATTCAATGTTATCCAATGTGTCCATGCACACAGTCTCGTTTATTGCCGTTTTTCGGCAGTTGCGTTTATCCTCGTTTTTCCAGAAGCAAACAAATGGCTTCAGACGCAAATGTTTTTGCGTTTCAGATGCAAAACGCTGCGAAATGCCTCTAAACGCGGCAAAACACGGTACCGGCGTTTTGCCGGAATTTTGTTTAGAAATCTAAAAAATTATGACAAATGATGAAAAAACGTAAAAAAAACCCGTAAACAAACTGTAATTGCTTGCATTGCATTGTGGACAATCCACAACTCGTGGCAGGTGACTTGGCCAGTGGACAATCCACAACTTGTGGCAGGTGACATGGCCAGGTGACGTGGCAAGTGGACAATCCACAACTTGTGGCATTTGACGTGGCCAGGTGACGTAGCCAGTGGACAATCCACAACTTGTGGCAGGTAACATGGCCAGGTGACGTGGCCAGGTGATGTGGCAAGTGGACAATCCACAACTTGTGGCATTTGATGTGGCCAGGTTACATGGCCAGGTGACATGGCCTGATGACGTGGCAAGTGGACAATCCACAACTTGTGGCAGGTGACGTGGCCAGGTGACTTGGCCAGGTGATGTGGCCAGGTGACGTGGCCAGGTGATGTGGCCAGTAGACAATCCACAACTTGTGGCAGGTGACATGGCCAGGTGATGTGGCAAGTGGACAATCCACAACTTGTGGCAGGTGATGTGGTCAGCTGATGTGGCCAGGTGACATGGCCTGGCGAGGTGGCAAGTGAACAATCCAGAACTTGTGGCCAGGTGACATGGCCTGGTGACGTGGCAAGTGGACAATCCACAACTTGTGGCAGGTGACGTGGTCAGGTGACATGGCCAGGTGACGTGGCCAGGTGACGTGGCCAGGTGACGTGGCCAGGTGACATGGCCAGGTGATGTGGCCAGTGGACAATCCACAACTTGTGGCAGGTGACATGGCCAGGTGACATGTAGCAGATGACATGGCCAGGTGATGTGGCAAGTGGACAATCCACAACTTGTGGCAGGTGATGTGGCCGGGTGACGTGGCCAGGTGACATGGCCAGGTGATGTGGCCTGGTGGCGTGGCAAGTGGACAATCCACAACTTGTGGCAGGTGACATGGCCAGGTGATGTGGCAAGTGAACAATCCACAACTTGTGGCAGGTGACGTGGCCAGGTGACGTGGTCAGTGGACAATCCACAACTTGTGGCAGGTGATGTGGCTGAGTGACATGGCCTGGTGATGTGGCAAGTGGACTATCTACAACTTGTGGCAGGTGACGTGGCCAGGTGACGTGGCCAGGTGACGTTACCAGGTGACGTGGTAGGTGATGTGGCCAGTGGACAATTCACAACTTGTGGCAGGTGGCATGGCCAGGTGATGTAGCAGGTGACATGGCCAGGTGATGTGGCAAGTGGACAATCCACAACTTGTGGCAGGTGATGTGGCCGGGAGACGTGGCCCAGTGATGTGGCCTGGTGACCTGGCAAGTGGACAATCCACAACTTGTGGCAGGTGACGTGGCCAGGTGATGTGGCAAGTGGACAATCCACAACTTGTGGCAGGTGATGTGGCTGGGAGATGTGGCCCAGTGATGTGGCCTGGTGACCTGGCAAGTGGACAATCCACAACTTGCGGCAGGTGACGTGGCCAGGTGACGTGGTCAGTGGACAATCTACAACTTGTGGCAGTTGACGTGGCAAGTGGACAATCCACAACGTGTGGCTAGTGACGTGGCCAGGTGGCGTGGCCATTGGACAATCCACAACTTGTGGCAGGTGATGTGGCCGGGTGACGTGGCCAGGTGACGTGGCAAGTCCCCATGCACACCAGACGCTGGTAAACTCGAGTTCAGAGGCATTTGGACACTTTTTTTAACTGCCCCTGAACACATTCAATGTTAGTCTCGTTTTTAACTGCCCCTGAACACATTCAACACAGTCTCGTTTATTCCGAAAAAAGTGCGCTTGTAAGACCACTGTGCAAATACAGTGTGACAAAGTATTGCAACAATCGCCATTTTATTCTCTAGGGTGTTAGAAAAAAGATTTTTATAATGTTTGGGGGATTTAAGTAATTTTCTAGAAAAAAAAATAGTTTTTATCTTGTAAACAACAAGTTTTAAAAAGAGGCTCGTCGTTAACCACATAGCGTCTGCCGCACGCAGATATACGTCTGCACAATGGCACGGGCAGGCAAATGAGTGTACCTGTACGTCCCTTTAAATTTGCCGTGCCCAGCATGCCTCGTGAGTGCCCTCGCGTGTCCCGGAAACGCAATATTCCCAGGTGGCCAGTAATTGTGGTCGGCAAAGGCAGAACAGGGGGATGCCTTTGTAAACAAGACATTCCCTGGTTCTGCCTGGTGACATGTCACTGATCAAGTGTCCCTCTACCATGCACCAAATCAACCATGAAATACCTGATACCTACTGGCGCTGCAATAAGTCAAAAGGGAATATGATACACATTTGGTGGGAGTGTCCCCAGATAAGAATGTTCTGGAAACAAATCTTTGATCTCTATGAAAAATTAGGAGAAACACCAATTCATGCCTCCCCAAAAATAGCTCTTTTAAATATGATCCCGGGACCTTTAAAGAAAGTAAAAGAAGATGTGTTCAGGTACTTCATTGCAGCAGTTAGAGTAGTTATCCCTCAATATTGAAAAACAGAGACAATGCCTTCCCTGGGGGAATGGGTAAAGGAACTAGAATGTATTAAAGAATTGGAAGGTCTACTGGCACGGGAAATGGGAAGGGAGGAGCAGTTTCTCAATACATGGTTTATATGGTCTGAATTTAGAAAATCGGATGAATTCCCTATTTGGGCTACAGGTAACCTTAATGTTGGGTAGCCATGAATATTTAATATTCAATATTATTTATATTTTTTTTATTTTTATTTTTTGTACTACTTATATAATATATTATGGCTAGCGTGCCCCCCCCCCCCTCTCCTCCTTCTTTTTTTTTTTTTTTTCCTTTCTTCCTCTTATGGGTGTAAACTATGGTGACTCAAATCTAAGTTAGGAAGACAAGTAAGTATGTACAATGTAAAAAAAAAAAATGTTCCCTGTGATCGGGGACAGTGATCAGTGATGTGTCAATGGTAGCTTCTCCCCCTAACAGTTAGAATCACTCCCTAGGACACACTTAACCCCTTCAACGTCCCCTAGTGGTTAACCCCTGCCAGTGTAATTTTCACAGTAAACAGTGCATTTTTATAGCACTAATCGCTGTAAAAATGGTCTAAAAATGTGTCAAAAGTGTCCGATGTGTCTGCCATAAGGTTGCAGTCACAATAAAAATCGCAGATCGCTGCCATTAGTAGTAAAAATATAAATAAAAATGCCATACACTACCCCTATTTTGTACCCCCTATAACTTTTGCTCAAACCAATCACTATACGCTTACTGAGATTTTTTTTACCAAAAATATGTAGAAGAATACGTATCGGCCTAAACTAAGAAAATAATAGCTTTTTTTTAAATTGGGGATATTTATTATAGCAAAAAGTACAAAATATTGCGTTTTTTCAAAATTGTCGTTCTATTTTTGTTTATAGCACAAAAAAATAAAAACTGCAGAGGTGATCAAATCCCACCAAAAGAAAGCTTAATTTGTGTAAAAAAAGGACGCCAATTTTGTGAGCCACGTCGCACGACCGTGCAATTGTGTGTTAAAGTGACGCAGTGCTGAATCGCAAAAATTGGCCTGGGCTTTAGCCAGCCAAATGGTCCGGGTTTAAGTGATTAATAATAAAAAATGGGTCACTGTACAACCTTTGCCAGACATCATTCAAAACACAATCACCTATAAACTTTACCAGCTAATGTGGGGCCACCTAGTGGTAAAATATTATATTACTGCTGTATAAATTCTGCAGTATTTCCTAAATTTTATCATTTTAACTGTAGGCACTAGAGGGTGCCATTGTGTTTTTTATAAAAAAAAATCTGCTGTTTCCAGGCTAACCTTATACTGTATGTGCTCTCAGTGTGTATGAGCCAATCAATTATTCAGCTAGGTGAGTTCTAAAGTCTTAATTATTTTTTAGTAGTTTTTTTATGCTCTTTTCCCTCTGTTTTCACCTGGTGTTCTGGCCACTAACACACCTCCTGTATTAGAGTTCCCCCACTCTGGATAAAGAAGCACAGGGAGCACATTTGGACAGCAGCATCGTCAGTCTGAAGGAGAGAAGTGTTAAATGTATGAACAGATTTGGATACGCTAAGAAACTAAAGCCAAACTCCAGCTAACACGTATGCACAGTTACAGTAAAAATAAAAATCCTTTTGGGATAACGTTTTTACAAATAAAATCTGAGCATTGTAAGCACCCCTGTCAGTGGTAAATGGTTTGTCTAGGTTCACATCTATGCGGCTGCGCTTGATGTGTGTTTCAGTGCATTTTGCGTTTTTAAACCAGCGTTGGTTTATGCGTTTTTGTATGCAGTTTTGCATTTTCATTTTATTATTTTTTCTCTTTAAACTCACTGTAACTCTGAGCCGGCGTTTCTGTTTTCTGTAAGCAAAAAACAATAAACGCCGGGTTGGAGTTCCTATACGAGCGGCGTAATTGTATTTTGTCGTCGTATCGGAACTGCAATTTTAAAAATGGCGCTCGGGGCGTTCCCGCTGATTAACGCCGAGAATATGCTAATCAGCGGGAATCGGCAATTCACGATCGTATTCGGGCCCGACGCAGTGACTTTCCAACGTTAAGAGATACGCGGCGTAAAGAAAAACCAGCCCCCTAGTGGAGTATCCTATGTTAAGTATGGCCGTCATCATCGCGTTGAATTTAAAAATTTTTGCGTCGTTTGCGTAAAACCTCCGTGAATGGGGATTGATGTCATTGACGTTCACTGACAGAATTTGGAGCATGCGCACTAACAGTCGACGCATGCGCAGTACGTTCGCCGAGGGATCGCGCCTAGTTTAAATAATACATGCCCCCTACCCGCCCAATTTGAATTCCGCCAGCTCATTTTCGCTACGCCGCCGCAACTTTAGGAGCAAGTGCTTTGTGAATAACAGTACTTGCTCCTAAAGTTTCGGCGGAGTAACGTAAATGAGAAACGTTACTCCAAAATAAAGATTCGCCCATCTACCTGAATCTGGCCCATTGTGTGTAGCTGGTTGCTAAGGAGGGGGCCAGCAAGCTGGCATGCCCCGTCCTTAGCAACTGATGAGTCATCAGCTTTCAGCTGGGTTCCCTGCTAAAAGCTGAATGTAAAAAAAAACAAAAAACTGTGCAGGGTTCACTCTTAGGTCTATACCAGGCCCTTATCCGAGCATGCCACCCAGCAGGTCAGGAAAGGGAGGGGACGAGTGAGCACCCCACCTCCTGAACCATACCAGGCTGCATGCCCTCAACATAGGGGGTGGTGGGGTGGGTGCTTTGGGGCAGGGAGGCTCTGCAACCCCTACCCCAAAGCACCTTGCCCCCATGTTGATGAGGACAAGGGGCTCTTCCTGACAACCATAGCCATGGTTGTCAGGGTCTGTGGGCGGTGGGCTTATAGGAATCTGAAAGCCTCCCTTTAAGAAGGTTGCCCCCAGATCCCGCCCCCCATGTTAATGGGTATCGGGTACATCGTACCTCTACCCATTCTCCTTTCCGATGTCTCCTCCTTGAGCTGTCTCTTCCTGCCATCTTCTCCTCGAGCTGTCTCTTCCCGCCACTATCGGCGCTAAAAATTTGAAAAAAGCCGCTCATGTTCTGTTGATGTCTTCATCTGTTTTGTTTAGAAAAAAGAAAAATTCCCCCAAGAATTGGGACTTTAAAGGCCAAACTCAAAATGTATAAAATAGGTTTATTAGATGGGCCAAACAAGATAGCGGTTGGTACTTGTTGAACAATAGACCTGTAACGGTCAAGATAATACTACATAAAACACTTACAAAATGATATGTAGATAGAGAACACCAGGGATGAAAAAGTGCACCAAGTGTTAAAGAAAGAGAGAGGAATGTTTTTTTTTTACAACATAGCAGTGTATAATACAACATAATTAAAAAACACTCTCCAAGGGATGATGGAGGATGCCCGATGCGTTTCTGGTCTTATGGGTAAACACAAGACCATCATCAGGGGCCAGAGAGTTGTATGGTATCAAAATTCTCAATCTAAAAATAATAAAAACAGCAGACAAGGACACATAATCAGAATGATATGCTAGCTCTATCTTAATCTGAAAAACGTCTCATTTGGTTCAAAAGGACAACATACCGTTTGGTTTACAGATAGAGGGGTCCCTTGATAGGATGGCAGTGGTCAGTGGGCCCAGGATGTGTCACCTCGAGTCCAGCCCTTCCCGGAACAAAACACCGGTCCTGGGTGGGTGGAATAAAGAGGGGGGCTGAGTGAGTGGTTTGTGCAGTAGGTGAGCAGGCTAGTTTGTGAGTATGAGTTTTAATTTTAATTTTGTACCCAGAGAGGAGCTGGACATTGCAGGTGGATTAATTTGCATAGGCATTTTATTTAGTTTTATATTAATGTGTAAACCATGAACAAAAGGTATCATAATATTTACCCAATACGGGGGGGGGGGTTCCTTATTTGTCAAACGCCCCTAAAAACCTTTCAGGTTTGTTCAGGTCGATCCACCTGGATCACAAGAAGGGAACCTGCAATGAAAGTACACTAATAAGCCACCCACCTCTACTGAGGGATAACACAGTGTAGCTGCAGAGTGGAAGGAAGACGTAGACTCGCGGTTGCTGTGCTGGAGTGTATCCACGGCCCAATGGTGTTAATCCCCCATGTGTAGGGTGCCTGGGTGGTGTAGGGTACATTTGGCTATTTATGCCTGTACGCTCTATACGTCAGGCTATCTGTTCTGCTCTATACGTCATCTGTTTTGTTGTTGCTCGATCTCTGATGGCTCTTATATAGCCATAGGGCGTAGTCATCCGATAACATCACCTGGAGAGCCCGCCCCTTGTCACAATGGGCGGGCTGCTTGGGTGATGTCATCGGATGGCCATGCCATTCGGCTATATGAGAGCAGAGCGGGCATCCTGGTATGGTTTACAGGTGGGGGGGAGGGTCTCTCTCTCTCTCCATTTCCTGACCTGCAAAATTTGAAAGCTGATGACTCATCGGTTGTTAAGGATGCGGTAGCCAGCTTCTCGTCCCCATGCTTAGCAACCAGCTATATACAGTGGTAAAAACACATCAAAAGCGGCATCACAAACGCAACACTTGCATTTCTGGTGCGGTTCCATTAAAATCTATTAGCCGCGAATCACGAGAAAAAGTCACCGACCCTTTCCAAAAATGCACTGACCGCAAAACGTATAGATGTGAACTAGTATCATAAGAAATCATGTTAAATGGACTGTAGTGTATCTCTGCAAACTGCAAAACGCACTAAAAAACGCATAGGTGTGAACCTAGGGTAAATCCCAATTTATATCTGAAAAGTGTAGCTCCAAAATGAATAGATTAAATCCCACTCCCACCATTAGTGCAAATATGACCCCCTGCTTCTGTTACAACGCCAAAACCAATCTGGGGTTGCAGGGAAAATATGGTGCAAAGAGACAGGGTCCCTATACGAACTTTATTTTTATTTTTCAGGCAAAAATTTAACTCATAAGCACACCATACCTTTTTCGTATATTTTCTGACATTGTGGGCTCCCTGGACAGGTAGGTGTGCTTATATTAAGGCCGGAATCACACTTGTGTGGTGTGAATTTCAGCTCTGTAATCTCTGCAGACAGATACGGGAAGTGTTCAGCAGATCCATTGCGTTTTAGCTGCGAATTTGGAGACCTGGGAGAAGTTCCGGGTGAGAGGAGAGTGGGGGAGAAGTGTATTGAGCTGAATGAGAGAAATTCCTGAAGAGAAATGAACACATCTGCGAATCAGCTGCGTACCCATAGAAGATAATGGGACTGAATTCGCACCTGAGCCGCACTGCAAGGCATAAAATCCGCACACGTTTTTTCTGCAATGCGCAGTGCGAATGCATCGCACATATGTGAACCAGCCTCATTGAAAACAATGGGGCAGATTCACGTAGATCGGCGCATTATCATTCCGGCGTAGCGCACCACTTTTCCGTTAGACTTGCGCAATCTAGCCGCGTAATCCGGCGATTCACGTAGCTTTTACGCAAGAGCTTGCGCAAACGTAAGGTTTTTTCCGTAGGCGTAAGGAGGAGTAATACAAATTGGGAGGGACGTGGGCGTGTTACATTGAAATGAGCCGTGACCCCATGCAAATGAAGGGCCGGCCGACTCGCGCATGCGCGCGTGAAGGAAACCATGTCAGCTCCGTTGTGCGCATGCTCACAACTCGGGAGCGGCGCAATCATTGAAATTGGAAATGGACTAGGGCAATGTTGTGAACTACGCAGACAGCATAAATAGACACACACAAACGCCCTTCCATTGCAAAAGTACATCCCTTTGTGTCCCTTCCCATTGAATCAAGTGCTTTTGCTCTGTTGTTCGTTAGAGTGTGTTTTGTAGTTGTCAGATTAGTGTTCTGTGTGATCTTGTGCTTGTTGGTAGTTTTGTGAAAGTGTATTTTGATAAGTGTTTGAGACTGTTTGTTTGATTGATAGATTTCTGAGCGTTTGTTTTCTTGCATTTTTTTTTCATCTGATTTTTTTGTGTGTGTTTCTTGCTGAGTGCTAGTGTGATTTTTGGCTGTTCTTTTTCTCTTTGTGTGTGTTCTTGTCTGATTGGTTGTGCTTGTATTTGTGACAGATTTTTGGTGACTGCTAGTGAGTTTGTTTGGAAGTATGACTGAGAGAAAAAGAAAGCTCAATTTTACTGTGGGGGAAAAAAGAATTCTTGCCCGGGCCATTACCGACTATGGGCGTTTTCTCCACGGCCCGCAGAGTGCCACCACCACCCCGGCCAGGAGGAGGGAGATATTGGATATAATCACGGAGCAGGTCAATTCATCGGGGGAGGGGGAGACACGGACCCGCTCTGGGATAGAAAAGAAAATAAATGACCTCCGGCGTGAGGTGAAAAAAAAACTGGCCGCAATAAATGCCCATGCCAGGGGCACAGGAGGGGGCCCACCATGCCGGGTTAGATTTTCAGAGACGGAGCGTGTGGTGGCCCTGACCTTTCACCGGCATGAAGTGGAGGGCCTGCCAGGCTTTGACACAAGTCCGGTCCCCGCGGTGCCAGGTAAGGTTTTTATTTCTCTCAGGTGTGTAGCATGTGTGGGGGAGGGGGTGAAAGGGAATATGTGGCAAGTGTGTGGATCCTCCAACCTGTGAATGTTTTGTGTCATCCACAGCTGTGCAGGAGGGTGCAGGGCCATCTGGACTGACCGCTCCAACCCCAGGACAGCAGCCTAATGAGGCCCCCCCAACAAGGCCAGAGTCCGCAGAGGAGGAACAAGAGGAGGGGGAGGATCATGCGGAGGACGATCATGAGGAGGAGCAGAATCATGAGGAGGAGGAGTCCATGGAAGGCACTGGCCCTTTGGTTTCTGCGGACTCTTCCCCTCTGGCTGCAAGAAGCCTGCCCTCCCTAAGGGTCAGCCCCCCCCCCTCCTCCCCCAACATGGCTCCCCTCACAAGGGCCTCCCCTTCTCCCCGGCCACAACCATCAGCAAGAGCCAGGAGGTCATCCCCAAGCACCAGGGGGGCGCCCAATCTCATGCCCGCCTGTCTGAGAAGGAACCTGGCCACCCAGACCCGCCTTCTGAGACAGCTCTGCCAGACTATGGGGCGGGTGGATCAGAGCCTGTCCTCCATTAATGATAGCCTGGGTAACCTGGACTCCCACTCCCGGGCCTCCACAACCTGCCTAAATGACCTGCAAACTACAGCAGCAGGCGTTGGGCAGGATGTGAGGGCCCTTACCCAGGCTATCCAGGGCAACACGGCAACACTTGGTGCTGCCCTGGACAGAATAGCCGTGGCCTTGGAGGGCAGGCCGCCAGGTGGGCAGATCTCAGGGGCTGCTCCTCCTTCCCCGGCTTTTCCCCTCCCCCATGCGTCTCCCCTGAGGGTCCGGGGCCGTGGCCGGGGGCGCCCCAGGCGTGGCTCAGGCAGAGGGCAATAATTTTTTTTTCCCCCTTTTGTTTGTTTTGAAAGCTTTTTTATTTTTGTTCTCTGCTTTTTTTTGTTTTTTCTAAGCATTTTTTTTTTCAATGCATTTTTGTTTGTTTGACTTTTTTGGCATATTTTGGGTTGTGAATGATGTTTGAATGTGGGGGTGACATTCCTGCTGGAAAAGGGGTGTCACCCTCAATTTTGGTGGAGAAGGGTTCCCCAGGACCAGGGAGAAGTGATTCCCAGGTCCGTGTGAATGGTGTATGAATGTACAGTGACATAATTGGAGCCTTGACGTGGCGTTACTGCTCACCAGTCTTGCATGGTGGACTGGTGCCAATCCAATTTGATGAGGATGTGGGGTGTGTGTGCTAGGGACCATAGTGGTGTGCATGCATGCATTCTCATTGTGCCATGATTAATGTGTGTGTTTAACGTGCAAAGATGCCCAATATGAGCTGCCTCCTGACTGCTCTTCCCTCAGAAGACGGGGTATCCTCGGTTAGGGGTTGATTTTCTGGTTGGGGGGTCAGATCATCACGTAGCTCAACCTGCAGGCCCTTCCTCACTGCGAGATTGTGTAGCATGCAACATGCAGCGATGATATGGCACACGAAGTTTGGGGAATACAACAGTGTACCCCCAGACTTATCCAGGCATCGGAAACGTGACTTCAGGAGGCCAAAGGTGCGCTCCACCACTGCACGGGTTTTGATGTGTGCTTCATTGTATCGTTCCTCTCCTGGGGTTTGGGGGTTCCGGATAGGAGTCATGAGATGGGGTCCCAGTGCATATGCAGAGTCACCTGTAAAGGAAAAGACAGGAGAATGTTAGTCATGCATGTGCCACTTCTGTTGTGCATGACGGGAGGGGATAGTCATGCCTGACTCCCATGTCACTCACCAACCAGCCAGGTGTTCCCATACACGTTCTGTTCGAATTCTGATCGGATGTGGCTTTGATTGTAGATGTAGCTGTCATGGCTGGACCCTGGGTGTTTGGCACGGACGTGCCATATGAGGCCTTGGGCATCAACTATCACCTGTACGTTGATGGAGTGCCAATTCTTCCGATTGCGGTACATGTGCTCGGTCTCATGGGGGGGCTGGAGTGCCACATGTGTGCAATCTATGGCCCCGATGGTGCGTGGGAATCTGGCAATTCGGTAGAAATCTGCCATTGCCTTGATTCGAAGCTCCTCAGTGGTGGGTTTGATGATTTGGTTGGCCAAGCGTGTGAGGATTGCAGGGACAACCTGGTGCACACATCTGCTCATGGAGGATTGTGACATCCCAGCCACCACTCCACTTGTACGCTGAAAAGAGCCACTGGCAAGGACATGGAGTGTTGCCAGGACCTTGACCAGTGGCTGCACTGCATGTGAGCGTTGTGTTGGGCTGGTGATGTCCTCCTGCAAGGTTGTGGTTAATTCCAGGATGGCATGAGGGGGGAATCTGAAGATGCGAAAGACCTCTGAATCATTCATGCCAAACAGGTGTATGCGGGTGCGGTATACCCTCTCCCGTGCCATCCTCCGTGCCCTCCTCCTTCTTTGGTCATCTATATTCACTAGTGCAGCTATGAGCGACGATGCCCCTAGCATGTTGGCAGTCAAATTGTAGTGCAACACGTGTGTGTGGTCTGCTCCTCAGTAACGGTGTTGCTTTATCTGACAATTAGACTTTTTTTCAAAAGTTAGATCAGCTTTTATGGGCTCTAACTTTAGACAGGACATTTTGCAGTTGCGCACATCGCGTAGCCTGCGCAGCAACTGCGTTTTTTTGTGGATCCCCGTAACTCCCTCATTAGCATATTTGACTAGCAAATCAATGGTGTGTCTAGCGCAGTTTTGCGCGAAGGGAAGCGAATGTCTAACTCAATTACGCCGGACCAAAAAACGTAGATTTCTGGCGTATATTGTTTTGTGAATCGCGTCCAACTATACGCACGCGCACATTTAGACTTACGCACGCGCAACAGCAGTTGCGCACGCGTAATCGCTCTGTGAATCTGGCCCAATGTATTTAGAAATGTTCTGCGTATTAGATGTGGTTTAAGCCGCAACCAATTCGCATAGGTGTGAATCCGGCCTCAAAGAGGTAGTAAACCCGCAGCAGGTTTTTTTTGCATAACTGAAAGGCAAAAAGCATAATGAGCTAGTAGGCATCGCATACTAACTCATTATGAAATACTTAACTTGGAACGAGGTGTGGGGGAACTTACCTGGTCCGCCTTGAGGAAGATGTCATCTTGCCTCGGCGTATCTTCCGGGTATTGCCGCTCCAGCGCTGTGAGTGGCTGGAGCGGCGATGTCGTGGGAGACTTCACTCTGACAAGGTCCGGGCCTTTAGCTGAGGAACCCCCCCTGTGCATGCGCCGCTGCAGTCAGCGGCTCATTGCAAGGGGAATATCTCCTAAACCATACAGGTTTAGGAGATATTCTTTTTACCTATAGGTAAGTCTTATTATAGCCTTACCTGTAGGTAAAAGTGGTAGTACAGAGTTTACTACCACTTTAAGCTAGTGCATTGTTGGTTCACTTACCTTTTCCTTCATTTTCCCTTCTAAATGTTTTTTTTCTTTGTCTGAATTTCTTACTTCTTGTTCCTCCTCAGTAAACTTCACACCATCATCTGAGCCGTGGTAAGTCAGCCAGAACAGCTTACTAAGGAGGAACAGGAAGTGAGAAATTCAGACAAAGAAAATAAACATTTACATACCTCCCAACATTTTAAAATTTCCCTGCAAGACATTTTTGTTGAGCAGGGGAGGTGGGGGGGGGGGGCGATCGGATCAAAGTTGTTGAGTGGGGGGGGTTCTGCGGATCACAGTTGTTGAGCGGGGGGGGGGGCGCGGATCGGAGTTATTGAGAGGGGGGTCCGCGGATCTGAGTTTTGAGAGGGGTATTTTCGCGGGGGGGGGGTTCTGCGGATCAGAAATGGTGATTGTGTTGTTGAGCGGGGGGTGCAGCAGAATCGCGGGACTCCAGCCCTGATCGCGGGAACCGCGGGATTTAACACGAATCGCGGGACAGTCCCGCGAAATCTGGGGCGGTTGGGAGGTATGCATTTAGAAGGGAAATAGAAGGAAAAGGTAGGAGAGTGAGTGAGTAACTTGTATAGCGCTGCAATTGCGAACTAAATCGCCTCAAGGCGCTTTGCATCCAGTGTCGTCCTTATCCTTCAGAAGAGATGGGTCTTTTGTTTTTTCCTAAAAGCCCGATGGTTTTCTTCCATACAGATGGTCGTGGGTAGAGCGTTCCAGAGTCGCGGTCCTTGGACTGCAAATCTTCATTCTCCCTTAAATTTGTAGCGGGATTTGGGGATTTGGAGGAGGTTTTGGTTGGTTGACCTGAGCACGCGATTGGTGATGTAGGTTTTATTTTCTCGCTTAAGTATTGAGGAGCGTTCCCTTGTGCGCATTTGTGAGTGAGTGAACCAACAATGCACTAGCTTAAGGGAACCTATTTAGAAAATAAAAAACAAACCTTTACAACCCCTTTAACCTCCCTGGCTGTATTCCCGAGTGTGGCTCAGGGGTTAAATTTCAGTACCATTAGCGGTAACCCTGAGCCACACTTGGGATTGCTTTGCAGAATCCTGGTTCAGTATACTTACCTTGTCCTTAGGATCCTGTGATGTCCCCCCGCTGTGTCTGCGGGCGGTGTACCCTGCCTGATGCTTTGTGTGTCGGGCTCTGTTCCCTGTGATCGTCCCAACGCAGGGGGGCGGAGCCTGGCGGCAAATTCAAAAAGTACAAAAAACATAACACATACAGTACAGATTGCATTACTATATCAAATCATTTCACATCCCTTTTGTCCCTAATGCTTTGTCCAATGTCCTGCATGCACTTTTATATCATATAAAAACTGGTCTTTCTGCTTGGAAACTTGAGATTGTCCATAGCAACCAAAAAGTGTCCCTTTACACCAAAAGTGGTTTTAGACCAGCTAGAGAACAGAGATAATAAATTAGAACACTTGCAGAATTGAGCGATAGTGAATCGTGAGGAATTTTGTTTTATTATTATTATATCATAATTTTTTTTTAATTATTTATAGTTATTTATTATATTATAAATTATGATTTTGTTTTTCAAATGTCATCATACCCGGGATTTCTACTAGACTCTTGTTTGGACAGATTTAAGTGTGTTATTACTAAGAATTACAGGCCTACAGTATAAAACGCCATGTTTTCTATGCAGAACAATTGTACCGCTTTGAGATGCAAAAATCTGACATAATTATACCGCCAGGGAGGCTACATGAAGCTAAGCATACACACAATGGGAATGATTAATTGGCATAAAAAATTGGAATTACCATTACAGTAAAACCTTGGATTGCGAGCATAATTCGTTCTGGAAGCATGCTTGTAATCCAAAGCACTTGTATATCAAAGCAAATTTCCCCATAAGAAATAATGGAAACTCAAATGATTCGTTCCACAACTATTTATTCATAGGTCCTTTGGTTTATAGTCCATATAAAAACATTATAGCAATGTGATAGGTTGTGTAACTATAAAATGTCCATCCACAAATGGAAGCCTCCACAAGGGGATTAAAAGCAAAATCCAGCAGGAGCCACAGAGTATAAAAGAGAAGAGAGGCGCCTCTAAGTGTAGCAATATGTTGCCAAATGTTGTACCTTCTTTAATGTAACCATATTGCTACACTAAGAGCTACCTCTCTTCTCTTTTATACTCCATTGTGACATGAAGCTGCTTGCATATCAAGACATCGCTTGTATATCAAGTCAAAATGTATTAAAAAATTTAGCTTGTCCTGCAAAACGCTCTCAAACCAAGTTACTCTCAAACCAAAGTTTTACTGTATTTAATTCTCTAGGGTGTCTGCTTTCAGAAAAGAAAATATTTTATATTTTTATATATTTTGCACAAATTAAACCATATTTGGACAACAGAACAGATTATTTATTTTTTATTTATTTAAGGATTCATTGAGCAAAGCAATATTTATGAAACAATAAATAACAACTAAACAGCAATAAACAATTAAATACGATGAGAAAAATAGTTCACTCCTTTCACTTTCATGGAAGTCTTCATGTAACAGTTGCCATCTGCAGCCCCCTTAACTCCCAGACCACCAAGCCGGAGCGCTGGTACCCTACTTGTACAGCCGTCACCACATCAAGCCGTCCGCAAGCTGCAGGTGTTCAGCTCCGTGGCAGCGGCAGTATGCTTTGGAGACGGCTTGACTCTCTTTTAAGTTGTGCGTAGGATTAAAAGTTTCTAGAAACCATTTGGCCTGGATGGATGTTGCCCCATTTTTTAATCTGGATCACTGAACATTACACAGAACCTCGACACTGAGAGGCAGCAGTGTTGTTGACGGGCGTTTTAGGAAACAACAAAAATCGTTTGTTTTTTTCAGTAGAAAATTATTTGAAATTTCCATTTATTTTAAATAATATAAAAGTATTCAAATAAATAATATAAAAGTATTCAAATAAAAAATATAAAAGTAATCAAATTATATTTAAAAAAATCATAATTTCCCAATAAATTATATACTTTTAAGCCCCATGTTTAGTGTATTTCCTAGCCTACATTTATTTTTAACATTTTGTAAAATGTTTCTCAGCTAAAATGAATATACAAGAACAAAACATAAGTACTAAAAACGTACAATTGCATTTACTGTAAACAAAAACAAGATATTAATCCATAAAATAAAGAATTGAGTGGCTTTTAAACTATCGTGAAAAAAAAACTAAATGGTTATCTGATTGCATTACTTGGCAAGCGCTTGTAATAATAGCATTCAATATATCAAATCTTTTTTTTTTTTTTTATTCTGCATACCTATTTATGTTATTTAAACATATAACTAGGGGCCAAGCTGTCTAGCAAAAATGATAGTTACAGTTGGGGACAACTAAAATACTGCCATGGGTGCTTACAATGGGTTCAGTCTGTTCTTTGCTCCAACACACCGGCAACGTTATAGTATTTACCAACCCCTGTACTATTTGCTGGACCTTTTCGCAATATACATTTGAAAAACATTAAAATAGGTGTATGAAATATATTTTATTAAATACTAATGCAAAATGCAGTAAATAACCATTTAATAATTTACTTCCAAATATTCACCCATATTTTTAATTTTTTTTACCAATTTTTTAGTTTATATGTCTTGCATTTTATTTTTAGTCAAATGAAGGATATATATTTCTGCTTCAATATATTTATTAATATTTTTCCCAAGAAATACACATATTGTAGACAAACTGTGATACCAAAAAACAATAAAAGGCCCACGAAGCAGGTGGAATATATCAAAGTACCAATGACAAATGAAAAAGATCAAAGTGTTACACCAAGACATCATGAGAATATTTATTTCTAGAAAACACCTAAATACTTTTTAAATAAAATAAATGTATATGGAAAAAATTGAAGATAAAGAAATTAAAAAGATATTAAATAATAATGATGAGAGTGTTAATAATAATAATTGTTACCCAAAATGATTAATTAAAACACACTTATCTCCCTGTTGCTACTATCTATCTATATCTATTTATCTATATGTGTATCTATTTATCATTGTGTACTTATTCAATTTGTTTTATGATTATGATTCTTATTTTTTTTTTTTTTAATCAGATTCTTTTTTTGATTTTTATATGCAAACAACATTAAAACAATACAGACATATTACACAAACAAGATCACATTAAACAAAACACAACCCAAAAAAAGAAGGGACCCCAAACCACCACCCTTGTTTTTTAATGAAATGATATTAATACCTTCTGACTGCTGTTTTATCCAATAAAATTCTAATGTATCAGTGGTGATACAGTCATAATGTGTGTGTGCTGGGAGTTATAAATATAAATGGGTTGTTGGTTTTTTTAAAGGTTTTATTGGAGAGAACATGTTTTTTTTTCATTAGGTATTTATTTTTATTATTACAACCAAATCCAGTAATTATTGTAATGTGTTTATCTAGTTGAAGTAAATGGCCTAACTCATTAAATGTATAGTTTAGACTGTCATATTTGATGCAAGAGCTTTGCAAAGTAAAAAAACAAAAAAAAAGTAATCAGTAGAAAATTAGCAATGTTGGAATCTCTAATTAAAATCTGTAAAACCTTTATCAGTGAAATATTCCAATTGCTAATTGGAATACGGAGTCCTATCATATTCACTGATGTTGTTTTGCAATCAGATTTATATTTAAAGTAGAATTATAGGCAATTTTTTTTTTTCATTTTGGATAGTAGTGTAAGAAAGGATTATAACCCCTGGCAGATTTTTTTTCACCATCTGTGTCCCATTGCGGAGATTTTTCTTCACTTCCTGTCCATCCCTGTAAATTAAAGGGGTTGTAAAGGAAAACATTTTTTTTGTTCATATTAAGCATCCTTTACCTGCAGACATTCCTCTTTTCACTTCCTCATTGTTCGTTTTTGCTCAGAAGTTGCTCTATTTCTTCTCTGTTCTGTTCACTTCCTGCTTGTCTGATTGTTACTCACCACCGTGAAGGGAGGCTTTAGGCCATTGACACACGATCAGTCCAAACTGATGAAAACGGACTGAAGTTCAGTTTCATCGGTTCACAGACTGATGGTCTGATGGTCTGATGGTTCGTACACACCATCAGTTCAAAAACTGATCGTATCAGAACGCGGTGACGTAAAACACAACGACGTGCAGAAAAAAATGAAGTTCAATGCTTCCAAGCATGCGTCGACTTGATCCTTAGCATGCGCAGGGTTTTGAACCGATGCTTTTGCATACTAAGCATCGGTTTTGACCGATCGGTAGGCGTCCATTGATCCGATTTTAAAGCAAGTTCTACATTTTTGGACTGAAGGAGAACAGACTGATGGGGCGTACACACGGTCGGTTTGGACTGATGAAACTGAACTTCAGTCCGTTTTCATCAGTTTAGACTGATTATGTGTACAGGGCCTTACTGCGGTGGTCAGTGACATGCTCGCCCCCTCCTGGGAACTACATCTGTGCGGCAGGACGTTCTCTACGTGTAAGGCCTCGTACACACTATCGGACATATCCGATGAAAACGGTCCGCGGATCAAATTCCCCGCCGCCGGACGGCGCGGTGACGTGGCGGTGACGTTGACGCCGCCACGTCACCGCCACGTCACCGCACCAGGAAGTAAAACACTTCCGCGCATGCGCCGAATCCATTCGGCGGCGGCGGTGGGGGACGACATGTCTGCTGGTAAGTGTACTAACCAGCAGACATGTCGGGCGGACAGATTCCCACCGGATAGATTTCAAAGCATGCTTTGAAATCTGTCGGGTGGAGAAATCTGTCCGCTAGCCCATACACACGAGCGGAGATGTCTGCTGAAACGGTCCATCGGACCGTTTTCAGCGGACATATCCCCTCGTGTGTACGAGGCCTTAGAGACTTCAAGGAGGTGTGAATTACTGGGTGTGCCGCAATTCATACTGGGAAATGTAGTTCTTACATGAACGAGCACCGCAAACCAGGAAGTGAATGAGAGAACAGAAACTAGAACGCCGGAGGTGATATAGATGAAGGAATTTAATTTAGGTATGTACTCGTTTTTTAATAGAATCATTACACTATTCTGTCTGTCTACCTTGCAGACATTAATTTTAGGCAACTTTTTTTTTTCTTTACAGCTCCTTTAACCACTTTAACCACTTAAGACCCGGACCAATACGCTGGTAAATGACCCAAGGTGTTTTTGCGATTCGGCACTGCGTCGCTTTAACAGACAATTGCGCGGTCGTGCGACGTGGCTCCCAAACAAAATTTGCGTCCTTTTCTTCCCACAAATAGAGCTTTCTTTTGGTGGTATTTGATCACCTCTGCGATTTTAATTTTTTGCGCTATATACAAAAATAGAGCGACATTTTTGAAAAAAAAACACTATTTTTTACTTTTTGTTAAAAAAAAATCAAATAAACGAAATTTTAGTGAAACATTTAGGCCAAAATTTATTTAGCCACATGTCTTTAGTAAAAAAAAAAATCGCAATAAAAAAAAATAGCTACCTAGCGGGAACAGCGACACTAATACAGCGATCAGAAAAATGATCGCTTAGTGACGCTGGCAATAGGGAGTGAAAGGGTTAACTAGGGCGGTGATCAGGGGGTTAAAACTTTATTAGGGGGGGTGGGGGGGCTATCCTGAACCTAACACTAACTGTTTTTTACACTGCCTGTCACACTGACACTAAATGCAGTGATTAGATCACTGCATTCAGTGACACTGTGACAGGGGGGGGGGGTGGGGGGGGGCGATCACAAGGGGTTAATATGCCTATGTGAGTGTGTGTCAGTGTTGTGTTGGTGCACACTTACTTGTGATGTCTTCTCTCATCAGCAGCGCTGGGAAACAGCGCTGCGATGAGAGGTGACATCATTTCCTCCTTCCTGTGTAAACACAGGAGGAGGAACTGACAGGATGGGAGCGCGCTCCCATTGGCTGGAAGCGATCGCGGGGGGGCGGGTAAGCGCCGACATCCGCCCGCTGATCCCGGATCGCTCCCGGAGCCAGGGGGACCCCCGCACGCCGCGGAGGGGGTCCCGATGGGACCCACGAACCGCACTTAGGCGGGGACGTAAATTTACGCCCTTGTGCCTGTACGTGCCATTCTGTGGCCGTATATGTGCGTGCGGGAGTCCTTAAGTGGTTAATAACGGGCTTTAAAACCCACCTCCATACCGGGCCTATTTTGGCACTTCTCTCCTACATGTACAAATCATCATTCTTTTGCTAGAAAATTACTCATAACTCCCAAACATTATATATGTTTTTTTTAGCAGACACCCTAGGGAATAAAATGGCGGTCATTGCAACTTTTTATCTTGCACCGTATTTGCGCACTAATTTTTCAAACGTTTTTTTTTAATAAAAAAAATGGTTTCATGAATTAAAAAATAACAAAACAGTAAAGTTAGCCCAATTTTTTGGTAAAATATGAAAGATGATGTAACGCCGAGTAAATAGATACCTAACATGTCATGCTTTGAAATTGCGCACACTCATGGAATGGCGCCAAACGTTGTTACTTAAAAATCTCCATAGGCAACGCTTTAAATTTTTTACAGGTTACCAGTGTAGAGTTACCGAGGAGATCTAGAGCTAGAATTATTGCACACGCTCTAACGCATGCGGCGACACCTCACATGTGTGGTTTGAACGACGTTTACATACGTGGGTGGGACTTACGTGTGCGTACGCTTCTGAGCGCGAGCTACCGGGGACAGGGGCGTTTTAATTTAAAAAAAAATATTTATATTTTATTTTACTTATTTATTAATTTTTTACACTTTTTTTACATTTTTTTTTCCAATCGCTTTTATTCCTATTACAAGGAATGTAAACATCCCTTGTAATAGGAATAGTGTGTAACAGGTCCTCTTTAAGGAGAGATGCGGGGTCAATAAGACCCCACATCTCTCCTCCAGGCTGGAAAGAATGAGATTGTGAAAAAAAATTCACAGATCTCATTCAAACTAGCCGCAAGAGAATGATATCTGAATGATGCCTCTAGATGCAGGCATCATTCAGATATCCCCCCACAAAGTGCAGGATGTCATATGACGTCCACCCGGGATAACAGGTCCCCGTTTTGGACGTCATATGACGGCGTGTGGGTATTGAGTGGTTAAGGGGTATTCTTGAGGACCTCAAGGTCACCAGAACCAGTGTCCCCATTGGAAGATCCTAAAATATTGCCACACAAAGTTTTTAATATTAAGGAGGGGGAGGAGGCTTGCAGGGTAAATGCATCCACTTATCAATAAATATTTTTATCATTAAATATTGGAACTATGATTGCTTTATAATATTACTGTTCCCAAGCTAATTTTTATATAACAGTTTTACTTTTCTATTTTGTTGGTACACAAAGCAGAACCTCAGAATGTAGGAGGAACAGATATTAGTAAAGTAACACCAACTCATTTTTAAAACGTCACACCAAGGAAATGTGGTCACTGTGACTGATACCTGCAAATCAAGAGCTGTAAAAATGAAACTGTACAGACGGAGTTCTGCTCGTGTACTCACCATTTTTACTGCAATAATAAGGGAATTCCCTACAGACTTCTATCAGGGATATCAGATATACAGAAATACAGATGCATTAAAATTAGAACCAGGGTAATAATAACGATTAGGCCATTTCTTAGAACAACAGAGAGAGATGGGGTCAGTACATGTCCTGGTCCTGGCTATTAGCTTCTCACTGACTCTTCATCCATACATTCAACAATGCATTGTGACTTCTTTGTTCATTTTGGAAGCCATTGTTGAAAGCAAGCCATAAGAAGTCCATTTGCAGTTTGCAAGAAGCCGTGTGGGGGAAACAGCAAACATGAGACCAAAATGTTACCTTTTGGCCTAAAAGCAAAACGATATGTGTGGTGGAAAGCTGGCACTGCACATCATCCTGAATACACCATCCCCACCGTGAAACATGGTGGTAGCAACATAATGTTGTGGGGATGCTTTTTTTCAGCAGGGACAATAAGCTTATCAGAGTTGATGGGAAGATGAATGGAGCCAAATACAGGGACATTTTTTTTTCACAAGAAGAAATACAGGGGCATAGAAGAAAAGTCTGCAAAAGACTTAAGGCTGAGGCGGAGATTCAGCTTCCAGCAGGACAACGACCCTAAACATACAGCCAGAGCTACAATGGAATGGTTTATGCCCCGTACACACGATCACTTTTTGTGATGAAAAAAAATTTAATTTTTCTTCATGGAAAAAAATGAAATTTTTCAAACTTCATTTTCAAAAATGACGTTGCGTACACACCATCATTTTTGGAAAATGATGAACAAAGTGATGGCACTCTAAAGGGGAAGTTCTATTTGCCTTGAGGCTGCTTTTAGCTGGTTACTTGTTAGTAAAAGACGATTCCTGCTTTTTTGTCTGTTACAGCGTGATGAATGTGCGATCTCCATTATGAATGGTAGTTTTACCTCCCGTCTCCTAACTTGCTTCTGGGCATGTGCAGGTTTAAAACGTCATTTTTTACGTAGTTTTGCCCACACACAATCATTTTTTATGAAACAAAAAATGACATTTTGAAAAATGACATAAAAAATTCGAGCATGTTCGAATTTTTTTTTGGTCATTTTTCAGAAGACATAAAATGACATTTTGACCACACACGATCATTTTAAATGACATTTTAGAAAATGTCATTTTTTTTCATCACAAAAAGTGATAGTGTGTACGGGGCATTAGATCAAAGCCTATTCATGTTTTTAGAATGGCCCAGTCAAAGTCTAGACCTAAATCCAAATGAGAATCTGTGGCAAGACTTATAAATTTACAGAAACTCTCCATCCAATCTGACAGAGCTTGAACTATTTTGCAAGGAAGAATGGGGAAAATTTTCACTCTCTACATATGCAAAGCTGGTAGAGACATCCCCAAAAAGACTTGCAGCTGTAATTGCAGCAAAAGGTGGTTCTACAAATTATTGACTCGTGGGGCTGAATACAAAACAATGCTGAACCCATCAGAGGCAGGAGAGGACTTCCATGCATACACCAGAGAATGCTGGTAAATGTAGTCTTAAACTGTACAATAAAATCAAATGTCTGCACAATTCCCTGGATGCAAAGGAGGAGAGACAGGACTGCTTTCCTGGGCAAAAATAAATAAATTGAGAGGTCTTTGCAGAGAGAAGAATGAGAAGTATAGTCCAACTGTCTGGGGTTGGGCCCTACACCAGAAGAGTCATACAGAGAGTGAAATAGAAAAAGAGTTTCAGCACCCTGTGGATAAAAGAGCCAAGGGAATAAGCAATTGCAAGCCTCCTGTGTTCTGGGGCTCAAAGCACCTTGCCCTTGAGTCCGCACTGCCCGCAAATAATTGATAAATTCATTTGGGAGTGCCCAAGAAAATGTTTGCCCAGGGTCCAATCAATAATAAAGATGGCCTTGACCTGGAGCAGTGCAGACTTATCTCTAGGGTGTCTGCATGCATGCCATGGGCCTAAGGATTGCGACATCAAGACTTCTCCTGCTGTACGGGAACCCAATGCTGGAGGGTGTTCTTACCAAAGAGAGCCTACAGTCAGGGAGAGCCAGAGTGGAACCATTTGTGAGGACTGGGAATTTTGGAACAGCTGACATCCAAGTGCATGGGACAGGGCCTACTACCTGCCATCAAAAATAGGTTGTATCTCCCTGGGAACCACCAGAGAAATAGAGTCCCCAAAGCCCAAAGAGATATAGAGGGCTACTATTGGCCGTAGTGGACAATAATCAGGTCATGGATATATAACAAATATATACCAATTTAATAAATGTATCAAATAATCAGGTTACACAATGAAACATGTTGTTTTAATAGCAAATATAAAAACTAGCTGCTCTTGTTAAATGCTGGCCAGTGTAGCACTAATAAACCGTAGTTTATAATGTACCTGCCAGGAGTGGTGAGCTAAACTACACATCCTAAGCTCTTGTCACGCACAGTTATCTTTATAGAGTATATTCTTACCTAGCAGCTCATCACTCACATTCTTAAAGGGTCAGTGCACCACTGACAGATGGGCCCCACCAAGTGCCAGCTGCTATTAACCAATCAGGTGCCTTGTACTTTAGTCAACTTCTGGGGTACCACTTATTAGGCACTGTGAACCAACCCATTAAATGGCTGCAAGCTCAGGGTGCACCCAAGGTCACTATTATTGCGTTAGCTGATTCTCAATCTGCTCCTTACTGCTTACTTCAATTGAGCGTGATTTACCAGTGACACAGACTGGTTAAATTACCCTGTTATGAGCCAATGTTCACTTACCTAGGTTTTGCAGCTTTGAAAGTGTTCTGTTGTTGTTTGCCAATTAACCCATTGTTTGGCTGCCTTTATATAATACATTTAATTACCGTTCGTTTAGTGTGGCTAACTTTTTGTGTGCTGGTATAGAATGCTGGTATACTAATGCTTAAGTTACACATGTGTGTCAGCGGGGAACGAGCAATTTACTGATCATGGCAGAACAGAGAAACAACTATCACCAGCAGCTCCTGTGGGGGTAAGCACTACATAATCATATACATTACATTACATTATTATTAAACCATAATTCCCCATAGTACATGTCTTCAAATGCTTTTATTTACTGGAGTTGATTTACTAAAGCAATAGGCTTTATTAAAGTAAATGTTAATAAATCAGGCGCACCTGCATTCAATCTGAATATTCAATCACATTCTAGGGGGGGAAAAAAACAGAACTCTTGCTAACACATACCTAATCGATTGAAGGGAACACAGCTTCGATTTCTTTATTTAAGCTTGGTGAAAGCGTGCGTGGCAAAGTAACCAGTCTCTACTCCTTTAGTACATCAACCCACTCAATGGTAATTTTTGCAGTCATAAAATTCAGTAAAACTCTTTGCAACTGCTATTTTGGATGCAAGAACCTTATATTTTCTTAAAAGGACAAGATACTTTTAGGGTTATTTTGCTGTATACTATATTTACGATTTAATTTCCCCAAAGATTAAAACGCTTGCTTATTTTTTGATAATGTTGAAATATTGATTTTTGCATGTTAATATCTCCACTTTTATCTTTCTAATACAGACCAACTTCCTCTCTACAGTGAAGTTACATGAAGTTTTCCTGAGCTTTGAAAGTTTGTCCTAAGATGTGGTGGAGTGTGCCGTACGCATCTATTTGTGCGGTTTACGAAGATTTTTTCTCCTTCAAACGACTAGATAATGCTTTAGTTCCGTGTCTGATTTTCATAGTATTTTCATATTATATTTGTAATGTGTGTAAATGAATTAATTAGAGCAATAATTAACTGATGACAGATGTTCAATGTTTTAAAATCGTATAACTGCTCACATACAACTGCTGTAGCTGAGGCAGATTGGATACTCTGAACGTGTCTAAATGCATGTAAATGTATGAGAAAAAGAAAAACTGCGCTGCGTACAAACCCAGTAACCCTAGCTGCAACTCAAAGTGAAACACACACAAGTAAAAATGAGTAAAAAAATAGCTGCGCCCTCAAATGACGTTTTAATCAGATTATTATTACAAACTAATATAAATGAATAAATGAAAAAAAAACATTAAGTCCCAAAAAAAAAAAAAAAAAAAAATCATGTAACGCATATGAAGTCCTCCAATGTCGGACTAATTCTGTGAATATTCAATAATATACCAAAAAGTAGACATGTGCAAACTGAAATATTTTGTTTCGGAATTTCGTTTTCGTCTGAAGGATAAATTTATTTAGTTACTCCCGAAATTCGTTTTTATCTATTTTGTTTTTCGTAAAAAAATGCATTAGTCCGAAAATCCAAATGAATTAAGGTTGAATCTGTCATTGAAGGCTTATGGTGTCTGTCGAATGTTCTAATAAGATTAGACGAAATCTTAAAAAAAAAAAACATTTGACGGAATCTTAAAAAAAAAAAAAAAGAAGAAGATTCGACGGAGCAACGAAACTGCACATTTCCGGTCGAATGTTCCGCCTACAAGCTATAGAAGAATTCTAATGTTGTATGACCTAAATAATTATATTTATTAATTATTATTACTAGTCAACCATACATTAGAATTCTTCTACAGCCTATGGGCCGAGCATTTCACCATAAATGTCCGCTTGCTGCGATCGTATGTTTTTAGCTACTTCGTCGAATCTTCATGTCTCTCTATGTCGAATGTTTTCTCCCAATGTCGAATCTTTTCTCTTTATGTAGAATAATATTGGACTAATAGAGTTAAGGTTAGGCACATTCGACCGCAACGAAAACGAAAATAAAGCATTTGTTTATGTCGGATCTTTCGGTTTTCGGTTTTCGTTTTCTGTAACTGAAATTCGGACGAAAATGAATGCACGTGTCTACCAAAAATTATAAGACCAAAAAACATAAAAACAAATCATAAAGTCCTCAATGGAGAGATAGGTGATTGTAGCAACACAATAAAGTGAAATCCTCTCTGATATTGTACTACAGTGTGAATTCACCACCAAATAAAGTGCAGGCTTACGAGCTGCAAAAGCTGTTGGAGCTTATGGCTAATACCCAGTCAGGGCCTTTAATCCTCCCTGTGCTTCCAATGGCCGATGAAACGGGAGTTGCTGGATACTATGGATATGTTCAGCGGTCAATGGTCAGCCACCAGTAACAGCTCGATTCCAATGTTCATAGTGGTCCGGAAAAAAAGATTGGGACTGTATGCCGAAATATTACTATAAATAATGACCAACAAACAACTGAGGTGGAGTAAACTTGGCCGCAGGCCTTTATTACTGGTATTTAATATAACGATCATATTTTATTACCATATATATAACCATAGGTAGATATAAATACAAAGACATCAGTTATTTATGCAAACAAACCAATACATTCATCAACCCAGCCACTATGACTTGGGTTGGGATTAATGCCTTATTAAATAACACCACTTGTTGAACATGAAAAACCAAGAGGGAGTACCACGTAATACTACAGGCCACGTAGGGAGGGGGTGGAGTTTTTGTTGGTGTGCTGCAGTTCCATTTATTTTGAAAGCACATGTATTGCAGCACACCACAACTTAGTACCATGTGCTCAAAATGTTCCAGTAAAGTCACATACAGCGTGAATGAGCCATTTATTTATGTGGCTGGAGCTGCATTCTGGCAGCCTATGTTGGTGGATGGGGACACAGCAGCTGTACCAACACAGCCGCACTTCCTGCCCTGAATACCCACTGTCTGCATACAGGGCAACACACCGGCAACTGCAGCTCCAGGTAGGGTTGCCACCTCATCCATTTAAACCTGATTTGAATAACACAGGTTCTGAGGCTAATTTGACAGCTTGCCGACCAGCTGCCGTCATATAGAGGCAGGTCGGCACAATCCCGTGAACCGTCGTAGCTGTACATTGGCCCCTTAAAAGTGGGATAGCTGCGTGGGTACTGATGCGCATGACCGCTGGTCGTGGTGACTGCCAGGCCTGAGCGATCACGGGCACGAGAGGCAGAACAGGGACGTGTGTGTGTAAACACATCCTTGTTCTGTTCTGTGAGGAGAGAGAGATCGTGAGTTCCTAATAGCTAGGAACCACGATCTGTCATTTCCTATAGTAAGTCCCCTCCCCCCATAGTTAGAACACACAGTCAGGGAACACATTTAACCCCTTGATCGCCCCCTAGTGTTAACCCCTTCCCTGCCAGTGAGATTTACACAGTAATCAGTGCATTTTTATAGCACTAATCGCTGTATAAATGACAATGGTCCAAAAAATGTGTCAAAAGTGTCCGATGTGTCCACCATATTGTCGCAGTCCCAATAAAAATCACAGATCTCCGCCATTACTAATAATAATAATAAAAATGCCATTAATCTATCGCCTATTTTGTAGACGCTATAACTTTTGCGCACACCAATCAATATACGCTTATTGTGCTTATTATTACCAAAAATATGTAGAAGAATATGTATCAGTCTAAACCGAGGAAAACATTTGCTTTTTTTTTTTTTTAATGGGGATATTTATTATAGCAAAAAGTATAAAATATTGTGGTTTTTTTTTCTAAATTGTCGCTCTTTTTTTGTTTATATCACAAAAAATAAAAAACGCAGAGGTGATCAAATACCTCCAAAAAGAAAAGCTCTATTTGTGGGAAAAAAAGGACGTAAATTTTGTTTGATTACAGCGTCGCACGACCATGAAATTGTCAGTTAAAGCGACACAGTGCCGTATCGCAAAAAAATGGTTATTGAGCAGCCAAATCTTCCGGGGCTGAAGTAGTTAATGCAGATAAGGCACCAAGTGAGTTTAATTACCACCTTAATATTGTTTAACACACTTTGTATAAAGTTTCTTACCTTTTTAACCACTTGAGGCCCGCGCTACCGTCGGATGACGGCAACAGCGTGGGCCTGAATAGCCAACATGCCGTCATTTGACGGCATGTCTTTCTGGCGTTCCCAGCGCGCGCTGTAGTGCGCGCTGCGGGGAAGCCCTGTGTTGTCCGTGTCCCTTGGACACGGCCAATCACAGATCGCGGCAAACGGCCAATCAGAGCGGCCGTTTGCGATGCGATCTGTGGGCCAATGAGAGATGATCTCTCATAGATCATCTCTCATTGCCGGCTCACACAGAGACAATGTCCTGTCTCTGGAGGGGAGGAGCCCGATCTGTGTTCCTTCTTACATAGGGACACAGATCGGTCATCCCCCCAGTCACCCCCCCCCCCTCCCCCCACAGTTATAACACACCTAGCATACACATTTAACCCCTTCCTCACCCCCTAGTGTTAACCCCTTCAATGCCAGTCACATTTATACTGTAATTAGTGCATATTTATAGCACTGATCGCAGTATAAATGTGAATGGCGCCAAAAATGTGTCAAAAGTGTCCGATGTGTCCGCCATAACGTCGCAGTACCAATAAAAATCGCAGATCGCCGCCATTTCTAGTAAAAAAAAAATAAGAAAAAATAATAATTCTCTCCCCTATTTTGTAAGCGCTATTACTTTTGCGCAAACCAGACGCTTATTGCGATTTTTTTTTTTTACCAAAAATATGTAGAAGAATACGTATCGCCCTAAACTGAGAAAAAAAAATGTGTTTTTATTTTTAATTGGGATATTTATTATAGCAACAAGTAAAAAATATTGTATTTTTCTTCAAAAGTGTCGCTCTTTTTTGTTTATAGCGCAAAAAATAAAAATCGCACAGGCGATCAAATACCACCAAAAGAAAGCTCTACTTGTGGGGAAAAAAGGACGTAAATTTTGTTTGGGAGCCACGTCGCACGACCGCGCAATTGTCAGTTAAAGCGACGCAGTGCCGGAAGCTGAAATTTTACCTGGGCAGGAGGGGGGTGTAAGTGCCCAGTATGCAAGTGGTTAAATACTAGCAAACACATGTTCATTTATTGAAGGCATAGAATTAGTATGGGGGGTGTAAAGGGGTTTGGAAGTTGCTAATTAGTAAACAAATAAGATACCAAATAACACGGATAAAGAAAATGTTAACTTCATCGTGGGTACAGAATAGCTGGATTGGGGAGCACAAGTACTGTAATTGTTTTTTTGTTTCAACATATATATTGATTACAAAAAACAGAATTAAATTTAATTAAAATATATATTTATTTTTTACATTTAATAGCTGAACTCAATTTTTCAATTTATTTCTGTATACCTTGAAATGTTCAGTATGGATATATATATATAGAAACATCCAAAGGTGTCAGCTTGAAGAAAATATATAATATATATATATATATCTTCAATCTGACACCTTTGGGTGTTTCTAGTGGCACTTCAGAACCTCTCCAAATGCATTTCGGTATAATATGTTATGATCTAAAAGTATGTGTGCATATTAAAAGTAAAGTTTAAAAAGTGTGAAAAAATTAGCTTTCCATCATAGGACACCAGCTAGTAAACCCGCATCCTTACCAAAACGTGATCCATTGCTTCTTGGCCTTATCAAATTCACTGGCAGTGAATAATGCCCGTACACACGATTAGATTTTCCGCTCAAGCTTAGCTTGCATACACATGATCACACAAAAGTTCTCTAAGCTTTCGACCGTCAAGAATGCGGTGACATACAACACTATGACGAGCCAAGAAAATTAAGTTCAATGCTTCCGAGCATGCGTCGAATCGTTTCCGATCATTGCATCAGAATTTTGCTCGTTGGAATTGCTACAGACGATTGTAATTTCCGATCGGAATTTTTCACGTCGGAAAAAATTGAGAACCTGCTCTCAATATTTTGCTGGCGGAAATACTGACATCAAAAGTCCGATACAGCATATACATGGTCAGAATTTCCAACTAAAAGCTCACATCGGACTTTTGCAGGCAGAATTTCCGACTGTGTGTACGTGGGATAAGATACACAATAGAGGCAGAAGCAGCTGACATTATCTTGCAGTGTTTTTTAGATTTTTTTTAGATTTTTTTAGATTTAGATTTTTAGATTTTTTTTTTTGTAGCTGAATTTCAACAAATTCTAACAAAAAGACTCAATTATATTCTGCATGCTTATATATATATATATATATACATATATATATATATATATATATATATATATATATGTATATACATATATATACACATATATATAGATATATATATACATATATATATATTTCCAATATACAGTAAATATGTATTTATCATTTCTTTATTTATGATATACCTTAGGAAGTCTACTTGTAGAGGTGGTCATTTTGTCAGTCCAGAGATTCTCCAAATACATTATAAAAAAAAGTAATAATAACCCATATATGAAAAAACTGCCCCTCAAAAAACAAAATGCACTCCACTAATTTGGCACCTGACCAGATGTACTGTCTGTGAGTGTATACCCTTGTATACCCTTGTATACCCTTGTGTATACTCTTGTATCTATCTGATAGTGGCAAGTGAACTGGGATTTTAGAAACAAATATATATTTTTACAAAGTTTCACTTATTTATTCTTCCCTAATTATTAAAAAATCAGCAATATTTTAATATTTTTTGTTTTGTTAATAATAATAATCTGACATTCATGTTACTTATAATAGTGCTATTTGCACCATGTTTAATATTTATTGGACACAAGAGTGGCAATTTTGGGGGTGGATGTGGTGATGTTTCTTTTTTTTAAATCTTGAACTTATTTTTAAATAACCTGTGTTATTCTGCTCCATATTCAAAAATAATTGTTGTATTACTTTATGAAGCTAACATGCTTATCAATGTGTGATCTTATAGTTTTATGCTAAAAGCTGGTAAACCAGTGACCAAACCTAAAAATGTTCAATATTTGGTTTATTTAAACTTTTTCTAATTTCTGTTCCTCTCTACTGCTATTGTAAAACAATAAAGCTGGATATTAAACACAGCTTTCATTTACATTAATGATGTGATATGCACTGTACAAATATACTGTATGGAGGAGATTGTAGCCAGTAAGTCAAACATCCCGCACCATACGATTCCTGTGCATTCATGGGTCCCATATTGTCTGTAATGTGCATGCGTGTGTGTGTACTTCCCATACTTGCTTCCTCTCATCATTAGCGGTCATATGAAAAAAATGCTTATGTCCATCACTGAATTGTGTAAAAGGCTGCAAACATTCACACTCACATTTGCAGCCCAAGAAGCCTTTACCAACTGAAACTTTTACTTTTTTTTTTCTTGTATTGTATAATGACATATTGTACTTAATTTGATAATTCACATAATAAATGTATTATTTACTTGGATGACTGGAGAAATTTATTTGGGATGAATTCACAAATTTGCAATTATAAAAAAAAATAAAAATAATCTAAGTATTTAATTGACTGTCCATAGTAAGTTAGATCACAGAGATCCACACCAACATGGATGCATAAACAAATAATAAAATGTGTGAGAAAGTAATAAAATGCACGATTAATTAAGCAAGCAAGACAATGCACGAAAAAGACAACGAATAGGATACATGAGCATCCTAGCCAGCAGGAAGATGCATAACCAAGCTAGAAGAAGCATGAGTAAGCAAGCAAACTAGAAGATGCATAAGCAAGCAAAGAAAAAAGTAGATGCATGAGCAACAAAGAAGATTCATAAGCAAGCAAGCTAGAAGCTGCATGAGGAAATGAACAAGAAAGAATGAAGATGCATTAATAAATGTGCAAGCATGAAGATGGAAGTACAAGCAAAAAAGCAGAAAGATGAATAAACAAACAAGAAGATGCATGAGCAAGCAAACAAGTAAGAAAATGCATAAATACATGAGAAGATGGCTGTGCAAGCAAAAAAGGAAAAAGATGGATGAATGAGCAAGCAAGCAGGAAAGAATATGCATGAGCAAGTGAGCAAGCAAGAAGATGCACGAATAAGTGAAAAGATGGATGTGCAAGCAAAAAAGCAAGAAGATAGATGAACAAGCAAGACGACGTACAGTGGAACCTCGGATTACGAGCATAATCCATTCCAAGAGAATGCTCGTAATCCAAAGTACTCGCATATCAAAGCGAGTTTCCCCATTGAAGTCAATGGAAACAAAATTATTTGTTCCGCATTGATTTCAATGGCATGCAATACCGCAGGGCTCAAAATTTCAAGTCCTGAGCTACTAGCCAGGCATCAAGAGTTACTCGCCACCAGTTGCTCCACCTAATTCATACACTGCCCTGCGCCTAATTGCACCTGTAAACACGCCCTCGTAGATTATCTCATGGAATGACAATGTTTTATGCAGAATCTAGTTACAAAATTATATATTACCAACAACATCTTTAACAAAATGAGACAGGGCACTGGGGGCAGATCAGAGGGACAGGGCACTGGGGAAGACCAGAGGGACAGGGCACTGGGGGAAGGCCAGAGGGACAGGGCACTGGGGGTAGACTAGAGGGACAGGGCACTAGAACTGGGTCTCTTCCCCATTCTCTTGCTGTCTCCTCTGCAACTCCCATCCATCTCCTCTCTCTCTCCCATTTATCTCATCATCAGGAGCCTGTGTGTGCGGCTCCACGCTTGCATGTCCCCACTTCCCCCTTTTATTCAGGCTGGCAGAGAGGGGAGGAGCTGCAGCACAGCGGGAGGGAGTACAATCCAGCGCTGAGATCCACACAACTGCACAGCCATTGACACCATAGCACAGCGCACACTGACACCGCACAGCACACATTGAGACCAGTCTGCTCGCAGTGCTCAGGCTGAACTGTTGGACACTTATATAGAGCACAAGGAGAAGAAAACTGCACAAACTGGAAGGCTGCCGCTCTCATGTCAGGGCAACTTTCAGTGAGCGCTGCACCGGAGTGGTAATTTTCGCAATTCTCCACCTCACTCATTACTTTCTGCTCTCCAGCTACATTGGTCGGGGGGCAGGCTCAGAGAGGTCATTCTGTTAGGTCCCATGGCTTAATGAGAATTGTAAGAAGATCACCTGTGTACTGCTTTGCCTGTGCGCGGCTCACCAGACTACTTTTCCCGAGCATGCACCTTTCCTCTTCAGCCGCCAATCTCATCAAGACTCTAAGTGTAGGCACAGATTGGAGGGAGATTGGTCATGCAGCCCTGGCATTACTCGCCCCCAGCCTAAATCCACTCGCCAAATGCTAGTAGGCGAGTGGAAATTTTTAGGGCTGCAATACCGCATGCGGCCAGAGGTGGGGGGGGGCACCGGAGAGCTTCGTAAACAGCTGGAAAAGCCCGAGGACAGCTCGCCTGACCTCGGCAAACCTCGGAAATGTCTCTGGAATGTAGTATTTCTGAGCATTCACGAATGGCTCCGAACAGCGCCGATCGGCTACTATCAGCGCCGTTCGGCTTTCCTCGGCTCCGGCGCCCCCCACCTCAGGCCAAACGCGGTACTGCACACCGATTTGGCCTGAATCCTGCTCATTTTGCAAGACAACACTCGCAAACCGAGTTAGAATTTTTCAAAATACAGTGCTCGTATTGCGAAACGAACACTAACCACATTACTCGCAGGTTCCACTGCATGAGCAAGCAAGAATATGCACAAGCAAGCAAGAAGATGCATGGGCAAATAAGAAGATGCAAGATCAAGCCGGAAGATGGATGGGCAAGTAAGAAGATACATGGGTAAGGGAGCAAGCAAGGAGGTTCATGAGGAAGTAAGCAAGCATCACTTTGCATACAAAGTAACTATTGCTTACTTTAGCTGGCAGCATATGCATGGGATTATTAAATTAGGACCAGAGAAAAAGTGAAAGAAAAAATAGAACAGAAAGGAGAAGGAAAAATTATTTTATATGAGCAAAAAGATTTTTAAGCTTATGACCTTACCTTATCTCTGGTCAAGGCTGGCCATTCTTACCTTCTTTCATTGGGTATTGTGATATACTAGACTTTTATACCAAGGTGAGTTGATCTTTGAGTACCAGGAAACATCCATAAAACATTTCAATCTGTTTTCTTAGGAAAGCAAAATTCAAAGCAAAAACAAGAGTACAAAAAGAATGAAGAAAGGGGAGACACATAATGCATCAGCAGCACTTCTTTGACTCTGAGATGCAGTAAGAAGTACAGGGCATACCCTTAGGATCTTCTCTAATACAAAATGACTTGCCTTGTCTAATAACAGAAGGTGTTAATTACCACGGAAAGGAAAACTCAGACACACAGGCCCCCCGCATATCTACCTGACTCAAACCAAGAGTCATACATACGTTATTTTGTTCAGTGCTGCATGCAGTCTGAAACTCGGCACTCCTACCTCTTCTTTATAATGTATATATATATATATATATATATATATATATATATATATATATACACACACACACACACACATACATATTGCTTCATGAAACAAGCACAGGGAAGAATTAATATCTATTAGCTAGGTATAGAAAGTGGGCATACGGCCTATTTATATTATTTATGTTGTGACTCAGTGGAACTTACAAAGAAATTCTTTGCTTTGAACATACTGTCAGCAACGTTTACTTGCCCTTCACTCGGCACCTCATTGTTCCAACTGATTGGCATAGCCCTGATAGATGGCACATACTTCCAGGTAGGGAGGGAACATGAGACACTCCTTCTGCCTTTTGCAGTGCTTGTTCATCTTCTTTACCCCTCTGTTCATCTTCCTACATAAGTTTGTATGTATCTTCCAAGGAGTAAATAGGAATGCTTTAGAACACACATCTCAAACAGGCCATATCATATGGCCCTTGCACCTCTCCTGCAGCTGCGGCACCTCTCCTTGTCTCTGCCTTCACCGTGTCTCAGCAGTCGGCAGCAGAGAGGAGGACAGAACTCCTCCACCAGATCCTGTGCTTCTCAGTGCAGTCACATCACCTCCTCAGCTGGCTCCAGCCCTCTCCTGGTCCTCCTCCAGATGCGGCATTGTTTCCTTCTCAGCTCTGCCAGCAGCTCCCTACCAGCATCAGCAAGTTAAGGGTAAAGATGAGCCGAACACCCCCCCCCCCGTTCGGTTCACACCAGAACCTTCGAACGGACCGACCGTTTGCGCGAACATTTAGAACCCCATTGACGTCTATGGGATTTGAACGTTCAAATTCAAAAGTGAACATTTTGAAGCCTAATATGCAAGTTATTGTTGTAAAACGTCTTTGAGAACCCGGGTCTTGCCCCAGGGAACATGTATCAATGGAAAAAAAGTCTTAAAAACTGAAAATTTTTCTGAAGCAGTGATTTTAATGATGCAGCATCATTAAAATCACTGCTCCAGAAAAAACGACCGTTTAAAAAAAAATTCCATTGATGTTCCCTGGGGCAAGACCCAGGTTCTCAAAGACGTTTTCACAGGCATACTATAGACACCCAGCAGGTACAATATTTAAATCATTGATGCTTAAATAAATAAAAAAATAAAAAATTCCTTTAAATATTGTACCTGCTGGGTGTCTATAGTATGCCTGTGTAGCTTTATGGTGCACACTGCAGAGGACACCGGCAATACACCATGTGAGAATACTGCAACTAGCACAATCACCTGCCTTCCAGTAAATTAGGAAGAGCTGATCTAGCTATACTATACAGTGTATAAATATATGTACAACACCTGGGATGCATATGTAACAGAATGGCCCGTGACACCCAGAGACTTTTGAAGGATGCGATGATCTCCTGTGCCAGCTTTACCAATGATGATAGGGGCATAGGGTGACTGAGAAGTTATATCATATACTACATGAGATTGGACTTTAATGATAAATCATGTATTGCAGGATATCTTGAGATATTACAAGTTGTTGGCTTATTCTGACCTACCGGTCAATAGTGACTCATTCCTCTGTGTAACAGACTTTTGAGGTGTTAATTGAGTCTGCTCCTAGATATTTCATTGTGTTAATTAAATCAGCTTCCAAGGTTGTCCATTGTGTTAATTAGGTCTGCTCTACAGACCTTTTCATTGAGTGAAGATAGTATTGATGAAGAGGTGTGGAATGTGTCTTGTCAGCTGTAGTAATTAACTCCTGTAATTCGGTACCAGAACATCTGACATAGTAAAGTGTATTATGCAGGTGAATAGCTGTTGTCGGAGTCGGGACGTCTGGGGGATAATTAACTCACCTGAATGTCATTATCTAAAAGGATGTGTATGAAGGTCATTGTGTAATGTGGTGGGTGGAGAGTTTCTTTGTTCCTTTGATAACTGTAACATGGCTGTACTATATATAAGAGAGCTAACCATTAAAGAGTTTGTTCATGAATTTTGAAACCAGAGAGAACGAAGCTTGTCTCGTCTTTATTCTGGGAAATGGAATGGATCGTGTCTACATGGATTGTCGGACTGTCGGATAAGCTGTCTTGGGTGGGTTGATGGAAGATCGTAAACGGTGGTCACCGTAACAGCATATACAGGTCATTCTCAAAAAATTAGCATATTGTGATAAAGTTCATTATTTTCTGTAATGTACTGATAAACATTAGACTTTCATATATTTTAGATTCATTACACACAACTGAGGTAGTTCAAGCCTTTTTTTGTTTTAATATTGATGATTTTGGCATACAGCTCATGAAAACCCAAAATTCCTATCTCAAAAAATGTGCATATCATGAAAAGGTTCTCTAAACAAGCTCTTAACCTAATCATCTGAATCAACTAATTAACTCTAAACACCTGCAAAAGATTCCTGAGACTTTTAAAAACTCCCAGCCTGGTTCATTACTCCAAACCGCAATCATGGGTAACACTGCCAACCTGACTGCTGTCCAGAAGGCCATCATTGACACCCTCAAGCAAGAGGGTAAGACACAGAAAGAAATTTCTGAACGAATAGGCTGTTCCCAGAGTGCTGTATCAAGGCACCTCAGTGGGAAGGAAATAGTGTGGCAGAAAACGCTGCACAACGAGAAGAGGTGACCGGACCCTGAGGAAGATTGTGGAGAAGTATCGATTCCAGACCTTGGGGGACCTGCGGAATCAGTGGATTGAGTCTGGAGTAGAAACATCCAGAGCCACCGTGTACAGGCGTGTGCAGGAAATGGGCTACAGGTGCCGCATTCCCCAGGTCAAGCCACTTTTGAACCAGAAACAGCGGCAGAAGCGCCTGACCTGGACTACAGAGAAGCAACACTGGACTGTTGCTCAGTGGTCCAAAGTACTTTTTTCGGATGAAAACAAATTTTGCATGTCATTCGGTAATCAAGGTGCCAGAGTCTGGAGGAAGACTGGGGAGAGGGAAATGCCAAAATGCCTGAAGTCCAGTGTCAAGTACCCACAGTCAGTGATGGTCTGGGGTGCCATGTCAGCTGCTGGTGTTGGTCCACTGTGTTTTATCAAGGGCAGGGTGAATGCAGCTAGCTATCAGGAGATTTTGGAGCACTTCATGCTTCCATCTGCTGAAAAGCTTTATGGAGATGAAGATTTAATTTTTCAGCACGACCTGGCACCTGCTCACACAGTGCCAAAACCGCTGGTAAATGGTTTACTGACCATGGTATTACTGTGCTCAATTGGCCTGCCAACTTCCCTGACCTGAACCCCATAGAGAATCTGTGGGATATTGCAAAGAGAAAGTTGAGAGACGCAAGACCCAACACTCTGGATGAGCTTAAGGCCGCTACCGAAGCATCCTGGGCCTCCATAACACCTCAGTAGTGCCACAGGCTGATTGCCTCCATGCCACACCGAGTCATTTCTGCAAAAGGATTCCCGACCAAGTATTGAGTGCATAACTGAACATAATTATTTGAAGGTTGAATTTTTTTTTTTTTTAAAAACACTTTTCTTTTATTGGTCGGATAAAATATGCTAATTTTTTGAGATAGGAATTTTGGGTTTTCATGAGCTGTATGCCAAAATCATCAATATTAAAACAAAAAAAAGGCTTGAACTACTTCAGTTGTGTGTAATGAATCTAAAATACATGAAAGTCTAAGGCCGCGTACACACGAGGGGATATGTCCGCTGAAAACGGTCCGATGGACCGTTTCAGCAGACATCTCCGCTTGTGTGTATGGGCTAGCGGACAGATTTGTCCACCCGACAGATTTCAAAGCATGCTTTGAAATCTATCCGGTGGGAATCTGTCCGCCCGACATGTCTGCTGGTTAGTACACTTACCAGCAGACATGTCGGCTCCCACCGCCGCCGCGCCGCTGCCGAATGGATTCGGCGCATGCGCGGAAGTGTTTTACTTCCTGGTGCGGTGACGTGGCGGTGACGCGGCGGCGTCAACGTCACCGCCGCGTCATCGCCACGTCACCGCGCCGTCCGGCGGCGGGGAATTTGATCCGATGGTGTGTACACGCCATCGGATCAAACTCCCGATCGGACATATCCGATGGAAATGGTCCGCGGACCGTTTTCATCGGATATATCCGATCGTGTGTATGGGGCCTGATGTTTATCAGTACATTACAGAAAATAATGAACTTTATCACAATATGCTAATTTTTTGAGAATGACCTGTATATCCTCTACACACTGTGGGCCTGATTCTCAGAGGCGATACGCCTGCGTAAATGGATATGCGTGGCGTAATTGTAAATGTGCGCCGTCGTATCGATGTGCCGTAAACACAGAACCACATACGCCAGAAAATCTGCTTCTCCTGAGCGGCGTAACTGTTTTAAGCTAGCACGGCGTAGGCGCATAGTTACGCATTGCGCATCTGCAGCTCCCATTGAATTATCATGCAAATATGCAAATGAGGGAGATGCGCCGATTCCCGAATCTACGCGCGCTCGGCGTAGGCTACGCGTGGTGCGCGTAGCACGAAAGCCTGGCCTAAACTTCCCCCTCATAAAAGCAGGGTTAACTTTGCCCCAGACGTGTGCAAGTCAGCTGGAGAGCAACTACAGCAGAACCATAACGGACGAGCTGAGCAATCACACTTACTGGACAACACATTTGTATGCCAACATGCCAGGGGCAGGCATGGTCTTAGCATTACTATTGTATGCAGAGGAAGAGGAGCATAGAAGGAGGAGGAGGAGGGGGCACGTGAGAGGATCTACCGAACGCGCATGAGCCTCTTTGGCATGGTTGAAAAGGAGGTGTCTCGCATCTTCAGATTCAGCCCTGCTGCCATCCTGGAAATAACCACAGCCCTGCAGGATGACATCACCAGCCAGACACACCACTCACATGCACTGCAGCCACTGGACAAGGTACTGGCAACACTCCATTTCCTTGCCAGTGGATCATTCCAGCGTACAAGTGGAGTTGTAGCTGGGATGTCACAAACCAGCATGAGCAGATGTCTGCACCAGGTTATCCCCGCAATCCTCAGACGCATGTCCCACCACATCATCAGACCCACCACTGAGCAACTGCGGCAGAAGGCAATGACAGATTTCTACAGACTTGCCAGATTCCCACGCACCATCGGGGCCATTGACTGCACACATGTGGCACTACAGGCCCCCCGTGCCGCAGAGCACATTTACCGCAATCGGAAGCATTGGCATTCCATCAACGTACAGGTGATAGCTGATGCCAAATACCTCATATGGCACGTCCGTGCCAAAGACCCCGGGTCCAGCCATGACAGCTACATATACCGTCCAAGCAACATCCCAGCAGATTTTGAGCAGAACATGTATGGGGACAGCTGGCTGGTTGGTGAGTGACATGGGTGGCAGGCATGACTGTCCCCCCCCATGATGCACACATCACAAGGGGCACATGCACTACTAACATCCTCCCGTCTTTTCACTTCCAGGTGACGCGGCATATGTACTTGGACCCCATCTCATGACTCCTTTCCGGAATCCCCAAACCAGAGGAGAGAGAAGATTCAATGAAGCACACATCAAAACCCGTGCAGTGGTTGAGCGCACATTTGGCCTCCTGAAGTCCTGTTTCCGATGCCTAGATAGGTCCGGGGGTGCCCTGTTGTATTCCCCAAACTTTGTGTGTCAGATCATCGGTGCATGTTGCATTCTGCACAACTTTGCCATGAGAAAGGGCCTGCAGATTGCCCTACGTGATGACCTGACCCCCCAACCAGACAGGCCCCTCCCTGCCAGAGGAGACCTCGTCTGCTGATGGAAGAGCAGTCCGGAGTTGCCTCGTGTTACGAATCTTTGACCGTTAAACACACACATTCATCATGGCACACAGACAATGCACGCATGCACACCACTGTGGTCCCTAGATCACACACACCCCACATCCACATCTCATTGGATTAGCCCAAGTCCAGCATGTAGGACTTGGGAGCAGCGTCAAGGCCCCAATGATGTTGCTGTCCATTCATACACCATTCACACAGCCGTGGGGATAACTTCTCCCCAACGGCCGAGGGTAACACCCCTTACTGGCAGGAGTGCCACCCCCCCACATTCACACACCATTCACACTGCACCGTGTGCAGTATAAAGAAAAAAAAAAGCTCTTCACCAGAGCAAAAAATAACATATAAAGCTCTTCACCAGAGCAAAAAATAACATATAAAGCTCTTCACCAGAGCAAAAAATAACATATAAAGCTCTTCACCGGAGCAAAAAATAACATATAAAGCTCTTCACCAGAGCAAGAAATAACAATCAAAAAATTACTGGGCCTGGCGTGGGCTCTGCCTGGTGCCACGGCTCCTGCCCCTCACTTGCCTGGGGGCAGCCTCGGGTGGGGGGGTTGAGGAGTAGCATCCCCACGTCCCTCCCTGGCTGCCTGCATGCCCTCCAAGACCACCACTATGCGGGCCAGCTGTCTGGCCCTGGACTGCAAGCCGCAGGGATTTGACCTCCCCCACAAGGTCTGAGGTGGTCGTCTGCAGCTCCCCCAGGCTGGTGACCGTCGCTGCGCTGTTGCCAGCAACGTCTTGTATGGCATCCGTTAACGGACCCGAGGAGGCCAGGCTGTCGGCCAGGCGCCTCATCTCCCCAACAACCTCTGCAAGGTGCCGATTCTGCTGGTCCTGCTGCCTGGCCAGCTGTTCCGGCATGATCTTGGCAACACCCCTCGTCTTCCTAGTCGCCTTCCTGGGAGTGGCTGGGGACCTGGCATATGGGGAGGATGTTGAGGGGCCGAAGATGAGGGGGATGGAATCAGAGGGACTGGAGAGGTGGGGGTGGACACTGATGGGCTGGAGATATATGGGGTGGTGTCTTGGGCTGGTCCGGGCACCCCATGCGCCTCCTCCAAAATATGGTATAGCTCCTGGTCCTGCTCGACAACCTCCTCCTCAACCACCTCCTCCGTAGAGGTGTGCCCACTTCCCTCAAACAAGGCCTCTTCCAGGGGGGCAGCCAGAGGGACTGGATGCTCGGGGGATGGAACAGGACGGGCCCTGGCAGCAACAGATGGCCCCGCTTCGTACTGCACATCTGTGGATGACACAAAAGATGCACATGTTGGTGGACCCACACACTTGGCACATGTTCCCTTCCACCCCCACACATGCAACACAACAGATAGTATATCAAACACACTTACAGTGCCTGCCGCCGAGAATGTGTTTTTAGCACGACAGCATCGCGCTGAATCTCGGCGACAGGCTGCCGATATCTCGCACTCGCTGGAATAGTAAAAGCACATTCCAGCGAGTGCGTCATAGAAGCGACGGGGATCCGACGTGGATTCCCGCCAATTCTACACGTGGGCGGAGTTTGTTATGAATCCTGAAGGAGAAATCCCCGCCGGATTTTTAAAAAAAATCCGACATGGGTTCCCCCCCTCAGGAGCATAACGGGCCCTTAGGTCTGTTATGGGTTGTAAGGAGACCCCCTACGTCGAAAAAACGGCGTGGGGGTCCCCCACAATCCATAACAGACCCGTATCCAAAGCACGCCGGCCGGCCAGTCAGGAAGGGAGTGGGGGCGAGCGAGCGCCCCCCCCCCCCCTCCTGAGCCGTACCGGGCAGCATGCCCTCAACATGGGGGGGTTAGGTGCTCTGGGGCAGGGGGCGCACTGCGGCCCCCCACCCCAGAGCACCCTGTCCCCATGTTGATGAGGACAGGGCCCCTTCCCGACAACCCTGGCCGTTGGTTGTCGGGGTATGCGGGCGGGAGGCTTATCGGAATCTGGAAGCCCCCTTTAATAAGGGGGCCCCCAGATACCGGCCCCCCAACCTAAGTGAATGAGTATGGGGTACATTGTACCCCTACCCATTCACCTGCAAATAAAAAGTGTAAACACAAATAAACCACACAGGGTATTGAAATATTTTATTAGTTGGCCGCCGGGGGGGGGGTGTGTATGATCGCTTATAAAAGCGCACCCCTCCGGCGGGCTTCTGTGGGGGGTGGGTGCCGCCGTCTGGTTCCCTTCCGCCGCCGGGGGGGGGGCGCTTTGATAAAAGCGCCCACCACCCGGCGGGCTTCTTTCGACGTCTTGGGCGGCTGGGGGGTCTTCTCCCACTCTCCGGGGTCTTCTCCTGCTCTCCGGGGGTCTTCTCCGCTCTCCGGGGGTCTTCTCCGCTCTCCGGGGGTCTTCTTCTTCTTCAGGACTCGCCGCCGCTAACTTTGTGTGTTAGCTCAATTACTAGCGGCGGCGAGCCCCCTCCTCTGTGACGTCGTCTTCTTCTTCTTCCTCTTCTGTTCTCCAGATGTTGACGCGACGCTTCCTTCCGCTGTTATGCCGGGCGCGCGGCTCGCAGCGAATTATATAGGCCTGTCTTGTGACGTCGCAGTCCCATCATGCTCCGGTAGGTACCACGTGCTACCTACCACGTGGTACCTACCGGAGCATGATGGGACTGCGACGTCACAAGACAGGCCTATATAATTCGCTGCGAGCCGCGCACCCGGCATAACAGCGGAAGGAAGCGTCACGTCAACATCTGGAGGACAGAAGAGGAAGAAGAAGAAGAAGACGACGTCACAGAGGAGGGGGCTCGCCGCCGCTAGTAATTGAGCTAACACACAAAGTTAGCGGCGGCGAGTCCTGAAGAAGAAGAAGACCCCCGGAGAGCGGAGAAGACCCCCGGAGAGCGGAGAAGACCCCCGGAGAGCAGGAGAAGACCCCGGAGAGTGGGAGAAGACCCCCCAGCCGCCCAAGACGTCGAAAGAAGCCCGCCGGGTGGTGGGCGCTTTTATCAAAGCGCCCCCCCCGGCGGCGGAAGGGAACCAGACGGCGGCACCCACCCCCCACAGAAGCCCGCCGGAGGGGGGCGCTTTTATAAAAGCGATCATACACACCCCCCCCCCGGCGGCCAACTAATAAAATATTTCAATACCCTGTGTGGTTTATTTGTGTTTACACTTTTTATTTGCAGGTGAATGGGTAGGGGTACAATGTACCCCATACTCATTCACTTAGGGTGGGGGGCCGGTATCTGGGGGCCCCCTTATTAAAGGGGGCTTCCAGATTCCGATAAGCCTCCCGCCCGCATACCCCGACAACCAACGGCCAGGGTTGTCGGGAAGGGGCCCTGTCCTCATCAACATGGGGACAGGGTGCTCTGGGGTGGGGGGCCGCAGTGCGCCCCCTGCCCCAGAGCACCTAACCCCCCCATGTTGAGGGCATGCTGCCCGGTACAGCTCAGGAGGGGGGGGGCGCTCACTCGCCCCCACTCCCTTCCTGACCGGCCGGCCGGCGTGCTTTGGATACGGGTCTGTTATGGATTGTGGGGGGACCCCCACGCTGTTTTTTCGGCGTAGGGGGTCTCCTTACAACCCATAACAGACCTAAGGGCCCGTTATGCTCCTGAGGGGGGGAACCCATGCCGGATTTTTTTTAAAAATCCGGCGGGGATTTCTCCTATAGGATTCATAACAAACTCCGCCCACGTGTAGAATTGGCGGGAATCCGCGTCGGATCCCCGTCGCTTCTATGACGGCTTTGTCTCCATTGCGGCAAGCCAGCTCGGCGCTGGCTCTCGCGATGGGGCTCGCAAGTGCTCAATCTCGCCGAGAAAGGGAGCGAGATTGACACAATATCCCAGTCACCTACTGTACCTGTCCTCATGGCTGGCTTTTCAGACTCGTAGCCCCCAACTCCCTCCACCTGCTCCCTCTGCAGGCCGCGGGCAACCACCTTCTCCTCCTCAGTAAGGCGGACGTTACAGGGTGGGCCCCCTTCAGTGCCCCTGGCATGCCGAGCACTCGTAGCCAGCTTGCCCTTCACTAGACGCCGCAGGTCATTCATTTTTTTCTGAATGTCCTGTAGTGACCGGACCTCGTGTGATAGGGCATTAACCTGACAAGCCACCTTCATCAGAATTTCATCCCTACGTGACTTGCTGGTTCGAGCACTGTCTGCACTATGGAGCCGCTAATCGTATTTCTCCATGGCCGCAATCACGATGGCCCTCTCCTCTGGTGAGAAATTCTTCTTCCTTCTTTCCTTCCCAATAGCAGACATGGTCCTGCAAAAGTTTGCCCTGGCCAAACCAAAAATGGGAGACTTTTGCGCTGCACGGGTGCATGTGTGGGCGTATTATTTATACGATGGGCCGGCGAATCGTAGGGAGACTTTGCGCATGCGCAGAGGGCATCCACCTCACGGCGTGGGTCATCCACGTCACGACGCATGCTCCGTTCGTCCCAGCGTTCATTTGCATGGGGTCACGCTTCATTAGAATGCATCACGCCCACTTCCCTCCTACTTTGGAGTTACGCAGGCTTACGCCGATGAATTTCCGCTATGCAGGCGCATCTTGGAAGGCATTTGCTCAGAGAATACGGTACTTGCCTCTCCGCGTTACGTCGGCGTAGTGCATCTGAGATGCGCTACCCCTGCATAAATATGTGCGCATCTATGAAACTTTAACTGACTAGCCTGCCCGCCTGCCTGCTCTATCTACCTGCAAAAAATTACACTCTCTCTGTCTCTCTCTGTTCTCTCTTAACTACCGCAACACACTACACAAGGCCGACCTGTAGGCGGCCTTTTATAGTGTGGGGCATGTACTAAATCCCCTGAGCCATAATTGGCCAAAGCCATCCTGGTTTTGGCCAATTAAGGTTCTCCGTTTTTTGCAAGCTGTGATTGGCCAAGCATGCAGGTCATAGTACATGCTTGGCCAATCATCAGCCAGTGAATTATGGGCTGTGAAACGTAACTAGAATTTGGCGTGAACGACCCGTAAGGTTGGTAATTCGACAAACAATCGAACATACGATGTTCGAGTTGAACATGTGTTTGATTCAAATACGAAGCTCTCCCCTGAATGAATGAATAAATGAATGAAAACTTATATTGCGCGGCACATGCAAACTAAATTGCCTCTGGGCGCTTGTTGTTCCTGTCTCCTTTGATATCAAAAGAGATGAGTCTTGATCTTTCTCCTGAATGCTAAGTGGTTCTCCTCTAACCGAATACTGGCTGGCAGAGCGTTCCATAGTCTGGGACCCTGGACAGTAAATCTTCTATCTCCTTTGGACTTGTAGTTGGCTTTCGGTATCTGAAGTAGATTTTGATTGGTGGATCGCAGAACGCGATTGGGATTATAAGCTTTTATTTTTTCGCATAAATAATGGGGAGCATTCCCATGAATACATCTATACGTTAGACAGAGTGCTTTAAAAGTAATTCTGTCTTTTACTGGTAACCAGTGGAGGGATCTCAACGAGGGTGAGATTGATTCCCAAGGTTTTTTCCCAGTCACCAGTCTAGCGGCCGTATTTTGAACGACCTGTAGACGAGCGATTTGGTACTTGGGGAGTCCGAGGTAAAGGGCATATGCCCCTAGTTAAGGGGAGTGCGCTGTGATGTAAGGGATGAGGTGGGCTGTTGACATCTGATGTAGAGGGGGGTAGGATGCTCTGGACATCTAGTCTAAGGCCTCAAACACACAACCAAGAATCTCATCGTAAAAAAAACATCGTTTTCCTCAACAAGTTTTTTGTCAGGCTTGTCGAGAATCTTGTCAAGCTTTCTTTGCATACACACTGTTAAGACAAAATCTCGACGTTCTCAAACGCGGTGACGTTCAACTGCATTGACTACTATTGAACTATTTATCTTAAAACTAATAAAAATTTAAAATAAAAAATAAAATAAAAAATAATAGCCTATGTGTACACAAGCAACCATATTGCTGATGTGGCTCACAATGAAATTTGAGGAGTGTTTAACACTCCTGCTGTACAGTGTCTCTTTCATAATCTGCTGGGGCTGCTGACACCACATCCAGTTTACAAACTCTACAAAACTCTACAAAAGGGAGGCCTTTATAGGTAATTATAATTCCTAAAATATGTTAAATACTCATCCTGTATTGTTCTTCAGCATGTCTTTACTTCCTTGTCAATTTCTTATTGTGGGTTACAGCCTGGAACAGTCGGGTTAAAAATATATTCAGATTACAAAAAAAAATAACTGGCAATAATTAGATGTGTTAGATAAAGTACTGATAACACACAAGAAGTGAGAACATTTCCGAGAAAGTGAAAGAAACATTTCTGATACTGTGACATAGTAGATGCAGCTAACAGGAAGTTTATGGTAATAAGCATGCATAGCTAATATACACCCTTCTAGCTTGCAATTGGACAGATTGGATATGGCTGAGTCATCGTGGTACCTCATTATAGAAGAACCAACAGCTAAGGACATATATCCCCCCCCCCTCCCTTAAATTGTACTAAATCTACATCATAAAAAGTACAAAAATGTAATAAAAGCCAAGGTAATTACAATATCTCTATTTAACCTCCCTGGCGGTATGATTCCTTCTGGTTTTGGGTGCTGAAAGTGGTACCATTAAATGCATGGAAATTTGACTTTTACATTGTAGGCCTGTAATTTTTAGGAATAACTCACTTAAATCTGTCCAAACAAGAGTCTAGTAGACAAAATCATAAATTAAAATATAATAAATAACTAAATAATTATAACAAATAATAATGTAATTATAATAAAAATTATTCAATAATGTAATCAAATCAAATACACTGAAATGTGCTCAGTTGCAGAATTGTTGCTGTCTTTATTCTTACTGTTTGATGACCAATTTCCCCACAAATCGCTATCGCTCAATTCTGCAAGTGATTCTAACTTATTATCGCTGTTTTCTAGCTGGTCTAAAAGCACTTTTGATGTAAAGGGACACTTTGTGTTTGCTATGGACAATCTTCAGTTTCCAGGCACAAAGAACAGTTTTTATTATATAAAAGTGCATGTAGGACACTGGACAGACCATTAGGGACAAAGGGTGTGTGTAATTATTTTATACAGTACTGTAATCTGTAAGATTACAGTGTACTGTATGTGTAATGTGTGTTTCACTTTTTGAATTTGGCGCCGAACTCCGTCCCGGTGCGTCGCAACGTCGTAGGGAACGGAGCTTGGCACTCGGCACTGTGAATCGAGTGAGGAGACACATCGGAGTAGCCCGCACACACAGCGGAGACACAGCGCAGGATCCAGGGACAAGGTAAGTAACTTCCCCCTGTATCCTGCAATGCGATCCCGAGTCTGGCTCGGGGATACCTCTTTTGGTATGAAAAATTCACCCCGAGCCTGACTCGGGAATACCGCTAAAGAGGTTAGATAATTTGAACACTGAAAATGTATCACTCTATTTACCCCACCCATAGTCCCATAAATCTGCACTTGCAGACATCTAATACAGTATCTTATATTGTTTATTCAAGGTACCCCTCCCTTAACCCATCTGTTAAGCAACTCTTTAATGTAATCAGTATTATCAAAGTTGTTAAGTTACCATCCCTTTCCTGACATATAGGTAGGAACACAATCATTTTAAAGACATATACTATGTAAAGCAGCCTTTCTCAACCAGTGTTTCATAGAACCCTAGGGTTCATCCATAGGTTGCTAAGGGTTCCTTGAGCAATGAGCAATTTCTGACTCTCAATGATTCTATGTAAGGGGGGAAATGTAAGGAGCATTCTTCTCATTGTCATAATTAGTGTCTTGCAACTAAATACCTGTACAAGGAGCCCTGGTCACCAAAGTAATAAAACGTTACTCCCATTTACCACCAGAGTAATGGAGCCGTTCTCTCACTGACCACCAAAAGGTAGCCTGTATCCACTAACCATCTTTAAAAGGAAACTTTTCACTGACCACCAATGTAAGGGAGCTTTTTACTGACCATTGATATAAGGGGGCACATCTCTACTGACCGCCAACAATTGCGGCTGTTTCTCCACTGACCACCAAAGTGGGGAAATACCATAATTTGTCACTGTGTGCAGTTCTTTAGCCATATACTGGCCTCCATTATTCGTACTTCCACTTCATCATTATTACTACAGCTTTGGGTTTTCTAAGTATGCCACATTCCTTGTTCTTTTCTTTATTCTTATATCCCAATGTACTATTTATGGTAGTATGCTGTGAGGTATAGAGATAGTAATTATTAGCAAGGGTTCCTTAAGCGTTATTCCAAGGGATTCTTCGTCTTAACAAGGTTAGGAAAGGCTGATCTAAGGCAATCACCTGCTCAAAGGTACACCTCAGTTAAAATTGAAAACACAACCTTTAGATATTGGGAGCACATTCGACTTGCTCACGACTACAGCTTGTCACTTAGACATAGGTAATGCACTAATCCCCCTGGATTCTGTCTGGAGTACATAAAACATATAGTAGATGGCAATCCTAGTGAACTTTCTGAGTTTGGCACAGTTGCAGAGCACTGATCATCAATGGCCGGACTGAGGACTGCTGTGGGTGAGACAAAGAGTCTTTAATAAAGCTGGAACTTATTCCACTTTAAGTGAATATTAATGCCACCCAAAACTGATATTTCAGTTTTACCCATGGTGGTTTCTTTCAAGCTCATTCATTTGGTGGATTCTATAGTATAGTATGGATAGAGTAAACATAACAGAGCAGTCAAACCATGAAAAAGAGACACTTTCATGCTGGTCTTGCCTTGGTTTTGTGGGAAACAAGCAGAGACCCAAAATACTGCATGGAAGTCTCACCACTGGAATCTCTGAGAGATGTACTAAGGAGCCAGTGGGTGATTCAAGCCTCTGATGTCCACTTAAAAGTCATGTTTCAGTCCATAGGTGCTTCTTTGTAATTTTTTTAGGCAAACATTCACTTGCTAAACTCTGTATTAAATTGCAGCATTCAATGTCGGCATTACTGTGGCCTACCAGCATTTACATGATTTCAGGAGGCATGGAGTGCCATGCTTTAACTGGCCATAGAAAATAGCAGCTCTGCAATCACACGCTTAGCACAATCTAGCCAGTCTTGGAGATATAAAAAAAAAAAACATTGTGGACTGCTGTATTGGGAGTGTAGAGGCTACATTTGGTTTATTGTATCGAAAATAATTCAATCCCGACGGCTGCGCTCCAACAACAATTTCTTTATTGGTTAAAAACCATACAGCAAAAGATGCAATCAACAGCTGACATGTTTCACATCGTAGCTACTGGTGCTTACTCAGATTAAAGTTCATCGGATGCCTGCTGAACCAGCCAAATTTTGATCCATGTGTACCCAGTATAAGCCCTGAAGCAAGAGCAGCACTAAGGACAATTGTAAAGTATTCTGTTGTGCTTTTTATTTATATATTTAGGTGTCCTAAGCCTCGTTATACCCTTTTGTTCTGTTACTGTATATGTCTCAGTGTTAACGTCCCACATGATCCTCATATTTTCACAGATGACGCTGGTTACAGAGAAACACACGTGTTGGGAGGGGTCTCGCAAATGACGTTATTCCATAAGTTGGCCTGACCGTTTGGACCTGCTGGTTGTTTGTCACACATGCTGTGTAATTCCTTCAAAATTGTATATGTGTTTTTTTATAATTTTATTAACATTTTGGTGAAATACCACACTATGTGGATGTTCCTCTGTATTTTAACTTTCTCCATGGAGTCTATCTTGGCTTAGGAGATTGCGGAACCTTTGCATGCAAGATCATGGTACATATGGCTGCTAAGCAGCAAGGCGTCTTATGGTCTCCTTGTGGGATCAGAGCAGCTGGTAAGGAGCTCATTTAATCTCTTGTGATGATTCCTTTTGGGAGCACTTTTTCTTTGGTTGTGCATGTTGTCATCATCTATTCACAGCAAAGAAAAAGGTACTATTGAAGTAAAATCTGAGCACCTTTTTGCACCTTATATATTTATATTTTTTTATAATATTTCTTTTACAGTGTTTTTTTTTTTTTTACCGTTCGATTAATTTTTAATCTTTATTTTATTTCTAAAAAGAAAAAAGATAACCGTAACTGCATAAGTCACCTTATTTGTTAAATGTCTATGTGGACATTAGTAGCAGCTTAGATTAGTGGTAGTCTTAAAACTGATCTAAGGCTATAGTCTACACACAACATGCTTAGCGCTGCACAGACGTGGTTCTTTCTTGCCATGGCTATGGCTCCCTTGTGTGACTGAAACCCTGGGCAAAGGTAACACACTATCTAGCAATTAAGTGTATCATTAGCGATTCATGTCTTAGACCCTCTTGGTTCCTAAATATAGGCACCATTCCATACAGCATTCAGCCCCATCCAACAACAGCCTGCCATAGATTTTGACAAGCTGTCTGTCCCTCTCAGACACACTACAATGCCGGGAGGGATGAAGTGCACTTAGATGGCCCCATGTGCAAGGGGCCTTAGATTGGACATTGTTCATATGTCTGCATTCTTTCACTGATGTGTGATGGCCAAGCCATAAAATAATAGACCAGTCCAGCAGAAAGGTGTCCCTGTAAGTGATTTGAAACTCTTATCAATATACACAAATAAAGGATTTTTTATTTACATAAAGCTATACAGTACAAATCAGATGCAAATAAATTCAAGGCACTGACATGTTTCAATAGACTGAAATTGCAATTTCATTGTATCTATCAATGAGTCTTATTTACCATTAGTAATTCATTTGTGAATTTACAGAAAGTCTACATGTGTTACAATTATCTTCTTCAACATTTATGTTAGATAACTACAGACCGGAAACATATAAAACTGTTGGGAATTTAAATGTTTTGCTAACATTGACTCCAAAAAAAAAAAATTGATTTTGAAATATCACGCTTGTCAACAATGAAGCCTATTTCCAAATGACTGGAAAGGATAACTGTATATCAGGAAAATCTGTTACCTCCTCTTGTAAAATCAGATGACGGTGCAATATGAATCCTTGCAAAAATAACCATTTAAAGGGGTTGTAAACCTATGTGTTTTTTCACCTTAATGTTTCCTATTCATTAGGGTGAAAAAACACCTTGCAGTGTTCCGGCCCCCAAGCCCCCCCCCCCCTCCCTATTTTACTTAACTGAGCCCTGAATTTCCGTGGGCTTGTCCCCGCCGTCCTTCTCTCTATGGAGTCCCGCCTATGATTGGATAGATTGATAGCAGCACTGCTGTCAATCAAATCTAATGATGTGAGAGCTGGGAAGCGGGGTGGGGCCGAGTCATAGACTCGGGATCCATAGATGCCAAGCCAATGACTCGGCAGCGCGCCTGCAAGGTAACCCCCTCGGGAGAGAGCTTCCCAGAGGAGGTTAGCTATTGCGGGGAGGAGCCGCAAGAGCTGCTGTGGGACCCCAGAACAGGTGGATCGAGCCACTCTGTGCAAAATAAACTGCAAAGTGGAGGTAAGTATGTATGACATGTTTGTTATTTAAAAAAAATGGGAACCTTTATTATCACTTTAACCTTCTTATTAAATCTTCATTTGTCTAGCTCCTGAGGTTTCTTATAATCACCTGGACTTGCTAATTATTCTTGAGTAAATTTTACTATCCATGTAGGAGAATTACCATCAACTAAACTGAAAAAAAAAAAAAAAGAATAATAGGAATGTCCAGTTGACAAAATCTGGTTATACACAAGTAGAATTTTTTGTTATAAGAAAATTCACTTGTTTTTCTAAGCAGTGGTGGGGCCAATCGATGTTAACTTAACTTACTTACTGATTAACTGATGAGAAAATTCAATTCAAGAGAGCAGGATGAAAAAAAATCTCGAAAGTATGAATTTCGAACAGTGTATGTGGTTTTTGTTTGGTCAAGTCCATTAATTCCAAAACTGAATATTAAAAACAATCGCAACCTTGAACTATTTTTGAACCAAATTCAAATGTACTGATAGTTTTTGCTCGAAATTCTACTTCTTTTGCACTCCATGAGAACTGTCATCAAGGGATTAGCAATTTTAGATTTTCCTTATGCTTGCCATTACCATCAGGAGCTATCTGGGCAGTCTTGAATTATATCAAATGAGGCATCTCTTGCAACTCTCTGATGTTGGCTGGCAGAGGTCATATGGAATGCTTTCAGGAGCAATGTCTCAGGCCTCGTACACACGACCGAGAATCTCGTCGTAAAAGAAACGTTGTTTTCCTCTACGAGGTTCTTGTCAGGCTTGACGAGAATCTTGTCAAGCTTTCCTTGCATACACACTGTCAAGACAAAATCTCGTCATTCTCAAGCGCGGTGACGTACAACACTTACAATGGCACTATAACGGGGAAGTTTGATTCCACTGGCACCACCCTTGGGGCTGCTTTTGCTAATCTCATGTCACTGCGTGTTAAGTAAAAGTTTGGTAAGAGACGATTCGTGCTACTCAGTCTGTTACAGCGTGACGAATGTGCTATCTCCATTACAAGCGCTACTTTTACCGAAGGTCTGCTCCCGTCTCATACTTTATTCTGAGCATGCGCGGGTTTCTAAGCATACACACGAACCTGTTTCTCATCGTAAACCAGCCTGACGAGAAACACGACGAGGAAATTTAGACTCCCGAAGAGAAAAAAGAGAGCATGTTCTCTTTTTTCTCGTCGAAATCCACGACAGTTTTCTCGACGAAAAACATACACACGGCCGTTTTTCTCGAAACGGTCGTGTGTACGAGGCCTCAGGGAATGGCAGTTTTCTTCAGATGATCTCCTCAGTATTATTATTCGTAAACACAAGTCGCTGAGGGTATGTAATAGTTGAACATAATAATTTCCTGATTTAAGTCATGGAATTAGCCAATTATGAGAAGCAATGTATGATTTGGTGTTATTTTATCAAACATGTACACCTACATCAACAGCTCCATCTCTTTTTGAGAATGAATAAAATAATATCTTTTGAGATTAAAATATCTTACATTTTATTTCTACTGTAATTTTTTGCTGTGTCCTCCATGTTTTATGGCTGTTTTATTATGGGCAGCATGTTGACCTCCTGGTAACAGTGAAGCATTGAAGTCCTGGATCAATTAACCAACTGGACATATCTGCACAGTCTGTGTTCTCCCCGTGTTTTACTGGATTTTCCTACACGTACATGTTGAAAAAGCACTGTCATACTGTAGAAAGTTTCTTTTCTCGAGCCATGGTAGTTCATTTGCTGATTGTGGTAGCTAGATGATACATTGCTTCTCCGTGTTGCTCAGTGCTGTTTCAAGTACAACAGTTACAGTATAAAGTCTGTTTTAATTCCATGGAAGTTTTGTTCTTGTATAAGAAAAACATATATTTGTACATATTCTATATACACTTGGTCTCCGGATTAAACTCCAAATAGTGGTAACCATTGATAGAATATCTTCTTCGAGAACAGTTAATGGTGTCATTTTGGGGAGCTGAAAATAAATAAAAAATGATGACAAATGAATTAATTGACTAATCGGAAAGCCAAATATACAATTTTATTTTATCTGTCAGGCAAATGTGAAAGAACATTGTTCTAGAGGGCTTATTTAGCAAGGATCACACAATAGGAAACCATCTTGTAATGGTCTGAGATCACTAAACTCTAAAGAATTTGGTTTTGTGGCAGCACAGAAAGACTACTTAGTCCATCAAGTCTGCCCCTTTTTTGATATACCGTGTTTCCCCGAAAATAAGATGTACTCCGAAAATAAGCCGTAGCGGGATTTCGACACAAGATCGAAATATAAGACACCCCTCCGAAAATAAGACGTAGCGATGTAGTGTCGAATCTCCGAAAATAAGACGCGGCGAATCTCCGAGAATAAGACGTAGTGTCGTATGCGTAACGGCGCGGCGCGGAGCGGGAAACAACACGTGATAGGCGTACGGTACTGTACTGGAGCTGAAGTGAGGAGAAGAACACTGTGAAAAAGCTGTAAAGCTTCTCCCAGCACTGACCAGCAAACCCCTCTCTCACCCCACACAAACACCAGGGGATAGGGGGAAAAGCTGCTACTGAGCCCAAAGAGATCACCCCAGCTCCACTTTGCTCCACATCAGCTTTGCTGGCCTATCTTTCTGTACAGCCAGACAAGATGAGTGCAAAGAGAAGAAGTTGGATATCCGAATGGTCCAAAAATGGCGTGCAGAATACGATAATCTCAGTCTACAGGTGGACAGAGGAAATGCTAAGAAGCGCAAGTGTGGTTCAGGTAGGCAACCTTTATTTTCTGTAATAAAAATAAGACACCCCCCGAAAATAAGCCATAGTGTGATTTATTGAGGGAAAAAAAATATAAGACGGTGTCTTATTTTCGGGGAAACACGGTACCGGTTAATTTTTTCCAATCTCTTTGTCTGATCTTAGATCTATGTTTTTCTCAAGCAAATTGAACCCCAATAAATCTTAATGCCTAAGCACAATTTTGTAACTTTGATGTGTGTTAGTAAAACCATACATATCATCACAACTACTTTGTAAATCCAGGTGAATTATAGCACGGTTTTTATTATGACGTAAAAAATGTCCTAAAATAGTAAAAAAAAAAAGCTGTATATTTTTTGTTACTAACATAACTAGCTATGAATAAGCACCTTTGAAAGTGCGAAACGCGTCAGCTCCTGTATTCCGTTGTTTGCTGTGGCTTGTACTTTTTGGATTATTATTTTTTTAATAAAGGCATTTATTTTGAGTGCGGCTGTCCAGAATTTTCTCCTCATCCAACTAACACTGGCAGTGATCTAGATCAAACCTTGATCTAGGTATTTTTTTTATATTTATTTATTTTAATTTTATTTACGCAAACATTGTTTTCTGTCTGCAAAGAGAGACAGATATACAATGTATCTCTCCCCTTCTTTTACAGAGAGAGATACACAGGGATGGATCACTGCGGTAGCCAATCAGAGGCGATTGGTCTTATAGCAGCACCATCTTAGATGTATAGCATTTTCAGGGTGTGCCCCCCAAGTATCTTTTTGTATTTTGTATAGACTCTGACCAGGTCTCTTGGGCTGGAGCACCCCTCCCCCTCTTCATTACCTCACATTAGTGGCCACCAGTGTATAGGAAGAATCCCTTCAGTTCTCCCACATAGAGGAGTTTATCTCCCATGGTTGAGACCCAGGTTCTTTCATTCTATTACTAGGGTAGGACCCACTAATTCGGGGTACTTTGTCGCAGTAAGTGGGCTTAGCACTATATGACCCCATATAGTGTGACCAAACCCCCGTATTTTTGAATATGTTCAGGTGTTTTTAACTAGCCTTGCAGGATAAATGTCATTTTTGCATGTGTGCGCTATAATCTGTTTTGTACTGTATTTGATCTTATAGCAGCACCATCTTAGATGTATAGCATTTTCAGGGTGTGCCCCCCGAGTATCTTTTTGTGTTTGTTGTTGGTTGAGTTCCAGGTCCCAAACGTTACACCAGTCTCTGAGCTGGGAGAAAGCTGTGCCGCACGCTCCCAGCACAAAGAAAGATACGCATATATGCACCCCCACGGAAAAAAGCCCAGTGCAGTGGGGCCACATGTTTGTGTTATGTCACCATCAAGGGGTTAACTTCACCTACTGTTGACTGGCTCGCTACTAGAGATGAGTTTGGGTGTCCTTTGCACTCACCTCTATCTGAACATAGAGGTGAGTTTGGAGGACACCCAAACTCATCTCTACTCACTACCTCTACTGGAAGTCTTTTACAATCATCAACTAGTTTCAATAAATGAATATTTCCTAAGGTGAGTTTTTCACTTTCCTCTTGCTAGTTTGATTTTAGCTTCGTATCGAAAATTCTGCCCCTCTGATCCTTATTCACACCCTTATTGACTTGAACAAAACTTCTGCAGTCTGTAGTGTGCCCTCAAGTGCTGGGAGGCCACATATGAGAAAAATCTATTGACAATGCTGCCGACAGCTTTCCAGTGACCTCTGACCCCTAAAACTTAAAGCAGAGCTCCACCCAAAAGGGAAAGCTCCGCTTGTTCGCTTATCCCCCCCGCTGCCACCTTTGGCACCTTTCAGGGGGTGAGAGGGGAGCAGATACCTGTCAAAACCAGGTACCCACTCCCACTTCCAGGTAAGATTGCCAAAATCATTGTGCAGCGATCTACAACATTTCTGACCCCCCCTGCCTTCTGGGAGACACACAGGTCACAGAAGACAGCAGGACCATTCAGAAAGTGCAGCGTGACTCGTGGATACGCAGTAGGAAACAAGCTGTGAAGCTGCAAGGCTTCCCTTAGTGAAGATGCTGATGTCTGCACCCGGAGCCGAGGGACAGATTGGCTTTGGGTGCCGACATTGCGGGCTCCCTGGACAGGTAAGTGCCCTTATATTAAAAGTCAGCAGCTACAGTATTTGTAACTGCTGACTTTAAAAAAAAAAAAAATTACAGGCTTGAACTTCTCTTAAAGCTGACACCCCAGGCTCAAACAAATTGAATCAAACTAAAATCAAAGACTGTAAAGTTTTAAAAATATAAGATTGAATATTTAAGTATTTATTGAATATTATGAATTTATGTCCATTCCAAAAAAAAAGGAACATGCCAAGTCAGGGAACCCCACTGCATTTCTCCTTATCGGAATAAAATACAAAGTGTAGATTTAATCATGCAGCAGCATCGTGGTGATAAGATGTTTGTGCTGCCGCTGTTGTGCGGTCTGATGTGGTTACGGCACTGTTTATCTCATCTATCTCCTGATACGTTGCTACCACAAACATAAACATACTTACTACTTTCTGAAGTACATGTGCGTCCTCCTGTACACACCTAGAAAAGAGAATTAGAAACAGTTATGTTTTTAGATGTTTATTAAGAAGAAATTATCATATACACTATAATGTGAATGAAAATGACTCCATCCTATCATCCTTTGCTGCCAGAAATCATTCTACATTTATAATTAATAGAGTCTAATTTGGCCATTCTATTAGTATAATATTGCGTACACACAACCATTTTTAATGGTCTAGAAAAAAAACTAATTTTTTTTTTAACCCTGATATTGTTAAGCCGGCCTTGCCTACACATGATCGTGAAAAAAAAATGCCCTAGCAAAGCGCGGTGACGTACAACACGTACGACGGCACTATAAAGGGGAAATTCCATTCAGATGGCACCACCCTTGGGGCTGCTTTTGTGTTAGTAAAAGTTTGGTGAGAGACGATTCGCGCTTAAAGTTCACACACGACCATTTTTTACGACGTTAAAAATGACAACGTTAAAAACGACGTGAAAATTTAGAGCATGTTCTAAATTTTTAATGCCCATTTTTTACGTTGTGAAAAATGCTCTGGAGACCACACATGATCGTTTTTAATGACATCCTGAAAAACGGTCGTGTGTACGCGGCATCAGAGTCTGGAAGGAGTGCCAGTGGCAAATTAAAGCTGCTGTGGCAGCTGTTAGAAAATGTTGTATGACATCTTTTTTGGTAGATTTTGTGGAAACTGGTGTCATAGAGAGCAGAATGGTTTAGGGCTATTTGGAACTGTTGTCACTGTTGTTACTAATATTAAAACAATCTTTCCAAAAACCATAAATGCTAGTGGTGCAAAGGATCGTCATTGATCCGTGATCCGAACCGAAAGATATTGATTTGAACCGCACACATGTGATCCGCGGATTGATTTCTGAAAAAAAAAATGTTGTGCGCATGTTCAGTCCACACACAGCGTGGTCATAATGAGCAGAGGAACGAAGGAGCTTGAACGCCCCGCGTCATTTAAACCCCCTGTACCCCTGTATGGGAGCATTTTGGCTTCCCTGTCAAATAGAATGATGAAGGAAAGAGGTTAGTGGATAAAACCGTGACGGTGTTTGGTCACTGTGGCACAAGAAAGCCATATGACAGTGGAAACACATCAAGCATGGCCACGCATTTGAAGCGACATCACCCCGGTGTTTCACTGACAGGAGCGAAAACTAAAGCTGCTCAACAACCACTTATCACCGCAGAATTTAAGCAGCCCCTTGTCGCACAATCAGACCGGGCTAAAGCCATCACAAACGCTATCGGTGCATTTATAGGTGCAGACATGAGGCCATATTCGGTTGTGCAAAAAGGGGGCATGCTGAAAGTGCTTGAGCCACGTTACGACTTTTTTTTTGATCCGAAAAATGATCCGATCCGTGACTCTGATCCGAGAACCGTACTTTTTTTGATCCGTTGCACCCTAATATATGCAGGGACATTCCCACCATATGTGAGCAGGCATCCCAACACTTTTGAGAATAAAGTGTATTTTTCATTAACGAAATTAACACTATTTATATAACTAAAACACGGCTAATACTAAAAAAATTCAGATGCCTAAAATACAATTAAAACTAAAATGGCACTTTAGTCAAAAAACTATAACTGTAACTAAATCAAAAACTGCAGCGACTTGGCATTCCTACTTGTCAGACATCAAGTTGCCCCAAGTCGCTGGACATAAGAAATTCCATTGAAGCGAATGAGAGCCGTCTTAATACACACTACTGAAGTTGCTCCGACTTCAGAAAAGGTTCCTGTACTACTTCAAGGTGCCTTCTAGGCAACTTGTACCCATAGATTTCAATGGAAGTCGCCTCCAAGTCAGATCTCCATCTTAACTAAAGCAACTTTACAGGAAAAGAAAATAGTTTACCCAGGCAAACCCCTCCCTCCCACAGAGCTGATTATTCTGTGATTGGCCACAACCAAAGTCACCAGTCCTGAAGGCAACTTTAAGTCGCGTTGTAAGTTGCTCAAAGTCACGCTGAAGTCGCCTTCAAATCGCCTTGCAAAGCCGCGCTGTAAGTCGGGTTGCCCCTGTGTGAACCGACACTAAATCTGTGTCTGTAGTGCATGCTCAAACCTTAATACCATAAATAATAACGTTATTAGATTGTTTTACTCCAGGAGTATATAATGAGTTTGGAAATTCTAGAGAAATGCTTAATTAATGCATTACAATTTACTAAACCCAATTGATTTTAGATTTTATAAACTAAAATGTACTGGAGATTTTAGTCAACTAAAATACGACTAAAAGTAAAACAATTCAGATGACTAAAATTCGACTAAAACTAACATGACACTTTAGTCAAATGACTAAAACAAATTCAAAATAGGACTTCAAAATTAACATTGTTGTGGTGTAATTTCATAATCATATTTCCTTTACATTATAGAAATATATGTGTACTTACGATATGTATGGGATGCCAGGAAATATAGCCCTATCATAAGGGTAACAGCAAATCCTGCCACAGGGGCCCAGATGACCGGACTACAAGACAAACCTGCAAATAAACAACAAAAATATTCAGTATGCTGTAGAAAAGTGCAGTATAATTGAGAATGGATATTGAAATCTCTCCGATATTAATGATCCTGTCTAGTTTGGTATAAATAATGGGCCAGATTCTCGTATCTGGGCGTAAATGACAGCGGGGCGTAGCGTACGTATTTACGCTACGCCGCCGCAACTTTGGACGCAAGTGCCGTATTCTCTAAGCACTTGCGTCCTAAGTTACGGCGGCGTAGCGTAAATGGGCCGGCGTAAGCCCGGGTAAATTAAATGTGGATGAGGTGGGAGTGTTTTATGGAAATTAAATGTGACCCCAAGTTTTTTACTCTTTTTTCGAACTGCGCATGCACCGTCCGTGGATGTATCCCAGTGCGCATGCTCCAAATTACGCCGCAAATACTCATTGGTTTCGACGTTAACGTAACTTATGCACAGCCCTATTCGCGAACGATTTACGCAAACGGCGTAAACGACGGAAAATTCGACACTGTCCCGACGTCCATACTTAACATTGCGTACGCCTCACCTACGCAAAGTTACCCCTCATATAGCAGGGGTAACTTTACGCTTACGCAAACGACGTAAAATACGACGACCGGGCGCAAGTACGTTCGGGAATTGGCGTATCTAGCTCATTTGCATATTTGACGCGTAAATCGACGGAAGCACTACCTAGCGGCCAGCGTAAATATGCAACTTAGGCCGCGTACACACGAGGAGACATGTCCACTGAAACTGGTCCGCAGACCAGTTTCAGCGGACATGTTTGATCGTGTGTACGGCCTAACGGACAGGTTTCCAGCGGACAAAAGTTTCTAAACATGCTTAGAAACTTGTCCGCTGGAAACCTGTCTGTCGGAGTACGCCCAACCATCGGACCGAAATCCCGTGCATGCGTCGAATTGATTCGACGCATGCGTGGAAGCATTGAACTTCCTTTTGCCAGCATGTCGGTGTCTTCTACGTCACCGCGTTCGGGTCCATGGGGATTTTGGTCTGATGGTGTGTACACACATCAGACCAAAATATCCCTTCAGACATGTCCGATGAAAACGGTCCGTCGGACCTGTCTCATCGGACATGTCTCCTCGTGTGTACAGGGCCTTAGATACGACGGCGTAAGAGACTTAAGCCGCTCGTATCTAAGGAAAATTCTGGCGTATCTTGTTTTCGGAATACAGAAAATAGATACGCTGGCGCTTCTTAGAAGTTACGCGGCGTATCTCGAGATAGGCCGACGTAACTCGGCTAAGAATCTTGCCCAATGTATCTATTTTGGTAACCATTGGAATTAATCAGTTCAAAATAAGCAACACTTCTATTATCCATCTGAAAAATGATTTTATTTTTTAAACTGTTAGCTTTAAATTTGAATATCTACTTACACTGGACAAAGTTCCAGCAAATCAATGCTTTCTGTCAGATTCTGAAGGATCGCATACTGTGATGCCAAAAATTTGAACACCACTGGCAATGCCGAAAAACTCAAGAACCTGATGTGTCCAGACCTACCATTGAATTTATCTAAAACAAATAAATCATTCTTAAGCCTCGTACACACAATTAGATTTTCATCGGACAAATCCGTGGAATTCTGTCCAAGGGGCATTGGCTGTGAACTTGTTCTGCGTACAGACGCCAGAACTTTTTCAGCCAACATACACAAAACTGTTTCTGCTCTTTGGCGCCATCCTTTGGGCAACTTCTGCTAATTTTGTCTTATGGTTAGCATTGGTTAGGAGCATGCATGTTTGTATGCGAAAAACTACTACTGTAGGTAGTATTAGCATATATATGGATAAACGAACAGTAAATAGATAAATTACAAATATGTGAGAAAATTTCAATAATCTGGTTGCAATAAAGTCCACAAAAAAAGCAATAAAGAATTTTCTTAAGTGATTCAAATAATGATCCACCACCAAAAGTGAAAACACCATAAGGGATGCACGCTTACCAGATGGCAAGCAAGGCTAGCTTGCTGCTGAAAACCCCAGCCCGGGGCTCCAAAACATAGATTACAGCAACCTCCAGTGGTAATCAATGAAACCTCAGATAATGATGTCACCCAAGCAGATGAGGTACCGGAAAAAATAAAGGACTCACCATAGTGAAGTTCCGTATAATAAATATAAAATGTAATGGTTTAAAAAACTTACAGACACAGACGTGTATGCAGCATGTAAAAGAAAGCCGGCCAGCTAAGCAAACGCCCCAGACGACGTCATTTGTGTGACGAAACGCGCGTCGGGAGGAGAAGACGTGCTGATGTCATTGCGTTACAGTCCAAGCGGACAAGCGTTTGCTTAGCCGGCCAGCTTTCTTTTACATGTTGCTCACACATCTGTGCCTGTAAGTTTTTTATCCCATAAAATGTAATATTTATTATACGGAACTTCACTATGGTGAGTACTTTATTTTTTGGTTTTAATTTTCTCAATACATTTTTGTTTGCTTACCCATCTTGCATGGGAAGAGTGTTTTTCCCAGTCTTTGCACTTCTCTCACTATTAATCAGTGGTATAGAAATAAGTGCTGACTTCTGGAGTTGGCTCATCCAGGAGTCATACGTGCCTGCTTTCCTTGCAGGGAAATGTTGCATCCTCCTCTTCCTCAGCTGCTGGGGCCAGTGCAGGGAAGCAGCAGGCTGGAGAGGGCAATGGTCTACAGCAGGGGTCTCAAACTGGTGGACCTCCAGCTGTTGCAAAACTACAAGTTCCATTAAGCAGGCTGACAGTTACAAGCATGACTCCCATAACCAGAGGCATGATGGGACTTGTAGTTTTGCAACAGCTGGAGGACAACCAGTTTGAGATCCTTGGTCTACAGAGATGAATCAGACTGTGGCCACAGCAGCACTGAGTTTGATCATTTACACTGGTTTTTAAAAAAAATGCAAAACAAAGTTTGTTTCTGTAATCCTGTAAAATGGAGATAATACAGGATTTGGTTGTCTAAAACTCTGAGATCTTTGGGGTAATAATAGATTAACCACTTAATGACCCATTCACGCCGATATACGTCGGCAGAATGGCACGGCTGGGCACAATCACTTACCTGTACGTGTCTCTTTAAGCCCAGCTGTGGGGTCGGAAGCTCCGTGACCGTGCCCACGCCTGCGTGACCCGCGGATCCAATCGCCGCTGGTGTCCTGCGATTGGTCAACACACCTTCCCCGTTCTTCACAGTGGCAGTGATCGTCTGTTCCTTGATATAGGAAAAGGCGATCAATGATGTCACACGTCAAGCCACACCCCCTACAGTTAGAAACACATATGAGGTCACACTTAACCCCTTCAGCGCCCCCTAGTGGTTAACTCCCAAACTGCAATTGTCATTTTCACAGTAAACAATGCATTTTATAGCACTTTTTGCTGTGAAAATGACAATGGTCCCAAAAATGTGTCAAAATTGACCGATGTGTCCGCCATAGTGTCGCAGGCAAACGCTACAAATTTTTCGCAAACCAATCAATAAACGCCGAAGTACCGAATCGCAAAAAGGGGCAAGGTCCTTAACCACTCCTGCACATTTACGTTGGCAGAATCGCATGGCTGGGCACATGCACGTACAGGAACGTGCTGTGCTAGTACCCAGCCGTGGCCTGGTCCGAAGCTCCTAGACTGTGGGATTCGCGGACCCGATCGCCGCTGAAGTGCGGCGATCGGTCCCTGGAGCTGAAGAATGGGGAGAGCCGTGTGTAAACACGGCTTCCCTGTCCTTCACTGTGGCGGCTGCATCGATCGCGTCATCCCTTTTATAGGGGGGACACGATCGATGACGTCACACCTATAGCCACACCCCCCTACAGTTGTAAACACACATTAGGGAACACATAACCCCTTCAGCGCCCCCTTGTGGTTAACTCCCAAACTGCAACTGTCATTTCCACAGTAAACAATGCAATTTAAATGCAATTGGCAATTGACTCTATTTGTGGGGAAAAAAAGACGCCAATTTTGTTTGGGAGGCACGTCACACGACCGCGCAATTGTCAGTTAAAGCGACGCAGTGCCGAATCGCAAAAAGGGGTAAGGTCCTTTAGCTGCATTTTGGTCCGGGTCTTAAGTGGTTAACCTACATAATGGTCCAGGTCTTAAGTGGTTAAGCAGTTACCCCACATCTTTTCCTCCACCGTTCAGAATTCAGTCGGCTTTTGACAGTTTGTGAAAAAACTGAGAAATACCCCACAAAAAAAGCTTCGAAAATAATGTCAAAGAGCTGAAACAGACAAATAAAAGTACAAGAATGTCAAATGAGTAACAAATTCAGACAAATTGGGAGCCTGGTTGGTTTCTATTACGCACCTGGGGGTGATTCCTTTGAAATTTTTCTTTTTCTGCAATTGCATTTAGGTTTCTGGGTTGTTGGTGGGGCAGTAGTAGGAAGAGTCTCGACTGAAAGAAAGAAAATTACATTTGAAATAAGATATTCCACACCTATTTGATAAGTGCAAAAAATACCTGTTGATCATGCCAGAAATCTTCTGAACCATTAACTTCCTGTTAACTTCCTAGGTACGAACGTTCGAAAAGAGAAAACTATTGCAGCCACCACATCTAAGGACTATTAACCACTATCCAACCTGCTCACGCAGATATACTGCGGCAGGTCGCTCTCCTGTGTGAATCGCCATACCCGCTCATTCTGATAGGTGACATGACACAGTTCTACTTTTCCCAGTGATCAGGAACAGTGATCTCCGTCCTGTCCCTGCCAGTCCACCCCCCCTGTAGTTAGAACACACCTAGGGGACACATTTAACCCCTTGATCGCCCTCTAGTGTTAATACCTTCCCTGCCAGTGTATATATTGTAAATTATAATTAGTAGTTATTTTTAGCACTGATCGCTGTATAAATGTCAGTGGCCCCAAAAAAGTGTCAAAAGTGTCCGCCGCAATTCCTATGGAACATGTTCACATCAATACTTTTTTGTGCCTCCGCGTTTTTGAAAAGGGTTGGGGACTTTTTTCCCCGCAAAAAGCAGCGTTTTGCATGTAATAGAATTCAATGGACTGCATCCAAAACGCAAGTACCGCTATTTTGCCGCGATTTGCGTTTTTTTTCCATTGTATATAGGTGGTTGCTAAGGAGGGAGCTGGGAAGCCGACCGCGCGTCCTTAACAACCGATGAGTCATCATTTCTCAGCTGGCTTCCTGCTCAATGTTAAAAAAAAAAAGCTGGCAAAAAAAAAAAAATCATGAAAAAAAACAGCGTGGGGGCCGCCCTCCCCGGTCCATACCAGGCCCTTGGGTCTAGTATGGATTCGAAGGGGACCCTCCATACCAAAATTTAAAAAAATGGCATGGGGGTCCCCCCAAAATCCATACCAGACCCTTATCCGAGCATGCAGCCTGGCAGGTCAGGAAAGGGAGGGGACGAGCGTGCCCTCAACATGGGGGGATGGGTGCTTTGGGGCAGGGGGGCTCATGAGATTTACAGGCATCCCAGTCTTAGTCCGTAGGGTTCAATAGTGAGTTGGCCCACCCTTTGCAGCTATAACAGCTTCAACTCTCCTGGGAAGGCTGTCCACAAGGTTTAGGAGTGTGTCTATTGGAATGTTTGACCATTCTTCCAGAACACATTTGTGAGGTCAGGCAATGAGGTGGACAAGAAAGCCTGGCTCACCGTCTCCACTCACTTTATCCCAAAGGTATTCTATCGGGTTGAGGTCAGGACTCTTTGCAGGCCAGTCAAGTTCCTTCACCCCACACTCGCTCATCCATGTCTTTATGGATCTTGATTTGTGCACTATTGCGCAGTCATGTTGGAACAGGAAGGGGCCAACTTCAAATTGTTCCCACAAAGTTGCGTGAAGTTGCATAACTTTTTCCAAAATGTCTTGGTATGCTGACACCTTAAGAGTTCCATTCACTGGAACTAAGGGACCAAGCCCAACCTCTGAAAAACCACCCCACACCATAATCCCCTTTCCACCATACGATTTATTTGGACCAGTGAACTAAGCGAGGTTCATAAAGACATGGATAAGAGAGTTTGGGGTGGAGGAACTTGACTGGCCTGCACACAACCCATGAGAACACCTTTGGGAGGAATTAGAGCGGAGACTTTGAGCCAAGCCAACCTTGTGTACAGCCTTCCTAGAAGAGTTGAAGCTGTTATATCTGCAAAGGGCGGGCCAACTCAATATTGAACTCTACGGACTAAGACTGGGATGCCATTAAAGTTCATGTGCGTGTAAAGACAGCAGTCCCAATAGTTTACTAACTTACGACTTTAACCTTTAACTCTTTCTCTGCCAGAGCCGGTATTAAAAACATTTGAAACACATTTAAAAAATAATTTTAGGCCAGAAGAAAACATTATGGGGTTCATTCACTAAAACTGGACTTGGTTTGCAAAATCTGGTGCAGCTGTGCATGGTAACCAATCAGATTATAACTTCAGCTTGTTCAAATAAAAATTGACAAAAAAATCCTGGAAGCTGATGCAGAGCTGCACCAGATTTTGCACTTTCCAGTTTTAGTAAATCAACCCCTATATATTTTCTGAAAGCAGACACCCTAGAAAAAAAAAACTGTGGTAATTCCAATTTTAATGCCACAAAATATTGGTTTATGAAGCTCACAATTTACTGCAAAGTAAATTTTAGGGCAATAACGCAATATATTACCCAATTTTGTACCGAGTAAATAGATACTCAACATGTCCAGCCATAAAATTGAATGTGCTTCTGAAATGGCCAAAGGCTTTAGTACCTTATATTTTCCATAGGTGATGCTTTAACCACTTAAGGACCGGACCAATATGCTGCTAAATGACCCAAGGGTTTTTTACAATTCGGGACTGCGTCGCTTTAACAGACAATTGCGCGGTCGTGCGACGTGGCTCCCAAACAAAATTTGCGTCCTTTTCTTCCCACAAATAGAGCTTTCTTTTGGTGGTATTTGATCGCCTCTGCGAAGTTTATATTTTGCGCTATATACAAAAATAGAGCGACATTTTTGAAAAAAAAACTATATTTTTTACTTTTTGTTATAAGAAAAATCAAATAAACTACATTTTAGTCAAACATTTAGGCCAAAATGTATTTAGCCACATGTCTTTAGTAAAAAAAAATCGCAATAAAAAAAAAAATACCTACCTAGCGGGAACAGCGACACTAATACAGCGATCAGAAAAATGAGTTTAGTTTACACAGGAGGAGGAAGTGCACTGCAGAGGGAGCGCGCGCATTGGCTGGGAGCGATCCGGAGGGGGCAGACAAAAACGAACAGCCGCCCCCTCAGCACAGATCGCTCCTACAGCCACCGGCACCGTCGCATGTACCAGGGGGGGGGGGTCCCGATCGGACCCCCGACCCACGTCAAGGCAGCCACATACAGGTACGTTGATGTGCCTGTCGTGCCATTTCCGACGTGAATGTACATGCGGCGGTCCTTAAGTGGTTAAAGTGGCTGTAAAGGCTCAAGGTTTTTTACCTTCATGCATAGAATGCATTCTGTGTGCAGAACTCCCCTGAGCCCCATTTCGATCCAGGGATGTGCACGAGAACATAAGCTCTCGGGGTGTGTGACTGGACACACAGAGCCGCGACTCAGGAGCAAGCCTGCTTAGGTGCCCTCAGAGCAAGCTGCTTGCTCTGAGGGCACTTGGGATGAGGAAGGAGCCAGGTGCGTCGGTGAGGGACCTGAAAAGCGGAGGATCCAGGCTGCTCTGTGCAAAACCACTGCACAGTACAAATTGTATTTTATTTTTTAAACCAAGAGTTTAATATCACTTTAAAAGCCCCTTACAGGTCATCAGGTCAGGTGCATTCTTTGGCCAATCATAGTATGCCAATGCACTGCGATCTCACAGTGCAATATGGGGCGTTCTGCGGCGCTCAAATTTGCCACGAATGCCCCATAATGTTCGATGTTCGCAGAACGGGCGAACACCCGATGTTGGAGTTGAACTTACATTCGACTAGTACATTGGGCTCATCCCGGTAAATCACTATAACCTACCAACTGTCAGGTATGTTCCATTTCCAAAGGAGAGTTTTTGTCCCATGTCCACCATGCAGAAATAGGCTCCACTGTCTGAGTGCTGAAGATTGTTTATCTTCATCGTGGATGAGATTGGGAAATTGTTCTTCTTCATTTCCAATCGGCTCTGGTTAAAGATGCCATATGTATAGCTTTCCTTTGGGCCAAAGGTGGCAGATACAAGAAACTCCAGCGGTTCTATTTTGGATGTCTCTCTGTACCAGCAGACCCGTAGATTGTCCGTTGTTGTTCCCTTCACCTCACATTTTATCTCTATTTCTTTGTTAATCAATGCGATTGGAAAACCTGGAGCCTGGGCCAAAATGACACTTTGTGTAGAGGTGCCTATGTGAAAAAGAAAGAGAAGAGCATGAACCTAGCAATGCAGTAATATGTACAGTATATTGCATTTGGTTGGGTTGGGACTCATTTGAAAAAATAAAAATAAAAAAAAGTAGTTTTTCTAAATGTTTGTAATTCTTGATAGACAACTTGTGATGAAGTCAGTAAAGCTAAGCTGGGGACCCCACTGTTTTCATTGCAGTTAAAGGAGTTGTAAAGGAATTTTCTTTTTGCCTAAAATTAATGTCTGCAAGGTAGACAGACAGAATAGTGTAATGATTCTGTTAAAAAACGAGTACATACCTATTAAATTCCTTCATCTATATCATCTCCGGCGTTCTAGTTTCTGTTCTCATTCACTTCCTGGTTTGCATAACTTGTTCATGTAAGAACTACATTTCCCAGTATGCATTGTGGCACGCCCAGTAATTCACACCTCCTTGAAGTCTCTAACACGTAGAGAGCGTCCTGCCGCACAGATGTAGTTCCCAGGACCACCGCATGTCACTGACCACCGCAGTAAAGCCTCCCTTCACCGTGGTCAGTAACAATCAGACAAGCAGGAAGTGAACAGAACAGAGAAGAAATAGAGCAACTTCTGAGCAAAAACGAACAATGAGGAAGTGAAAAGAGGAATGTCTACAGTTAAAGGATGCTTATTATAAAAACATTTTTTTTCTTTTACAACCCCTTTAACCACTTAAGACCCGGACCAAAATGCAGGTAAAGGACCTTGCCCCTTTTTGCGATTCAGCACTGTGTCACTTTAACTGAAAATTGCGCGGTCGTGCGACGTGGCTCCCAAACAAAATTGGCGTCATTTTTCCCCCACGAATAGAGCTTTCTTTTGGTGGTATTTGATCACCTCTGCGAATTTTTTTTGTGCTATAAACAAAAATAGAGCGACAATTTTGAAAAAAATGCAATATTTTTTACTTTTTGCTATAATAAATATCCCCCAAAATATATATAATTGTTTTTTTCCTCAGTTTAGGCCGATACGTATTCTTCTACCTATTTTTGGTAAAAAAAATCGCAATAAGCGTTTATCGGTTGGTTTTCGCAACATTTATAGTGTTTACAAAATAAGGGATAGTTTTATTGCATTTTTATTAATTCTTTTTTTTACTACTAATAGCGGCGATCAGCGATTTTTTTCATGACTGCGACATTATGGCGGACACTTCGGACAATTTTGACACATTTTTGGGACAATTGTAATTTTCACAGCAAAAAATGCATTTAAATTGCAGTGTTTACTGTGAAAATGACAGTTGCAGTTTGGGAGTTAACCACAAGGGGGCGCTGTAGGGTTTGTGTGTTCCCTGCGTGTGTTTACAACTGTAGGGGGTGTGGCTGTAGGTGTGACGTCATCGATCACGTCCCCCTATAACAGGGATGACGTGATCGATGCTGCGGCCACAGTGAAGCACGGGGAAGTCGTGTTTACACACGGCTCTCCCCGTTCTTCAGCTCCGGGGACCGATCGCCGCACTCCACGGCTGGGTACTAGAACCAACGTATATATACGTTGATGTGACCAGCCGTGCCATTCTGCTGACGTAAATGTTCAGTAGGCGGTCCTTAAGTGGTTAAACAGCACAGTGACCTCACTAGCCTCAGCCTGTGATTGGACAATGATGGAGCAGAAGCGCACTGATGAGGACGCCTTCCTGCTATGCCCTCTCTCCCATAATCATGTGCAGTAGTAAAGGCTGACAACAGTGACAAAGAAAATAGCCCTGACTGGCTGAGAGGGCTGACATTCATTTTCTATCCCGCTGTGTAAAGGATTACGGGAGGCTGTTATTAGGGCATATTTAGATATTTATACAAATTTTATGTAAAAATATTGCAATACTTCAAATACTCCTAACTTAATAATAGATCCATCTAGATAGTGCGTGCCCAGGTACCGCCTCGACGTACGTTTCGTTGTTGTCGTCATCAGGAAGCGCTGATGACGCTTCCTGATGACGACAACAACGAAACGTACGTCGAGGCGGTACCTGGGCACGCACTACTAGCTTACTTCCGGTTTCCTGGTTCTCAAGCTGACGGCGGTGGAACGCACGCCGGCTTCACCAGCTTACCACACCATCTCTCTCCAATCCCTATATATCTACAGCCTCAGTGCCGGGATTACGGGCACCACTCCAAGTAAGAGGCCAGTCGGCACTGTATTTTTAGTATTTTTACTCCAATAAAAGGTTTTACACTATGGAAGCTGTTTTTCTCCTTCTATGAGATCTGTTTACAACTTGGTTTGCAATCGAGTTTCCCACGGGTAGCAGCTGATTCCTGAGCTCATTTGACCTTATTTTAATTAATAGGTCAACACCATCGGGTAAGGAGCCATCTATCCTCACTTGCGGTGGCACTTTGGTGAAGGTGGAATATATTATTTGGAAGATCTAACACGGAGCACTCCATAAGATCACCATTGTTTTCCAGCACAATATTGCACATCTTATTTATGGACTCTGGGTAGACATTCATTGTCCACCGCCATTGCACTTTTGTTGTATTCACTGTTTTGTTATTGATTTGCTGTTATATTGTTGTGGCGCAATTTTCACATATATCTTTCACATTAATGTTGCATAATATATGTCCAATATATCATTAGTCAGCGCCCCTTATTTCCACTTGTTCACACGTATAATCCAGCACTCTGTATTATTTAGGGAGCAGCTCTTAATCAATTGCACTGGTAATTTTCCCCCCACTTTATTTTGGCGCGAGATTCCCCCAATTTTTTCTGGTAATAGATACTTGATTTGTTTATTATCAAAAAAAAATTGGGCACAAAAAAATATTTAAAAAATTTAGCTACACATGTCTTGCTATTACCATAACATACCAACAAAGAACCCAAAATATGTTCTCCTGCTTCTGACAATCACAGCCATAACACATATCTGTATGTTAATTGTTGTTTGTACCCGTCCAAATTTTGCCTTTTTATCCTACCTAAAACACACTGTCGCTAACTGACACTGATATTTTTTTTAAATCCAAACTAAAATACACTGACTCTGCCTTTTGACCCTAAGGCCGCGTACACATGATCGGTCTAAACCGATGAAAATGGCCTGAAGTCCAGTTTCATTGGTCCAAACCCACCGTGTGTACGGCCCATCAGTCTGTCTTCCTTCGGACCAAAGTTTTGAAACTTGCTTTAAAATCGGACTGATGGACGCCTGACTATCGGTCCAAACTGATCATTAGTACGCAAAAGCATCGGTTCAAAAACCCACGCATGCTCAGAATCAAGTCGACGCATGCTTGGAAGCAATGAACTTCATTTTTTCAGCACGTCGTTGTGTTTTACGTCACGGCGTTCGACACAATCGTTTTTTGAACTGATGGTCTGTACGCACATCAGACCATCAGGCCACTTCAGCGGTGACCTGACGAAATCGGACCATTCTCATCGGGTTGGACCGATCGTGTGTACGTGGCCTGACAATTTTATCTGTATTTTATTCGTATTTCTTTATAATTTTTTTACACAGTGTTTATTTGTTTACAATTTTCTCCTATGGCAAGGAGAAAAACGATACAGTGTATCTTGGTCTCCATTCAAGAGGAGGAAAAAATCCAGGGGTGAGCCATACAGTGGCTATTCACTGTGGTAGCCAATCAGAGGATCATCGTTAGTATGAGATCCAGAGTTGTTGCTGAGAGCTCAGTTTCTGTACTGGGAGTGCACTGTGCAGCGCTCTCTAAACACAAATATAGCAGTATTGGGACGCCTGCCTTTACACACACATGAACTTTAATGGCATCCGAGTCTTAGTCCGTAGGGTACAAAATTGAGTTGGCCCACCCTTTGCAGCTATAACAGCTTCAACTCTTCTGGGAAGGCTGTCCACAAGGTTTAGGAGTGTCTATGGGAATGTTTGACCATTCTTCCAGAAGCACATTTGTGAGGTCAGGCATTGATGTTGGACGATCAGGCCTGGCTCACAGTCTCTGTTTCAATTCATCCCAAAGGTGTTGTATCACACTCCTAAACCTTGTGGGCAGTCTTCCCAGAAGAGTTGAAGCTGTTATAGCTGCAATGGGTGGGCCAACTCAATATTGAACCCTACAGACTAATGCCCTGTATACAAGATCGGTTCATCTGATGAAAACGAACTGATAGATTTTTTCATCAGATATCCGATGAAGCTGACTTCAGTCGTGCCTACACACCATCAGTTAAAAAGCCGATCGTGTCAGAACGCGGTGACGTAAAACACGACGTGCTGAGAAAAATGAAGTTCAATGCTTCCGAGCATGCGTCGACTTGATTCTGAGCATGCGTGGATTTTTAACCGATGGACGTACCCACAGACGATCCTTTCTATCAGGTTTTTTTTTTTTTTAAAGTGTATTTTGTGCGTGAACTCGAGAGAGAGGAGCCGGACTGCAGGAATTGGGAGTAGGCAGACCCTCCCCCCGGAGGCAATCTGCCATCCTTCTCCATGCCTCCGGTGGCAATGGCGGGTGTGAGGAGGGGCCTCCTCGGGAGCCCAACAGGACCCCAACGGGGCAGAGGGACTCCCCCTATGAGGGAGTGAGGGGGTCTAGCCCACCCAGCCAGCCCCGTAGGTCCTTCGCCTCTCTTTTTTTAGGAGACCGCATGGCCAAAGTGCGTGCGTGTTAAACCAATTTCGTGTGCGTGCAAGTGTGGTGGTTTTTGTGCGGGTGGGGGGGGGGGGTGGGCGTACTAAGCACAGGCGTACCTTGCATAGCACCCCCACCGGGAGCCGGGCTGAGACCACCAAACTCAATTCACATGTAGCCGAGACCGGGATCCGAACCCTTGGCTGCAGAGGTGAACGGCTTGTCAGCACAGTGCCAATCACGTTGAGCCACCACAGCTCCTATCAGTTTTTTAACCATCAGATATTTTTAAAACAAGTTCCTCGTTTTTTAACCGATGGAAAAAACGGTTCATCAGATAAACCGATCGTGTGTACGCGGCATAAGACTGAGATGCAATAATGTTCTTGTGCATGTAAAGGTAGGTGTCCCAAAACTTTTGACAATATAGTGTATGTGGCGCCACAAATAAAGAACCACTTTTGTGAGGCTGTATTGATGCGTCTGGTAAGGGACTCATTTATTAGGGTTAGTAGTTTACCATGATCTGGATTTGTTTTAAAGTTATAGAAAGTGAGAGTGTTAGAGATCAGTGTTAGTCACTCATGTAGGCAGGGCCGGTGTTGGGGAGATCTGTTTGTTTCTGACTCCCCCGTGGATGGAATCCTTATTCCAATATTACACATCAGAGCTTCATAACCACTATGAGTCAAGGGGTTTCCAGGGAAGCCCTGAGTTTAAGAATCAAATGCCAAAACTATTTTTTCTGAGGGCTTGTCGGCCTCTATATACAAATACATTCAATGGAACATTTACCTCTCAATAAATCATTACTGTAAGATCCAAAAGAGGGAGCTAAGTTCACATAAGAGATGATGCATCTAAAGAAATACCAGGAGTAATTAAATAGATGTTGTTCACATAGTTTATGTGGTTGATATCACGTTTCATGGTATAAAATAAAGAAAAAAAAATAACATAGATGCCAGCTGTCTTGGATCTGCCAGGTCAGTCCCGTACAGATAAAGTCCAAAACGCTCTCTATGGATCTCAATTGACCCTTTCACACTGAGTCCTGCAAGCAGCATCTTTGGAGCAGCTTTTGGGCGCTGAAAAAAACGCTCCAAAAACACCCCTCTCCATTGGAATGAATTAAAAGCGCTGTAAAAACGCCTTACCCTTTCACACTGAGGCGTTGCACTGGTGGGGCGTTGAGAAAAGTCCTGCAAGCAGCATCTTTGGAGCTTTTGGGCGCTGAAAAAAAGGCCCCTCTCCATTGAAATGCTGTAAAAACGCCTTACCCTTTCACACTGAGGCACTGCAAAAATGCCCTAAAACGCTAGGGTCTTAGTGGTGCTTTACCAGCACATTGGGATTGCAGATGAGGCTTCGCTCGAATAACGCTCGAAAAACGCTCGAACAACGCCCCAGTGTGAAAGGGGCCTTAAGCTTGCCATAGAAGGATTAAAATATATCTGGTCCGTGCTGAACCAGCTAAATTTTCGATCCATCTATGACTGATCCAGTTCGTGAGAATTTGATCTAATCCGTGACTTTTCATTAAATGGTTCCCGACCACCCGCCGCAGTTTTACTGCAGCAGAACGGCACGGGTACTGAAATGACAATACCTTGCGTTGGTTCGCATTTTGACCGCTGGAGCCGATACGAGTGCCTAGCGGGCGCGATGACCGCCGGGCCCCCGCGATCGCTCGTGACAGAGCGAGAACCGGGATCTGTGTGTGTAAACACACAGATCCCGGTTCTCTCAGGGGGGAGAAGACTGATCGTGTGTTCATACTAAGTATGAACACAGATCTCTTTCTCCTCCTAGTCAGTCCCATCTTTACCACAGTTAGAACGCACACAAGGGAACACAGTGAGCCCCTTGATCGGTCCCTGTTAACCCCTTCCCTGCCAGTGACATTTATACAGAAATCAGTGCCTTTTTATAGCACTGATGGCTGTATATTGGTCACTGGTCCCAAAAATGTTTCAAAAGTGTCCGGTCTGTCCGCCTCAATATTGAACCTCCGATAAAAATCGCTGATCACCGCCATCTATCCCCTATTTCGTAGACAATATAACTTTTAAACAATATACGCTTATTACATTTTTTTTTTTTTTTTTACCAAAAATATGTAGAAGAATACATATCGGCCTAAACTTCTTTTTTCTTTTTTAATTGGGATATTTATTATAGCAAAAAGTAAAAGATATATATATTTTTTTTTAATTGTCGCTCTTCTTCTGTTCATAGCGCAAAAAAAAAAAAACGCAAATACCACCAAAAGAAAGCTCTATTTGTGAGAAAAAAAGAACATTCATTTTGTTTGGGTACAGCGTTGTACGACTGCGCAATTTTCAGTTGAAGGGACGCAGTGCTGAATCACAAAAAATGCTCTGGTCATTAAAGAGGAAGTAAACCCTGATGTCTCCCTGTAAAGGTAAAGTATAATGGGCTACTATGCATCGCATAGTAGCCCATTATGGGACACTTACCTGCAGGAGAAGCCCGCAATGTCACCGTATTCCTTCATGGCAGCAAGCGTCCCATTCTTCACCCCTCTTCTTTCGGGGGCCGCAAACTCCGGCTCTGTGACTGGTCTGAGTAGTGTGACGTCACAACGTTAACAGCATGACCCCGGCTTGAAACGATACAGCATGCCCTTTCAAGACGGTGCATGCGCCATTGAAGGCGTCGCTCAGGGAAATTGCAAATATCTCCCAGACCATGTAGGTCTGGGGGATATTGCAAGCACCTACAGGTAAGCCTTAATCTAGACTTACCTGTAGGTGTAAGTTCTCCCTGAGGGTTTACAACCACTTTAAGGGGGTAAAACCTTCCGGGGCTGAAGTGGTTAACAGGCTTGTGCAAATTTTTCGTGATAAGTGTATTCTGACAGTGGAGGAGTCCTCATTGTCAGAATACAATAGCACAGTGGTGAGGATTCCTCCATTCACCCCGATTATGTGAATGAGTGACCCATCAATTTTTTTCCAATCAGCCCACTGATGTATGACCAGCCTTAGTAAATCAATCCCAGAGATCAGCAACATAGAAAACAATTACGTTTTTTTAATTTTATCTTGCATTTTTTTCCATTCCAAAACTGTGCTAAAAGCATGTAAAATTATATTTACATACATAGTCACAAAAATATATTTAAAGCATGGGAAAAAAATAAGTTAGCAATTGGAAGAAAAATGCTCTTTTAAGTGTAATGTTCTTTGAGAGAACTTTTTAGGCTTAATGTACACGGGACGTTTTGAAACCTCTCCTGAACAATTTAACTTGACAGATAGTAACCTATGATTAAAAAAGTCTGTTTTGCCGTGTTTAAATGCCGCGTTTGGATTAATCCAATTACAGATATTCTCCTGACGAAGCGGCATTTAGCTGCAAAACTAGTTGAGATGATTTTCGTGACACCTAAACCCACTGTGGTCTTCCCCCGTTTTTTGAGGACCATTATCCTGGTGATATGTATGGTTTGTCACTATGCTTTTAAAGTTGTACACTCTATAGCCCTGTACACACGATCGGATATCTGATGGAATTTAATCTGATGGATTTTTTCGTCGGATATCCGATGAAGCTGACTTTCATCAGTCTTGCCTACACACCATCAGTCAAAAATCCTACCATGCCAAAACGCACTGACGTAAAACACTATGACGTGCTGAGAAAAATATAGGTAAATGCTTCCGAGCATGCGTCGACTTGATTCTGAGCATGCATGGATTTTTGACCGATGGACTTCCACAAAGACAATTGTTTTTTCCTATTGGTTTTTTATCCATAGGAAAATTTTAAACCGTGTTCTATTTTTTTTTTTTCACTGATGTAAAACAAGCCGATGGGGCCCACACACGATCGGTTTGTCTGATGAAAACGGTCAATCGGTCTGTTTTCATCAGACAAACCGATCGTGTATACAGGGCTTATGTGTTTTATTGATGTTGTATTAATACAATTTGAATCTATTGTTCTATATATGTTTCCCTACACTTGATTTTATTTGCTTATTGGTACCGCAAATCCATTTTCCCCACATTTCTCAGGCTTTTTGGTTTGGGGACCAAGAATCCGATCTTTATATATTCAAATTTCTGGATGATGGTACCACCAGTTATATGTTCTATGCATTTTCCTTAAGGCCAGTTTCATCGGTCCAAACCGATCGTGTGTACAGCCCATCGGACCGTCGTCCGTCGGACCAAACTTGCTTCAAAATCGGACCGATGGACGCCTGACCATCGGTCCAAACCGATGGTTAGTACGCAAAAGCATCGGTCCAAAAACCCGCGCATGCTCAGAATCAAGTCGACGCATGCTTGGAAGCATTGAACTTCATTTTTTCAGCACGTCGTTGTGTTCTACATCACCGCGTTCTGACCCGATCGGATTTTGGACTGTGAGTGTGTACGCACATCAGACCATCTGGCCACTTCAGCGGTGAACCGATGAAAATGGTCCGTCGGACCATTCTCATCGGTTTGGACCGATCGTGTGTATGCGGCCTTAGAGGCTATCTTTTAAATTCATACTTACTGATTTCAGCAGAAAAAACTGCGACTAAAAGAATCATCTTGAAGGGCTTTATGCAGCCTATCAATTGGCAGTATACCTCTACTCCAACAGTACCAAAAGATGATCAAATGACAGCTAACACAAGTATCCACAGTTATCTCTGCTAGAGAGAAGGTTATCCAAATAAATTCCTACATCGTGCCTATTACATGCCATACATCCATTCAAAATGGGTAAACTACCTTTTCTTTTTAACCTAATAGCCGTTCTGACAATGGATCGTTACACCATATGGTCTGGTAGCGCCCATTTATACCCTCTGATCTACCGTAACAAACTTTATTAGCTACATCCTTCAAATACCTAACATATGCAACTCCTGTAGAAGTTGGGGTAGTTGGAGTAGTCTGACCTATCTAATTACATTAAACTTTTATTACGACTATTGTTTTATTATGTGAAAAGGGCTGTTGCATCCATGATTCCCTGACTAGCTCAGTGGCTCAGACTTTTTAACCAAGCAATCCCCATGTATAAGTTAACATATGAGTCTTGAGGATGCCCCCCCCAAAATTTAAAAAACTATGGTTGCCCCTGACTGGAATAACAATCCACAATACTGCTTGATTAACTTGTTAACTCATCTATGAATACATACGAGTGACAGTCTTGATGGTGCTCGACCTCTAAAATCCTGTTAGGCCGCGTACACACGACCGGTCCATCCGATGAGAATGGTCCGACGGACCGTTTTCATCGATTCACCGATGAAGCGGCCTGATGTGCGTACACACCATCAGTTCAAAAAACGATTGTGTCAGAATGCGGTGACGTAAAACACAACGACCTGCAGAGAAAAATGAAGTTCAATGCTTCCAAGCATGCGTCAACTTGATTCTGAGCATGCGCGGGTTTTGAACCAATGCTTTTGCGTATAAACCATCGGTTTTGACCGATCGGTAGGCGTCCACCATCCCGATTTTAAAGCAAGTTCTAAATTTTTGGACCGAAGGACAACAGACTGATGGGGCATACACATGGTTGGTTTGGACCGATGAAACTGAACTTCAGTCAGTTTTCATCGGTTTGGACTGATCGTGTGTACGCGGCCTTAGACATTTATGCTGGATTGATTAGTGAGGATATATCTGTGATTGCTTAATGCTTTATTGTATGGAACTGTTGCATTGAGTGTTTATGTGTTAATTGTAATGTGTTCTTATATACTCTAATTTCTAGGAAAAGTTTAAGGCCGCGTACACACGATCGGTCCAAACCGATGAAAATGGACTTAAGTCCAGTTTCATCGGTCCAAACCGACCGTGTGTACGGCCCATCGGTCCGTTGTCCGTCGGACCAAAGTTTTAAAACTTGCTTTAAAATCGGACCGATGGACGCCTGACCATCGGTCCAAACCGATGGTTAATACACAAAAGCATCGTGCATGCTCAGAATCAAGTCGACACATGCTTGGAAGCATTGAACTTCATTTTTTCAGCACGTCGTGTTTTCAGTCACCGCGTTCTGACACGATCGGTTTTTGAACTGATGGTGTGTACGCACATCAGACCATCAGTCTGTGAACCGATGAAAACGGTCCTTCGGACCATTCTCATCCGGTTGGACCGATCGTGTGTACGCGGCCTAATGGAAAATAAAAATTTCCTCTAAAAAAACAAAACAAATGGCAGCTGAGACTGGATTAAGATCTGGTAGCAGTTTTGCATCTTGTGCGGCTTTTCTATGCCTTCTCAAGTCTAATAAAAAACAAATGCTTGTTTGTATATTTTTTTTTGCCAAAAGCCTACTGCACCCAAATAAAAGGTTCACTATTGATAGGGCCATGTTGCTAAAACGATCACAAGTGGACAATCAGTAATGCTATATCTATAATGATCATTTTGTCTTTCTTTAGGCTAGGTTCTCACTGCTGCGAATTGTCGCCATTCCATGAGCGTGTGCAATTATACAGCGTGACATGTTTTCTATCTATTTACTCGGCGTAACATCATCTTTCACATTATACAAAACAATTGGGGTAACTTTTTTGTTTTTTTTAAATTCATGAAAGTGTATTTTTTCCTAAAAAGTTGCGTTTAAAACACTGCTGCACAAATACAGTGTGACATAAAATATTGCAACAATTGCCATTCTATTCTCTAGATTCTCTGCTAAAAAATATATATATATATATATATATATATATATATATATATATATATATATATATATATATTTGGGGGTTCCAAGTAATTTTCTAGCAAAAAATATGGATTTTAACTTTAAAATTAATTTAAAATTAATTTAACTCTACATTATTTACACTCATTTGTGCGTTTTTAATGGCAGAATATTTTCCTATTCTATTTCTCTGCAGCTGTACTTGTTTGGCTTTTATGTCTTTATGCTTTACATGGTTTACTGGTTTTCATTCTAGTTTTTGTAGAAAAACACTTCTGACCCACATTAATTTACATCTGTCAACACGAGGATCATTGCCAGTTGTCACAGTATAAGCACAGATCTACCTATCCTATCAAGGATAAACTTAAATGATCCACTAAATATTTACCAGGTCGGGAAGGTCTTTGCACATGGTAGATCTAAAGAAGATTGTACAACCAGATTATATACTGTATGGTTAGCGTTGACCTAACTAAATATCAGGACTTCATGTTTTAATTGCATATATGAAGTCAGAATCTCAAAAATGTATCTTCTACCAGTAATGCATCTTTACTTTTCAAGTGTATAGCAAAACAGCCCCCTGTGTTTAAAAAAAGGTCCTGTCTACAATCTCAGAGGGAAGCGGAGACTTTGTTGCGCAGTTTCTTCAGCAATAATAATGTAGATCCAAGTCACATCTGCCCTTCAGGTGCTATCTTATTTGTAAAACGAATTGGAGAAAAATAGTGAAATATTCCAGTACTTTGTTCAGATAACAGGTAGACTTGGACAGATCTTTTTTTTTTTTTGCTTAAATCCTGCCACAGTTATACCAAAACCAGATCACGCACCAATTTGAAATTGTGTAGTTTACATAAAAAAAACAACTAACCTCAGCCTACAAGCTACCCTGTGCATCTTTTTCTGAAATGTTGTATATATCTGTTGTAACAAACCCATTAAAATGATAAAAAAAGTTATAAAGAAAAAGAGGCTAACTTGTAGCCCTCCAAACTTTATAAAGCTGAAGTCTCATCATCAATGTATCTTGGATTTTCATGACGGACAATAAACTACAGTCTAGAGGTGCTCAGAGATATTGGATGGCTTCCTTTGGATGACTGTAATCATTTCCAGGAGCAGACTATCATTCTTTATATTAAGTAAAGAGATAAGGGCCAACATGGGTCAACACAATCCTGAAAACTAGGATTTAATTAGGGCAAAGGAAAATCGTTTAGCACTAAGGCAATTTTCTTAACATACATTTTTTCACAAAGCAAGCTAAAGTTAAAACTGAATTGCATGTTTTCCGTGGTATCATCTTGCATAATTTGCAGTGGAGAGCTGTAGTAGCATTATTTAAGAATAAAACATAGAACAGGTGTCAAAACCTTGCCAGTCCCCCTTGAGATAACTGCTGCCAAGGGATATGGCTGCTTCGCCATTTTTTAACAAAGTCATACTGGGGGAGATTTATCAAAACTGGAGCACTCAGAATCTGCTGCAGCTGTGCATGGCAGCCAATCAGCTTCTAACTTCAGCCCGTTCAATTAAGCTTTGGCAATAAAACCTGCAAGTTGATTGGTTTCTCTGCACTGCTCCACCATATTGCAAACTGTGCAGTTTTAGTAAATAACCCCCACTGTGTATGTGCAAATATTGGCAATCCCAGAGACTTGAGTAGAAGTCCATATGTGGCCTTGACTGCATTTTTTAAATATATATACAATTAAGAGCTCTGCTATAATTAGGACTTAAATTGAAAACAATCAAATCTGAGTGCTGGAAGACTCACATTTGCGTCCACCCACTGAATGTTTTAGGATTTTGGGATAGCATAGGCCGTTATAAATTAATATTCAATGATGCAAATAAAGATCACTATTTTATGACCGGCTTGACTTTTATAATCAAATTATCTATTTTAATCCAATTCCTTGAGATGCAAGGATTATGCTTGATGAAGAGGCTGATGGAACTTACAATTAGCTTACGCATACATGTAAATAGTGGTCACTACCAGTATGAAAAATCCAATACGAATTGTATGTTATCCAGCTGGCCACAAATCAATATACACAAAAATATACACAAAAATGCTGAATGTTTTGTGAAATAATTTAACCCTACAATTTCCGTATTACCACGCTACAATCATATGCATTGCACATGGTTGTGGCACAGCCCCCTAGAACTGCATTAGTCGTGCTCACTGAAAGCAATGTGCCATTTCATTTTTGTCATGGCCACAAAGCACAGCTTTGCAGCTGCAGGAGGTGTGCAGCCATGAGTGGCTGTATGTTAGTGCTCTGGTGGGAGGTTGGGGGGGCACCGTGGCTCACCCTCCTGGTTTTGCTGCCCCTCAGCTGCATGTGTTGAATGAAGCCTAAAGCCTCATACACACGATTGGATTTTCCGCAGACAAAGTTTAGGATTTTTTTCTCCGAAGGGCATTGGCCATTAACTTGTCTTGCATACAAACAAACACGAACGTAGTTACGTACTACAGTTTTTTAGCTCTTTAGCGCCACTATTTGGACACCTTATGCTAATGTAGTGTTTTGGTGAGCATTGCTTCCGAGCATGCGTGTTTGGACTTTTGCTCCATGGGTAAATCCAACAACAGACCGTTGTTCATGCAAAATGTTAAAGCCTGCCATCGAACATTTGTCCACGGAAAATCTGACAACAATTGTCCGATGGAGCACACAACCGGTCAGATTTTCCACCAACAGCCTGTTATCACACAATTCCCGTTGGAAAATCCGATCATGTGTACGAGGCTTTAGAGATAGATGGGATTCCAAAGTGGCTTTAATGCTCCAACTCCTACTTAAATTTGGGATATCATACTTGAGTGGACTGATGTTTAAAAAAAATATTTGTATAATAAAAATTATTCTTATTACTTTAGGAAATTTTGTAAGTGATCCTTATAATAAACAAAGGTATCACTTGCCAGGAAAAAAAACAGTGATGACAAGTATAGTATCTAGTCTTCCTTTGTTGTCTTTCTTGCTTTGCTTCCAAGCATGCGTCGACTTGATTCTGAGCATGCGTGGATTTTTAACCGATGGTGGTGCCTACTAACGATCGGTTTTGACCTATCGGTTAGGAATCCAACGGTTAAATTTAAAGCAAGTTGGCTTTATTTTTTTTTACCGATGGTTAAATAACCTATGGGGCCCATACACGATCGGTTTTAACCAATGAAAATGGTCCATCAGACTGTTGTCCTCTGTTTAACCTATTGTATGTACGAGGCCTAAAAGCTTGTCCTGAAAATGTGGAAGTTAGTGCAAATGAAAAAAGTATCATGGACAGTACTCAATTGTCCTTATTGCAAGTGCGCTAATACAGCTACAATCATCTCGGTACAATCATCTTCAATAGTAACAATATTGCTGCCAGTTTACAGTTTTAAAACAATCTTGCTGTATGCTGCGGTACGAACCTTGAAAAAGAATTGACAGTTTCAAAGTTGGACATGTTTGAGAAAATACAGTTTTGGTTCAAAAGGAAAGTAACCAGTTCAAAGATTTTTATGTGGTTATTGCTTTGCTGGGTGGTCTCAGTAAGCCCCCAACATTAGTGAGAATTTATCACAAATTTTGACTATGTATTTTATTTTTCTAAAAAAAAAAATTCAACAAGGCCAAAAAAATGTGATATTTTAATATTTTCTCTTAACACACCAGTTAATATAACAAAAAGCAACTTTATGGTAAATAAAGTTATGCTACATAGGCCCGATATTTTTGTCTTGGAGAATGTCCCTTTATTAAAATTCATCTGAACAACATAAATCATTAAAGTTCTTGCATGTTATACATTATTCTGCATTGGAAATGCTATGTACGGGCAAAAAAATATACACTGATGACTATGGGAGCTGCTTACAACAATATGTTGCATTCCAGGGTCTTGCGAAAAAGTACTGTATGTATGCTGCATTTTGAAAAGGTTGACCTTCATATTGTTATTCAAGTCAATTGAGTGAAATCTTTAAGGCAGCACAATTTGCAACAGTGTTTGTTGATGTGCACGCATTAATGCATTTTTCTGGTGTGAGACAATCTTAGTCGGATCAGTCATTGTCTCACGTTGCCCAGTATTGGACATCTTTGAAAGTTTTAATCCTTGCTGACCATTGTCTGTTTGAGGCATGAAGACCACACCTTCAGAAGACTGATATACTGTTTGGATATCAAATCTACTTGGAAAATCAGTCTGGTGTGACCGATTGTAATGTTACTAAATGTCAAACAGATAACAAGCAAATAAGAACATATATCTCATGAAACTCCAAGGTATTGGTCATGGGGACAGTCTACTGTGCTGGGAAGTCCCTTACAATTTCTTAAAAGATTACTGCTTTTGGCCACATTCTGTAACCTAAAAAATTTGAGTTAGGTCAAAGGGTATTTCATGTCCAGGTGTACAGAGCTAGTAATAAAGATGACCATGTTTTTGGGTAGAGTCTTTGTCTACTAATGCTGAACCTGAGACCCTTGTGCTTCTATTGGTATTACATTACTAGGCTACTTGGAAAATATTTTGGAGAGTGCCTCTTCTCTTATATATATCTCTTTTTATCATTGTATGAATAAGACCCAGAGTTTCTCACGAATGATAATCTGCCTGTCCTACATGGTGGCTGAGCGTACTATTTAGTTGTTGGTTAGATTAAAGGTATTTAGTATGTTCTGTACCTATGTATAGTACCAAGCCTGGGTGCGCCCAATAGGCTCCGATTTGTGTTATAACCTTTAAAACTGAATAATATAAAAAAAAAAAAGATGCCCATGTTTCCCCATCTGTAATAGTACATGTTTTGTGCAATAGGAAGGTGAGGCACTAACAGAACTGTCCATTTTGTGTTTTGGCAAAAATGCTTAGACCAAATCACACTTTTGTGATTTGTTAAAGATCTCGATCTTTAGTGCAGTTCTGCTGATTTTGTGTAATAAAGGCACAAACAAGTAAGAAACAGATAGGATTGTGGGCCCTTTAGCAGTGTTGTATTCTAATGTACACATTAGTGTGTGCTAAACCGCATGTGTCCAACACCCCATAATAAAAATAGTGTCTGTTTCTCTCCCTGCATTGTAGTGCTTTTGAAACATATGACTTATGTCTTATCTGTGTTTGAAGGCCTATGAAACACATTAATAATGCATTTTGATGGTTTGCCAACATGTATTAACAAACTTCGGTCAAAGACTTTTAGAATGCATTTCTAAATGAATGTCAACACACAAAAGAAAGGCATGTTGATGCATGACAACACACCTGCCTGGCGCTACATAAAAATAAAAAGTACCCCCACTCACTTATAGAATTCTGTATTTTATTAAATTCAATTAATGGAAACATATTGCAGCCATATCATGTCCCATATCTACTTGAATATCAGAGGAATTGCAGAGCTGCATTAAAGAACATATTCCACCAACCGTAAGTCCATAAATTATGCAAAAATAGTGGCACAGCCAACAGATTCCTTTATTCAAACTCTGGAAACATTGAGGTTATAAAAGGCAAAGTGCAAATACACTGAAGTTACTTGGATAGGATCCAATATACATCCGAAGATTAGAGCTAGTATTGCCAGCATAAGACAACAGGCGCTCAGCTACCAGCTTAAAGATTACATGTTTCAACCTGGGTCTTTTTGAGTCTCCAAATATATATTCAAGTCGATGCATGACACATTATGGCCACATCTGTTGTATATGATGAATTTAATAAAATATGGACTTTTTTTTTGGGTGCTGCTCTTACTTATTTGCTGCTTGTTGGAGATAACGAAGAACACCTTGATCGTGGACTTGCTGATAAGTGAAGGTGGTGGCTAAATATCTTGGGTTGCTGAAATTTATGGAGGGCTCCTGACCTTAGAGACATACACACTTAACTGATTAGGATTAAAAAAAAAGGATTTACCATATCTAGATTATAGAAGCATGTGCCCAAAAGACCCTAATTATCTTTTGTCAGCTTTTTTCTGGGGAATTTATTGAAAAAATGTATAATTGTGTGTAAAATAATAAAGACAAAGATTGAGAACATTTGCTTGTGGTTGTTTTTTCTGTATACCACAGTCTGGCCTAGACATGTGATTGCTGTTGTACATTCTGGTACCCACAATGCAACTGGTGTGCAGGGTCTGTTCCTGTGACCCGCATGCAGAAAGAGTTTATACCCACAATTAAAATTATGTGCACAATCTGTACCCATACCCTACTTGCCACTTTACAAGAAAATCATCATGTTATATGAGACTGTTAGACAAAGTTGTCTAGAATCAAGACTGCTGCCATGTTATGAGAGACTGCTAGGAAGGCTGGGTTCACATATGTGCGAATTGGATGCATTTTTCACCGCATCCAATTTGCATTACAGGCGCGTGTGACCGACTCTCAAAGGAGCTGGTTCACACAGGTCCGGGGTGACTGCCGAGCGGATTGCAAAAGGGTCCTAAAACAAGAAACTGTTAAAGACTAGGTTCACATATGCGAGGGTTGGGAATTCATGCATAAGCACACACATTCCTGACCCACAGGCAAATTCTTAATGGCCCCCAGGCATCGGAAAACATGGCGTGTTTTCAGGTGCACAAAATCACATGCTGCCACAGCATCATGTGGCTTTGTGCAGCTACGTTTTTTAAAAGAGGTTTGCGACTTTTTTGCCCACATTTCTTTCCCACAGGTACAGTAGCTCGTTAAGATGCAAATGCAACAACAATTTCAAAAACACTGCTATAATGAAAGGGATTCTGGATTTGTAGCTGGATTGTATTGGTATAAACATAAGATGCTCTGCATACTAAGCCAACGAGTTCAGTGCAGTACCGCGAGTCGCGCCTCCATTGATAAAATTGCCTAAACACTGTTCCACATAGTCTGCAGGTACCTGAATATGATGAATATGTTAACATAAGATACACCAAGACCACTATGCCCCTAATGCCAACCCTATTCTTAAACAATTACTATTAGGCCGCGTACACACGATCAGACCGGTCCGATGAAACTGGCCTTAAGGCCAGTTTCATCGGACCAAATCAATCGTGTGTACGGCCTATTGGACCGTTGTCCATCAGACCAAAGTTTTAAAACTTGCTTTAAAATCTGTCCGATGGACGTCTAACCATCGGACCAAAACGATGGTTAGTACGCAAAAGCATCGGACCAAAAACCTGTGCATGCTCAGAACCAAGTCAACACATATTTGGAAGCATTTTGGCCCGATGGTGTGTACGCACATCAGACCATCAGGCCACTTCAGCGTGAACCGATGAAAATGGTCCGTCGGACCAATCTCATCGGTTTGGTCCGATCGTGTGTACGTGGCCTTAGTGACAGTCTAAAGCAGGGATCCTCAAACTACGGCCCTCCAGCTGTTGCGGAACTACAAGTCCCATGAGGCATTGTAAAACTCTGACATTCACAGACATGACTAGGGCATGGTGGGAATTGTAGTTCCTGAACAGCTGGAGGGCCATAGTTTGAGGACCCATGGTCTAAAGAATAAGGCTGCAGCAGTGCACTTTAAATGAATGCTTCAAGTATCATTCATTATTATTAGGGAAGCATCTGAATTCATATGTCTTGGAACTGCTTTGTACAGCACTGAAGCAGCATGTACAAAAAGTTTCTTGCATGTTCAGTTTTAGGTTTTTAAAATCCATATTATTTGGTAAACCCGTTTCCTGTTATCTGACTGATACATACAAACACAAATGTTGCAATCAAAAGAAATTATTTCCCTCTAAGTACTTCTACGTTTTTATGAATAAAATGATGAGTATGATTTTATTAAAATTGCTTATTAAATATCACGTCAGCTTTCTTTGGGTTTGTTATCTTAAAAGTTGATTCAATTTATGTTAGGCAGGCCTAATACAAAAACGTGGGTAGTCAGATAATTCATAGACAGACATGATTGTTTATGGTGATTATAGAATTTTTTTTTTTTTTTTAATTCTGAAAGTATTGTGTTGGTGTAAACATGCATTCAATTTGTTTCACTTTGCAACATGCAAAAGCGAAAATCCAGCAGGAAATTACAGCATCTTTAGAAGAATTCTAATTAAAGTAATCTAATGATTAGATTTAGTTTTTTTGACAATCAAAAGGTTTTCTTTGGATTTCATATGGACAATTGCTGACAAACTAGTTTTTTTTTTCTTTATCAAACAATCTTCCCACTAATGCCAATAAATGTAACGTATTTTAATGCACAGAAAGATTTATAACTGCTAAATGTAACCACAAACTTTTGCAATCAAGTTTATATATCATAAAGGAATGTAATTCACTATGCAGATTTCATTGAAATATATACTTGTTTTACTTTTGTGACCCGAAGGCTATTTAAACTTAGGCATTGGGAGTTTTTAACTTCGGTCTGAATTGCAATAAATAATATTGAAGACATATGAATACAAACAAGTGGTGGGTTTTGTTTTATTAAAATTAAAAAAAGAACGGTAAGAGAAACTATCAACAGATGTTTGAGCTAAATGCATTTGAAATAAGTAACTACATCAAATGTTTAATAAAGGGTATCGTTTGAAGGCCTGAAAAAGTTTACTTATCATTTATACGTGTATACTCATAAGGTTTATTATTCACTACATATTATGTTTCCCTGAATATAGCAACAAGGGTAAACGGAAGGCCTACACCGTTTATGAACACGTCATATGTTTTAGACATGCAAAAACTCTTATCGTTTTAATGTCTAAAGAAACAATTAATTACATGTTTTTCTAACATAATTTTCTTAACACATTATGAAAAGTGTCTGAAAAGATAGATTTTAAACATATAATTTACATTAATCAAAGGGATGACTTATGGGTCTTTATAGTGTCAATATATAGTTTGTGAACAGAACAGACTAGACAAATCTATTTAATATTATTAGAAGAGTATAAAGTATAAATCTATTACCCTTTTAGATCCTACGTCCCTTCATAAAGACTGAGAAAAGAATGGGAAATATTGGAATGATATACTGTAGGTATGCCATTGTGCTCAAGCAGCTATTGATGTTAATATCAATGTTTTTAAAGTGGCCTGTTTTTTTTAATTTTTTTAATAATAACTGTAAAGGAAAAAAGGATTGGAAATTGTCTGCATGTGCGATATGCTTACATCGCCTTAGGAAGGCGATCATTTATTATTAAAGCCAGTGATATAGGCCAGCGCTATCATAAACAGTGATGCGGAGCTGGTGGTAATTCTTTTTGCACCGCCAAACCTGACGAAAACCATTACTCTGTGTGGGCAATGTATAATGAACACTGTCAGCAAGGTGGTTATTGTTCAAGCATTGTCCAGCTACAGAAACTCTCAGATTCTAAATATATATGGGTGGCATGCATTAGACCATGTATAGGCAGCCTTAGGTCATGCTCAGTCATTTAGGCCAACCAAGCCAATCATCCCAATGGACTAATTATTGCTTTTGTCCTTTACCACATAGGCCAGGGGAAAAGACCAGCCCGCGGAGTAAAATTAACTGAGCGCAGTGGAATTACCAACAAAGTCTACAGCGATCAGGATATTATTTCCATGCAAATAGTGTCCAGGTTGGTATCTGATTCCAATACTACAAGGCAAGAATATCAATTACTTTTCCAACTCCAAGAATCTAAGACTTTGGGAAGACATAAACAGTTATCTGTTTTAGATAAAAAAAATATTTACTACATCAAGATGATAGAAGCATGGAATTTCCAACAAAGTCTGCAGAGATCGGGATAATATTTCCATGAAAATAGTGTCCTAGGTAGGAGTTGATTGCAGTTCTACAAGGTAATAATATCAATTACTTTTCCAACTCAAAGAATCTAAGACTTTTGGAAGAGTTGAGAATTTTCACTCAATAAATTGTAGAGGTGTTCACTTAGAATATGCAGCTTCACTTAATTTTACGGAGTGAAAATTCTCAGCAAGTTTAGAAAATCAGCCTCAAGGTTTTCATATATATTTGCCAACATATACTCTTCTATAGCAGCTGCAAAATTTTTAAACAATAAATAATTGTGTGGCAGCACAAGAAGTGCAATGCAATACAACAACTATAAAATACTGCAGTCGGAAATAATTTGGGTGACAGTAAATGGTTACAACAATAGATCAGTATAATGGTGATGAACTCAAGTTTTTAGCAAAGTTAAACAGTTGTTAGTGTGTCTGCTTGCAGAAGTGTCCCAGATTCTGGTCCCCCCCACCATCCCACCTGCTTACCTGTGACACAGAAAAAGATAAGACAAACGAACCAGCAGATATTACAGGGTTGGTTTAGTCCCATCTGCTTCATCTTTGCTGACCCGTTTAGTTGTAATGTGTTTCCAGCTGACTCAATGTAAACCAAATACAATATCTGCCTACAGACAGCCAGCACGTGTCCTAAGGAGAAGCCAATCGCAGTGTCTGGTTACTGAGTATAGGCTTTATGACACAGTTCATAGACTTCACCTCTTCTTGTGGCTCACTGTCCCCACCAATAAGAACGTTTACATGCTTGCTATGTCATCTGCAGTTATTGACATATCCTGTCTGCATCCGATACCCAGAGCATTTGGAAACCAGGTTTTATGCTTTAAGTGTAACTCCACCTAATTAACAATTTGCTATTACTGTATAAAGCAAGTATGTGGAATAATAAAAATTATAAATAGAGCACACTGCCCATCTTGTTCCATTATACCAGTAAAATTCTCTGAAATGTCAAAAAATTAACATTTGATTATCAGTGTACCGTTGTCTATGATTAAATTGAAGGTACACGGACACAACATTCTAAGAACATTCTAAGCAGAGGATATGGCAGCTATCTCATGTTTATAACTTTCTTTAGGGTCAGCGGTGTTAGAATATTATTAGAAATGGCACAAGTAAAATTTTTTAGGACAGGGCTATTCTGTTTTAATTAATATCCCATTATAAAGTGCTGGAATGCAATCAAACACGACCTTTCTGAAATATTTGAAAATTCGGGATTACGGAATAGGTCCCCTGATACATTATACAACATTACACACTTTTTTCCTTTATAGTAGAGTATGTATGTATGTTGTTTCTTTAATGTTACCATTAGGATACGAATTATGGTAGAAATGTATTTCACTTTGTTGCAGTATTAGGCCACGTACACACGATTGGTTCAAACCGATGAGAATGTACTGAAGGCCAGTTTCATCGGTCCAAACCGACTGTGTGTGCGGCCCATCGGTCTGTCATCCTTCGGACCAAAGTTTTAAAACTTGCTTTAAAATCGGACTGATGGACGCCTGACCATCGGTCCAAACCGATCGTTAGTACGCAAAAGCATCGGTTCAAAAACCCCCGCATGCTCAGAATCAAGTCGACGAGTGCTTGGAAGCATTGAACTTAGTTTTTTCAGCACGTAGTTGTGTTTTACGTCACCGCGTTCTGACCCGTTCGGATTTTGAACTGATGGTGTGTACGCACATCAGACCATCAGGCCACTTCAGCGGTGAACTGATGAAAACGGTCCGTCGGACCATTCTCATCAGTTTGAACCGATCGTGTGTACGCACATCAGACCATCAGGCCACTTCAGCGGTGAACTGATGAAAACGGTCCGTCGGACCATTCTCATCAGTTTGAACCGATCGTGTGTACACGGCCTAACAGTTGTAGCTCTAGAGCAGTGTTTGTCAACCACGGTTCCTTCAGAGGTTGCTAGGGGTTCCTTCAGCTTTGGGCAATTTCTGCCTCAGATAAGTTCCCACTGACACCATTGAACTTTTTAGCTATCTGTAAGCAGGAAATTCTTCCCAATGATCACAAATGTAAGGACCATTCTTCCCACCGACCATCGCAACTAATGTATCATGAGATGTAGATTTCACATTTTAAGCAGGGGTTCCCCGTGACCGGAGAACTATTTCAAGGGTTTCTCTGTGTTAAAAAGGTTGAGAAAGGCTGCTCTAAAGGAATATGACTGTGGATACAGGTACATGTACCTGTTTATGATGTGGCATTTATATTTGTGAAGTACCAATAAAAAAAATCTGACTTTTTTTGGTCTTTTTCATTTATTTTTTTTCACCATGATACTGAGCCCGTACTTGATACTTGGTCGCAAAAAGAAATCTGCACCTTTGCAACTTGTGTAAAATAGGTACTGAAAGAGCCTGTATAAGGATATAGGAACATAAACATAATAATAATTATCTTGTCCTGCTTAAAAATAATACATACATAATTTTGCCATAAACGTTCAAAATTTGAGTAAGACATTTTCAAAAATTTGAGTCAGACATTTTTTTTTTAGACTTTGATAACAACTCATTAAAATTACCTTTTTCCCAAAGTAGACAATACATGAATATTAAAAAGTAAACAGATAACATTTATTGCCCAGCTCATTAAAATTGTAATTTACGTTTTAACCTGCCATGGATGAGATCCCCTGACCTTCGGGTACCAACGGATTTTATGTTATTGCAGGTTACCTAATGCTTACATTTCTATTACTGTTCCACAATCCATACACCTCTAGTTCTCAGAGTCCTGAGTAAGACCCGTGTTTCAGTAAGGGTTTGTTGTTGTATTCTTTCTCCTTTACTGGATCTTGTTTTTTATTCCCTCTTCGCTGTCTACAAGGAGGCCCATTAGTTGTTTTTATTACTTTCCCATTATATAACTGGAGAATGGTAGTGTCCACCATGTTAATGTTTTCATTTTCACTGACCTTACGAATCTTGCACCTTACTCGTGACACATACGGAAGTTATGTATAAAACATAAGACTACTAATAACTAATTTTGTATTCTGTAGTAATGGTGTGGACATACAGATGCTGTTTAGTCCATTATATTACTGATATACCTTCTGATTTCTGAAGACCATTTTGTTCCCCCTGTATCCTATACTTTTTAATGAAAAATTTCAATAAAAAGTTGATTTAAAAAATAAAATAAAATAATTCACGTTTTTAAATATGGAACGCTACAGACATATTTTGTACTGAAAGATTGCATTTTAAAGTTATCAAGTAAACCAATGGCATCACGTTATTAGACTTATCTACAAAAAAAAGTGCTTTGGCAGCAATTAGTAAAAAAAAAAAAAAAAAAAGCAAGGTAACATACTTTTGCAGTTTGCCAATGTCCAGAATAATATTAATGTAATTATGACCCTATACCCATTATCATTTTGATAACACTCTGCAAAATCCAGTCCCTGAGCATTGTCCATAGTTACTGATTTCATGCTTTCTCTCGGCAACTGATAGACTATTTTATATAAAAGCCTTGGATATTTTAATAAAAGCACAATAATGTTCTGCTGATTATTACTAATATATTGAATTTAAAAAAGTTAAAACAAGGTGTTATTTGTTTCATTCTGTTCTAAAGCACCATTTTCTTGTCTCATACATGACAAATTCTAACCTAAAACCACTTTTCTTTCACCAATGCCTAACACAGCCCAATATTCAAATGAACTACTAGTAAAGTATATTTTCAAGATAGTTGCTAATATTTTTAATCATTCTCAGGTACATTTTGGTGTCAAGGGAATGTTTTAATAAATGCAATAAGTAGAACTGTACTGCTAGACCAATACTAATAGACAGTGATGTACCAAATATCTTATAACAGGACATTTGCAGAGCTTAGTTATACTTTATTAGGCCCAGATTGTAGTTAAAACTAAATTAGAAAGTTACACTGGTGTGATCATCCTTTCCTAGAAATTTGATATGTGCCAAGACTCATACTGGGAACAGTGGACTGTGGAGCCCCCCTCCTTCCTCCCTTTTAGACCCCTTTTACACGATCGGACCGTCCAGGTCCGCCTGTCAGTTTTGACTGCGGACCTAAACAGCCGCTACATGCAGTGCTATGGAGCGTCGGATGTCAGTGGAAACATGTCCGTTGACATCTGACCCGGCAAAATTGGACGGATGGTGAATGGCGATAGGTCCCCATCCGCCCATGGCGGATCCGATTGGGTGAGATCTGATGAAAACAGACATGCTGTCTGTTTTCATCAGATTTCCCCATAGGAGACAGCGGCACTGCACAAGCCCCTCCCCGCTCAGTGAGCAGAGAGGGACTTGTCATTCGCTGGCTCAGCGGAGAGATCCCCGCTGAGCCGGCGGGAGCAGGCGGACACCGTTTTGATGGAGTCCATCTGTGTAAAAGAGGCATTATACTCCATTCCAAAAATCTATTTTCCTTCTCTCTTTTCAGCTTATGACTTATTGCATTTTTTTTAATCCTTACATTGCTGTTTCTGATAAAAGGAACACATCCATTAACCACTTAAGGACCGCCTACTGCACATTTACGTCGGCAGAATGGCACGGCTGGGCACATCAACGTATATATACGTTGGTTCTAGTACCCAGCCGTGGGGTCACGGGCGCGCGCCCGCGGCGCGCTCCCATGACCCGGTCCGAAGCTCCGGGACAGGGACCGCAGGGACTCGCGGACCCGATCGCCGCTGCAGTGCGCCGATCAGTCCCCGGAGCTGAAGAACGGGGAGAGCAGTGTGTAAACACGGCTTCCCCGTGCTTCACTGTGGCCGCAGCATCGATCACATCATCCCTGTTATAGGGGGACGTGATCGATGATGTCACACCTACAGCCACACCTCCCACACACAGGGAACACTCAAATCCTACAGCGCCCCCTTGTGGTTAACTCCCAAACTGCAACTGTCATTTTCACAGTAAACAATGCAATTTAAATGCATTTTTTGCTGTGAAAATGACAATTGTCCCAAAAATGTGTCAAAATTGTCCGAAGTGTCTGCCATAATGTCGCAGTCACGAAAAAAAATCGCTGATCGCCGCTATTAGTAGTAAAAAAAATTTTTTTTATAAAAATGCAATAAAACTATCCCTTATTTTGTAAACGCTATAAATTTTGCGAAAACCAACCGATAAACGCTTATTGTGATTTTTTTTTACCAAAAACAGGTAGAATACGTATCGGCCCAAACTGAGGAAAAAAAAATTATATTTATTTTGGGGGGATATTTATTATAGCAAAAAGTAAAAAATACTGATTTTTTTTCAAAATTGACGCTCTATTTTTGTTTATAGCGCAAAAAATAAAAACCGCAGAGGTGATCAAATACCATCAAAAGAAAGCTCTATTTGTGGGGAAAAAAGGGCGCCAATTTTGTTTGGAAAACACTTCGCACGACCGCACAATTGTCAGTTAAAACGACGCAGTGCCGAATCGCAAAAAGGGGCAAGGTCCTTTACCTGCAATTTGGTCCGGGTCTTAAAGGGGTGTTCCAGCCGCAATTTTTTTTTTTAAAGTCAGCAGCTACTAACAGTGTAGCTGCTGACTTTAAATAAGGACACTTACCTTGTCCTACTTGCCCGCGCTGATGGCCCCCCCGATGCCAATCCCACGATCGCTCCGGGTCCCGCGCCGCCATTCACACTATGGGAAACAGGCAGTGAAGCCGTACGGCTTCACTGCCCATTTCCTCATGCGCCTGCGTGAGTCTCACGCTGGCTTGTGAATGGGCGGCTGCTCTCTGAGAACACACACAGTTCCCACAAAGCAGCGCGCCCCATTCACAAGCAGAAGAAGAAAAGACACCGCGGTGTGGAAGAGGCAGATTACGGACTTCCGCATAGCAACAGGTATTTCGGGTGAGTATTTTTTTTTTTCATTTTTATTTTTTTTATTTTTTTAAGCAATATGGGCAAATGTTGTTTTCCTGGGTGGAACTCCGCTTTAAGTGGTAACAATCCTTATGTTATTTTCAAATGTTTTTGCTATAAGGCTGCCAAGCTTCCTCTGCATTTCTACACTTGAACGAAGTGCACTCCAATAACTGTTGTAATACATCGTGATATTTTATCTGGATACCTATTGAAGTGCTTTACTGTACGTTTCTATGCTTACATTTGAAACAAATAAAAAGCTTTAACAAGTAAAAAAAAAAAGGTCACCTTAGAAGGTTGGCAAGTCCAAATCAAATGGACAAACCTCTCCAACCACAGATAATCATTTGAGCCTGAAGTAAAAAAAAAAGCACTTCAGCCCCGGAAAGGTTTACCACCCTTCATGACCAGGTTATTTTTTTGCAATACGGCACTGCGTTATTTTAACTGACAATTGCGCGGATGTGTGACGCTGTACTCAAATAAAGGTAATGTCCTTGCCTTGTTGTATGTAGCGCCCATGACTCATTTCTTTTGAGGCTAATAATCGATATGCAATCATACAGTATGTATCTGTGCTATGTGCCTTGTTGGGATTTAAGCCATTACATTGTTCTTCTTTTACAACTATTGTAACAATAAAATTAGCATTATTGTTTTTTACATATGTTTTGTCACTCTCTTTAGATACTCTGGGCCCACATAATCCCATTTAGTATTTGGGGGTTCTTCATTCATTCTTGTCAAAACTAGGTACCCACTCCCCCTCATCCCAGAAAAAGTTCACAATAAAGAGAAAGGAGAGATGAAGAGGAGGATAAGTTGAAACTTCCCTTTTTAGATGAAGTTCCGCTTTAATTATCGAACGCTTTTAAAATATTGCACACAAGAGCTTCTTTTGGTAATCATGTTTATTACTCAGCATCATTTAACCGCTTAAGGACCGCCTCCTGTACATTTACGTCGGCAGAATGGCATGGCTGGGCACATGCACGTACAGGTACGTCCGGTGCTAGTGCCCAGCCGTGGCCCGCGACCCAGTCCGAAGCTCCGTGACCGGGACTGCGGGACCCACGCACCCGATCACCGCACCCGCGACCGGTCCCCGGAGCTGAAGAACGGGGAGAGCTGTGGATAAACAAAGCTTCCTCGTTCTTCACTGTGGCGGCGTCATAGATCGTGTGATCCCTTTTATAGGGATACACAAACGATGACGTCACACCTACAGCCACACCCACTACAGTTGTAAACACATATTAGGTCACACATAACCCCTTCAGCGCCCCCTTGTGGTTAACTCCCAAACTGCAATTGTCATTTTCACAATAAACAATGCATTTTGAATGCATTTTTTTGCTGTGAAAATGACAATGGTCCCAAAAATTTGTCAAAATTGTCCGAAGTGTCCGCCATAATGTCGCAGTCACGAAAAAAATCACCGCCATTAGTAGTAAAAAAAAATTGCAATAAAACTATCCCCTATTTTGTAAACGCTATAAACAAAACTAACCGATAAACACTTATTGCATTTTTTTTTTTTTTTTAACCAAAAATAGATAGAAGAATACGTATCGGTCTAAAGTGAGGGAAAAAAATATTTTCTTACATATTTTTGGGGATATTTATTATAGCAAAAAGTAAAAAATATTGCATTTTTTTTCAAAATTGTCGCTCTATTTTTGTTTATAGCGCAAAAAATAAAAACCGTAGAGGTGATCAAATACCACCAAAAAAAAGCTCTATTTGTGGGGAAAAAAAGGACGCCAATTTTGTTTTGGAGCCATGTCGCACGACCGCGCAATTGTCTGTTAAATCGACTCAGTGCCGAATCGCAAAACCTGGCCGGGTCCTTTAGCTGCCTAAAGGTTCAGGTCTTAAGTGGTTAAACAAAGGAATAAGCACACAATTTGAGGCTCTACTGTCAAGGTAAACTCAAAAGTAAAAAAAAAATCGACTAAAGTGGAACAGCAATTTGGATGAGGAGGTAAATAAACAAAAAATAAAAAAAATTATACAATATCATAAACGGCTGCTTCAATACCTACCCCCCCCCCCCCCCCCACCAAAAATAAAATAAAAATGTACACGTAGTACAGATATGCAACCAAAAAAATTCTGCAAAAATACATTTTTTCAAAAGTCACAATCAGCAGTGAAGCAGCTAGTTCATAAACTAGGCCAGCCCAACCTCAAGAATACACTAAAATACGGGTTTCCAAGACCATGTCGAAAAAAGGCAGGCAAGTGTGTAGCCACAGGGATCTTGTGAAAACAACTGACAGGCGGCGTGCTAAGATGGAGGACTCCTGATGATCAGGGGAAGAGATACAAGAAAAAGTGGTAGGTTTTGCAGTTTTTCTACCTGAAAGTGGAAAAAGTCCTAAAAAAAAAACACTGCACTCAAATCATTAATTGGATTACAGATGTTGTTTTCTTACAAACAAAAAAGCTTAGATTTAGGAATTTATCAGAGCTAAATAAATGTATAAATAATAAGGCTATTGGGATGGCAAATACTTATTTTCAGTTTTTTTTTTTTTTAAGTTTATTCCACAGCTGATACAGAGGTCTTAAAAAAAACAAATAAAGCACAGTATAACCTACTCCATACAGGAAAAGATCCTTTCTGAACCCAAAGGTGATTGGGTACTTTATGGTTAAAAAATTACAGTTATGGAAGTGTCTGTTCTTAATTTTTCTTTGCCCCAGATTGTTGGCATGCAAAATGTGGTACTAGATGATAGGTAGGGAATTTCTACCTATTGGTAATTTGTTGGTAATTTGCTTGATAAATCTCCAGCTGTTACTTAATAAACCTGCTTTAACCTTGAACGTCAGCCAGCATGAAACAAACGAAAAACACGTTTAGAGAAACCTCAAACATCTCGCCTGTTTGCTTATCATCGCCTTTGGTTTTGGTGCCGAGTACACAGCATATTGTGTGAGGTAGTCGGTGCTTAAAAATAAGTGAAAGAAAAAGCACTGGCCTATATGCCCTGACATCTAGAATAAATCTAATCTTTAGACTGAGCCCAAAACTTAACCCTGCATTCACCAGAACGTTAAGCGTAGTCTACCCCCAAAAAAAGAATCCCTAAAGGCCCGTACACACGGTAGGACATCCAACAAAATTTCCCTTGGATTTTTGTCCTAATTGATTTGTCCGGTCACACCCATAGCATACACACAGTCAGACTTTTCTGCAAACTTTTCTAAAACTTTCCCATCATCACGTGGTTTTTCTGCTCTTTACCGCCACCCTTTGGTTAACTTCTGCTATTGTTGGTTGATTTTAACATTGGTTCTGAGCATGCGCATTTGTACTTTGTCCAAAAGTCCGATGGTATGCTGTATACACGGTCGGACAAGGCACCATCGGACTTTTGTTGCCGGAAAGTTGGTCCATTCGCAGACCCAACTTTTTGTTCGATGAAACCCAAAAAGGTTGGTCCGATGGAACGTACACACAGTCGGACAAATTCGAAAAGTTGCAGATTTTGAAGTTGGTTGGCCAAAAGTCCGACCGTGTGTACGAGGCTTAAGTCACCGTTTACACGATCGGCCCACTCGGATCGCCTAGCTGGTTTTCAGGGGCATCAGAGCAGGCCACCCATTAACTTCTATAGGCAGGCGGATGTCAGCTGAAATATGTCCACTGACACGCGCCTGCCATCCGATCTGTCAAGATCTGCCCAGTCGGTCCAGCGGATTCACTTTGTGTAAACCCAGCCTTAAGCTCAATCTATCCCTTCGTTTTGTTTTTTACATTAATTTAACAAGAAAAATTAACAAACACACACTGGTGTGCTGATCAAAAGTATGCAGACACACACAAAAGTACATCCTCCTAGAACAAAAAACACATGAAGAGAGACACCCCAACAAAAGAGGTACCCCCACCCCCCCACTGCATCTCTACTTTATACATATAGGGAACTAAAGTAACTAAAACCATAATATTCAGTCCTAATATCTTACCTATAGATGGCACTGTACTTGAGCTTCTGTCTAAATTAAAAAAAAAATCTAGAGGTGATATTTGATGCTAGTGTAAACTCTGATCCACATTTACAAAACAACTTTTTTCCACTTGAGAAAAGCTGATCCATACATGTGTGCTCTCCCAACTGACTACTGAAATGCTCTACTTGCTGGTGCACCCAAATCCACTATTAAGAGGAACTGCAGTCTGCTCACTTAATTTGTAATAAAAATATCTGAAGTTTCCATCTAACTTTGCATTATATATATATATATATATATATATATATATATATATATATATACACACACCGTATTTTTCGCCGTATAAGACGCTCCGGCATATAAGACGCACCCAATTTTAAAGGAGGAAAATCTAGAAAAAAAAGGATTCTGAACCAAATACTGTAGTAAAATATTTGCCCCCCACTCGTCATCACCATCACACCACCCCCACATTAGTAATAGCCAGTAACATTGCCCCCACATTAGTAAAAGCCAGTAACATTGCCCCCACATTAGTAATAGCCAGTAACATTGCCCCCACATAGTAATAATAGCCAGTAACATTGCTCCCACATAGTAATAATAGCCAGTAACATTGCCCCAACTTTAGTAATAGCAGCCAGTAACATTGCCCCCACATAGTAATTATAGCCAGTAACATTGCCCCCACAACTCACTGTTGTTGCAGATGCATGGCAAGATCGCGGCGCGCGCTCTGCTTGGAATAAACAGATCCACGAGCAGAGCAGTGATGACGTCAGCGCGCCGGGTGTACTAAGATGGCTGACTGCTCCGGAGCTGGGCCAATCGCGGAAGGCGGATCGGTCAGGCGAAACCGTGTATTCGCAGAATAAGACGCACCAACCCCCCCCCCAGTTTTGGGGAAGAAAAAGTGCGTCTTATACAGCGAAAAATACAGTATATTTACACACACACACTGATTCTCTACTTGCCAAACATGCTGCAGAAAGCTCCCTCCACTGAGTTCCTTCCTGGATTTACACAGACAGACAGAGGCACACTTCCATCCCTGCAGCTCTGGTTGGCCCTCTTATGACTCACTCCCCACCCTTCCTGGCAAACTCTCACAAGAGTGAGAGAGAGAGAGAGAGAGAGCTGTGCATAATATCATAAGCCTAGGCTAATGACCAGACAAGAAACAGGAAGTGGGCTGTATAAGGTATTTACTGGCAGAAGAAAAATGTTTTACTAACCAACGTTAAAACAACAAGGCCAGAAGATTTAATAGATGGAAAGTTGAAAAAATGACTTCAATATGTTCTAAATTCTGCCACCAGAATCCTGACTAGGTTTGGTACACGTGATCATATTACCCCTAACCTGGAGTCCTTACACTGGCTACCCGTCAGGTTATCCTCTTTCTCACCTATAAGGCTCTTCATTGCTTGGCACCCCATTATCTCTCTGAACTTCTTTCAACTTACTCCCCCCCCTCTTAACCTCAGCTCCTCAAATTCTGGTTTACTATGTGTTCCCCTTACACTCAATGGGGGACAGAGCCTTCTCCTGCTATGCTCCAAAACTCTGGAATTCGCTGGCTAAGAACATCAGAGAGTCATCTTCTCTAAACTCATTCAAATCAAATATAAAAACTTTTTTTTCGACAAGCTTTCATTTAATTCTCCCTTTTTCCTTTATGTTATGTTATCCTGTGTATTTCTTTTGTTTTCCTTGTAAACGCTTTGAGAAGCCACCTTTAAAGGGTGCTATATAGAATAAAAGTTTATTATCATATTAATTACAGGTCAGGAGCAAAAACTGACAAAGATAGGCTGGTTTGCATACTTCTCAAACACACATAACGGACTCTCCAAATGGTGCATGAACCAAACAACAGTTCTTCAAATGGAAACTCCTTGTTGATCAAAGAGGAGAATTGCCAGAACGGTTGGACAGAAAAGCGATAGTGACTCAGAGAGCTGCTCTTTCCAACTGTGGTGAGCAGAAAAGAGTCTCAGAATACACAAGCCCAGCCTTGAAGTGGATCTACAACAACAGAAGACCACATTGGGTTCCACTCATGTCTGCCAAGAATGGAAAGCCGAGGATGCAGTGGGCAAAGGTTCCTCAAAATTGGAAATACGTAGCCTGGTGTGATTACTCTTGATTTCCGCTGAGGTCAATTACCAGATAGAATATCTTTGGGATATGGTAGAAGGGGATACTCGCGGAATGATGTGCCATCAATTCACTTTTGATATATAAAGTGATTAGATAGATGTAGACATAGTTGCCACTTGTGTTCACTTCAGAAAGTTGATCAATTATAATGGTCAGATAAAAATAATGATGCAAACTCGATACATGTATGGCCATCATAGTCTGTAGGATCATGACCATCATACTGTAAATGTTCCTGGGTCATGGAATGATGTGACTTTTTCATTGCTCCTCATGAACTGTTGCTATATAAATTAAACAAATTGCAACGTTAAAAAAATATATATATTTTTAATATTTTTTTTGTCATTTTATTATTGGATTCAGAAACAGAATTGCTGTGAAGACATATGGTAGTCTTTCTCTCTATGAAAACAAATTGCAGTACAATCCAACAGCAAATTGCACTAGGGCTTAAATATTTACAATTGTCAATTGTTCTTTAACCACTTGAGGACCAGCCCATGTAGATATACATCGGCAGAATGGCACAGACAGGCATAATCACATACCTGTATGTGGCCCTTTAAATGCCTGCCGTGTGGTTGTAAGTGTGCCGCCACCGGCGTGCTCGAGACCCTACCGCCTACCCTGTGAGTCGGACCGCGGATCCCGCGGACTCAATCGCCGTGGGGATCCCTGTGATCATCTCATGGAGGTATGGAGTGGGGCGATGCTTGGGTAAACAAGCATCTCCCCACTCTGACTAGTGACAATGACACTGATCTTGGCACTGTGTACTCGGAGCAGAGATCAGTGTCATATGACACAGAGCCCATCCCCTCTACAGTAAGAAACACTATAGTGGTTAACCCCTTCACTGCCAGTGTCATTTTTACAGTAATCAGTGCAATTTTATATCGCTGTCACTCTATAAATGACAATGGTCCCAAAAATGTGTCAAAAGTGTCCGATGTGTCCGCCATAATGTCACAGTCCTGAAAAAAAAAAAAAAAACACTGATCGCCGCCATTACTAGTAAATAATTTTTTTATAAAAATGCCATAAGAACGATCCCCTATAAACGCTATGGGCCAGATTCAGAGACCCGTAACTCCTGTCTAACTGGTGTTAGACTGGAGTACTTTCGAATTACACACGTTTTTTAGCTAGTCTGAATCCTCAAACCATGAAAAGACGGCTGCGGGCTTCAATTCGACTGGATTACGTGTTCGTACGCCTTCGGATCTACGCTGCAAAAAAATTGCGGCCACTGGGTGGACTTCCCGTCGTTTTCGGCGTCGGGGTATGCTAATGAGCTTTTGCCGGCTATCCCCGAAAATTACGATCTTCAATCGCAATCTCTTACGGCATCTTTAGTCATCTTTTTTTTTGCGTAACACTATACCAGCTTTTTGCTGGTCTAATATTAGACAGCCCATGTTAAGTATGGCCGTCGTTCCCGCGTTGAATATCAACGTTTTCCGACGTCTTTTTTTATTTTTTACGTAAGTCATCCGGGAATAGGAATGTTCGTAAACGACGCTACTCAAAAAAAACATGACGTAACGACGTGATTTCGTGCAATGCACGGCGAGAAATTTCTGAACAGGGCATGCGCAGTTCGATCGCCGCGGGGACGCACATAATTTAAATGCTTCACGCCCCCTAATCGCGTATTTCGATTAAGCGGCGAGAAATAGACTACGCCGCCGTATCGTACGGGCAAAAATCTACCAGAATTCGATTTAGAGCCTGGTAAAATATGGCAGCGTAGAGTATTTCGAAAACGCTGCGCAAATTTACGTGTACCTGAATCTGGCCCTATGACTTTTGCGCAAACCAATCAAACGCAATTGCAATTTTTTTACTAAAAATATGTAGAAGAATACCTATCGGCCTAAACTGAGGGAAAAAAACGCTTTAAATATTTTTTGGGGATATTTATTATAGCAAAAAATATTGCATTTTTCTCAAAATTGTCGCTGTATTTTTTTAAAACCGCAGAGGTGATCAAATACCACCAAAAGAAAGCTCTATTTGTGGGGAAAAAAAGGATGTCAATTTTGTTTGGGAGGCCAAGACGCACGACCGTGCAATTGTCAGTTAAAGCGACGCAGTGCAGAATCGCAAAAAGTGGCCTGGTCTTTGACCACCCAAATGGTCCGGGGCTGAAGTGATTAAAATGTATTTTTCATATACATGTGTTGATTTTCAGCCAGTGCTTAGAGTGACCCTTTTCTTTTGCCCAGGTATGGCAAACCAAAAGGGTCACATAACTGTCCCCATCCCCAGCAGCGTATAATAAATTTATGCTTCTTCACTTCCATGCTGATGCTGGTAACCAGAAACAAAAAAAAAGAAGCCCTTTAATAACTCTAAACTGAAAATGTACAACCAATTGAAAACTATTAGGTATTTTTTTGTTTTATCAGAAAATGCATGTTTACAGAAAAAGAAAATATACCAAATGTACATTTGCAGAGCATATAGTTATATTTTAATTATGGAAAAAACACTTTCATTGTGCGAAAAAAACATCTGTGTAAAAAGTGATGTAATATAAATCCTGTATAATAATAAATTTAAGCACTTTTAGACACTTTAATTTTTTCTTATTTGAAGTAAAAAAGGAACAATTTTCTAACATTCTTTTGTAAAACTTTCTTTTTAATATTCCTTTATTTAAAATATATTTTTCCTTATGTGTTGTTCATCATTCTGTTAAAAAAAGGCGAATGTTAAAAAAAGTTTTTCCTTTTTATGTAACCCGTGATGTATAACAATTGGCACAAAAAAAACTACTTTGGATAAGAAAAAAAAAAAGGCAAACGTACATTTTTTATCCTAATTTTTAACTAAAATATTCTGAACTTCAGCACAACAAATTTTTGTGAATCTTCAAAAGTCCTTATGCAAATCCACATTAACAATGTTAAAACCACAGTGGTAAGTTGTGCATAAAAAAAAAAAAAGAAGAGTAACTTGTTAAGAGTGAATAAAAAATAAATAAAAATCTGTCTCAGGGTAAACCTTTAAACTTCACAAGTGAATATATTTAATCGTAAATTGAAAAAAATGACAATCGTTTGAATATCTATGTTTTGTTCATGGTAAATGACACAAGGTTTAACAAACACAACCTCACCACAAGGCATACCGCATATGCATCCTATTCAGCGAACATGCAGGCAGTCAATTTATTTTCTCAGGTGATCACACGTGTTACATGTTTCAAATTAGTGAATCCATTTTAGTGTTAGTTTTCAGCTTTTTGCATATATGTGCTGGTTTTTAGTATTTTGCATACATGCTACTATGCACTAAAAATATTATAAATATATTTCAAATATGTAAAATTTGCAATAACACTCATTTTTTATTATTTTTTTAGTGTAATAGTGATCTGACTGATTTAATTAAATTATCTGCAACATTTGAACAGCAAATCAATACATTTAAGCTACTATTATTGCTTAAAGTGTATGTAAATTCTTACAATAAAATTTCTCTTGCCTCCTATTTTGTTAAAACATTAACCACTTAAGGACCCCTTCACGCCGATAAACGTCAGTAGAAGGGCACGGCTGGGCACAGGCACGCACCTGTACCCGCTCGCGGACCCGATCGCCGCCGGTGTCCCGTGATCGGTCACAGGAGCTGAAGAACGGGGAGAGGTGAGTGTAAACACACCTTCCCCTTCTTCTGTGTGGCAGTGACATTGTCGTTCTCTATATCAGGGAACAGACGATCAATCAGTGACGTCACGCCTACAGCCACACGCCCCTACAGTAAGAATCACTCTTAGGGCACACTTAACCCTTTAGCGCTCCCTAGTGGTTAACCCCTTCATTGCCAGTGTAATTTTCACAGTAATTACTGCATTTTTATAGCACTTTTCGCTGTGAAAATGACAATGGTCCCAAAAATGTGTCAAAAGTGTCTGATGTGTCCGCCATAATGTCGCAGTCACGGAAAAAAAAAATTACTGATCGCCGCCATTATTAGTAAAAAAAAAAAAAAAAAAAAATATTAATAAAAATGCTGTAAAACTATCCCCTATTTTGTAAACTCTATAAATTGTGCGCAAACCAATCAGTAAACACTTATTGCGTTATTTTCTTTTAGCAAACATAAGTAGAAGAATACGTATCGGCCTACACTGAGGGAAACATTTTTTTTTTTTTATATATATCTTTTTTGGGGATATTTATAATAGCAAAAAGTAAAAAATATTGATTTTTTTTCAAAATTGTCGCTCTATTTTTGTTTATAGTGCAAAAAATAAAAACCACAGAGGTGATCAAATACCACCAAATGAAAACTCTCTTTGTGAGAAAAAAGGACGCCAATTTTGTTTAGGAGCCATGTCGCACGACCGTGCAATTGTCAGTTAAAGCGACGCAGTGCTGTATCGCAAAAAGGGGCAAGGACCTTAACCTGCATATTGGTCTGGGTCTTAAGAGGTTAATATATCTGTTAAAAAAAAAAAAGCCAGACATCTTAATGGGAGAATTACAAGGTTGAAAAAAAATTAATGCAGCCCCTGGGAAAATGAACCAGGATATATAATTGGTCTTTTCAGCCAAACTTCTAATTCTAGCTCTAATATAGGAGGTCTGGAATAGCAACTAAAAATGGTATGACTTTTTCGACAGCATTTTTTTTTGCATTTCTTTTTGCTCATGAAATACTAATCACTTTTTAATACTGCAAAACAAGTCCTGGGGAAAAAAGTGTGGGAACTCCCACTCAAGATCCACTCCCCCACCAAAAACAATGACAAAATCTCCCAGGAGACATTGCGTCACTTAGGAAGTGACGGAATACCCGCACACTACCCGATGAATCCATATACAGGAAGCGGCCAGGAACATAAATGTTTACTAAGGTTCGCCTGCCCCTGACAGTGACTCGAGCTGGGCATCGCCACTTAGTGAAGGATTGGCTCGGCTGCTCTAGTCCTGCAAAGGGAACTGCGTTCCTGCTGTGAAAAAAGTGCAGGGACTCCGTTCCCATGCGTTCCCGCAGGACTTGAGCCCTGAAAACAACGTAAGAAAATAAATGTGCAGAGGTAAGTACACACAATCACCAAACACTTTATTAGGTACACCTGTTCAATCGCTTGGTACCACAAACTGCTAAGCAGGTAATCACATGGCAGCAACTGAATGCATTTAGGCATCTAGATGAGGTGAAAATGACTTTCTGAAGTTCAAACCGAGCATCAAAATGGGGAAGAAAGGGGATTTAAGTGACTTTGAATATGTCATCGTTGTTGGTGCCAGACGGGCTGGTCTGAGCATTTCAAATGCTGCTGATCTACTGGGATCTCTAGGGTTTACAGAGAATGGTCCGAAAAAGAGAAAATATCCAGTAAGCGGAAGTTGGGTGGACTAAAATTCCCTTTTGATGTCAGAGGAGAATGGGCAGACTGGCTCTAGATGATAGAAAGACAACAGTAACTCAAATAACCACTCACTACAATCAAGTTATGCAGAATACCATCTCTGAATGAACAACACATCCAGGCTACAGCAATAGAGGACCACACCGGCTGCCACTCCTGTCAGCTAAGAACAGGAAACTGAGGTTAGAATTTGCACAGGCTCACCAAAATTGGACAATAGAAGATTGGAAAAACCTTGCCTGGTCTGATGAGTTGTAATTTCAGCTTTGACATTCAGATGGTCGGGTCAGAATTTGGTGTAAACAACATGAAAGCATGGATCCATCCTGCCTTGTATCAACGGTTCAGGCTGGTGGTGGTGTAATGGTGTGGGGGATATTTTATTGGCACACTTTGGGCCCCTTAGTACTAATTGAGCATTGTTTAGATGCCACGGCCTACCTGAGTATTGTTGTTGACCATGTCCATCCCTTTATGACTACAGTATACCCATCTCCTGATGGCTCCTTCCAGCAGGATAATGCCCCATGTCACAAGGCTCCAATCATCTCACCACTGGTTTCTTGAACATGAAAATTAGATCACTGTACTCCAATGGCCTCCACAGTCACCAGATCTCAAAGTGCTGCTAAACCACAAGAAAAGCCACAGGTGCACTGTGGTAAACCACAGCCCATCAGTGTGAAAATGGCCTTAGAGGACCCAATTCACATGATCAGTCCAATCGGGTCCACCTGTCTGTTTCTCAGGTGGACCCAATCGGACCCTCCATTCACCTCTATGGTGAACATGTGTCAGTTTACACCCACCTACTTCTGATCCGATAAAAAAAAAAAGCAGAAGGGGATTCGTCCCCTTCTGTCTGGGTGGATTGGAGGGTCTATAGAGTACAGTGGGCTATGTCCATGTCCACTTTGCATATGCAGAGCAGACACGGACCTGTCATCTGACTGCTTCACTCGCTGTGGCCCGCAACTGGTTACCAAGTCGCTCAAGAGGCCCTTGCTCTTTAAAAGTTGGGATAGGGGATGGAAACAAAGCCTCATCTCTTGGCAGGCCATGGCTGTTTATGAGGTGTTCTGGATGGGTAGTCCAGCATGACAATTGCCCAAAACATAGCATCACGGCTACAAAGGAGTGGTTCAAGAAGATGCACATTAACCACTTCAATACGGGGCTTTTATACCCACCTCCTTCCCGGGCCTATTCTGGCACTTCTCTCCTACACGTACAAATCATCATTCTTTTGCTAGAAAATTACTTCGAACCCCCCAAACAGTATATATGTTTTTTTATCAGACACCCTAGGGAATAAAATGGCGGTCATTGCAACTTTTTATCTTGCACGATATTTGCGCAATCATTTTTCTAACACCTTTTTTCAGGAAAAAAATGGTTTCATGAATTAAAAAAATAACAAAACAGTAAAGTTAGCCCAAATTTTTTGGTAAAATATGAAAGATGATGTTACAGCGAGTAAAAAAGAAACCTAACATGTCATGCTTTAAAATTGCGCACACTCATGGAATGGCGCCAAACTTCGTTACTTAAAAATCTTCATAGGCGACGCTTTGAACTTTTTTACAGGTTAACAGTTCAGAGTTAGAGGTGGTCTAGTGCTAGAATTGTTGCACATGCGGCGACACCTCACATGTGTGGTTTAAATGACGTTTACATACGTGGGCGGGACTTACGTGTGCATACGCTTCTGAGTGCGAGCTAACGGGGACAGGGGCGTTTTAATTTTTTTTTATTTTACTTATTTATTTTATACATTTATTTTTGGATCGCTTTTATTCCTATTACAAAGAATGTAAACATCCCTTGTAATAGGAATAGTGTGTGACAGGTCCTCTTTACGGAGAGATGCGGGGTCAATAAGACCCCACATCTCTCCTCCAGGCTGGAAAGAATGAGATCGTGAAACAAAATTCACAGATCTAATGCTTACTAGCCGCAATTGCGGCTTTGTTTACTTAGAGGTACCCGGGCGTGACGTCATCACATCGCGCCCGGGCTTCCGATGGTCATAGAGATGACTGGTGACTATCTGATCTCCAGTCATCTCTATGCTTCCTATCCGGCACAGGGCGATCCTTTCTCCGGGCCCCCGATGGTACGGGGGAGCCCCTAGAAGCACCGGATGGCAGCGGGAGGGGGGGGAATGTCCCCTCCAGCCACCTATAAGAACGATCAAGTGGCGGAACTGCCGCTATGATCGTTCTTATGGTGCGCAGGATCGCCGCCGGAACACAATGATGTCTGAATGATGCCTCTAGCTGCAGCCATCATTCACATATCACCGCACAAAGTCCAGGACGTCATATGACGTCCACCCAGGATAGGAGATCCCCTTTGTGGACGTCATATGACTGTGTGCGGTATTGAAGTAGTTAAGGTCATCGAGTGGCCTAGGCAGTATCCAGACCTTAATCCTATAAAACATTTATGGAGGGAGCTTAAACTTTGAGTTGCTAAGCATCAGCCAATAAACTTTAAGGATTTAGAGAAGACCTGTAAAGAAGAGTGGACCATTTGTATCATGTGTTTTTTCTGTATTTTTTGGTTGATATTCTTGATATATTTAAATACATCAATGATAAATGATAACAATTATAGACCCTTCATTTCTTTGCAAGTGGGCAAACTTACAAAATCTGCTGGGGATCAAATAACTTTTTTTCCCCCACTGTATATGAGCAACTTTTGTTATTTAATTTCACTATAATTATATAAATAAATGATGATATTAATTTGCACAAATATTGTAAGCCCTGTCTTTATATGGTAATTTTTTTTTATTGGACTTTTAAGAGCCGGTTCACACAGCCCCGGCACAATTTCGGGGGCGACTCTGCAAAACGACTGCTGTATAGAAGTCAATGCAGGTTGCCCCGAGCCACCCCCAAAGTCGTACAGGAACATTTTTCTAAGTCAAATCGACTTGCGTCGCTCCTATTAGAATGGTTCCATAGCATTGAATGGGACGCGACTCGTCATCAGGCGGCTGAGCAATCATGCTACACTCTATCCAAACTAAATTGTTATCATTTTGTTCCCACAAATAGAGCTTTCTTTTGGTGGTGTTTGATCACCTCTGCGGTTTTAATTTTTTGCTAAATTATTAAAAAATAATGAACATTTTGAAAAAAAATATGTCCTTTGTTATAAAATGTTGTAAATAAGTTTTCTCCTTCACTGATGGGCACCGATAAGCTACACTGATAAGGCGGCACCGTTGAGGTGGCACTGATATGCAGCACTGATAGGCAATGCAAAATGAAGGAAAAACATTCTGGACAGCCGCAGTCCAAAAATAAATTGCTTTTATTGTAAAATCAAAAAACACACAAAAAGCATGCCACAGCAGACGGTGTAAAAAGCTGACGCGTTTCACACCAAACTTTAGTGCTTATTCATAGCTTACTGATAGACGACACTGAAAGGCTGCACTGATGGGTACTTATGGATGGCACCGATAGGCAGCACTGATAGATTGCACCGATAGGCAGCACTGATGGCACTGGCAGGCATTTTAAATGGGCATCGATTGGCAGCTGCCTGGGCACTGATTGGCATATCCCTGGTGTTCTAGGGTGGCATACCTGGCGGTCCTTTGTGGTGGCCATGCCTGGTGGTCTTGGCAGCATCCTGGAGGTCCTGGGCGGGCAGCACTGACCCCCCCGTCAGGAGAGCAGCTGAACGTCTCTTCCTGTTTTTCACCGCGATTGACACGGCTGATCACTTGGTAAAGAGCCTCCATCAGAGGCTGTTTACCAAGTATCGGTGTGTCAGACCTACAAGCCACACCACTGATCGTCGCACTGCACGCCCCCCGCGGGTGGGCGCCGGCAGTTATCCTGCTGGACGTCATATAATGCCCAGTCACGATAACTGAACCACTGCCCGACAGATTCTACTATAGGCTGGGTGGGAAGTGGTTAAAGACCGCCTACCGCCTTACCTACATAATTTTGATGTGATCAAGGATATACATTTGCATGTAAACTCAATTTTAAAGCCATGTTGCATTAGTCCAAGCAGAAAGAGGGTGACGAGATACAACATAGACACCCTAGACTTGAATATAGAGCATTGAGAGATCCAACACTTTTGAAGGAGGAAGGTGGTGTATGGGATAATCTACAGCACGGGTGTCAAACACAAGGCCCGCGGGCCGAATCCGGCCCTCCAGGCCATTTTATGTGGCCCTTGCACCTCCAGCTCTCCTCTGGTCCTACTCCAGGCCCTTACTTTCTGCTTTCAAGCAATGCAACCAGCTTCTTCCCAGCAGCTGCCTAAGGAAAGGGGGGTGTAAGGGAGAGTGGGGGACTTCTGATGGTGGGGGGGCTCTTGACATCGAATATATGGGATGGGGATGCGCTGGACATCTAATCTTACAGATATAACCGGCCCTTTTGAGGGCAATCATAATGCTGATGCGGCCCACAATGAAAAGGAGTTAGACACCCCTGATCTACAGGATATGTTCCGGGATATGAACGGTGCACAGAGGAGGACCCAGTTGACATTGCCACTCTCCCGGAGTATACATCACAAGAATATAAAAACAAATCTTGTAAATCTCCAAGCACATAAAATCCAAGGGTTAAACTCTTTATGGATATTGTCAAAAAAGAAGTTGAGAAAATAGTTCCCAAATCTAGATTGTTATAAAACCAGCAGATAAAGGGGGCAATGAAGTAATTATGATAGACGTGAACTATGTTAAAATGTGGTAAAGAAAAAACACAAAGCTGGAAGTATCAGCCTAAGGGCCATTTCACACTGGTGCGTTTTTGCCGCGTTTTTGCCGCGATTTCGCGCTAAAAATAGCGCTATTAAAACGCCCCCCATGCCCCCCTCCATTGAACTGAATTAAAAACGCGGTAAAAACGCGTTAAAACGCGGTAAAATCGCGGTAAAATCTCGGTGTTTTTTCCGCGATTAAAATCGCGGCAAAACACCGCGTTTTTACAGCGTTTTTACCGCGTTTTTAATTCATTTCAATGGAGGGGTGCATGGGGGGCGTTTTAATAGCGCTATTTTTAGCGCGAAATCGCGGCAAAAACGCGGCAAAAATGCACCAGTGTGAAATGGCCCTTACAACGGTCGTTTGAGAGAATGCCAAATCTGGCATTTACCAATCAATATAAAAAAAATACGAGGGATTATTTTAAGGCAACAGATCCTGTTGTACCCACATTTTATGTATTCAAAAAAACTCATAAATGCATTGATAATCCACCTGGTAGACCTATTGTCACGGGTATCGGATCACATCAATAGTAAATAGATGACCATTTACGCACACATGCGGAATCACTATCTTCACATTTAAAAGGACACAATACATCTATTGACCATCTTAGAGAATTTTCATATCAATGAGGAGACAATTCTGGCCTCCACTAATGTGGAGGCACTGTATTCTAGTATCCCACATGATAGGGCTTCAAATGATCGCGCTGTTTTTGCGGGAGAGAAGTACGAACCAGACTGAGTACAAATTATTCATCTTCGATGTGCTCAACTTTATGCTTACACACAATGTATTTTTATTCAATGGCTCCCATTACCTCCAGGTGCAGGGTGTGGAGATGGAAACTACATATGCCCCATCGTACGCAAACCTGTACCTGGGGGGATGGGAACGAGACCTGTTTTTCCGTGAGGACATGTCAAAAATCCTGGGACGCATTGGTTTGTGGAAAAGATACATCGATGATATGCTGATTTTCTGGAATGGCACTGGAGAAGAATAATCTTGCTTTGTTGATTCACTGAACGTCAACAATTTCAACCTTACATTACTTTGTCATGGCATGTGGACACTTTGCTCTTTCTGGACCTTACGATCAGGAGGAACTCTGGTTATAACATCCAGACAGATTTGTGCTCACCCTCACCATCTTAACAGAGGTATCCCACAAGCACAATATTTACATATATGTAGACATTGTACTGATGACAAATTTTAAGAAACAGGCAGTGGCATTGCAGAAACGTTTTCTTGAATATGGGTATAGCAAAAGGTCCTTAAAAAAGGCATATAAAAGAGCCTTCTTCCCTTTAAGGGTGAACGATGGATTTACCCAATATTTCTCACATTTTTTTTATTCAATAATCAGGCTGATATAATTAGAAAAATATTTAATGAACATTGGTACATATTAACTGAAGACCTGATTATTGGTAAATTCATTAAGGAAAAACCACATTAACAATAGGAAGGAATAGAGCCACTTACACAAGCCATTTTTTACCCCGTAGGGGACGTGACCCATGTGCACGTTTGCCAAAGGGCACATTTAAATGTGGAAACTGGGACTATTGCCGCTATATCCATCAGAGTAAAGGGGTAACACTCCCAAATTTGGAGATTTTTCGACCCAGACAATTAATTGCAACACATTAGGCATTGTATATCTTCTAACCTGTGGTTGCAGATCCTTCTATGTGGGTAAAATCAAAAGGAAATTCTGGCAACGAATATCCGATCATGTAACATATTACAACAGAGATTTTGGATAGTCCCATAGCCAGACATTTTGCCGCCAAACACAAATATAAGGTAGATACTCTAAAATGTATGGCTTTGGCCATCCTCCACCGAGAGGAGGCGACATTGATCACATCATCCTACAAGTGGAATCCAGATGGATTTACAAATTAAAAGCTACAGTATCCCCTTAATGATTTCATTAGCTTCGTTCCCTTTCTAGATAAAATGCGCGTATTTGACCATTAATTAGGGTTTACATATTGATATTGGATTATAGTAATATAGGAATGTCTTTTTTGGACAATGCATGTTAAACAAATTATGGAAATGTTTGAATTGTAAACCCTGGTGATGTGGAAGAGAGATGAGGGACATGTTTGGAGTAGGAGATGGAGGGAAGATTTTATATATATATTATATATATATAAAAAGTGAGTGTTATACGCCAATAAGTACAGTATTGCAAAGTTTCTTTATGCATATCTATGTTTTTAATATTGTGTTTATGACAATGTTCTATGTATAATAAAATGTATATAGATTTTTTTATTCCGACTTTGTTCTCATTTGGCATGGTTAAATTCCCACCACTTTTGTTTTAAAAAATACCATATTCATGGGATGAGGACCAATGTGAACTTGAGATTGGATTTTAGGGCATGTCCTCTACCTTACAACTTTCTACCGTAGATATACTGCAGCAGGGCGGCTCTATTGCACAAACCGATGTACCTGTACGTTATTTTGTGCAATAAACAGCGGGGGGGGGGGGGGGGGGCACGCACAATAATTGGCCAGATGGGGAACCAATCAGCGGGTCGGGCAGATGGGATGTCCGCCAGTGCCCCGCCAATCATTCCCCAGAGAGACAGAACTGATAGGGGAGAACACAGTGATCTTATGTTCCCGATAAGCAGAAACAGGGATCTCTGTGTCCGGTTTGTCTGCCGCAATGCCGCAATCCCACTAAAAATCACTGATCACCATTACTGAAAAGCCATTACAAGTAAAAAAAAAATTAAATGCCATAAAAACATCCCATAGTTTGTAGATGCAATAACTTTTGCGCAAACAAATCAATATACGCTTATTGGGATTTTTTTCATCGAAAATATGTAGCAGAATACATATAGGCCTAAATTGATAAAGAAATTAGATTTACATTTTTTTATTGGATATGTTTTAAAGCAGAAAAATAAAATATATATATAATTTTTTTTTTTTTAATTATTACTCTTTTTTTGTTTACCACGCAAAAAATAAGAGCCACAGAGGTGATCAAATATTACCAAAAGAAAGCTCTATTTGTGGGAAAAAAAGGACATCAATGTTATTTGGGTACAGTGTCGCACGACCGTGCAATTGTCAGTTAAAATAATGCAGTGATGTATCAAATAAAATGGCCTGGTCATGAAGGGGGTAAAACCTTCCAGGGCTGAAGCGGTTAAACCTACTTACAAAAACAGATATATTCTGCAAGATAGCTGCCATCATAATTCATGGCTATTGAATATCCCAAGAGGACAATTTATTGGATTAAAAGGAGGAACTGTAGACAGCAGGAATCATATTTAGAACAGGGCAGATTTTTTTTAAAGAAAAAAAAAAAAAGAACAGGGCAGATTGTTGGCTGACTTTTTTCAAATCCTTTCTGAACAAAACACATTTATGTAAGAGAAAATGAGGAAAGTGAAGAATATACGGTACAATGAGAAAAACGAATTCAAGATAAGGTGAAAGATAATGGTGTTGATCATAATTTCAGAACAGCAATGATTATGGACTATAATGTGCAATATGAGATATTCTCCCTGAAGCGCTGAAATCTACTTATAGAAGGGCTCCATCACTTAGGGATAGGTTGGAGCTATCAGTTTTAGACCCTCCTAAGCAGTCCTCCAGACCTACATTTACTGTGGGTGGGCGGCATGGGCAGGATGAATCGTGTAATTATAGGTTGCCAGTTGAGGGGTGTGCAGCATGCCGCACTCACCACAGCTGTCGCTTTGAGTGGCTAGGGTATCATGTGTTTGCTATGTGATCACAATGTAAACAACTGTTATGAATGGGTTTATTTGTGAAGCTGTGATTGGACCACAGCTATCACATAATACCTGGGCCAATCACAGCACCCTGTACCATATGTGGGCCAATCACAACACACAACAATCACAGCTGTTATGAAGGTTAATGTACCCCATTCATAATATTACTTGTACAGTGATGATCACGGTAACAGCAAAGTGTAAAAAAAATGAAATCCCTGATTTACCTCCCACCAGAGTAGTACAGTGCCACTATGGTACACGCTGAACTACTCTCTTAAAAGTATGATGTAAAAAATAAAAAATAAATGAAAAAAATAAAAAAAAGTTTTAAAAAATTTAATTAAACATTAATTTATTTATTTTAACATAGGTTACCAGTCAGTATCCCTGATCACGGTCACACCAGGCATATGATGACATTGTACTGCACTAGTGACAGTAAATAAAATAAAATAAAAATAGTAAAAAAAGAAAAAAACAAGTGTAATTTAATTTCTTCATCTCCCCCCCTCCAAAAAAACAAACTTAAAAAAAAAACCTCACCATCCTCTTACTAAATACCTTGGACTGTCTACTTTTCAAAAGTAAAGGGGTAATTTGGAAGTTATTTGTACTGACCTGGTATTTTAAGGGCCTCAAGAAATGAGATTGGCCATCAGTACATCAGGATTAATCCATTTTGAAATACAGTGGAACCTTGGTTTAGGATTAACGCAGTTAACAAGCGTTTTGAATGACGAGCAACTTTTTTTTTTTTGCGAGTGTTGTCTCGCAAAACTAGCAGAATTCAAGCTAATGGGGTGTGCAGTACTGCATTTGGTCAGAGGTGCGGGGGCAGCAGTGACACTCTGGGTGGTTCGAAAATACTTGAAATCACTCGGTTCCCGAGTGTTTCCAAACCTTTGAGGGTTTCTGAGATCTGAACTGCTGTGCATTTCACAAACGGAATGGTGGGTGCCCTGGTTGAACAGGCACGGTCATTCAATGTTGTACCCCAAAAAATGTTGCATCCTTTTTTCCCCACAAATAGAGCTTTCTTTTGATGGTATTTAATTGCCTCTGCAATTTTAATTTTTTGCGATTTAAACAGAAAAAGACCGAAATTTAAAAAAAATATATATTTCTACATTTTGTTTTAAAGAAAAACCCAACAAACTCAATTTTAGTCATACATTTATGCCAAAATGTATTTAGCCACATGTCTTTGGTTAATAAAAATGTCAAGTGTATATTTATTGGTTTTTGCAAAAGTTATAGCACCTACAAACTACGGTACATTTGCCTCTCTTTCTTGAGGTGCTAAAATGGCAGGGCAGTACAACTCCCCAAAATGACCCCACTATGGAAGCAGACACCCCAAGGAAATTACTGAGAGGCATGTTGAGTCCATTGAATATTAAAGGGTTACTAAAGGAAAAAAAATGTTTTGCTAAAATGACTGTTTACAGGGTATAGAGACATAAAAGTTAACTGATTCCTTTTCAAAATGATTAAAAATAGATAAAAATCAATCATATAATGTGCCTGCAGGTTAGTTTCACTTTTGAACTGGCTTCATGTTTCTGTGAAGTAGAAATAGACACACAGAACAAAAACAAACAAATCCAGGGCAGTGTTTTGTTTTTAAAATGAATCTGGTTCTGGGAAGTTTTAGACACACAGTGATGACAGCTTAGACCACCGTGAGAAAGCTCCCAGCACTGTGGTTATAAGGAAACAGACAAGCAGGAAGTGTGGAGATCAGAGCAGGATTACAGAAACTTCAAAGCAAAAACGAACAATAAGGACATGAAACCAGTAATGCAGTAAGGTAAAGGAAGCTATTTAGCAAAAAAAAAAAAAAAAATTCCTTTAGTGATCCTTTAATCTTTTTTGTCCCAAGTGATTGAAAAAATTACCAAATTTATTTATTTTTTACACAAAGTTTTCACAAAATGTTATATTGCGACAGCATCTTAGGAGACCCTGTGAAAGTGTTTCCTAGTCTGTGCAGTGCTGTACCCTACGCTAATACTTCGCTAGTGTATGGTAGCGTTCAAAACATTTACCAATGCAAAGACCAGGATCGTCAGGACAGAAGGGACAATAATAGCGGGTGTCACGCCTACATCCACGCTTTCTACAGACACAACATCTTCTTTGGGGGGCTCGTTGGGTAGGGGTATCAGGGAGGACATATTGAGAATGCCTCTCATGCAGCCGGCTTACTGCATTTGCGTTGGGAAGGTGGGGTGCAGCACCGTCTGGAAACAGAAGGACTGCGGTGATCTCTTCCTGGAATTTAAGGAAGGATCAAGTCCATCCTGAAGCTTTAAATAACACATAAGCATTCAGCAAAGCCAATTGAAAAAGGTATACAGACATTTTTTTGTACCAGCATCTGGCCTTACGGGCAACTAGGTACGGCAACAACAACTGGTCATTGAGGTCCACCCCTCTCAAAATAAGGTTATATTCGTGGACACAGGGGTTTCTCCACAACACCAGTCTCCGTAGGAATTTGGACCTTCGTGTCTGTGTGAAGGGAGGACAGAACAAAAACATTCTTATCATCCCTCCACTTCACAGCAAGCAAATTATTACACTTCAAGCAGGCTCTCTCCCTAGCCTAAGACAGGAATCTACAAGCGCTGGGGGAAGTCCCGGTGATTAAATCGCACAGTGCCACATGCGCCAATTTGATGATCAAACACGTGACTAAAAAGTGTCACCCTCTTGCAAATGTCCACATAAAAGTGGTACCCCTTTCCAAATAAGGGTGACACCAAGTCCCACACAATCTTGCCAGCGCTCCCTATGTAGTCTGGGCAGTTCTCCGGCTCTGCCTCTTCACTTGTAAACCATGAAACTCCATGTATAGCCGGTTGCCCTGTCACAGAGCTTATACATCTTGACCCCATATCTGGCACACTTGCTGGGAAGATACTGTTTGAAAGACAAGCGGCCAGAAAACTTAATCAGGGACTCATCAATGCTGACAACTTGATCAGGAGTAAACAAGGCTGCAAAATGTTTGTTGAAGTGGTTTATGAAGGGTCGAATTTTTTAGAGCCAATCGTATCCAGGGTCACCCCGAGGATGACAGAGTTCATTATCATTGAAGTGTATGAACCACAAGATCTGCTTGTATCGTGCCCTGGCCATGGAGGCAGAGAACAGGGGCATATAGTGAAATGGGTCAGTGGACCAATATGACCGAATTTCACTCTTATTAGTTATGCCCATGAGGAGGCATAGACCCAGAAAGGTCTTAAATTCGGAAACCGTAATTGGTTTCCAATCTCTGGCATGGGTCAGCTGGGGACTCTACTCGTGCTAGCCAGTTCACCAGTTTGAACCGCCCTTATGGGACTTGCCACGCCACCAAGTGATACTGCAGTGCTGGATGTACGACCAGGATATACTAGGCCGGTAGTGCTTGCCAGTTCACCAGAAGGATGAGCGGCACTAGTACTTCTCTGCTCCATATGAGAGTTCTTGCACCTCATCAACAGCAGAACGGGGTCGGGTATGTCTGACCTTGGCAGGGACCACAACTCCGTCGTCATCCATCTGTCAGGGAGCCGCTGCCGTCTACAGGATCGTATTCTGAGCTTGAATCTGACAGATGGGTGACTGCCTCTTCACCATCTCTCATGCTCAGAAACTTGTAGGCCTCTTCACTACTGCACCTTCGATTTGACATTTGGGTCTCTAAATTTACTGGTACACTAGTGAGACTCACAGGTAAAAAAAAAAAAATCCTGTCAGCGACTGATTTAAACGATACCAAAAAAAAACTGTTAGCGTTCGCAGGGATCAGGCCTGACTCCGCAAACACTGCAGTTATATGTTTAGATCTGATCAGATCAGATATTGATCTGTTCAGATACTATACTACGAAAGGGAGTTGTATGGTGCGTGCGTGGGTGTTAGAGCTACTGGCACTAATTTAACGCTGCCTGGGGCGACGCAGACCCTAAAACCTAACTGATATCACCCACCAGGCATTCAGGGGGTTAAACCTTTATTGATTAATAAATAGCGGGTGCCCTGACACTATAAAAAACAAACTAACCAGCGTTATCTGTAACACTAATACAGTGATCACTGGTGACAGGGAGTGAAAGGGTTAACTAGGGGGCAATCAGGGGGTTAAAACCTTTATTAGGTAATATATGGGGGTACCTGATGGTGAAACTAATCAACTGGCCAACTAGCATCACCCGTGACACAAATACGGCACTCAGAAAAAAAATCTATTAGTGACACTGGCGACAGGGGGTAAAAAGGGTTAACTGGGGGCGATCAAGGGGTTAAACCTTTATTAGGGGGATACCCTAGACCTACTGGGGCCTAACACTAATTGCTCCAACACTTATTAAAGTCACAAATGACACCAATGTAGTGATCAGTAAAAAAAAAAAAAAAAACTGCCATTAATGACACTGTGACAGGGAGTGCAGGGGTTAACTGGGGAGGTGATCGGGTGTGTAAAGTGTACCTATGTGTACTAGTGTCTGTGTAGTGTTGGTGCACTTACTCAGATGTCTTCTCGCCTCTCACCGGAACAAAAAGACAGCATGAGGAGCGGTGACATTACTCCCTTATCTGTTTTTCCATATGACATTTTGGAATATGAAGGTATTTGTTGAGGGATTTTAAATTTAGAATAGCACAAATACTCTTGGTTGGGCTTTGGTACCATGAACAAGTTTAAATAGAACCTTTGAACTAGTCTGGTCAAGGCACTGGCACATCTACTCCCTTGGACAAGAGAGAGTTCAAAACATTCGGCAAATCCGACTGTCCTTGGGCATTTTTTGGCTGGTTTGATAGAAGTGGTAAGGGGGTAGAATTTTGAACACTACATTGTACTCCTTTTTGAAACCACAGGTCTAGGATGTCTGTGACCCAGAGAAAGTCAAACTGTAACAGATGTCCCCTCACTCTTAGAACTAAGAGGACTTTGGGGATGACTTGTTGGGCTGAGAAGGCCAAGCCTCGCACTGAAAGAAAGGCTACATTTTTGAATTTGAAGCCTGGGTAAAGCAGTTGGGTGCTCCACATTTAGAGGAGGCAGATATTACCGAGGGGGAGGGGGGGGGGGGGTTTGGAATTTTCTTCTGTAGAAGTTAAGCCTTACCTTCTTTGAAATCTTGACAATTTGATGAAGTGACTCCCCAAAGACATCATCTGCCTTGAAAGATCATACATGTGGAGGGTCTTTTTGTTTCAGGCAGCTGGCCAGGCTTTAAGCCACAAGATTCTGTGCATGAGAATGGAGTTTAGAGTATTTCTGGAAATTTGTCTCATGACATTCTAGAGCATCCACGAAAAAGGAGAGCAGAAGGAAATTGGGCTCTTTGCACCCAAGGGAGCCTGGTGAAGTAGAGGAGAGTCAAGAACTACAATGCAAAAACTTTTGCAAACGGCAGAAGTGAGCTTATCCACAGTAGCAAACATGCTGCATGAAGCTCCTGCTTCATGCGACAGAGTGCCGGGGGGGGGGGGGCTTTTCACAGCCTTCTCATTTGCTTCCGTGTCTGCCTCATTTAGGTCAGGTATATCGGGATCCGACTCAGGTAGAGACAAAGGCACTGGGGAAGGGGCGTGGCAGCTGGCATGCTCAGAAAATCGTATTGTGCATTAACACCACAAAGAGCTTGAAGGCGTCGCCCAAGTACGTAATTGAAAAGATTGGTGTTCTCTCCAGGTTTTCATTGAAACTGGATTTAGGAGGATCCTCCCCCTGCTGTACAGTATTTACAAATTAATACATTTTGCTTTGATAAATGTCCAGCTCCCCACGATTTTTGACAACTCATCTATTATCCTTGAAATCAGTCAGAATTTTGAATCAAGATTTGTCCTCTATAAACTTTAACCACTTGACCACTGGGCACTTAAACCCCCTTCCTAACCAGACCAATTTTCAGCTTTCGGTGCTCTCACAATTTGAATGACAATTACTCAGTCATACAACATTGTACCCATTTGAAATTTTTGTCCTTTTTTTCACACAAATAGAGCTTTCTTTTGGTGGTATTTGATCACCTCTGGGTTTTTTATTTTTTGCGCTATAAAAGAAAAACGACTGAAAATTCTGTAAAAACAAAACAAAACTTGTTTCTGTCATATTAGCAGGTTATTTCTCACACACAGCATATGCATACCACAAATTACACCCCAAAACACATTCTGCTATTCCTCCCAAGTATTGCGATACCCCATGTGTGAGACTTTTACACAGCATGGCCACATACAGAGGCCCAACATGCAGGGAACGCCATCAGACATTCTGGAACACCCAGACCAATTCTGACATTTCTCTCCTACATGGAAAAATCATAATTTATTTGCTAGAAAATTACATAGAACCCCAAAACATTATATATGCTTTTTTAGCAAAGACCCTAGAGAATACAATGGCGGCCGTTACAACTTTTTATCTCGCACTGTATTTTCGCAGAAATTTATTGAACGCGTGTTTTAAAAAAAAACAGTTTTGTGCTTAAAAACAAAACAGTAAAGTTAGCCCAATTTTTTTTCATAATGTGAAAGATGAAGTTACGCCGAGTAAATAGATACCCAACATGTCACACTTCAAAATTGCGCACAATCGTGGAATGGCGCCAAACTTCGCTACTTAAAAATCCCCATAGGCGGTATTGCAGAGTATTGGGGTATTGCAAAGTATCATGCAGGGTATTGGGGTATTGCCAAGTACTGGGGTATTGCCGAGTACTGGGGTATTGCCGAGTACTGGGGTATTGCCGAGTACTGGGGTATTGCCGAGTACTGGGGTATTGCCGAGTACTGGGGTATTGTTGAGTACTGGGATATTGCTGAGTATTGGGGTATTGTTGAGTACTGGAGTATTGCTGAGTATTGGGGTATTGTTGAGTATTGGGGTATTGTGGGAAAAACGGTATATACCTTGGTATATGCACTCACCGCGCTACTAAGGAAATACAGCAGCTAACACAACTAAATGATCAATTTAGCAAGCATAGAATATACAAAAAGAAAACGTGTAGCGCTTAACTGAAGATAAATAGCAAATAATAACATATGCAAAAAATAACACCGTAGGTGCACTTGAAGTGTCTCTAAAATGGTGATAAAGTCCAAATAGATCAATACAGAGTGACTGGGTGCAGGTGCAATCTGGATGGTCCACCACCGTAGAAGAGACTGAGGAGGCTTACCAGATGGATAGCGACCAAGATAGGTATACACCTAATTGGTCAACTAAGGCTTAAATGAGACATCAAGGATCGCTCACATAGGGACTCCGGTGGAAGAGAGATGATGAAGGTATCCAATCGAATGAAGGACCAGACACACAAAAATTTCACTTCTCAGTACATGTAGCCGACAGGATGACTCAGAGGGCCCATTGATAAAGAGGAAAGTAAAAAAGCAAACATAGTGTAACTCTGATAAAAAAGTTTTACTAAAGAAAAGAAAGTATTGCACTCACATTTGGTATGAACAATCATGGGCATATATGTATACAGGCAGTAGGATCAATCAATTGCCGACGCGTTTTGTTTCATAAAACATCTTCATGGGGATTGTCATACTGCGTAAAAAAGACCCTTTATATATAGTGAGACCCTGTATCTAATCAGCAGTGAAGCCAAACAGAACGGGGTGGTTCACCACTGAGCACTTCCGGGTAGGGGAAGGAAGATGGCCGCTGCAGCGTGCGCTCCACGCCTCACTTCCGTATAGGATGTTGGAGCGCACTGCGGAGCGTTTAAACGCCATCGAAATAAAATTTCAAAGATGGGACATTCATCCAAGACCACATACTATTGTGGGGTATTGAACGAAGGCCCCGGCTGTTTCAGACTCCCGGACTGATTACCCCTATGCGCTCCAAGTCACGCATCAATGGAGCGCACAAAAAAGCACGCATGGATGCATCACCCAATCGCGCGGCGCGTCCGGTGTCACTGGTCTGAGTTCCACGGTGCGTTCCAGACCTCGCGCCCAAACAGGAAGAAGGGGGCATAGACACCGGACGTGGCGTCGCTGGTCTGAGCTCCGGGATGCGTTCCAGACCTCGCGCCCAAACAGGAAGGAGGGGGCGTAGACACCGGACGCGTCACGCAAACACACATAGGTGACGTGACGAGTAGACACCCGCCCACAGCCTGAACACGTAATGACAACGGATGAGGCAAACGGGCCAATCAGACGTGGGGGAGGTATTACAACCATCGCCTGAATGCAAGCGCTCTGTCAATTAGACTGTTCGCGCAAGTGCATACGGGAGAGGTAGCAAAAGTAATGTGCATCTCAAAAAATCAAGAAGTGCAAACATTACCAAGTATGGCAAAATCAATACAATAAGGCAACATATATAAACTTGTTAAAATTACAATAAATGCCAAAAGATTAAAATCCATGTTAATATGTAACTATACACCAGAGACACATAATGGGCTAGTACATATGCTGTAGGATGTCAAGCTATATCAAAGTCTGTAAACATAACAAGACATTAAAAGCTTGAACAATGTAAGGAAGGGGGGGGGGGAGCTAAAATGACACCAAATAATAGCTAAAAACTGTTTAAAACTTGGAGGGTGGCAATATCAAGATTGATTAATGAATGCATTCACGTCCCACTCCACGTTTAAGCCATGTGGACGTAAGTGCGTAAAACATAAATCCAATAGGTTTCCAACCTAGAGACCCCCCTAATCTTAGCACCACCCCTCCAAGGTGCTGTATATTTATCTATGATTAGGAACTGGGTACCCTTTGGGTTGCGAGCATGACATTCTCGATAGTGGCGGGGTACTGTATGCTTGGTGCAACCACCTATAATCTTGCTAATATGTTCACCTACCCGTACGGAAAATGCACGTATAGTGCGTCCCACGTATTGCTTTCCGCACGGGCAGGTGATAAGATACACTATGTGTGTTGATGCACAAGTGCAAAAGCATTTAATGGGGTAAACTCGCCCTGTTGAGGTGGAACTAAATTCCAGAGATTTAGTTCTACCACTGATATTAAAGTGGCATACGTTACACTTCTTACATGGGAAGTAACCTTTCATATCTTGAAAGAAGACAGGGCGGGTGGGTGGGTCAATAACATTTGGAGCAATACTATTCCTCAGTGATGGAGCCCCCTTAAAAATTATTTTGGCCGTATCGGGTAGATTTGGTCCGAGAACTTTATCATTCTTAAGTATACCCCAATGCTTATTAATGATGGTTTTGACATCTTTATGTTGTGTAGAATAGGAAGTTAAAACCGAAAAGATCAGTGGTTCCCACCTGTTGTAATTCAAGGTCTACCACTGAGGTGTCATACCCTTTTTCAATAAACCTCTCTTTTAAAACCTGAGCCTGTATGAAATAGGTCTCCAGATCGGTACAATTTCTACGTAGGCGTAGAAATTGGCTACGAGGGACAGAGTCCAACCAGGATCAGTGATGACAGCTGTCTCTAGGGATATAGCTGTTCCGGTCCGTCACTTTAAAGTGGGTCTGAAACTTAAACTGGCGTAGATGTAACTCTATTTCTAAGTCCAAGAAGACAACTTTACTGGAGCTACAAGTATGGGTAAGAGAGATGCCACGATCATTGGCATTCAATGCCAAAAAATAATCGTTCAGCGTCTCTGGTGGGCCATCCCAAAGGAGGAGGATGTCGTCTATGTATCTAGCCCATAGGACCAGGGACGGATGGGTACTGGAGTATTGCCGAGTATTGGGGTATTGCCGAGTATTGGGGTATTGCCGAGTATTGGGGTATTGTTGGGTACTGGGGTATTGCTGGGTACTGGGGGATTGCAGAGCTGGGATGGATTGAGGGATGGCTGGATCTGTGACTGCATTTGTCACAGATCCAGCCACAGCTCAGCTGCTGACACCCCGCCCCCCCCCCCTCTCCTCGCACACTGTACATAGAGGAGAGGGAGGAACCGGCGTCATCAAATGACGCCGGTTTGTTTACAAGTGATCGCGCCGTCATTCGACGGCGCGATCACGTAGTAAACGGCCGCTATCAGCGGCAATTTACCGTGATCCGTGATGCGCCGGGTCTTCTAGACCCGGCGAGCACAGACACTTTCGCGAGCGCGTCCCAGGGGACGCGCAATCGCGGAAGTGAAGGACGACGTCCCAGGGACGTCGTGTCAAGATAACTCCACCGCGCCGTAGCAGTAAAATGCTTATGGCGCGGTGGGAAAGAGGTTAATGGGATTCGCTGTTAAAGCTTGCCTTAAACCACCAAAGCTGTTCCATCGCTGTAGCCACTTCCATTATCACTCATCTTGCTTCTGGGTTCGGGGGCTCCGGCTCTGCGATTGGCGGGAGCCGCGAATGGCATCACTACTGTGCATGCGCGATCTCACTGCCTGCATTTAATCTCCTAAACGGTGCACATTTATGAAATATTTACACTACCTACAGTGCGGAAAATAAGTATTTGAACACCCTGCTATTTTGCAAGTTCTCCCACTTGGAAATCATGGAGGGGTCTGAAATTGTTATCTTAGGTGCATGTCCACTGTGCGAGACATAATCAAAAAAAAATAAAAAATCATACATTGCGATTTCTGGAATTTAACTATTTATTTGTATGATACAGTTGCAAAAAGTATTTGAACACCTGAAAAAATCAAAAATGTTAATATTTGGTACAGTAGCCTTTGTTTGCAATTACAGAGGTCAAACGTTTCTTGTAGTTTTTCACCAGGTTTGCACACACTGGAGGAGGGATTTTGGCCCACTCCTCCACACAGATCTTCTCTAGATCAGTCAGGTTTCTGGGCTGTCGCTGAGAAACACGGAGTTTGAGCTCCCTCCAAAGATTCTCTATTGGGTTTAGGTCTGGAGACTGGCTAGGCCACGCCAGAACCTTGATATGCTTCTTACAGAGCCACTCCTTGGTTATCCTGGCTGTGTGCTTCGGGTCATTGTCATGTTGGAAGACCCAGCCTTGACCCATCTTCAAAGCTCTAACTGAGGGAAAGAGGTTGTTGCCCAAAATCTCGCAATACATGGCCCCGGTCATCCTCTCTTTAATACAGTGCAGTCGCCCTGTCCCATGTGCAGAAAAACACCCCCAAAGCATGATGCTACCACCCCCATGCTTCACAGTAGGGATGGTGTTCTTGGGATGGTACTCATCATTCTTCTTCCTCCAAACACAGTTAGTGGAATTATGACCAAAAAGTTATATTTTGGTCTCATCTGACCACATGACTTTCTCCCATGACTCCTCTGGATCATCCAAATGGTTATTGGCAAACTTAATACGGGCCTTGACATGTGCTGGTTTAAGCAGGGGAACCTTCCGTGCCATGCATGATTTCAAACCATGACGTCTTAGTGTATTACCAACAGTAACCTTGGAAACGGTGGTCCCAGGGCTGATTTCTCACCTTTCTTAGGATCATTGAGACCCCACGAGGTGAGATTTTGCATGGAGCCCCAGTCCGAGGGAGATTGACAGTCATGTTTAGCTTCTTCCATTTTCTAATGATTGCTCCAACAGTGGACCCTTTTTCACCAAGCTGCTTCGCAATTTCCCCGTAGCCCTTTCCAGCCTTGTGGAGGTGTACAATTTGGTCTCTAGTGTCTTTGGACAGCTCTTTGGTCTTGGCCATGTTAGTAGTTGGATTCTTACTGATTGTATGGGGTGGACAGGTGACTTTATGCAGCTAATGACCTCAAACAGGTGCATCTAATTTAGGATAATAAATGGAGTGGAGGTGGACATTTTAAAGACAGACTAACAGGTCTTTGAGGGTCAGAATTCTAGCTGATAGACAGGTGTTCAAATACTTCTTTGCAGCTGTATCATACAAATAAATAGTTAAAAATAGCAGGGTGTTCAAATACTTATTTTCCGCACTGTATAGCTGAGCCTCATTATAGGCTCACCTATAAGTAAATGTTAGCAGAGGAAGTTTACTTCCTCTTTAAGATGACTGGATTACCTGTGTAGATATTAACGCTGGGGTATGTTCCGGGTGCTCATTAGAGCTGAGTAGACTAACAGGAGTAGAAAAATTCCTTCAACATTTCAGAACAAGTACAGTTTAATGTGATTAAGGCTGGCCATACATTATACGATTTTACTTTAGATTTACCAAAACCATATGGGGTAACACCTAAACACTTTCAATTTGTGCACAATTATGCAGGCTTTGCACTACATAGTTTAAGGTAAATCTTAAGAAAATGTAATAAGAAAACTGTATAAAGTATGCTCATCTTACAGTTTTTCTCTATTGGCTTGAAACAGAAATGACATTCTCAAAACAACATGGACAAATCTCCAAACCACTTGGCAATTGTTCACAACTGAATGGCATTTCTCATTCATTTCATCAAATTGCAAATGTCTCAGTACATGTCTCAATGTCTTAGTACATTTCTCAAATGATTTAGTACAAGTAACCTACATTTAGCACAATTTCCAATTGAATAGATCAAGTTGATCCAAACTGATTGTCATTTCTCAGTCTAAATGGTCGTTCTCTCCAAAACGTGTCAGCGTCATTTCATTGTTTAAGTCATCACATGCACAATAGTCTGTTCAATTGTCAAAATTATTCAGGAACACAATACCATGAATACCATATATGAATCTCTTGTAACATTTGATAAAATCATTACAGCAATTGAGTCAGGTAAAACTAGAACGAAGGAGGAGTTGGTCTCAGATGACCAATCAAACAGTATGTTTAGTTACCTGACAGGTACTGTCCATTACTGTATTGTGAATGCTGCCAAACATGTATATATAGAGATTGACCATGCAGGACCAGTACAATGTCTGAACATGGGGGCACCTGGCCAAGTAGATGAACACGGGCAACTGCCTGCCCGAGGAAGAGGAGGAGTAAGGGTGCGTGATGGTGGAATAGGGGGAAGAAGCTGAGGAGCACGAAGACACCATGCTGTCCCTAATGAAATTTGGGCGACAATTATAGACCATGTCATCAACCATGCCCTCACAATCAATGATGGAATTATATAATGTATAGGACAGGACACTGTGCATAGAGCAACAAATATGTTTATTTACTCATTTGCGTATTCATTTAGTGTGTGTGTGTGTGTGTGTGTGTGATAGGCCTACAGTATTACAGTATCTTACTTCAGTGGGATGTTACGTATGATACTAACCATGACAAGAAAAATATTGTAGAAAATAAACTATGGAATAGTATGGACTAGTTTATTTTCTACAATATTGATAATACAGTTTACAGTAGTATTCCAGTAAAAACTGCAGCTTACTGTATGATGCAATTATCATTATAATCCTTATTTTGAAGAATATAACCTACAATACAGTAAGTAAAGGGGTCAAAGAGCTGCAATTACAGTAGTGCCTCCCATGGAAATCTATCTAATAATGTTACTGTAACATTTCAGTAATTTCATAATTTTTCCCCTCCCCTTTCTGTCAAATACCCCCTGTAGTACCTCTGCATAGGGTACATGTACCCCAGGTTTGGATCCACTGGAATACTGGCCAGTAGTATATTGAACTTGTGCAGAACACAGAACATTCCTATGTAGCTGTCTGTAACTGTATTGTATGGGGATGAGGCTGGCTTCAACCTGGCCATGGGCCAAAGACTGGGCCGTAATTTCATTGGCCACGGTGGATGTCCCAGGCCAGCGAGGGGGCAATATAACTATGTGTGCTGCCATTTCTGAGAATGGTGTGGCCACTCACATGCCCAGTCTTGGCCCATACAAAACACAGAAGCTCCTCATCTTCTTGGACCACTTTCATTTGGATTTGATCCCAGAAAATGAGAGGTCTCATAGGGCCTCACCTACCACAATATATAATTGTATGGGACAATGTGAATTTCCACTGTGGCCCGCTTATCAGGGCCTGGTTCACTGCTCATCCAAGGATGGATATTGTGTTCCTACCACCTTACTCTTCTTTCCTCAATCCTATTGAGGAGTTTTTCTGCGCTTGGAGGTGGAGAGTGTATGAGCATCAGGCTCAAGATCAGAGGTCCCCGTTCCATGCAATAGACGCTGCCTGTGAGAATGTTACAGGAGATCAGTGTAGGCGATGGTTGCGACATCTCCCTCGTTTCTTCCCTCAATGCATCGCAAGGGAGGATATACGCTGCAATGTTGATGGGAATCTGTGGCCAGACAGTCAGCAGCGTGTGGATGGGCAGGAGGGTGAGGACAGTACCCAGGAGAGGGAGGGTGAGGACAGCGACCAGTGAAGCGATGTTAGGGCTCTTTCACACGGGTGGCCTGTTCTGGTCGGCCTGCCAGTTTTTTAGGCGGACCTGAATGGGAGCTGCGAATGTCAGCGGTGACATGCTCGCTGTCATCCGCCGGCTTAGCGGGGATCAATGGAGCGATCCCCACTGAGCAAGTGGAGGTTCACGGGGCGGATCATTACTGATCCGCCCCGTGTGAAAGGGGCCTTACAGTAGTTGTAAAATCTCGAGCTTTATTTACAGCATTGTAGGCTAAATTTACAGTAATTGTCCTTGTTTTTTGTTTGTGTGTTTATATTTCCATATATTATGCTGTGTACGTTTTCTTTTTAGTCTCATGTATGGAAGTTACTTTGTGTGTGAATGATAATGGTTACAATACTGTAAAGTAATTTTTCCTTGGCAGTATGAGTGCAATGTGTGATGTCAAACCTTGGAGGCTACTCTTACCCTAAAAACTTTTCTTATTTTTCAGTTTTATACACAATTGTATTCAGTTAGCTAGACAAAAACTGTACAGTAACTGTTGTCAATGAAGGACTGGGCTAAGACTGAAAGGTGGACATGAGGGATATTTCAATGGTCCTCTGCCATAGAGATAAAACATCTAAACATTTTGACTTGCAGTGCTTATACAATGCCAAAGGGATGAAGCATTTTGGGGGCACTGACTATTTGAATGAAAAAGAAATTTAGTTTTGACACATGAGTGAACTGTTTTGGGAAAGATATGTACTTTTGAAGGTGAACCATGGTGTTGTGCCGAACTATCCAGGTTATTTTGGCAAAAGCACCAAGAGAGCTGAGAATGTCTGTCTGGTCTGTTTCAAGAAATGAGCCAAAGCAATTGAGAAAAATCTTTGCCATTTTGGAGGCACTGACTCTTTATATGGGAAAGGAATAGGGTTTTGAAGCGAGAGTGAACAGTTTTGGGAAAGATATGAGCTTTTGCAAGTGAGTAATAGTGTTGTGCTGAACTGTAAGACTGTTTTGCCAAATGATCTTAGAGTTTTGAGAATGTCATTTCGGTTTCAAGAAATGAGCCAAAACAATAGAGAAAAACTGTAACTGCCATCAGCTAAACCATTATCCGGATAAACAATAACCTTCAAAATCAGCAGCGTTCATCCCAGGCAATAAAAAAAAACACAATAAAAAGACAAATATCTAGATGGCTCTTTTTACTGATAGAAAAAGTTGCTAACTTACTCATAAGAACATCACAAATTTATAAATTCTCTGTATAGCAGCTGACTTTGGAGCCTAACTTAAGTATAAAGTGTAAAAGAAAAACAATCAATCAGTTGGCTGAGAAAAAAAAAAAGTTAAAAAATAAAGTAAAATAAATTAGACGGCATTCTAGTTGAGACAAAACCCTGCCATATATGCCAGACGATGGACTACTTTCTCTTGCTGACCTTATTCATATTCAGAGAAGTGAAAGATTGTATAATAAAGTCGTCAGCTCCCAAGTCCCTTAAGCTATGATTCTCTGAAGTATATTTAACATATTTTTTTAATATAGCCATTACTCTAGAGGCGTTTAGAAACCCAAGATGGATTCATCCCATAACAGCTCCTCCTCTGTTCGTTGGTCCGCTGCTTTTTTGGGCTTTTTGTGTTTTTTGCTCTCTTTTTCAGTAGGCGGCTTATCTTTCTTTTCTTTTTTGTGTTTGGATTTGTCTCCAGAAGCCTCATTTTTCTTTTCTTTTTCGCTGTCTTCTTTGCCTGAATCAGTTTCCTCAATTTTTCGTTTTTTTCTGTCGCTGCTTCCATTTTCTCGCTTTGATTTGCTGTGGTGTTTCCGCTCTTTGCTTCGGTGTTCCCCTTTATGGTGCTTCTTTTTGTGGGAGTCGCTGCTGTCATCGGAGGAAGAGTAGTCACTGGAGTCGGGGCTGGAGGGAGGCGGTTTTCTGGGTGGGGCTGTTTTCATGGGCATTCTTGGCGGTTTTGGCGGCCAGTAAGCCAGTTCCCAGCTAGCCATTCTAGGATCACTGGCAGGATGGGGATTAAAGGGTGGGTATGGTCTGGCCTTGTGACCAAGGTATTTGTAAGCAGCAGGATGGGGGGGTGGATGAATTGGTATGGGTTCTGTTTCCTCAGCACTGTCTTGCTGATCTTTTTCTGGTCTAAACTGAGTTTTTGGTGCCAGGCCTCGAGCCTTCTGGACTTTTATATAGTCTTCTAATTCATTCTCAAAGGAATCGTAGTTCTTCTTGGTTGTCTTCATTAAATTAGCCACTATGTTTTCTCTAAGAAAAATAGGACAAGAGCATTTTTTTATTATAATAATCTTAGCATTTTTTAACCTGTGTTTCTTAAAGTGTCACTAAAGGAAAACATTTTTTTTTTTGCTGAAATGACTGTTTACAGGGTATAGAGACATAAAAGTTAACCGATTCCTTTTAAAAATGATTAAAAATAGATAAAAATCATATGATGTGCCTCTAGTTTCACTTTCGTTTTTAAAATGGTTTTATGTTTCTGTGAAGTAGAAAAGACACACAGAACAAAAACAAACAAATCCAGGGCAGTGTTTTGTTTTTAAAATTAATCCGATTGGTTCTGAGGAGTTTTAGACACACAGCTTAGACCACAGTAAAAATCTGCCATGAGTTTTTTCATAAGGAGCCAGACAAGCAGGAAGTGTGGAGATCAGAGAAGTATTACAGCTACTTCAAAGCAAAAACGAACAACGAGAACATGAACACAGCACTGCATTAAGGTAAAGGAAGCTATTTAGCTAAAAAAAATTTTTCCTTTAGTGATCCTTTAACTTTGTTTTATCAGTCAAGGCACACTTTAAAATTATCCACAAATCTTGAGGCACCACATTCTAAAATGTAAGTCCAAACTAATAGTTTGCCATATTGCAGCAGCAATCACACACAAGGGCCACTCAACATTAGAGGGGATTTATTCCCACACCTGACTAGCATTTCTCTCCCCCCTCAGTTTTTTTTCTCTCTATGCCAATGTGATCCCGGCGCTGGGAAAACAAAGATGCACAGGCATGTTTGTCATTGGTTATTAGAATGCCAGTGCTGACCCACATTGTGCCCAAAGATGTAATGCCACACAATAAAAATCTGTGGCTTCGACTAACAAAAAGGTAGGTTTGATACATTCTCTGGCTTGTCGACAATTTATTAGCAATTTTCAGGCATTTTGCCAAGGTACCCTCAAAGAATCCAAAAGGCCGCCCAGGATGACATGGCACCCTGGTTGAAAAAGGATAGTCTAAAAACAATGTTTTTTTTTTAACAAACATCCATACAATATATTGGATATTCTATGCTGGAGCCTTGGGTTTCCTGGAAAAAGGAATTTTACTCGGGGAGCATTCTATGCTTCAATTATGTGAGAATTAGGATGTCAGGACACCTGCAAAGCACAAGTTTTTTTTCCAAGTCAGTGATCCACAAAGCTGACAACCCTGAAGTCTGCACCTTCAAAAACAAACCAGGACTGAAAGTGCAGAGTTTTCATATTTTCTAGAGCTAGCATCACAATGTGCTTGTACACACCTTTACAATGCAAAGATCAAATACTAAAACAACACAGGTGTTCAGGGCTAAAGATTTCAAGTCCTGAGCTAGTAGCCAGGTCTTAAGAGTTACGCGCCACCAGTTGCCCCACCCAACCCCTACCCTGCCCATAATTCCGCCCCTAAACACGCCCTTATAAATTATCTCATGAAATTACACTGTTAAATGTTTTATGCAGAATTAATGCAGAGTTCCACCCAAAAATGGAACTTCTGCTTTCCAGAACCCTCCCCCCCTCCGGTGTCATATTTGGCACCTTTCAGGGGGAGGGGGGTGCAGATACCCCTGCTCGCGCATGATCGGTAGGGAATCGGGCAGTGAAGCCGCAATGCTTCACTCCTGGATTCCCTCACAGAGGATGGCGCCAGGGGCAGTTGAGAGATGAGCGATTGCTCGGCCTCAGCTGCCGAAATCGCGGGCGTGCTGGACAGGTAAGTGTCCATTTTTTAAAAGTCAGCAGCTGCAGTATTTGCACACGCTAGCTTTAAAATAAAAAAAATTTCGGGTGAACCTCAGCTTTAAGTTGTGATAAAAAATATAAACAACTTTAGTACCCATCACCGGCAAGCCTGTCAGCACACTGTTTATACCGGGAATCAGGACATTGATCTTTAGTGTCCTCCTGATTATCAGTGTAGCCCCATCGCTGCCTATCAGTGCTCATCCATGCCGCCAGTGGTGGTTAAAGAGGAGGTCCAACCTGGGTGAAGAAAATGAAATATCAGCAGCTACAAAAACTGTAGCTGCTGACTTTTTCATATTAGGGCACTTACCTGTTCAGGTAGCCCGCGATGACGGCAACCCAGCCGATATTCGGATCGACTCCCGGGTGCTGCCGCCACCATTTCTGTTAAGGGAACTCGGCAGTGAAGCCTTTCGGCTTTACAGCTGGTTCCCTACTGCGCATGCGTGAGGATGGGAGCCCAAGGAAAAAAATAAATAAAACTCCAGCCACCACTGATCCACTGTTGACTTATCGATAGTCCTATTCACTTTAATGGGACGGCTGGTGATGCAGCAGTGACACAACAAAGTGAGGGATGTGGCGGCAGCAGGTGAGTGGATGCCCGCTAACAGGCGCCGCCATGATGGATCTTTAAATGTAAGGACTTATTTTTGCTGGTAGTTAGAATCTTTAATATTTGCAAACAAAATTAAGATTTCCTATTTAGAATAATAAGCTGTCAGGTTAGTAAAACAGCGATATCAGAACCGATTCAATCATACAGTTTGTAGTGTACATAGATTTGCAAAACAATGGGATAAAGAAATATTCCTGAACTTTGTTTTATCTCATGGTTACTGTGAAATTGTGTGAATGTATCAATGCAGTGCATGTTATTTCAGCTTGCAGAGCTTGGATTCATTGAATGAGTTTACTAAAAATGTAAATATTGCAGAATATACAGCCTCATGCTACAAAACTAAGCTCCATTTCTTGCCGAATATTAATGCATCTTAAATAGAAAACCATTTACTCCAAACGCATTTTGATAAAATAAATCTGATTACATTTTTTTTTTTAATAAATTGTAAAAAAAAAAAAATGAAAATAATTGTAATTTTTCCCACCATATATTTTTAGTCCTAATTATAATCCACAAAGTCTGCAGATTAGAATATTACATTAGTTTGAATTTAAAGTAACAGTAGAATGGTAAAGCTCAAATACATTTTATTCCCCTTTTGTTGCAAAATTGGATGCACACAGGGGGGAAAAAGTTTTAGTAAACTGGTAAAGCAATGCCAAGCAGAAGTTGCCTTTATGCACCAATTAGCACAATGGAAACCTTTTCACAGGTTTGCAATCGCTAACATTTTTAATGACATTGTGTTCACCAATGTGTGCATTTGATACTTGGAAAAGTAAAGGAAAATGTCATTGCTGTGAGCCGAGCATTATTGTGGAACTAGATCAGGAACTAGTGGGATGGGCTTTGGATCATTGTAACAGTCTGTCAATCACAGTAATCACATGACCAGGAAGTCCATATAATGCCTCTGGCATTACTAAAATTTGGAGGGCTGGATCCCAATGGAATAAGTTAATGACAGATGGATTCTAATTTTCTGCAAGGTGTTACCATTACATTTCTTACCTGCTTCCTGCCTGACTGTCATTCGCCTATATATTGTCCACATTCGCAATCCTTTGTGGGTGTCATATGATCCCCAGAACACACCTCCCATGGGCCATGCTGCGGCATAATCTGTACATTGTGTTGCTCGCTGTGATTAGTAACATCACATGGTACAGACAGGGCCAATCACAGCCCATCTGTACCATGTGATTAGCTGTGGCCAATCATAGCTAATCACAACACACCAAATGAATCGATTGGTTTCCTTAGAACTGTGAAAATCACTGTTATAAACAATCATTATGTGTAAAAAAAAAAAAAAACGAATCACCTCCCCAGAGTAGTATAATGTTACTATGGTAACACTGTATTGCTCTGGTCAGAGTATGTAAAAAGAAAAAAACAGTCACCGTTTAGTGTCCCTGATCACGGCCACACTAGTTATACAACAACGCTGGGGGATATTTGTACTATCCTGCCATTTTTGGGCCTCAAGAAATTAGGCCATAAGTATATTAGCAAAAAAAAAATAAAAACCCAGCGGTGACTAAAAACCAACAAAAGGAATCTCTATTTGTGTGAACAAAATGATAAACATTTCATATGGTTACAGTGCTGAAAATTAAACTGGGCAAAAAGGGGGTGAAAATTCCTGGTATTGAAGTGGTTAAAGGATATAGATGCCTCCTGCATGTATCCTTACCGGTCAAATGTCTCCCCTCTGTATGTTAAGAGAACTGAAAAACTGCAGATTCTGTGGATGGGTCTGTTGTCTGGAGCTCGGTGGGTGAAGTTGTGATGTCAGTAGACTCCCCACCCACCTTTACACTCCCCTTGTCAACATGCAGTTTTTTTCTTTGTATGTCTGACACTGAATTCTGCTATGATCACTAACATCCAATCAAAATCCAGAAAAGAAACCACATGACTTCAGAAAAGGAGTGGGGGTGGGAATTAAAAAATAATGCCCATCTCCAGGCTAGTGCATGAGATATGTAAATAATCTGTAACTCACATCTAGGGGGCGGACCAAGGTTTTTCTCTGCAAGTCCATTTATTTCACTGAACAATAAAAGAGGATTGCTCAGAGCTGGATTAACTCTCTGTGGCAAGACTGGGCACAGATGATAGAAAATATTGCATTGTGACATAAAAATAAAAAATAAAACATTTCGGGTTTACATCCACTTTAAAATACCCTTGTAAGACCTGGGGGAATTCAGAGTTCATCTCAGGCCTTAGGCCGCGTACACACGATCGAATCTATCTGCTGGAAATGGTCTGCCAGACCGTTTCAGCAGACAAATCCGATCGTGTGTACGGGCGCACAGACAGATTTTTCCAGCAGACAGATTTTAAAGCATGCTTTAAAATCTGTCTGCTGGGAATCCGTCCGTCCGATAGGTCTGCTGGTTAGTACACTAACCAGCAGACATATCTGCCCGCACATGCGTCGAATGGATTCGACGCATGCACGGAAGTGTTTTACTTCCTGGTGCGGTGACGTGGCGGCGTCAACGTCACCGCGATGTCTGCCGGCGGGGATTTTGGTTTGATCGTGTGTACAGCGATCAAACCAAAATAGCCCAGCAGACAAATCTGATCAAATCGGTCTGTCAGACCGATTTGAACAGATTTATTTAATGGTACGGGGCCTTAGAGAAGGATAAATTCACCCTGCACCTGTAAGTTCCGCCTTCCGACCTGTTGCGAAATTGGAAAAGGCCAACTTCTCTAATCTTGCACAAAATGTTTCTAAGAAAAAAAACCCATTCAGTGGAGGACACTGATGAAAGCAAGTACTCTGCATTCTGAATTCTAGCTGCCAAGAAATGGGGAGATATTTTCTTCAAAGCATTTCCTATAAGCGGTGTGTAATTACTTACTTGGTTTGATGCTTGTTTCCTTGCATGTGGGATTGGTACATCTCTATGGAGGTGAGGGTAATGCTGCAGATTGGACACACGTATATCCCATCTCCTGTTTGAGGGGAGACAAAAAAAAGGGGGGTAAGAAACATGCTTCCTGACCCCGGGTGGCTACATCACTCCTCCACTGTATCTATAGGGGGAGCCGATGTTGTCCTCCAGACTAGACTTCAAATGTATCTTCTTTTCCTTACTTCCACACCTACAAGGGTTAAATGCTCATTTTTTCCTATGATAAAAGAAAAAAAAAGTTCCTTTACTTAAAATGGAACTTTACCCATAAAAACTTGATCAAAAATATGTTCTTTAGCAAGGGACATACATTCCACATCAATAGCAGGCACTTATACCCCCTTTCTGCCCAGGCCAATTTTTAGCTTGCAGCACTGTCCCACTGACAATTGCGCAGTCATGCAACACTGCACCCAAAATAATTTTTTAGCATTTTGTTCCCACAAATAGAGCTTTCTTTTGGTGATATTTGATTACTGCTGGAGTTTTTATTTTTTGAGCAACAAATAAAAAAAAGCCAGAAAATGTAAAAAAATGAAATGTTTTTCTTTGTTTGTTATAACATTTTGTAAATAAGTATGTCTTCGCCTTCACTGAAGGGCACTGATGGGGCTGCATTGACAAGCACTGATAGGCACTGAAAGGCTGCACTGATTGATACTTATGGGTAGTACGTCTAAACATCATTGATGAGGAGACATTTGGCAGGCATTCGTAGTGGGCATTGACCTATAACCAATTGGCATCTTTTAGGGCACTGTGTGGCATCCCTGGTGGCCATACTTGGTCATCCACGTCTGGTGGGCGCCCTGGCGGCATCCCTGGTGATCCAGTTTGTGCATCCGTGGGGGGAGGGGGGCAGCGCTGATTATCAGCACAGGCCTCCCCTGTTAGGAGAGCAGACGATCGGCTCTCCTCTACTCACATCTGTCAGACGTGAGTGAGAAGCCAATAAACCGCTCTTCCTGTTTACACTGTGATCAGCTGTAATTGGACACGGCTGATCACGTGGTAAAGAGCCTACCAAAAATAGTGTGTGCCTCCAGCATTGTTCCTGTTTCTTCTTGCTGAAGGCTACAATTTTTCTAAAGCTCAGAGCCCCTGAGCAACAGTAAATATTTAGGCCGTCAGCAGATTGGCCTCTACAAATTTAGGGGTGCCTAAAAACAGAAAGCAACTGAGCATGTGCAAAGCAGGGTGAGACAGTGTATTACTGTATTTCCGCTGGGCACCCGCAATCGCTCCTAAGAGAGACAGAACGGAGATCTGTCAATGTAAACAGACAGATCTCCGTTCTGTCAGGGGAGAGGAGACAGATCTGTTGTTCAATTCAAGTATGAATAGCGATCGGTCTTCTCCTCCAGGCAGTCTCACCCCCCCCCCCACCCCAGGTAGAATCACTTCCTAGGAAACACATTTAACCCCTTGATCGCCCCCTAGTGTTAACCCCTTCCCTGCCAATGACATTTATACAGTAATCAGTGGCTATTTATAGCACTGATCGCTGTTTAAAATGTCAATAGTCCCAAAAAAGTGTCCGATCTGACCGTCGCAATGTCGCAGTCCCAATAATAATAATAAAAAAAAATATATAAAAAAAAAATCACAGATCACCACTATTACTAGTAAAAAAATGCCGTAAATATATCCCGTTATGTAGATGCTATAACTTTTGCGCAAATCAATATACGCCTATTGCGATTTTTTTTTTTACAAAAACATGTAGAATACACATCAGCCTAAACTGAGGATGAAATAATTTTTTTATATTTTGCGGGGGAATACTTATTACAGCAAAAAGTAAAATGGTGTGTATTTTTTCAAAATGTACGCTTTTTTGTTTATAGCGCAAAAAATAAAAAACGCAGAGGTGATCAAATACCACCAAAAGAAAGCTTTATTTGTGGGGGAAAAAAATGTCAATTTTGTTTGGGTACAATGTTGCAATTGTCAGTTAAAGCGACGCAATGTCGCATCGCAAAATATGGCCTGGTCATTAAAGGGGCAAATCCTTCCGGAATCTCCCTGCAACTGCCTCTGTAAATCTGACCAGTGCCTGGATAGAAGTAAAAAAAACAATATACCACATGAACATTTTCAGATAATTTTTTTTGTTACAGATAAAAAAAAGTCAATTTACCAGCTTATCGACTCATGTACAGTGTTGTGAAAAAGTATGCGGTGCGGTGTCCATCAAAAAGAAAAAAACTTGATCAGTATCGTGAAGCGATTTTTTTTTTTTTTTAATCGCTTATTTTTTGGGGGGAGAAAAATCACCCAGCTCTAGCCAGAGGACGACTTGCTGGTGTGTTTCGGATCATTGTCCTGCTGAATAACCCAAGTGCATTTGAGGTCAGGAACCGATGGCTGGACATTCTACTTAAAGCGGAGGTCCTCCCCCCCAAAAAAAAAAAGCCAAAAAGGCTACAAAAAAAAATTAGAAACAAAAAAACATCCTAATCTGCCACTTCCTCATCCGCGGTGGTCTCTCTTCTCCTCCTCGCTCTGTCTCCTGGGAAATGGGGAGCAGTGTCTTCTGGGACCTCGTGTGTCCCCCAGGAGACATCCACCCATTCACATAGCACTGCGCAACTCAAGCATGCGCAGTAGGGGATTTCCTCACCGAGGATGGCGGCGGGGCAGCCGAGACCCAATCGATTGCTCGGCTTCGGCTGCAAGCATCGTGGGGGCACCCTGGACAGGTAAGTGTCCTTATTAAAAGTCAGCAGCTACAGTATTTGTAGCTGCTGACTTTTAGTTCTTTAACGCCGGACTTCCGCTTTAAGGATTTTCTGGTAGAGTGGAGAATTCATGGTTCCATCAATTATGCCAAGTTGTCCAGGTCCTAAAGCTGCAAAACAACCCCAGACGATCACACTACCACCACCATGTCTGACTGTTGGTATGATGATCTTTTTATGAAATGCTGTGTTGGTTTTACGCCAGATGTAACAAGACGCGCGCCCAAAAGTCTTGGGGATAATCAAGATGCTTTTTGGGAAATGTGAGATGAGCCTTTGTGTTCTTTTTGGTCAGCAGTGGCTTTCGCCTTGGACGCCATGGATGCCAATTTTGCCCATTCTCTTCCTTGTTGAATCCTGATCTTATCTGAGGCAAGTGAGGCCTACAGTTCTTTAGATGTTGCTCTGGGTTCTTTTATGACCTCCTGGATCAGTCATCATTGTGCTCTTGGTAGGCCGGACACGCCTGGGAAGGTTCACCACTTTTTTTTTATTTGTGAGTAATGGCTCTCACCTTGGTTCACTGGAGTCCCAAAGCCTTAAAAATGGTTTTATAACCCTTTCCAGACTGGTACATGTGGATTACTTAGTCTATCACCTGTTCTTGAATTTTAGAATTCAGCATGCAGTGTTGCTTTTAGAGATATTTTAGCGTGCATCAGCCAGATTCTTTTTAAGTGATTTCCTGATTCAACAGGTCTGGCAGTAATCAGGCCTGGGTGTGGCAAGCCAACCAACTCAGATTTTCAACAAAAAAAAAAATGTGGTCAATCATAGTTCATTCATGATTTAGCAGAGGGGTGGGGGGGGGTTACGTTTTCACATAGGACCAGGCAGGTTTGGACAACTTTTTTTTCCCTTAATTTAAATCATCATTGAAAAACTGCATTTTGTATTTATCTTTGGTTATCTTTGTGTAATATTACAATTTGATTAATGATCTGAATCATTTGAAATCGTGTGAAAATATGCGGAAAAAAAATAAAAAAATATCAGATAGGGGCAAATACTTCTTCACAGCATTGTACATGTATTGACTGCCTGATCCGAGATGTTTGAAGCATATTTCCAATTCCGATTGGCCTGTCATCACAAACATTAGGTTTGCAGCACCACCTATGAATTAACCAACTCATCTTCAATATTAAAGAAAACTAAAATTTGAAAAAACAATGCACACAAGTGACATGATCAGTGACACCTGAATGGCCAAAGTGGGAAGGCGGCAAACTCAAAAGTCTTGCCGGAGAAAATGTTCATAGGAACCAAAAAAAAAAATGGCAAGGGACAGCACAGGGGTAGTGTAAAAGGTAATTCCTCTATAGCAGGGGTCTCCAAACATTATAAACAAAGGGCCAGTTTATTGTCCTTCAGACTCTTGGAGGGCTGGACTTTGGCAAGCGGGGGTTGGAAATTTTTCTGGCATCAGTGAGACTTAACATATGGTAATAGGGGGAGAAATGGTGCCCCATCATTTGTATCATAGAGAGGAATAGTGCCCCATTAGTGGTGTCAGTGGGACAAATGGTGCTCCACTATCGGTGTCAGATGTCAGAATAGGGCTGGATAAAGGCAAGCAAAGGGCCACATCTGGCCCGCGGGCAGCAGTTTGGAGACCACTGCTCTATAGTGTGAAAGTATGTTATGGCAAAACCTCCCTCTGCAGATAATTGTTTAATTTGGTTGTGTGGAAGTCTTTGCAATGTTTTATTAAACCCAAGTAATAATTGTTCATGTAGAACTTTGAAGGTCTTGTGTTCCCTTCCATTCTTACCCCCCGAGTCCATTGAGAGCCCCGTATCCTCCATCTCCTCCACCAATTTCCGCCGTAACTCATTACGGGCGTGTTTCTTGCCGTTGTAGTGCTGCTGGGACACCGATGGGTTGTTGAAAGAGGCACAGCAGAGCTTGCAATACTTGCTCGGGTCACTGAGATCAATCTCATTATCGGCAGAGGATGGCTCCGTGCTGGCTTCCTGCTGGTTGGGTTTCTCTGGAGGAGGGGACGTCACAACCTCTTGCTCATTGAGAGGGGGAACAGCTGGAATAGTACAGAGAAAGGCAAAGTAAACAGCTGAAAAGCAACTGGCACTACAGATGGTGTGATGTGCACATAAGTGGGGTTATTTAAACAAGTCAACAGAGCAGGGAATCAAATGATTTAATTGCCAACAAGCAGCCAGAATTCTTTCCAAAAATGTCCAATATTGTAAAATACCATCAGTATTTGCTGCACCCAAGTACCATCTGCCAAATCCCACGCATCTTATTCTTCATGGCATACTTTATGTCTTTCAATAATACATTAAAAATTGAACAGTAAAATTGTAATTACAGGCACAGGTGGCAGCCCTTAGAATATAAACTCATAAATGGCACCAATCTCTGAAAAATACAGTATAGGGGCAAAAGGTGTCAAACATGTATACAAAGGGCTAACTGACCATTCAACCCCATCTTAAGAACATGGGAAGTTGCCCATTCATGTTCTCTAGTAAGAACAAACCCCCTCCCCCATTTATATTTGTCTTGCTTCCTCATCACTCTGACGGAACTCTCACTAAATGCTCTGTTCTTGGTGTGGGGGAGCATGCAAACTTCTTCCAGGATGCAGTCAGTCAATCAGCAGTCCTAAACATTGCCATGTGAGAAGGAGGTGGAGGATAAATGTGTAAGCCTCCATCTGACCTATCAATGGTTTAGATTAGTGGTCTGCAAACTGCGGCCCTTTGCATGCCGTTATTCGGCCTTTGGGGCACTTTTGCTCCCACTGATATGGGGCCCTTTTCCTCCCACCCACACCCCTCGATGGGGCGCACGCTTCCTCCCACCTACACCCCTTGATTGGGTCCGCCCACCGACGCCCCGCGATGGGGCCCTCCCTCACCGACACCCCGCGATGGGGCCCTCCCCCACCGACACCCCGCGATGGGGCCCTCCCCACCGACACCCCGCGATGGGGCCCTCGCCCACCGACACCCCGCGATGGGGCCCTCGCCCACCGACACCCCGCGATGGGGCCCTCGCCCACCGACACCCCGCGATGGGGCCCTCGCCCACCGACACCCCGCGATGGGGCCCTCGCCCACCGACACCCCGCGATGGGGCCCTCTCCCTTGCCCACCATCATCCCGCGATGGGGCCCTCTCCCACCGTCATCCCGCGATGGGGCCCTCTCCCTTGCCCACCGTCATCCCGCGATGGGGCACTCTCCCTCGCCCACCGATACCCCGCGATGGGGCCCTCTCCCCCCTACCAACACCCCTCTATGGGGCCCTTTCCCTCCCACCGACACCCCTCGATGGGGCCCTCTTCCTCCTACTGACACCAATGATAGAGCGATCCCTCCCACTGGCACCGATGGGGCACAAATAACTCTAATACCAAAGATGGGACGTTGTTTACTTCCACTGATGCCAAGACATTTCCTATTCCCACTGGCACACGGTCCGGTCCCCCCTGAAGTTTGAAGGACAGCAAACTGGCCCTTTGTGTAGAACGTTTGGAGATCCCTGGTTTAGATTGTCCCATTACAGACAGTGTTCATGACAGGTTTCTCTGCTCCATTTAATTGTTTTTGCAAATTCAAATCTAGTCTTAACCGTGTATTGGAAGTATTAACCACCAGAGTTTATATCCTTTTGCTCATCTTTTTTTACCTGGAAGCTTTCATTACAAGAGTGTTTTTACAACATCAGATAGCACCTCTAATATTTTTCAGCACAAAGGCCTAGTCAAAAGCTTGTAGCTGCATGCTATGTAAACTAATTCCCCACCACATATTACCAACTGTACTGGACAATCTATTGCCCCTCATGAAACTATTTTTAATTTTTTATAAAAGACAACAAAACAATGCAGCCACTCTTGACATGTTGGACTGTATTATTTTGCACATATATGCAGTGAGTGTACCTTTTGTATGGAGATGCTATGAATACTATTTATGTAACAACACAGGGCAGTACTATATATAAGTTACATTGCCTAATGGGGCCCAACGGGAACTAATTGGGAGCCCCCTTGTGTGGAAAGTCACAAGACTATAGAGGCAATGGGGAAAAGAGGGAAGTGGTCTCTAAATAAATATATATACACACACACACACACACACACACACACACACACACACACACACACACCAGTCTCGGTACTGATACTGAGCATTTGCGGGAGTACTTGTACTCCTGCAAATGCCACCGATGCCAGATCCGATACTACCCCCCCGCCACCGCCGCCTAGTTAATCAGTGTGCGGGGAACATTACAGCTTTCATTTGAATAGCTGTGTGTTCCCCGCCGCGCCTAGACACTCCCCCTTGCTCGGGATTGGATGGGTGATCTGTCTATCAAAGTGCCCGAGCAAGGGGGAGTGTCTATACGCGGCACAGCGGGGAACACACAGCTATTCAAATGAAAGCTGTAATGTTCCCCGAACGCTGATTAACTAGGTGATGGCATCTGCATCTAGGTGTGGGGGGACATGGCTGCATCTGTGGGGGGACATGGCTGCATTTGGGGACACATTTAAAAAAAAAGTATCGGTATTCGGTATCGGCGAGTACTCGAAAAAAAAAAAAAAAAGTATCGGTACTTGTACTCGGTCCTAAAAAAGTGGTATCGGGACAACCCTAATTATATATATATATATATATATATATATACACACCAGAGAAGATATATCTGGACCAAAAGTGCGATTACCAACTTTTCTATGCAGGTAAATTAACCATAAATTCCTCTTTAGCACACATTCTCACCTGCTTCATCCGGACCGGTCACTGACGACTCACTGGCTTCGGCTGTCCACTCACTCGTTTCCCCAGACAACTGCCTCAGCTTCTTGCTGTGAATTTTCCCCACATAATGTGACTGGGCGACAACTGGAGAACTGAACACCATGTTACACAAGCTACAAAACTTGTTTTTATCCTGGGCTAATTGCTGATCCCCCTGAAATCAGAAACTAGTGTTAGACACCTGTAATAAAGACTTCTTAAAGGACAACAAACAGAAGTTTATATTCTCGAGCAGTTCTGAAGATTACCAGTCTGCAGTTTTTGTTCTGCATAAACAGTTCTCGATTCTCTATCAGTGCCCCCATGGCTACTTTAGCTTAACAACTTGCCGAACGGGCAAGGCCAATTTTCAGCTTTCTGCACTGTCACACTTTGAATGACAATTGCGTGGTCATGCTACAGTACGACCGTGTGAACGGGGCCTTATGGGCAATTTAATAATATCACTGAAGCACTTTACAATTTGGTAAACAAGCTAAACATGATTTAATCCATTGTAAAAAAACAAAACAATTACAATAAAAGCACAAGTTTAATGCATTTATACTTACTGAACTGCTGTTCTGTGATAGAGACCTTGAAATCTAAAGAAATATAGACAGACATGAGCTAATCTGTACAAAAGACTGGACATGTCAAATTAAAGAACAACAATGATAATAATATTAATGATAAATAACGTTTCATAAACTGGACACTCGGCTGGATACTGTAAGAATGAAGTGGAAAGCATTGGCAGAGAAAAAAAAAGGGTACTGAAAGTCCCTTTGCAGGTTGTCATATGCCTCGTTTCCACTGAATGGAGCGGTTCGGGTCGGTACAGTTTGGAGCGCTTAGAATGGTCTGGTCTATTCTGCTGAGTGTTTCCACTGCAAATCGGACCATACAAGGTTTAAAAAAAAAGCCTAGCACGTCCACCAATCAGCGAGATATATTGTAGGTCCGCCCTAACCGAACCGTTACATTTTCTATGGCCCCACATCTGAAGCAGGACCCAGAATGGTCCGGTACGGTTCGCTTTTATGGCACGCTTTCATAATGGAAACACCCAAATTGGCGTACCGTACCGAACTGATCCTCTCAGTGGAAACGAGGCAATATTGTGCCAACATGGACTGCGTAGTAGTATATTATGACTGACTTATCTCTCATACAGAGCCCTTCCATCCTCCGCCTGGGTTTGCTCTCTCCGGCTACTTGACTGACCGGACAATGATGACATCAAATGCACACAGAGTCACTGTTGTGGCACAGAGCCCTCTGGAAGCTCAGCACACAAAGTGTGCCGTGAATACAAAGTGTACTGCGCGTGCGCCAGAAACGCCATTGGCCTCAGCCGATATGAACATCTACTGAGACCACTGTTTCTACTGCTTTTAATTAAGTGGGGGAGGTGGGTCTAGGGACTACATTTTTATGTAGGGTTATTGTCGATTAACAATACTACATACAAGTCCAACAAAACGAGGTTAAACGCGAGTTACAGGTATTTGGCGTTTCAAATGCCTCTGAACATCCGTCCTAAATGCATTTTTTTGCTTTTAAAAAATGCTTTTAAACTCAACTGCCTACAAACAACTACAAATACCCCAGTGTACATGTACTGATAAGATAACAGAGAAGACTTCAGGGGCAGCTGAAAAAAAAACCCACACAACTGCTTCTAAACATCCGTTTACCAGCAGCAGTGTACATGAAACCTTCGTAAGCACATTTTAGGCACACGTTTAATCCTCTGATCACCCCTGTTAATCCCTTCCAGCGTCATTAGTACAGTGACAGTGCATATTTTTAGCACCGATCACTGTATTGGTGTCACTGGTCCCTAAAAGCGTCACTTAGGCCGCGTACACACGATCAGACCGGTCCGATGAAACTGGTCTGCAGACCAGTTTCATCGGACCAGTTCGATGAAACTGGTCTGCAGACCAGTTTCATCGGACCAGTTCGATGGTGTGTACGGCCCATCGAACCGTTGTCCGGCATACCAAAGTTTTAAAACCTGCTTCAAAATCTGTCCAGCGGACACCTGTCCGTCGGACAGGTTCAATGGTTATTAGGCAGAAGCATCGGACCAAAAACCGGCGCATGCTCAGAATCAAGTCGACGCATGCTTGGAAGCATTGAACGGATTTTTGGTCCGATGGTGTGTACACACATCAGACCACTTCAGCCTGGTCCGATGAAAACGGTCCGTCGGATCGGTCTGATTGTGTGTACGTGGCCTGAGTGTCCCATTTGTCTGCTGTAATATCGCAGTCCTGCTATAATTTCGTTGCAATTCCATAAAAATATCCCATCGTTTGTAGACGCTATAACTTTTGCGCAAACCAATCAATATACCGGCAATATATCAGCATATTACATATTGGCCTAAATTTTAGGAAAATTTTAATTTTGTAAAAAAATGTATTGGATATGTTTTAGAGCAGAATGCAAAAAAAAAAAAAAAAATAGTGCAGAAGCCTTAGTTGTAGATAGTTTAAAACAGATATGACAAGATATATTTGTAAACGTAAACAGACTCCACCTTTAAACAATTAGCATTTAAGTAACGCAGTGCCGATCGTGGAACAAAGAACGGGTAGTGGTCTCCATTCACACGTATGAATCCAAAGTTGCGCTGACTTTGGAGTGCAACTTTGGATGGGTGCAACTTGAATACGACTTTGGCTTTGACCGGTGATAATAGTCAACTGTTGCATTATATAACCTTTAGGTAAGTCTTTCGTGCAACTTTCGAGGATTAACATTGATGTCTATGGCCCTCAAGTTGTATTAAAGTTGGACCAAAAGTAGTTCATGAACTACTCTGAAATCGCTGAAACTTTGCACCGCAGCAACTCGCACAAATATAAATGGTTACATAGTTACATAGTAGGTGAGGTTGAAAAAAGACAAGTTCATCAAGTCTAACCGGTGTGTGTGATTATGTGTCAGTAATACATTGTATATCCCTGTATGTTGTGGTCATTCAGATCAGATGCTTATCTAATGGTTTAAAAAAACGATCAATGTCCCCCGATGAGACCACCGCCTGTGGAAGGGAATTCCATATCCTTGCCTACTACAGTAAAGACCCCTCTACGTAGTTTAAGATTAAACCTCTTTTCTTCCAATTTTAATGACTGGCCTCGTGTTGAACTTCCTTCAGCAAAATAGTTTTATCCCTATTGTGGTGTCACCAGTACGGTATTTGTAAATTAAAATCATATCCCCTCTCAAGCGTCTCTTCTCCAGAGAGAATAAGTTCAGTACTTGTAACCTTTCCTCGATAACCAATATCCTGACCAGACCCTTTATTAGCTTTGTTGCACTTCTTTATACTCTCCATTTCCAGTACATCCTTCCTGATACTTCAGGTGTGGCCAGACCAGAGTGGGAGAATTATCTTTATCTCTGGAGTTAATCCCCTTTTTTAATGTATGCCAGTACTCTGTTTGCTTTGTGAGCAGCAGCTTGGCATTTCATGACATTGCTAAGCCTATCATCTACTCAGTTATTATTGGAAAACATGATGTCCAAAGTTGCATGACAAGTCGCACAAGTGTGAATGGAGCCTTACTTGGAATTACTGTTTTTCCACTTCTTAGTTGAGTGGGGAACTGGTGATGTAGCCTTCACAGGATGCATCTATGAGGCTAGGGCTACATCACCAGTGTCTCTCCCCTCTGACAATATGCACTGTCACATGTTGCAGGAAGCAGATCCATAGTTCCAGATAGTAAAGGGAGATGAATTCATCTTCCCTTAGTTAAAATGACCACTGTGAGAAGAATGGGGTGGGAACCAAAAATATGCTTTGCTAAATATTTCCAAAGTGTCTTTGTTGTAATTTTTAACATAATCTTTTATGACTTTCTTGTCCTCCACAAATGACAGTGTTTGGAGCAAACTCTGCATCCTGGGAAGAAAGCCACATATACCATTTTCAATAGCACCAGAAGGATGGAGTACAGCAGGGGAGCACGAGGGTCACAAAGCAAGGTAACTCTGCAGCTGCATAGCATGCCACACAGTGCTCCTACCCCCCCACTACAGCCCCAAAGATGCCACACAAATACCAACTTTTCTGAAGTTGGTATTCCCATAAAGCTAGATGCCACGGCTAAATAAAATACTAAATAAAATTCAAAATACAGAAAGACTGGAGAAAGAGGAAATCTTACGCGAGAATGAATGCGCTCCGCTTTCTGATCTGCTCTCTTCTTATATGCCATTTCTTCCAGTTCTTTATTTAAGAAATAAAGGCGAACTTTCTGAGCATGTCTCTTACCCTGCAAAAAAAAAAAAAAATGAAAGCATTATTCCATGAAGAACTATTCACATCTAAATTTGACTACAGAACATAACTAATACTGAGGAAAAGATGACCCGCACTCCGGTCGTTGCTCTTAAAGAATTGACAAGCCACAGTAGACAAATGCAAAGGTAGACGTGTTTCAGCCTATAAGGCCTTAGTCACCACCAATGCTGACAGTCAGGGCTGAAACTAGGGAGACATCTGCCCCGGGCCCTGTCACTGACAGGAGTAATGAGAGGGGCATCACTACTATCAGCTCAGCCCTGGGAGGGAGGGGGAGAGAGAGAGAGAGAGAGAGAGAGAGAGAGAGAGAGAGAGAGAGAGAGAGAGAGAGAGAGAGAGAGAGAGAGAGAGAGAGAGAGAGAGAGAGAGAGAGAGAGAGAGAGAGAGAGAGAGAGAGAGAGAGAGAGAGAGAGAGAGAGAGAGAGAGAGAGAGAGAGGGAGAGGGGGAGAGGGGGAGAGGGGGAGAGGGAGAGAGAGAGAGAGAGAGAGAGAGAGAGAGAGAGAGAGAGAGAGAGAGAGAGAGAGAGACTTTAGCAGCGGTGCCAGAGTTATTTCTGGGTTCACAGGCTTCCATGATTGTGATTGGATGGAGCCGCGATGACACTCTGGCACATGCCTACAGGAGCCTCCAGTCATGACACGGCTACTGAAGAAACGGCACAAGCAAGCCGTTTCTGTTATCCACATGTGCCAATGACGTCAGACACATGCGGATATCGTGAATATCTCCAAAACTGTGCAAGTTTAGGAGATATTAATGGTACATACAGGTAAGCCTTATTATTGGCTTACATGTAGGTAAAAGTGGTGCAGTGGCGTATACAACCATTTTAAAGAATAGTTTCAGGCATATGCTATATAATACATAGTTACATTGGTCTGAGCTGGAACAATATATATACCATATCTGACTGATGCCCTGTAGGTAAAGGAACTGGGAAATCTGTCCTCAGTCTCTTTCTCGCAAAGTGAGCCATCAGAAGTGAGACCCCCGATATTTCCTTAAAGCAACCAAACAGGGTTCCTGATTAAAAAATAAATAAAAAAATATATAAAATAAAAATAAAGTATTGGACACTGTTGCTCACTTTTACCAATCTCTTCTCTACTAACATCGCCCTCTTCGGGGGGGGGGGGGGGGGGGGGGTGAAAAAATGTCAAGCTTCGCCATTGCTGAACCTCCCTCCTAACTGATTGGCACACCCCCAGTGTGACAGTACTCAGGCCTGGCAACTGGCTGAGCAAGTCCAGAGCACTGCCCGCAAGTAGAGTACCAATGCCATGGAGTACACTTTGGGATTGTAATGTGGCAGACTACTGTCAAAGAATGGGTACCAGCCAAAATATTTTTCATTGTCATCCACTGAAAAGATCAGCCTGGTAACCAATAAATGATCTGAAGCAACTTTATTAACTAGTAACATACCTCATAATGTGCATTTCTGTGGGATTCGAACTGTAGGACTGCTCCACACACTCTACAGAAGGTGTCGGTGAAGAGTTCCTTTTTGGTTTTCTCATCCAAAACGACTTCTGTAAACAAGAAAATAAATTAATTAGTAAAAAATTAACAAAGCATAGCAATATAGGGACTAATAATATTTATTTAGTTTTTTGCCTCATGATTGAAGAAGAAACAGACTGTGATGAGCTTCCGCAAAAGATAACTGGTAGCACAGTTGTGCATTGGCGAGGGAGAGTGCGGCGCTGTCATCCCCCAAGCAGGATAAGCCCAGATTTATACATTATTGTACGTGCTCCCCCTTGACCTGCCACCAATCAGTTCCAGTATAATCAATCCATCTTAAAGTGATTGTAAAGCTACATTTGTTTTTAAAATAAACATGTTATACTTACCTGTTCTGTGCAACGATATTGCTCAGAGCGGCCCTGAATTTCCTCTTCTCCGGTCACCCACTGGTGATCTTGGGCCCTCCTCTTCTAGAAGTGTCCCCATAGCAAGCTGCTTGTTATGGGGGAACTCATGCCGATGCTCCCGAGCTGGACTGTGTGCATCCATAGACAGAAACAGCACTGCTTGACCCCGCCCCCGACTCCTTCCTCACAGGATTTGACTGACAGCAGGAGGAGTCTTCTGTTGGTAAAGCCCATGAATGCAGGAAGAGAGTAGAGCAGTGGGACAAAGCTGGATCGAGAATGGCGACAGGTAAAGTGATTGGAGAAGACTTATTTTTTTTACTTTAATTTTGGGAATTCCATTGTTTGTAAAAAATATGGCATTTAACAGGAACTTTCCAAATATATGAAATACGGCAGCTGCCACCAAGTATGTGAATATCAGCTGTTCTGTCATGTTTCTGGCTTCATGTTTGTCACTGGTTTGTACGAAACCCCATGCAAAAATGTAACATATTACAGCTGCATGTGGTGGCTGCATTCGTTTTATTTTTTATACTTTTTTCCCTGTGATCTGGTCAGTAACACACCTCCTGTATTAGAGCACCCCACTCTACATGAGGGATCACATGTGGCAGCTTTGGACAGCAGCATCGTCAGTCTGGGGGCGGGGAGAGGGATAGAAGACTAAAAAAGAAAATAATGCATCCATCACATCTAATAAATTGGTAAGTTGCAATATAATAAATGTTAGATTTTGTATTAAAATAAGGATTGGGATAATCTTGAATCGTACACCTTCAAATCAAAAGCATCTACTATAGTTACATAGTAGGTAAGGTTGAATAAAGACAATAGTCCATCCAGTTCAAGCTGTGTAGGTGTATGCGTGTCAGTGTCTAATTATTTCCCCTATCCCTGTATATATCGTGCCAAGATGCACATCCAAGAGTCTTAAAACGATCAATTACTTCCCGCTAACACCACCAATTGTGGAAGAGAGTTCCACATCCTTACGGCCCGGACAGTGAAAAACACCCTACGCAGCTTCTCTTCCAGTCTTACTACACCCCCCCCCCCCCCCAGCCTTCTGGGAAACACACTGGTCCCGGGAGACAGCGGGAACCACTGGGAACGCGCCGCGCTACTTGCACATGTACAGTAGGGAACCGGCCAGTGAAGCCACAAGACTTCACTTCCCGATTCCCTCACGAGAATGGCGGCGGGGGCAGCCAAGTGATTGCTCGTCCTCTGCTGCCGACATCGCGGCAGCAGCTGCAGTATTTGTAGCTGCTGGCTTTTAAATATATTTTTTTCACAGGACCTCCACTTTAAGTCTTTGTCGCTTTTTTGGTGGGGAAATTAACCACTAGAGGCCTGCGCTATAGTCAAATGACGGCTACAGCACGGGCCTGAAAATCCAGGACGTCCCCTTTGCACGTGCTGCGATCACCGAGTCACGGAGACTCAGTGAATCACAGATCTGTGTAAGGGGCCAGTCCAGCCCCTTACCATGTGATCAGCTGTCAGCCAATGACAGCTGATCACATGATGTTAACAAAGGATCGGTAATAGTTATTTTTTTTCCCTGAGGAAAAAAAAGCCAATCACCCGCTTGTTCACAAGGGACATCGGTCCGGAAGAGGAAGGAGGAACATCTGCCTCCTCTGTGCCCAAAAATACTGCCTGCCAGTGCCCACTATCAATGCCCATCTGTGATGCCAATCAGTGGCCATCACTGCCAGCTATCAATGCCACTTCTCAGTGCCCACCAGTGCCACCTATCAATGCCCTTCAGTGCCCACCAGTGCCGCCCATCAGCGTAAATCAATGAAGGAGAAAAATTACCTGTTTGCAAAATGTTATAATAAAATATAAAAAAATATACAATTTAACCGCTTAAGGACTGCCTCCTGCACATATACGTCGGCAGAATGGCACGGCTGGGCACATCCACGTATATTTACGTCGGTTCTAGTACCCAGCGGCGCGCTCTCGTGACCCAGTCCGAAGCTCCATGACCAGGACCGCGGGACTCGCGGACCCGATCGCCACTGGAGTGTGACGATCGGTCCCTGGAGCTGAAGAACGGGGAGAGCCGTGTGTAAAGCCAGCTTTCCCGTGCTTCACTGTGGCGGCAGCATCGATCGCGTCATCCCTGTTATAGGGGGACATGATCGATGACGTCACACCTACAGCCACACCCCCCTACAGTTGTAAACACACACAGGGAACACAACCCCTACAGCGCCCCCTTGTGGTTAACTCCCAAACTGCAACTGTCATTTTCACAGTAAACAATGCAATTTAAATGCATTTTTTGCTGTGAAAATGACAAGTGTCCCAAAAATGTGTCAAAATTGTCCAAAGTGTCCGCCATAATGTCGCAGTCACGAAAAAAAAAAAAAAAAATCCCTGATCGCCGCCATTAGTAGTAAAAAAAAAATTAATAAAAATGCAATAAAACTATCCCTTATTTCATAAACGCTATAAATTTTGCGAACCGATAAACGCTTATTGCGATTTTTTTTACCAAAAATAGGTAGAAGAAAACGTATCGGCCTAAACTGAGGAAAAAAACAATTTTTATATATATTTTGGGGGGATATTTATTATAGCAAAAAGTAAAAAATATTGAATTTTTTACAAAATTGTCGCTCTATTTTTGTTTATAGCGCAAAAAATAAAAACCGCAGAGGTGATCAAATACCACCAAAAGAAAGCTATATTTGTGGGGAAAAAAGGACGCCAATTTTGTTTGGGAGCCACGTCGCACGACCGCGCAATTGTCAGTTAAAACGACGCAGTGCCGAATCGCAAAAAGGGGCAAGGTCCTTTTTTAACAAAAAAGAAAAACCGCAGAGGTGATCAAATACCACCAAAAGAAAGCTCTATTTGTTGGAACAAAATGATAAAAATATTGATACCACATGTGGGACTTTTTCCACGGCCTGGACACACAAAATCCAGGGAACAACTTCAGGCTTTCTTCAGAGATACATTATGCATCTAATTTTCTAACTATCCATTACATTTTTGGGGGCCCTGGAGCACCAGTGCAGTGAAAACACATGCAAAATAACCACATTTTGGAAAGCAAAAACCCCAAGGCACCTTCAAAACCAATTTACTGTAATGGCCGCCTCTATACAAGTGGTTAGGAAGTATAGCTTACTGTAATGTCACCTATAGCAGTCCCTGCTTCTTTATGCCAAGAAAGCCTAGCCTACCGATACCTGGTGGCCCCCAGGAATGCCATGTTTACTGGCCAGGAGGTACAGCAGGCTTAAGAAAGGAAGAACAAGAGTTTCTGTGGTTTCAGGAGTGCGGTTGTTCACAGGGGATAGCTGGGACTGGTGTCATGCAGGAACATAGACAGTCAAATGGAAAGAAGATGGGTCTGTTCAGGCGCAGGCAGAGACATGGTCAGGAAACAGGCAAAGGATCAGTCCAGGCAACAGGGAGAAACATGGACAACAGGCAGGCCAATCAGGAAAGCTGATTTAAAGCAGATGTCCGATCAAAAAAAAATATTAAAAGCCAGCAGCTACAAATACTGCAGCTGCTGACTTTTAATAGTAGGACACTTACCTGTCCTGGAGTCCAGCGCCGTCCCCAGCAGAGGACGAGCGATCGCTCATCACTCTGCTGCTCCCCCTCCATCCACGATGAGGGAACCAGGAAGTGAAGCGCTCCGGCTTCACTGCCCGGTTCCCAACGGCGCATGCGCTAGTCGCGCTGCGCCCGCCGATTGGCTCCCGATGTGTGCTGGGAGCCTAGTGTTCCCAGCACACAACGACATGCCCGTATTCTGCCCGAGAATGCTGGGCCGGAAGTGGGTGCAAATACCTGTTAACCCAAGGAGTTAAATCAGCCGGTGAGGAGGCAAAACAATGTCGCCTCACTGCCTGTGAAATGCTCTCTTAAGAGAGATCCAAACATGGATGGCTTTTCAGACAGCATCACACATATGAACAAGTCCTTAAAGTGGTTGTTATGCCACTACTATAAAAACCTCAGATCCCCTCTGTAACACAACATGTGCCCCTGTATCTGTGTTATATAACAGTATTACTCGGACACTATTTTGATGTTGAATTTTTAAAACAGCGGCAAGCCTGATCTCACACGCTAGCTAATCTGACAGAAGATCGCTGCTTTTAAAATTCAACTTTAAAACAGTTACGGACTTTTAAATATTGCATTTCACAATATAAGCTCCGTTTAGTGGTAAAAATAAGTGTGAAAAGCAAGATTCCGGTTGATGTAAAAAGAAGTCCACTTGGCAACTTCAGACTGTAGGTTTACTGCAGCTGAGTGCGGGGTGTACCAAGATGGCTGTGAAGGAATGTCACTTCTGTTACAAGACTTGACGGGTCGCCTAATCTACCTATGAGGAGGAAAGTAAAACCCTGGACAGAGGGGTGGCTGTGGACGTGGTATACTTGGATTTTGCAAAAGGGTTTGACACAGTTCCTCACAACTAATGTGTAAGAAAAAAAGTCTACAGGATTGGAAATAGTTTGTAAAATGGATAAAAAAAACTGCCTAACAGACAGAATTCAGAGAGTCGTGGTTAATGATTCATACTCTGAATGGTCCAAGGTTATCAGCGATCCTATGGGGTAAAAATGACCGCACCAGCCAAGCAGACACTGTCTGGAAAAGTGCCCAGAGGCGATTCAGTTCGCATGCGTTGCGCTATACAAGTCATTCTTACATTTATCAGCGGTGTACCTCAAGGTTCAGTGCTGGGACGCTTACTTTTTAATATATCTTTATAAATGATATTGGGTCTGAGATCAAAGGTAACATTTCTGTCTTTGCAGAGGACACCAAGCTATGCAGTGGAATAACGTCCTTACAGGATGTCGCCAATTAACAAGCCAACCTTAACGCTCTGTCTAATTGGGCAATAAAGTAGCAAATGAGGTTTAATGTTGATAAATGTAAAAGTTATGCACTTTGGGGCTTAGAATATGCATGCATCATACATACTAGGGGGAGTACAATTGGGGAAATCTATGGTGGAAAAGGATCTGGGGGTTTTAGTTGATCATAAGCTCAATAATGGCATGCAATGACAAGCTGCGGTTTCCAAAGCGAGCAAAGTCCTTTCTTGTATTAAGAGAGGTATGGACTCCAGGGAGCTAGATATTTTGCCCCTGTACAAATCATTAGTAAGACCTCATCTGGAATATGCAGTTCAGTTTTGGGCACCAGTTCTCAAAAAGGATATTGGGGAACTGGAGAAAGTGCAGAGAAGGGCAACCAAACTAATAAGAGACATGGAGCAGCTCAGCTATGAGGAAAGATTAGAGAAACTTAAGGTATTCTCTCTTGAGAAGAGGAGAATAAAAGGGTATATGATCAATATGTACAAATATATAAGGGGTCCATATAGTGAACTTGGCGATGACATTAACGTGAATAATAACACAAAGGACAAGGGGGCACTCTTTACATCTAGAGGAAAGATTTAGGGCCAGATTCACATACATTGCCTGCCGGCGTAGCGTAAGCCATTTACACTACTCTGCCGCAATTTAACAGAGCAAGTGCCGTATTCCCAAAGCACTTGCTCCGTAAGTTGCGGCGGCGTAGTGTAAATGGCCCTGCGTAAGGCCGCGTAATTCAAAGGGGGCGGCTTGTATTTACAGGAAGGTGCCGAATGTGGCACTGGGGGGGCAGACAAATAAACGGAAGTTACACTTTTGGGTGGGACTCCACTTTAAAAAGGCCATTAAGCCTGTAGCTCACAATGATACAGAGCAGCGCCATCCAGCGCGGCCCTGTTGGTTCTCCCATTGTGCATGCACGGGACACAGGACCACAGAAATATGTCCACAGTGGCAACACACACATGAGCAGTGGTAGCCATATTGAAGACCAATGTCTCCAAAGGCCGAAATGTGGCAGAATCAAACCCGGGGGCACCAATCGCAGTTAGTTAACAGAATGAACAACAAATATGAATCAATACATAAAATGCCATGAATGAAACGCCGGAAAACGTGAATGAAACCGACGTGAGCATCGTTAACGTAAATCCCTATTCGCGAACGACTTAGTAAAACAACGTAACCGATGTAAAAAGACGACGCCAACCCGACGCCATACTTAACATGGCAACGACGGAACTTCGTAAACCTACCCCTCATATAGCAGGGGTAGGTTTACGCTTACGGAAACGATGACGGGGCGGCGTAAAAATGTTCGGGAATCGTCGTATTAGGCTCATTTGCATAGACAAATGAGAAATCAACGTAAAGGCCACCTTGTGGCCAGCGAAGTCATTACATCTACGATCCAACGGTGTATGTGTTTTACACCTGTCGGATCTTCACTGTATCTATGCGTAAGTGATTCTAGGAATCACACGCATTGATACCCAGTAAAAAAAAACAGAGATACGACGGTGTTTCCTGCGATACATCGTCGTATCTCTTTTGAGAATCTGGCCCTATATCTCCAAATACAGAAAGGTTTCTTCACAGTAAGAGCTGTGAAAATGTGGAATAGACTCCCTCCAGAAGTGGTTCTGGTCAGCTCAGTAGATTGCTTTAAAAAAGGCCTGGATTCTATCCTAAATGTACAGAATATAACTGGGTACTAAGATTTATAGGTAAAGTTGATCCAGGAAAAATCTGATTGCCTCTCAGGAGATCAGGAAGAAATTCTTTCCCCTGCTATAGTAAATTGGATCATGCTCTGCTGGGGTTTTTTGCCTTCATCTGGATCAACTGTGGGTGTAGGATTGTGTAGGATTGTGTATATGGGATTGTATTTTTTATTTTTTTTGGTTGAACTGAATGGACTGGTGTCTTTTTTCAACCTGACGGAACACTGGAAACCGCTCTGATATAGGTACAAATCAGCATATTTTTAATATAAACAGACACAGGGGCACATATTTTAATGTTACAGAGGGGATGGAATGTTTTTATTGTAGTTATAATAGCAGTGGGAGGGGGCGGGCACTGACAGAGCAGACAGGCAGAGGGGGAGGAGGGCTGCGGATGATGGAGGTACGTAAACTGACCACGGTGTCAGGACTCAGCAGCAATGATAATCCGTGGACAGTTTACAGGAGAAAAATATAGCCAGGCAGGATAAGCCAGCTTTTTTTAGGTGATAGAATGGACCAAATTACACAGAACAAGTACTGTGCTGTATAACATGCTTTAAGGGAATAGGATTTTTTTTTTTAACAAACACTTTAAGGTGACACACTGGACAATAAAATAATGTTTATCAATGGATCAAAAACGTTAAACGCTGGTGAGCCGCATTTTGGAACTTTTATCAGCGTTTGACAGAGCGTTTTTACAGCTGAAAACTCCTCTTGGAACCCACTAGATTTTTTAGTTTTTTTTAAAGCCAAAAAACGCCCCAGCCAAAAACTGCGAGAAAAAATTAGCCCAAAACTGCTGATAACAGCCAATGTGTGCATGGACACATAGGATAACAAGGTGGGGAGTTTATTGACTGTAGAAAAAATGTCTGAAGCCAAAAAACAGCTGCTGTAAAAATGTCCTGTGTGCATGAGGCCTAAAAGCCCCCCCCCCCCCTATATATATATATATATATATATATATATATATATATATATATATTTGACACTTCGACAAAAATAAAAATATCATCTCTTTAAGCCCAAAACAGGAAGTGACATCAGAGGTTGCTTCAGGCCTCAAAATGGCATGGCGCTGAGTGGGGGCTATCTTGCCATTGGCCGCACCAGATCGGTTCTGGGCTTACCGTCAACTCCAGTAAGCTCGGAAACGACCGGGAAGCGGGAGGAGGGCACCTCTACCGAAGTCTCTAAAAAGTGATCCTGTGGTGAAGCTGCCACTGGGATCACTTTTATCTGATGCTGAATCACCCACAGAAAAAAACTGTACCGAGGTTATGGCAGCTATGTGCTGCCATAACCCTGGTATTAAGTGTCAAGTAATTAAGTAATTATGTAAATGTTCTGTGGGTGGACAGCAAGTGGGTAAAGTCCTGTCTGTGGACAGGGTCTCCCCACCATTTCTTTCAGGTTACCAGTCCTTAGATAAGGTGGTTGTATTCGTATTCTTCTTTCAAGCTTTATTTGTTTATTTTCACCTGGTGATCTTGCCAGTAGCACACTTCCTAAGTGCTGATTCACACTGGGGCAACGCGACTTTACAATGCAACTTGGAGACGACTTGAGCGCAACTTCAGCATTACTTGGAGCGACTTCCAAATGCGACTTCAAGAAGCCTCCAGGACAGGTGACTTTGCCAGTGGCCAATCACATAATAATCTACTCTGTGGGAGGGAGGGGTTTGCCTTAGAAAAATATTTTCACTTCCTGGAAAGTTGCTTCAGTTAAAACAGGGGAGCCGACTTCCATTGAAATCAATGAGTGAAAGTCGCCTTAAAGTCGTACAAGAACCTTTCCTGAAGTCAGAGCGACTTCAGTAGTGTGCATTAAGACGGCTCTCATTCACTTCCCTGTAAAATTTGTCATGTTGCGCGACTTGGGGTAACACAAGTCGCGGTAGTGTGAACCTGCTCTTAAAGTGGAGCTCCACCCTCTTTTTCAACTTTAAAGCATTTGTTTTCATACTGCCCCCTTAAATTGAATTGGTGTGTCTTTTTTTTTTATTTGAAAAACTCACTGTGCTGTGCAGATGAGTTTATTTTTCTCGGCCGCGGCATTGCCCCGTCAATGAGTGCTGCGTTGCCTCCTGGGAGATGTTTGTCATCAACCCCAGGAGGTCCTGGCCGCGTAGCATCGCATGATTTCCCCCCCCCCCCCCCGCGAATGAAAAAAAAAAAAAACACCGTCGCCGCGGGTTAAACATTGTGCAGTGACTGACACAGACAGACTACAGTGCCCGAGTGGAGCAGGTAGTGGCTTGGCGGGGGTGGGGGAGAGTGCAAGCTGCTCCCCTGTCAGTCGGCACATCTGGGATCGGCGCGGCGCAATGATCCTCTTCTCTCATGTCATGTCTCTGATAAGTGTAGGGCAGCGGCCGTCAGCCGAGCAGAGAAGCCGCCTCCCCCTTCTCCTTTATGTCTATACAGTGCTGTGCATGCAGGAGAAGGGTGGAGGCGGCTTCTCTGCTCGGCTGACGGCCGCTGCCCTACACTTATCAGACATGACATGAGAGAAGAGGATCATTGCGCCGCGCCGATCCCAGATGTGCCGACTGACAGGGGAGCAGCTTGCACTCTCCCCCACCCCCGCCAAGCCACTAAGTCCCCCCCACCCCCGCCAAGCCACTAAGTCCCCCCCACCCCCGCCAAGCCACTAAGTCCCCCCCACCCCCGCCAAGCCTCTACCTCGGGCTCTCTGACTGATACATTGTGGGTCTAAATGGGGGGGTCTGTATTGTAGCAAGGGGGGTTTGTATTGTAGGGGGGTCTTCACTGTAGCGGGGGTCTGTATTGTAGGAAGGGGGGTCTGTATTGTAGGAAGGGGGGTCTTCACTGTAGCGGGGGTCTGTATTGTAGCAAGGGGGGGGGGTTCACTGTAGCGGGGGTCTGTATTGTAGTAAGGGGGGTCTGTATTGTAGGAAGGGAGGTCTTCACTGTAGCTGGGGTCTGTATTGTAGGAAGGGGGTCTTCACTGTAGTGGGGGTCTGTATTGTAGGAAGGGGGGGCTGTACTGTAGGAAGGGGGGGTCTTTACTGTAGCGGGGGTCTGAATTGTAGGAAGGGGGGTCTGAATTGTAGGAAGGGGGGTCATGTATTGTAGGAAGGGGGGTCTTCACTGTAGTGGGGGTCTGTATTGTAGGAAGGGGGGTCTGTACTGTAGAGGGGTCTGAGTAACAATTAGGGGGCCCAGAACTGTTAAGGGGGGTGCCTGTGTAACATACAGGCGTCTAGAGGTGCAGGGTGCTGTGTAATGTAAAGGGGTCCAAAGGTGCAGGGTGCTGTGTAATGTAAAGGGGTCCAGTGATGCAGGGTGCAGTGTAATGTAAAGGGGGTCCAGAGGTGCAGGGTGCAGTGTAACGTAAAGGGATCCAGAGTGCTGTGTAATGTAAAGGGGTCCAGAGGTACAAGGGCTGTGTAATGTGCTGGGGCGATGCGATTTGGTGGCAGTGTGATGTGATGTGCTGGGGCGATGTGATGCAATTTGGCAAGGGGGGGGGGGGTGCTGCGATGGAGGAGATGTGATTTCGCGGGGGCAATGCGATGTGCTGGCTGGGGCGATGCAATTTTGTGGGTATTGTGATGCAATTGGGCGGGGGGTCTATGCGATGTGGGAATATTTACTAAATGTTGTGCTGCGATCGGTGCGGTGTGCTGTGCTGCGATCGGTGCGGTGTGCTGTGCTGCGATCGGTGCATTGTGCTGTGCTGTGATCGGTAAGCTGTGATCGGTGCGCTGTGATCGGTGCGCTGTGATCGGTGCGCTGTGCTGTGCTGTGATCGGTGTGTTGTGCTGTGCTGTGATCGGTGTGCTGTGATCGGTGCGCTGTGATCGGTGCGCTGTGCTCGGTGCGCTGTGATCGGTGCACTGTGCTGTGATCATTGCGCTGTGAGGTGTGCTGTGATCGTCGCACTGTGATCGTCGCGCTGTGATCGGTGTGCTGTGATCGGGGCGTTGTGGTGCGCTGTGATCGGTGCGCTGTGATCGGTGTGGTGTGCGGTGCAGATATATCTACATAACAAATTATTTAGTATATTTCCTGGTTCCTGGAAGGAGGAGGGGAGGAGAGATTTTGCTATTGAAACCTGATCTGTAACATATTACATTGCTTGTGCAGCACTGAGCATGTGCGAGATATGCAAAGCTGAAATCCAGGAAGTCATACAGTCTGGCTTCATGGATTCCCACACTTAAGATGGCCACGGTCAATTCCTGTTTTATAAAGTATCTAAATGCTATAACAACCTAACAAAACGGACCTCAGTTTACAGACTACCTTTACTAGAATACATTAAGCTTGTGTATTACAGGGGTATTTATATTTAAAAAGTGAAATTGTGGCCGGAACTCCACTTTAAGGTGACAATAACTTGAAACATTGTATTGAGACAAAAGAAACAAACAGGACAGGATTCTGGCCCTCTCCTCTTATTCATAACAGAGGGGTATGGTTCTGTATTTCTCAGCTAGCTGGCAACAATGTATTTAAAGTCAGTACAGGCAGGGAATCCCCTTCTATTCCTTCATAGCCCAACCTGGAGGTGAATCGTCCACAAACTAGTTTCTCCTACGTACAGAGAGTGATCAAGCTGCACCAGTCCACATCATGCACGAAGCTCTGCATACCACTTTGGATTGGTACACGGGTTCTTCTTATTGTCCAACCAGGCAAGATCTCTAGTCGAGATGTAATGAACTAAAGGACACCTTCCACTGTGCTGCAGATCCAGAGATCTGCATCTTCATAGTGTCAAGTCCTGTCACTTATTTGTCCCGTGCCCACAGCTCTGCATCGCCCCAGTGGTTGCCAAGATCACTTTACACATATTTTCAACCAACAAAATATGAGCTTGCAACTGGCATGCTAGAGACACAGATCTCTGAGAATGCATGTAAAGTAAAATTAAACTTTAAAGTTAAAGGGTCACTAAAGGAAAACATTTTTTTTAGCTAAAAAGCTTCCTTTACCTTAATGCATTGCTGTTTTTATGTTCTCATTGTTCGTTTTTGCTTTGAAGTTACTGAAATTCTGCTCTGATCTCGACACTTCTTGGTTGTCTGGCTCCTTATGAAAAATCTCATGGCAGCTTTTCACTGTGGTCCAAGTTGTGTGTCTAAAACTCCTCAGAACCAATCAGATTCATTTTAAAAACAAAACACTGCCCTGGGATTCAATTTAACCACTTTCTAACCGCGCTATAGCAGAAATACTGCTACAGCGCAATCCTGTTATTTTGGGACGACGTCCCTGGGACGTCGTCCCGATTTGCGGTGATTGCGTGCCCCCTTCGACGTGCACGCGAAATTTTTTGTGTTCGCCGGTCGGCGGGACCCGACGCAACACGGATCACGGTGAAGAGCCAATGATAGCGGCTCTTCACCACCTGATCGCTCCCTCCAATGAGGGAGCAGTCAAATGTAAACAAAAAAAAAGGTCAATCTGAGGTTATCTCTTCTCTCCTCACACCGATACAGCGTGTGAGGAGAGAAGTGATTTTACAAGTGAGTGCATCTATATATTATGCCCAGCAGTGCCTAGCAGTGCCACTACACTACCCATCAGTGCCCCTACAGTCCCCATCTGTGCCACCAGTGCCACTACAGTCCCCACCAGTGCCACTAAAGTCCCTACCAGTGCCACTAAAGTCCCCATCAGTGCCACTACAGTCCCCACCAGTGCCACCTCTGCCACTTCAGTGCCCATTGGTGCAGTATACATTTTAGGCCAAATTTATGAGAAAAAAATACTTTCTTGCAAAATGTTATGATAGAAATGAAGAAAAATTCATTTTTCTTACAAAATTTTCGTTCTTTTTTTCATTAATAGCGAAAAAACTAAAAACCGCAGAGGTGATCAAATACCACCAAAAGAAAGCTCTATTTGTGGGAAAAAAAGGACAAAAATTTCATTTGGTTATAGTGTTGTATGACTAAGTTATTGTCATTCAAAATGTGAGAGCACCGAAAGCTGAAAATTGGTCTGGTTAGGAAGGGTGTTTAAGTGCCCAGTGGTCAAGTGGTTAAAAACAAAACACTGCCCTGGATTTGTTTGTTTGTTTTTGTTCTGTTTGTCTTCTGTACTTTACATAAACACAAAACCAGTTTAAAAACCAAAGTGAAACTAGATGCATATTATATGATTGATTTTTATCTATTTTTAATCATTTTTAAAAGGAATCGGTTAACTTTTATGTCTCTATACCCTGTACAGTAATTTCAGCAAAAAAAATGTTTTTCCTTTAGTGATCCTTTAAGATTGTAATTTAGATATCTTTTTAACCTCAAATTCTTTTTTTAATTGGATCCTGGTTTTTCTTATGAAAAAAAGGCTCCTACAGCCACAATGCTCTGGGTCACCCGGCTCAAAAATGTTTAGCATCACTTCAAAAAGGAGTTCAGATATAAAAATGCAGCAGAACAAAAAAAAAACAGTGCTTAAAAAACAGCAGCCTTTTATGTAGAGCGGGTTAGAAAGAAGTACAGTATACATCTCCTGATTTCTAATGTAATCTGAAACAAATGAGCCCTACAGCATTTCCATGTTGTGTTTCACACCTGGGGAGTAGGAAGCACCTGAGCAAGCAATGTACTGCTGTCTGGAGACTTGGCTCACTTCATATTGTTGGCATCACAGCACAGGTTTGGCAGAGCCACAACTTCAGCTTTTTTATTCCCATTTCTTCTGATCTGTGTGGACTGCAGTATTCTAAGCCTGTATTTACTGCTAAGCAAACTGCATTCCTTTTACAGTGTTTTATGTAGGCGTTTCCTGGGCTGAGCAAAGAGAGGAGAAGCATTTGTAGAGGAGTTTTTGGGACATAAAAAGGCATTAAACTGCATGCATCGCAGGTTTACACTCTCTCTCATTGAGCAGCACAATTACAATGAGATTTTGCTTGCTGAGCAGAAACACTTAGGTGTGAACGGGTACAACCACTTTCAGACCGACGCCTGCAATGTACTGGCGGCCCGTGCAGGCAAAACGGTGTGGTACGTTTCTGCCTGCCTCTGGCTTAAGGCCAAGTGCATGCCCCCACCTGCTGTGATTGTAGACAACAGGAGTCTGTCAGCAAGTCCCAGCCAATCATTCATGGCCGGGACCTGCTGATCGCTTGTGTCCAATCACAGGCCAGAGCCCTGCATTGACAATCAACACAGGACTCTGTACAGAGGGAATAATCTCTCGGTTTCTTATCAAAAGCAGACATAAGAAACAGAGACAAGTTCGTAAAAGCAGTACACATTTAACCCCTTGATCACCCCTAGATGTTAACCCATTCTCAGGCAGTACCATTAGTACAGCAACATTGTACAGTATTATAACTGATCACTGTATTGGTGTCACTAGTGATGTAGGTGCCGCCCCCCACCCCCCCCCCCCCCCCCGTCAGTGCCCGCTGCACCATAAGGGTCCCATTATAAGTCGCTGATTAGTAGTGCAAGAAAAAAAAATTCTAATACAGTGGAACCTTGGATTACGAGCATAATCAGCTCCAGGAGAATACTTGTAATCCATCCAAAGCACCCCCAAATAAGTCAAATAATTTGTTCCACATTAACTTCCATGTCATGCAATACCGCATGTGGCCAGAGGTGGGGGCCGCTGGAGAGACTCGCAAATACGCAGAGACCGCTTAGCTGCATTCGGAAAGGTTTGTAAACACTCGGAAACCGAGTATTTCCAAATGGCTCTGATGCCCCAACACCTCTGGTACTTGCCACCACAGTGGATTGAATACTGCTAGTTTTGCGAGACAACACTCGCAAATAGAGTCAGGATTAAAAAAAAAAAAAAAGTATGTCGCAAAATCTACTTTGACCAAGATGTATGAATAAATAAATACATTTTTATTGGATAGATTTTATATCCGAAAGTGAAAAATATTGGGGTTTTAAATATTTTTTTTTCCATTTAGATTACAAAAAATAAGAAAACTCAGTAGTGATCAAATAGCATCAAAAGAAAGCTCTATATGTGATCAATGGGTTCTGTTACAGCATTGCATGGCCGTGCAATTACCAGTTAAAACCTTCTCAAGTACCCCATATATTGGCGCCTCTCTCAATTTATCAGGGGTCAGTGGGAGGAATGCCACCCCTCCACTTCACAGACATAAAAAAATATATAGTTTGCGTCCTGCCAATAACTCTGTAAAGTGGCATTGACCTGAAACTATGCAGGCATCAGATAAATCAGCAACAGCTCGAGGAAACCAAGGGTTCCACAGAACTCTCATTAAGAATGGCTGCCTTAAATATTTCTACAAGTAAAATTCTCTGTATACCGCCCCCCCATTGTGCCTGTTACCAACTGGTGTCATTGGCACTTGTCATCAGCCTCTAGGCAAAAATTAAATGCTGGATATTTACCTGGGTGAATTTAATTTAAATCACTAGTAAAAATTAGGGTTGCACGATACCACTTTTAGGAGGGATACTACTCGCCAATACCGATACTTTTTTTTATTGCCATGCGACAGTAGCACTAATATGCAGCACTGATGACGCATGGACTATGTCAGTTAATTTTTTTTTTTTTTTACAATTATTATTTTCAGTTTCTCTTTTTTGGGGGGGGGGGTAAGTGAGTTAGTGTGTTCATTATATTTTTTATTATTTTTACAATTTAACCTTTTAAATATATATTTTTTTTTATTGATAAGGATAATGGCACAAGTCCCAATGCAGGATATACAGTTACTGAGTAATACGCTCATATGAAATTTTTTGCTGACAAAACAAACAAAACCCACCTTCCTCCGAGCTTGTTTGTGGGCAAGTGCATCAGATTATTATTCATCTATATCTATCTATCTATCTATCTATCTATCTATCTATCTATCTCTCTATCTCTCTATCTCTATCTATCTATCTATATCTATATATATATATATATACATATACATATACATATACATATACATACACATATACACACACACACACTATAAAAGGAAAGCCCCAAGCTTAGGAGGAAACTCAAAAGGACAAAAGAAGGGTTTAGAGTAGCAACAATCTATCCATCACTAACAGTGGAGGAGCAACGCTGGGTCATCCAACCAGCTTTGCCATACAATGTTAAACTTTTTATTCGCATTGTGATGTCGATATGCCAATTGTTCCCTAAGGAGAAGAGAATTAAGATATGTAATCCATTTGGCCCTAGTAGGCACAGCTGTCGCCAACCTGAAGCGTGCTATGAGTTTCCTAGCCAGATATAACAATCTGGTTACCATAACGTACATACCTTTTGGATACATTTCAGTCCAATAGTTCATGTCTGTCCAATATCTAGTAGGCTTCGGGCAGTGCCAAATCCTGTCTAAAGTCTCCCCTATGTGCCGCACACGTTGGGGAATCTCTTCTTTCCCATTCATATAGTTGAATGGGAGTGCGATAGGACCTATGCAATATGAATAATTGGGACAGCTTGTGGGACGCAGAGACCGACACCACCGGGATTGACTCTACGGCCATATACCACAGATCTCAATTTAAAGTCCCCACGTCAGAGGCCCACTGATTTCTACACTTAAGAGAAGCAGTATTCTGTATTGAGGCAACTAGTGTTGAATAAGCCCGTAAAATACCCCCCCCTACGGTTATTCGCCCGCAAGATCTCCTGAAGAAATACAGATTTATGAACAGATAAACTTACTTGGAATTGTAACGCGTACCTGAGTTGAAGGTATTGATAGAATTGTTTCCTTGTTAAGGAGAACTCTTGACTCAGCTGGTCAAAGGGATTTAAGCACACTACCACTATATAGATGTTGAAAAAAACATATCCCTTGTCGTGCCCAGAGGGAAAACCCCTGCAGTTTAGATAGTTCCGAATAGTTGGGGTTGTTCCAAATGAGGGGGTAAATTCCAACGGTCCAGCTATAGTCTATGCCCCCTTAACTGCCTTCCAGACTTTGTGGAGCAACAATACTGTCGGAGATGACGGAGGAAAACCCGGTAGGCCCATCTCCAGATAAGACAGCCATTAAAATAGGATTGGTGTGAAGCCCTGTACACATGGCCGAGGTTCTCGGCAGAAACCAGCAAGAAGCTCGCTGGAAGCCGCATTCTGCCGAGAACCTCGGTCGTGTGTATGCTCTCAGCGAGCCCCGCCCGTCGGGAAACCCGTCGAGCAAATAGAGAGCAGGTTCTCTATTTGCTGGACGGCCCCTCGGGATGAATGGCTGGTTGCCTTTCCCAACGGGCGGGTCGCGAATCTGACGGCCGGCAGAGAACCTTGACTGGCGGAACGATGTGTTCTGCCTGTCGAGGTTCTCTGCCGTGTGTACGGGGCCTTAGTCACCAATTGAACTATTGGATAATCCAAGTCACGAAGATCCCATCCTGTAAGTTGCTGCAGCTGTTCTGCTAGAAAGTACATCTTGGGGTGTGGTAACCTTTTACATATTTATTTTTTATCAGCCCTGTGGGGGGGGCTTTGGTGAGATGTCCCTGACATCTCCCTTTTGAGACAGAGAAAGGGATAGTCCCTTTCTCTGCAGCCTCAGCTCCACTGGAAATGAATGGACAGGAGACAGGCTCCTCTCCATTCATAAACTAAAGCATCGTAAACACAGTTTATGGTGCTCAGTTATGAATGGACAGAATCAGTGACTTATTTGGAGAAGGAAATAAATGTGAAAAGTGTGGCGTGCATTTGTAGCCAGCCCCCTTTACTCGGATATCTCTAACTAAAATCTAGTGGAACCAATTGCCTTCAGAAGTCACCTAATTAATACAGTGCACCTGTGTGTAATTTAATCTCATAAATATAGCTGTTCTGTGACGCCCTCAGGAGGTTTGTTAGAGAACCTTAGCAAACAGACAGCATCATAAAGGCCAAGTAACCCACCAGACAGGTCAGGGATAAAGTTGTGGAGAAGTTTAAAGCAGTGTTAGGTTATAAAAAAAATATCCCAAGCTTTGAACATCTCACGGAGCGCTGTTCAATACATCATCTGAAAATGGAAAGAGTATGGCACAACTGCAAACCTACGAAGACATGGCCGTCAACCTAACCAGACAGGCCAGGCAAAGAGCATTCATCAGAGAAGCAGCCCATGGTAACTCTGGAGTAGCTGCAGAGATCCACAGCTCAGGTGGAAGAATCTGTCCAAAGGGCAACCATTAGTCCTGCATTCCACAAAGCTGGCCTTAATGGAAGACTGTCATTTTCCTTCCACTTCACAATTATGTGCTATTTTGTGTTGGTCTATCACATAAAATCCTAATAAAATACATTTAAATTTTTGGTTGTAAGATGACAAAAATTTTGAAAATTTCAAGGGGCATGAATACTTTTTCAATGCACTGTAACGGTCATTCTCCCACAGGCTGGGGCTCCATACAAGATCTCAACTCGTGGAGTTTCAATGATCATGAGAACAGGGAGGAGTCAGTCCAGAACTACACAGGAGAATCTTGTCAATGATCTGAAGGCAGCTGGGACCATAGTCACCAAGAAAACAATTGGTAACACTACGCCGTGAAGGACTGAAAACTTGCAGCGCCCGCAGGTCCCACTGCTCAAGAAAGCACATGTATAATGCCGTCTGACATTTGCTAATGAACATCCGTACGATTCAAAGGAGAACTTGCTGCCTATGATCCCATTGTCAAACATGGAGGTGTTTTTCTGCTTAGGGGACAGGACAACCTTGCAGCATCAAAGGGACAATAGTCGGGCCATGTACTGCGAAAACTTGGGTGAGAACCTCCTTCCCTCAGCCAGGGCATTGAAACAGGTGGGGGATGGGTATTCCAGCATGACAATGACCCTAAACAAATGGCCAAGGCAACAAAGGAGTGGCTCAAGAAGACGCACATTAAGGTCATGGAGTGGCCTAGCCAGTCTCCAGATCTTAATTCCATAGAAAAGAGGTGAAGGAAGCTGAAGGTTCGAGTTGCCAAACTCAAGCCTTGGAACCTTAAAGTGCAACTCCATCTTTACAGAAAAATCTGTAAGGTGAATTTACATATTTATGCCCCGCCCCCCAGTCCCGCTGCACTGGAGCGCGGTAATATCCCAATATGAGCCTTGGTATAGCGACTTCAACAGTCCAAGGCTTAGATATCCCCTCGGCTTTCTCTCTTCTCCATCCGCTGTTGGGTTGGGCTACGCGGGTTCTGATTTAGGTGGTACATAAAAAGAGGATTCAAATTGGTCGTTGCCGCCGATGTGATGGCGCCAACCAATTAGAATGCTCATATCCCTCCTGCCGGGGTATGTTATGGAGATTGAGCTGCATGGGGGAACTGAAAGCCCTGGACCAGTGATGCAGATATACCAGGGCTTATACCGGGATATCGCCACCCTCTAGGTCAGCGGGACTGGGGGGGGGGGGGGGGGGGTTGAGTAGGGGGTCCTGTCTAAGTTCACCTTACCGATTTTTCTGTAAAGGTGAACTTGGAGAGGATCTGCAAAGAGGAGTGGGACAAAATCCCTCCGGAGATGTGTGCAAACCTGGTGGCCAACTACAACATGTGACCTCTGTGATTGCCACCAAGTCATGTTTTGCAAAGGGGTTAAATTCTTATTTCACTCATTAAAATGCAAATCAATTTATAACTTTTTGACCAAATATTTTTTTTGTTAGTGGGCAAATGTACAAAATCACCAGGGGGATTAAATACTTTTCCCCCACTCTCTCTATGTTCCACATATAGTGGCAATAGGTAACCAGATTCAGGATTAGACTATTCAGCAACAGGAATAAAAATAGGACTGGCCCATTACATAATCCTTGCTGCTAGAATTGCAATTGTGAGACGTTGGAATCAGTTGATGGTACAATTTGATTGTTAAACAAAAATATAATTGGATTATGGATTAGAGATAAACGTGCATGTATTCTTCAAAATAACCAAACTAAAATCAACAAAACATGGGACCCTTGGATTCACGATTTGTTGGACTAGCGAGGCCTCAGAAGCACCTTCCTTTTTGCTCTTCTCTCTAATCTTTTTTTCTCCATTCTTATATGTGCAGCAATAATACCTGCCGATTATACACTGCTCAAAAAAAAAATGAAAAAGAACACTTTTGAAAACATATTGGATCTCAACGGGAAAAAATCTCATGCTGGATATCTATACTGATATGGACTGGGTAATGTGTTAGGAATTAACCACTTAATCACCGCCCTATAGCCGAAATACGGCTATAGGGCGGTTCCTGTACTCTAACAGGACGTCCATGGACGTCCTTCGTTAGAGTCAGGTGTGCGCGCCCAACCGGGCGCGCACACGCGATCACCGGTGCTCACCGGGTCCACGGGACCCGCAGCACCGATGATCGCGGTAAGGAGCCAATGGCGGCGGCTCCTTACCACGTGATCGCGCCGTCCAATGACGGCGCGACCACGTGTGTAAACAAATCTGACGTGCGTCAGATCCGCGCGCCCGAGCGGGCGCGCACACGCGGTCACGGCGCTCGGCGGGTCCACGGGACCCGCAGCGTCAGTGATCTCGGTAAGGAGCCAATGGTGGCGGCTCCTTACCACGTGATCGCGCCGTCCAGATCACATGTAAACAAACCGCGTCACTTGCTGACGCCGGTTCTTCCCTCCTCTCGCTGTACCGATCGGTACAGCGTGAGAGGAGAGCGCGGATGGCTGCAGCAGTGTGGGATGGATCTGTGACTATTGCAGTCACAGATCCATCCATCCCTGCTCAGCCATCCCTGCATTAACTCCTTCCTCCCCTGCGCAAAACTCTGCATACCCCCCCCAATACTCTGCATACCCCCCCCCCAATACTCTGCATAACCCCCCCCAATACTCTGCATACCCCCCCCCCAATACTCTGCATACCCCCCCCCCAATACTCTGCATACCCCCCCCCCAATACTCCGCAATACTCCGCAATACTCCGCAATACTCCGCAATACTCCGCAATACTCCGCAATACCCCGCAATACCCCGCAGTACTCCGCAGTACCCCGCAATACTCCGCAGTACCCCGCAATACTCTGCAATACTCCGCAGTACTCCGCAGTACCCCGCAATACTCCGCAGTACCCCGCAATACTCCGCAGTACCCCGCAATACTCCGCAGTACCCCGCAATACTCCGCAGTACCCCGCAATACTCCGCAGTACCCCGCAATACTCCGCAGTACCCCGCAATACCCCGCAATACTCCCAATACTCCGCAATACTCCGCAATACTCCCAATACTCCGCAATACCCCGCAATACCCCGCAATACTCCGCAATACCCCGCAATCCGCAGTACCCCCAATACTCCGCAATACTCCGCAGTACCCCGCAATACTCCGCAATACTCCGCAGTACCCCGCAATACTCCGCAGTACCCCGCAATACTCCGCAGTACCCCGCAATACTCCGCAGTACCCCGCAATACTCCGCAGTACCCCGCAATACCCCGCAATACTCCGCAATACCCCGCAATACCCCGCAATACCCCGCAATACTCCGCAGTACCCCGCAATACTCCGCAGTACCCCGCAATACTCCGCAATACCCCGTACCCCGCAATACTCTCCGCAGTACCCCGCAATACTCCGCAACCCCGCAATACTCCGCAGTACCCCGCGCAATACTCCCAGTACCCCCGCGCAATACTCCGCAGTACCCCGCAATACTCCGCAATACTCCGCAGTACCCCGCGCAATACTCCGCAGTACCCCGCGCAATACTCCGCAGTACCCCGCGCAATACTCCGCAGTACCCCGCGCAATACTCCCCCGCGCAATACTCCCCCGCGCAATACTCCCCCGCGCAATACTCCCCCGCGCAATACTCCCCCGCGCAATACTCCCCCGCGCAATACTCCCCCGCGCAATACTCCCCCGCGCAATACTCCCCCGCGCAATACTCCCCCGCGCAATACTCCCCCGCGCAATACTCCCCCGCGCAATACTCCCCCGCGCAATACTCCCCCGCGCAATACTCCCCCGCGCAATACTCCCCCGCGCAATACTCCCCCGCAATACTCCCCCGCGCAATTTTTTTTTTTAGGCTTCCCAGCCTAGAGGGGAGATGTGGGGTCTTATTGACCCCATATCTCACTGTAAAGAGGACCTGTCATGCTATATTCCTATTACAAGGGATGTTTACATTCCTTGTAATAGGAATAAAAGTAACCAAAACATTTATTTTTGGGGAAAAAGGTGTCAAACTAAAATAAATAAAGTAAAATGAACAATAAAAAAATAAAAAAAAAATTACAGCGCCCCTGTACCCGTGTGCTCGTATACAGACGCGACCGCACACGTAAGTCCCGCCCACATATGAAAACGGTGTTCAAACCACACATGTGAGGTATCGCTGCGAACGTTAGAGCGAGAGCAATAATTTTGGCCCTAGACCTCCTCTCCAACTAAAAAGATGTAACCAGGAAAAACATTTAAAGCGTCGCCTATGGGGATTTTTAAGTCGCGTAGTTTGGCGCCATTCCACAAGCGTGTGCAATATTGAAGGGTGACATGTTGGGTATCTATTTACTCGGCGTAACTTCATCTTTCATATTATGCAAAAACATTGGGCTAACTTTACTGTTTTTTTTTTTTTTAAGCACAAAACTGTTTTGTTTCCAAAAAAAAACGCGTTCGAAAAATTGCTGTGCAAATACAATGCGAGATAAAAAGTTGTAACGGCCGCCATTGTATTCTCTAGGGTCTTTGCTAAAAAAGCATATATAATGTTTTGGGGTTCTATGTAATTTTCTAGCAAATAAATGATGATTTTTCCATGTAGGAGAGAAATGTCAGAATTGGTCTGGGTGTTCCAGAACGCCTGATGGTGCTCCCTGCATGTTGGGCCTCTGTATGTGGCCACGCTGTGTAAAAGTCTCACACATGGGGTATCGCCATACTCGGGAGGAATAGCAGAATGTGTTTTGGGGTGTAATTTGTGGTATGCATATGCTGTGTGTGAGAAATAACCTAATATGAACATTTTGTGGAAAAAAAATTAAAATAAAAAAATCTTGATTTTGCAAAGAATTGTGGGGAAAAAATGACAACTTCAAAAAACTCACGATGCCTCTTTCTGAATACCTTGGAATGTCTTCTTTCCAAAAAGGGGTCATTTGGGGGGTATTTGTACTTTTCTGGCATGTTAGGGTCTCAAGAAATGAGAGAGGCTGTCAGTACATCAGATGTGATCAAATTGATCAATTTTCAGTAATTGGTACCATAGCTTGTAGACCCCATAACTTTCACCCAGACTAAATATTATCCAATTTTTTTTTTTTTTGTTACCAAAGATATGTAGCAGTATACATTTTAGGCCAAATTTATGAAGAAAAAATTACTTTTTTGCAAAATTTTATAATAGAAATGAAGAAAAATTCATTTTTTTACAAAATTTACGTTCTTTTTTCATTTATAGCGAAAAAAATAAAAACCGCAGAGGTGATCAAATACCACCAAAAGAAAGCTCTATTTGTGGGAAAAAAAGGACAAAAATTTCATTTGGTTACAGTGTTGTATGACTGAGTTATTGCCATTCAAACTGTGAGAGCACCGAAAGCTGAAAATTGGTCTGGTTATTAAGGGGGTTTAAGTGCCCAGTGGTCAAGTGGTTAAAGGACGGCACATCATTTGATAAAAATGAAAATAATCCACCTACAGAGGGCTGAATTCAAAGACACTCTGAAAATCTAAGTGAAAAAATTATGCAGCAAGCTAGTCCATTTTGCTGAAATTTCATTGCAACAACTCAAAATGGTCCTCAGTAGTTTGTATGGCCCCCGATGTGCTTGTATGCATGCCTGACAACATCACGGCATGCTCCTAATGAGACGACGGATGGTGTCCTGGGGTATTTTCTAGAGGTAGGCCGATATATGGCCGTTTTGGAGAAATCGGCATCGGCCGATTTTTCTCCAAATTAGGCCGATATTTTTCATGGCGCTAGCGCTGCCACGGCTCCGGAGCTAGGCCGAGGCTGCGGCCTTTCCTGATGCTGTGACCGCAGCGGCAATCCGCGGATTGCCGCCGCGGTCACAGCATCAGGAAAGGCCGCGGCTTCGGCCTAGCTCCGGAGCCGGACATCTTGGTACACCCAGCGTTGTCGGCGGCTGCCGATTGGCTGTTACAGGCATCAGTAGAGAGCAGCGAGCGGGCCCCTCCTCCTCTGTGGGTGTATACAGAGATGAGGGGCCCGCTCGCTGCTATCTACTGACGCCTGTAAGAGCCAATCGGCGGCCGCCGCTGCCGACATTCTACACCCCAGAATGTTACTGGCCCGCTCTGCATTCTGGGGTTTGTAGGCAGAGGCCGGGCGTGCAGCACATCAGGGGACTTTTATTTTTTACAGTGTAGAATGTCGGCAGCGGCGGCCGCCGATTGGCTGTTGCAGACAGGGGTGGTTGGCACAGGTGGTGCACCGGTTGGCGATGCACTGAGGTGATTGCACTGGTGGGCATTGATGAGGTGGCACTGGTGGTGGACACTGATGGGCTGCACTGGTGGGCATTGATGAGGTGGCACTGGTGGTGGACACTGATGGGTTGCACTGGTGGGCATTGAGGTGGCACTGGTGGTGGACACTGATGGGCTGCACTGGTGGGCATTGATGAGGTGGCACTGGTGGTGGACACTGATGGGCTGCACTGGTGGGCATTGGTGAGGTGGCACTGGTGGTGGACACTGATGGGCTGCACTGGTGGGCATTGATGAGGTGGCACTGGTGGTGGACACTGATGGGCATTGATGAGGTGGCACTGGTGGGCATTGATGAGGTGGCACTGGTGGTGGACACTGGTGGGCATTGATGAGGTGGACACTGGTGGGCTACACTGGTGGGCATTGATGAGGTGGCACTGGTGGTGGACACTGATGGGCTACACTACAGGCTGCACCCCACCTCTCCACCCTAAACAATTATCTCCTCCCCACCTCTCCACCCTAGGTTTTTTGAGTCGAGGAGAAAAAAAAAATCTGCCTAAAATATCGGCAACACATATCGGCCATCGGCCGCCCCGATTTCCAAATATCGGCATCGGCCAGAGAAAAACCCATATCGGTCGACCTCTAGTATTTCCTCCCAGATCTGGACCAGAGCATCACTGAGCTCCTGAACAGACCGAGGTGCAACCTGGCGGCACCGGATGGACCGAAACATATTTGTCCCAGAGGTGTTCTTTTAGATTTAGGTCAGGTGATCGTGGGGGCCATTCAATGGTATAAATGTCTTCACCCTCCAGGAACTGGCTGCATTCTCTCGCCACATGAGGCCGGCATTGTCGTGCACCAGAAGGAACCCAGGACCCACCCCACCAGTGTAGGGTCTGACAATGGGTCCAAGAATTTCATCCCTATACCTAATGGCAGTCAGGGTGCCCCTGTGTAGCCTGTAGAGTTCTGTGTGTCCCTCCATGGATATGCCTCCCCAGACCATCACTGACCCACCAAACCGGTCATGCTGAACGATGTTAAAGGCAGCATAAAGTTCTCCGCGGCTTCTCCAGACCCTTTCACGTCTGTCACATAAGCGCAGGGTGAACCTGCTCTAATCTGTGAAAAGCATGGGGCACCAGTGGCAAAACTGCCAATTCTGGTGTTTAATGGAAAATGCCAATTGAACTCCAGTGTCTTGCAGTGAGCACAGAGCACCACACTAGAGGATGTCGGGCCCTCAGGCCACCCCCATGAAGTCTGTTTCTGATGTTTGGTCAGAGACATTCACACCAGTGGCCTGCTGGAGGTCATTTTATAGGGCTCTGGCCGTGCTTATCCTGTTCCTCCTTGCACAAAGGAGCAGATACCGGTCCTGCTGATGGGTTAAGGATTTTCTACGGCACTGTAAAGCTCTCCTAGAGTAACTGACTGTCTCCTGGAATCTCCTCCATGCTCTTGAGACTGTGCTGGGAGACATGGCAAACCTTCTGGCAATGACATGCATTGATGTGCCATCCTGGAGGAGTTGGACTGTCTGTGCAAACCAAATGCAAAACTAATGAAAAACAGTCAGAAAAGATGAGTAGGAAAAAAAAATGTCAGACACCTCCAAACATTCCTGTTTTGGAGGTCGTCTCATTGTTGCCTATCTAGTGCACCTGTTCATTTCAATTAACAGCAAAGCAGCTAAAACTGATTAACAACCCCCTCTGTATATACCCCTCTCCCTCTGCTACTTAACTGACCAGATCAATATCCCAGGAGTTCTGATTCAAAAGTGTTCCTTTAATTATTTTGAGCAGTGTATATTGAAACTTCTACCAATCTTCGCTATAAATTAGGTTTACTGAACGTAAAGCAAAACTAGATTATATTTCTAGCTATTATATTTTAAAAGCTCTGTTTTTATTATGGTTTGGAATAGGGTTGTCCCGATACCACTTTTTTAAGACCGAGTACAAGTACCGATACTTTTTTTCAAGTACTCGCCAATACCGAATACCGATACTTTTTTTTTTTAATGTCACGTGACAGTGGCTTTTTTTGTTTTGTTTTTATTTTTTACAGTGGCTTTTTTTTTTTTTTAGAGGGGGGGGGGTAGTGGATTGTCAGTGTGTTTTTAAATGTTTTATTACTATTTACATTTTATTTTTTTATTATTTTAATTTATTGCAATTTTTTTTATAATCAGCCCTGTTGGGGGGGCTTTGTTGAGATATCAGGGGTCTTAACAGACCTCCGACATCTCCCTTTTGAGACAGAGAAAGGTACTAGGGAAACAGATTCCCCTGTCCCTTTCTCACCAGCCTCAGCTGCGCTGAAAATGAATGGAGAGAAGACAGCGTCTTCTCTTCATTCATAAACTGAAACATTGTAATCACAGTTTACGATGTTTCAGTTCTGTGAATGGACAGACTCATCGCTGACTCCGTTCTCCGATCAGTCTGGAGATCTCCACTAAGCCGACGGATGACAAGCTCCTCTCTGCTCACTGAGCGGGGAGGGGCTTGTCGGGCACCGCTGTCTCCTATGGAGCGATCTGATGAAAACGGACAGCATATCCGTTTTCATCAGATCTTACCCGATCCCATATGACGGGTATGGACGTGGCCCCTATACGTCTGTTTTTAGCGGATCGGATCAGGTCGGATGTCAGCGGACATATCTCCGCTGACATCCGACGCTCCATAGGGATGCATGAAGCGGCCGTTCAAGTCCGCCGTCAAAACTGACAGGCGGACCCGAACGATCCGTCCGTGTGAATGAGGCCTAACCAGCACTACAGGTGCCCAAGAAAAAACTCCACTGATCAGTTAGAGTTGGGTAAACTTTATCCAAGAGATGGCATTTCATATTCTACATAAACAGTACTTGGAGCGACTGATTTTATATTGCAATCTGTTTATTTAAGTAAGACAGAAGTCTTCCATCAGGAAAAAATGACTAACCGTTGGGCACTATTTATAAAAGAACAGAACAATGGGTGTAGACATACAGAATAAATAGAAATGCAAGCTCAACATAAAAGATTTCTGTATTAACATAATAGAAGTTCCAAACTAGGGTTGTCCCGATACCGATACTAGTATCGGTATCGGTACCAAGCCTTTGCCCGAGTACTTGTACTCGGGCAAATGCTCTCGATGCTTGTCCTGTGTCCTCCTCCAGCCCCCCTCCGTTTTGCTGCAGTCTTTCTCCCTCTGTGCCCCCCTGCTGGGTTTTCCTTCTCCTCCGTGTCCCCCACTGTTTCCTTCTCCCTCCGTGTCCCCCGCCGCTGTTGCCTTCTCTCCTCCGTGTCCCCCGCCGATGTTGCCTTCTCTCCTCCGTGTCCCCCGCCGCTTTTTCCTTCTCTCCTCAGTGTCCCCCGCCGCTGTTTCCTTCTCTCCTCCATGTCCCCCCTCCCGCCACCATCCGTTGCTTCTCCGGGCTCTCCCTTGCCATCGGAGAAACTATCCACAGGCATCGAATGGAAAGCATAGAGTAGACTGGTGACCAGTCATCTCTATGATCGTCGGAGGCCGGGGCGCGATGTTATGACGTCACGCCCGGGCACTGGAATGTAAACACAGCCGCGATCGCGGCTGAAAGCATTAGATCTGTGAATTTTTTTTCACAATCTAATGCTTTCCAGCCTGGAGGAGAGATGTGGGGTCTTATTGACCCCGCATCTCTCCATAAAGAGTACCTGTCACGAACCATTCCTATTACAACGGATGTTTACATTCCTTGTAATAGGAATAAAAGTGATAAAAAAAAGTGACAAAAAAAAAAAAAAAAAAAAAGTGTAAAAATAAAATAAATAATAATAAAAAAAAAATTAAACGCCCCTATCCCCGGTAGCTCGCGCTCAGAAGCGAACACACACAAGTCCCACCCACATATGTAAACGCCGTTCAAACCACACGTGAGGTATCGCCGCGTGCGTTAGAGCGCTAGCAACATTTCCAGCACTAGACCTCCTCTAACTCTAAATTTGTAACTTGTAAAAAAAAAATAAAAAAAATAATAAAGGGCTAACTTTACTGTTTCGTTATTTTTTTAATTCATGAAACCGTTTTTTTTCCCCCCAAAAAAAGGCGTTTAAAAAATTATTGCGCAAATACCGTGCGAGATAAAAAGTTGCAATGACCGGCATTTTATTCCCTAGGGTTCACAGATATATAAAAATGTCCCTATGTGTGCATGGTCACTAAAAGACAGGAAACATGTTGGTAAAATTGTCAGGTAAAAAGAGAAACGCCTAAGGCCCCTTTCACACTGGGGCGGGAGGTGCGGTTAGCGGTGCTTTACTGCTAATTCTGCGATGCTATTCGGCCGCTAGCAGGCCGATTTTACCCCCGCTAGCAGCCGAGAAAGTCCCATTGATTTCAATGGGCAGAAGTGGTAAAAAGGAGCGGTAATACACACCGCTCCAAAGATGTGGCTAGCAGGACTTTTTTTTTTTTACCACCCTGCAAGCGCACCGCTCCAGTGTGAAAGCCCTCAGGGCTTTCACACTGGAGAGACAGCAGCGGCTGTTTAGGGTCGGTTTTCAGGCGCTATTTTTAGCACAATAGCCCCTGCAAACAGCTCTAGTGTGAAAGGGGTCTAAAAAACAAAACTAATGTAGCACCACATTAAAAACTGCTAAGCTACAATATATTAAATATTTTTTTAGATGCACTTTAAAATTGAGGCACAATTAAAGCCAAAACTTTTGATAGAAGTATCTACAGTGAGAGGAAAAAAAGGTATTTGATCCCCTTCTGATTTTGTACGTTTGTAAAGAAATGATCAGTCTAATTTTAATGGTAGTTTTATTTTTAACAGTGAGACAGAATAACAAATATCCAGAAAAATGCATTTAAAAAAAGTTATAAATTGATTTGCATTTTAAATGAGTGAATTAAGTATTTGATCCCCTATCAGCAAAATTTCTGGTTTCCAGGTGTCTTCTATACAGGTAACAAGCTGAGATTAGGAGCACTCTCAAGGGGAGTGCTCCTAATCTCAGCTTGTTACCTGTATAAAAGACATCTGTCCACAGAAGCAGATTCCAATCTCTCCACCATTTTTTTTTTCTATTGAAAAGCCTGTGGCGTGCAAAACACAACCCAAAAACTCCACCCGGTGCAGAAAAAATGTGGACACACAAAGAGGTGCAACAAAAAAATGAGGGGTGCAAACGTCAAATGGCCCTCCGAAAAGGGCCCAACCCTGATCCCCCGGGCGTTAGGCTCCTGACAGGGACTAAGGTAATCTGTGGTCCATGCAGCCGAAGCGGACATGGACCCAACATCCTTGGAGGGTCTGCCGAAACAGAACCCTCCTCGGTGAGGCTCCCCTAAAGGGAGACCCCATGAGAGCAGGCGAACTTAGCCAGAAGGCCATGTCCACCTACTCCCAAGACGTTCAGGGCTGGCCCGAGTACCGGCACCCTACTCATCACACAAAGTGCAGTGCACCAAGAGAAAAAAAAAAAAAAAAAAGACGTAATGTGACACAAAATAAAAAAGAAAGTGGGGGAGAAGGAAGGTGGGAGAGGCGAGTAGAAAGTGACCAACGTGTAATACGTTGGCCAGCCCTCCGGCCAGGAAACAACATTTCCCCTGGTCCTAGCCAAAAGGATCGGCCATAGAGGCAGGTGTTACACCTTTTTATGGTGTATGTGGAGATAAGAACAGATACTACACTTGATCTTAGCCAAAAGGCCGAGAAGCAATCTCTCCACCATGGCCAAGACCAATTAGCTGCCCAAGGATGTCAAGTACAAGATTGTAGACCTACACAAGGCTAGAATGGGCTACAAGACCGTCTCCAAGCAGCATGGTGAGAGGGTGACAATAGTTGCTGCAATTATTCACAAACGGAAGCACAAAACAACTCAATCTCCCTCGATCTGGAGCTCCATACAGGATCTCACCTCGTGGAGTTTGAATGATCATGAGAATGATGAGGAATTACCCCAGAACTACACAAGAGTATCTGGTCAATGAACTCAAGGCAGCTGGGACCATAGTTACCAAGAAAACAAACACTACGCCGTGAAGGGCTAAAATCTTGCAGCGCCCGCAAGGTCTCCCTGCTCAAGAAAGCACATGTACAATCCGTCTGAATTTTGCTAATGAACATCATGCATTGCCCTCGGGCTTTCACATTGAGGATGCAGTGAAGGAGTTTTTCAGGTGGTATAGCAGCGCTATTTTTAGCGCTGTACCGCCTGAAAAACTCCTCAATGTGAAAGGGGCCTAAAGGTTGTGGAGTCTGGTCCTTGACTTGCACTGTTTTTATGTTTAACATGCCTCAACCCTGCTTCTCTCGGCCAGACATTGTATGTCGATAATACGCCTAATGTTTGCCACTTAACGTGATGCATGTCTTTTCCTTTGTCTGATTTTTTCTTTTATGTTGGAAAATGTGAAAATTTTATATAAAAAAAAAAAAAATCAGTTTTTGATAAAGGTCCTTGAGTGGGCTAGCCAATCTCCAGACCTTCATCCCATAGAAAATATGTGGAGGGAGCTGAAGGTTCGAGTTACCAAACTTCAGCTTCAAAACCTTAATGACTTGGAGAGGATCTGCAAACAGGATGTGGGACAAAATCCCTCCTGAGATGTGTGTAAACCTGATGGCCAACTACAAGAAACGTCTGACCTCCGATTGCCAACAAGGATTTTGCCACCAAGTACCAAGTCATGTTTTGCGAAGGGGTCAAGTACTTATTTCACTCAATAATAATAAATCAATTTATAACTTTTTTTAAATGCATTTTTCGGGATATTTTTGTTATTCTGTCTCACTGTTAAAATAAACCCATCATCAAAATTATAGGACTGATCATTTGTCGGTGGGCAAACGTACAAAATCAGCAGGGGATCAAATACCTTTTTTCCCCCTCACTGTATAACTCTCTACCAAAGAAAAAAATCTTTACCTGCACTTTTTTTGTGCACACTTGGTTGCAGCGCATAAGCCGTGCAGTGCACAGTCCTAATATTTGTAAGTCACTAAGGATGGGGACAGGGGCCAGGATGAAGCAACTCCAGCAGGTATGCACAGGAGTTACAGTATTCGCTAAGCCACTAATGAATGCAGAAAGATGATGTCAGAAGTAGGGGGCCGCAACCAACGATTATTTTCATAATTGATTAGTTGGCCGATTATTGTTTTGACTAATCAATTAATAACGTTAAAAAAGAAAAAAAGAAAAAAAAGGGTGGCCATACAACAATGTCTACATTGAAAAAAAAATTATAATTTTAAGAACATTCGTTCAACTTTTATTGTCAGTGGGGTTAAAGCGACGTTTCTTTTCAACCACATTGACAGGAAGTTTAGAAATAATTGAAAATTTCTTTTGACCAAGAAGTTTTCTATTATGTACGTGTGATAGGGGCGCTAAAAGAATAATTAAATAAATAGGTAAATAAGTGCAACCTATCCCAATATAGACATAAATCCTATTGCAAACTACTTGAAACACCTACAATAAATAGTGTACAATTGCATATAAAATAATGAACTAATAATTAAAACACCTGCAGTGAATTGGTGTACAATTGCATATAAATTAAATAATAATAAACAATATACAGTGAACCGTATTGTGACCATAAGTAATATTAATAAATAGTTAAGTGCTCCGTGCTCAAATATCCATGTGATAGGTTCCACCTCCACCAATGGGACACCTCAAGTGGGGATGGATGGCTCCTTACCAGATGATGTTGACCTAATGTGAAATAAGGTCAATAGAGCTTGGGTAACAACACCTTTCCCATGGGGATTCCAATGCGGTTGACAGATACTTGCAGATATCATAAAGAAAAAGGAAGAACAGCTCCCATAGTGTAAAACTATTTAATAGGATGTAAAATTGTAAATACACAGTGCCAAGTGGCCTCTTACTTGAATAAGTGCCCGTATCCCGGCACTGAGCTTGTATAATGTGGAGAGAGAACGAAAGCCGGCGTGCGTTTCACTGCTGATAGCCAGGAAACCAGAAAACCGGATGTGGATAATCAATGCGTGCCCAGGTACCGCCTCGACGTACGTTTCGATATAATCGTCATCAGGAAGCGTACCTGGCGCACGCTAAGGGCTATTGATATAGGTCTGTCAATCACCAGATGGGAGGGGCAATTCGATACAACAACAGCCTCTGTTCGGTTGTGGCAGCCATATATGAAATTGCGATATACAATCATAACACAGAAATCAAAAGCGCAATCGTACCAATTTCGATATACAATCGTGACAGCAGATTCGAAACACAAAAACAAACTCAAGTGACAAACATATCCACAGATATTATATCAAATAAAAGTCCGTAGATACAAATGAGTAATGTCTGTCTACAAACCGCAATTTAAATTAAAAACAGATATGCATATACATACAAATAAAAATGTATGAATATTTCCTGGGTAGTATCAACCTACGATCTGAATAGAAACGAACCCTTTCACATATACTGTTAGTAAGTAATTGACATATCAATTACTATATTAATAAAACCAACTAGAATTAAAATATGTAAGATATTAAAATATGTATTTTTTTAAATATAAAAATTAAATAAAATTTAAATCTTAGATTTAGATGGGCAATGCTAGACCTAAACATTTGTATTGCATTAAAATGACCCTCTTTATTCATCAGTCATATAAAGTATATAAAGCACCGGCGAGCTCAGATGGCTTGAGGCCCTGTGGCCCATCGTCCTGAGGCAGATCCTCTGGGTCTCATTCTGGGAAACCCCTAACCTTTCTTGATGGGTCCAGCTTCCATTATTGTACCCGATGCAGATCGTGCAAAAAAACTAAAAGGCAAGGAAAAAAGTTAACAAATTTAAATCTAGTGTAACCAACCAGGAATGTTTGGACACCATCAAAAAACCATTGATTAATGTTGCCATTCCAAGTTTGTTGACCTAATTTTAAGTTCTCGGGTATGTGCCCTGTAACCTCCAATATTGGAGGTTACAGGCCGCACATACCAGTACTTAAAATTAGGTAATCAATAAACATTGGAATGGCCAACATTATAAATGGTTTTTCTGATCATAGTGTGTCCAAACATTTTGATCTCTATCATAACAGGGATCCTAGTTTACTCACTTTTTATGGGATAGATCTGAATCGGGTACCAATCATTGGCGTGGAACAGACATCAAGAAAGGTTAGGGGTTTTGCCAGAATGAGACCCATGGATCCATCGCCTCAGGACGATGAGGCCACAGGGCCTCAACATCGAGCTGGACCTCAATTGTTTTTTGACTGATGAATAAAGAGGGTCTTTTTAATGCAATACAAATGTTTAGGTCTAGCATTGCCCATCTAAATCTAAGATTTAAATTTTATTTAATTTTTATATTTAAAAAAATACATATTTTAATATCTTACATATTTTAATTCTAGTTGGTTTTATTAATATAGTAATTGATATGTCAATTACTTACTAACAGTATATGTGAAAGGGTTCGTTTCTATTCAGATCGTAGGTTGATACTACCCAGGAAATATTCATACATTTTTATTTGTATGTATATGCATATCTGTTTTTAATTTAAATTGCGGTTTGTAGACAGACATTACTCATTTGTATCTACGGACTTTTATTTGATATAATATCTGTGGATATGTTTGTCACTTGAGTTTGTTTTTGTGTTTCGAATCTGCTGTCACGATTGTATATCGAAATTGGTACGATTGCGCTTTTGATTTCTGTGTTATGATTGTATATCGCAATTTCATATATGGCTGCCACAACCGAACAGAGGCTGTTGTTGTATCGAATTGCCCCTCCCATCTGGTGATTGACAGACCTATATCAATAGCCCTTAGCGTGCGCCAGGTACGCTTCCTGATGACGATTATATCGAAACGTACGTCGAGGCGGTACCTGGGCACGCATTGATTATCCACATCCGGTTTTCTGGTTTCCTGGCTATCAGCAGTGAAACGCACGCCGGCTTTCGTTCTCTCTCCACATTATACAAGCTCAGTGCCGGGATACGGGCACTTATTCAAGTAAGAGGCCACTTGGCACTGTGTATTTACAATTTTACATCCTATTAAATAGTTTTACACTATGGGAGCTGTTCTTCCTTTTTCTTTATGATATCTGCAAGTATCTGTCAACCGCATTGGAATCCCCATGGGAAAGGTGTTGTTACCCAAGCTCTATTGACCTTATTTCACATTAGGTCAACATCATCTGGTAAGGAGCCATCCATCCCCACTTGAGGTGTCCCATTGGTGGAGGTGGAACCTATCACATGGATATTTGAGCACGGAGCACTTAACTATTTATTAATATTACTTATGGTCACAATACGGTTCACTGTATATTGTTTATTATTATTTAATTTATATGCAATTGTACACCAATTCACTGCAGGTGTTTTAATTATTAGTTCATTATTTTATATGCAATTGTACACTATTTATTGTAGGTGTTTCAAGTAGTTTGCAATAGGATTTATGTCTATATTGGGATAGGTTGCACTTATTTACCTATTTATTTAATTATTCTTTTAGCGCCCCTATCACACGTACATAATTGTTATAATTCAGCACATTGATTTATCTAGGGAGCAGCTTTTTTGTTAGATATTTTTTCACCCCTTCCCCACATTGGCGCGAGATTTTCCACACACTACTTTTAAAATACATTTTCAGACATTGTATGTGGTTTTTGTTCAGAAATTACATTGATTTTCACAGATGATGCAAAACTACTATGGAGACTAAGGAAGCATGGATCTATGAGCTGCTCTCCAGTTTCTGGTTAAGGCTGACGTGGAACAAAAAAAAAAAAAAAAAGAAATTACATTGATTTTAAAACTGAATGCTAAATGCAAGTGAAAATTCTTTCATTTAGCGAATGTACAAAGATCTTTCGTACTAATATAATATTAACAGTAGTGATTATTTGCTCTTTTTGTACTATAAAAAGGGCTAATTTTCAATTAACCCATTTTGTTACTGGCCGATTATTCGATTCATTTCATAATCGATTAGTTGTTTCGGCCCTACTCAGAAGACATAGCAATGATGATAAGCAGAGAGCAGGCCATCAGAGGGGACGTCAATCCAGCAGGGAAGTCTCTGGCCCCCCATGGTCATTTCTAACAAGACGTAGGGCAACGCATACTATATGACATCACGTGCCGAGTAGTGCGTCTTTTCACAAATGCCCATTCTTATGCTTTGTTTATATTGACATTTAATAAATCCACAAGTCATTTTACGGTATCATGCTATGCGGAGTGCTTTATTTTCCAAATATGACCATTTTTGTTTTCATGGCCATTACTTAAATCAGATGCTGTGGTGCAGTAGAGGAACCTGCCCATGAATGCAATTGCATATTAATCTGTTTGGGAAGGTGCAATAGGCCTCCTAAGGGGTCTAATAATACGATAATTATGAATTACAATTACATAATTTGCTTTGATTTATTAATCCCCTAAAAGGGACAGAGTCATATACTGTATTATGTTAAAAAGTTTGATTATATGTTTTGCCCTATTTTGCACATATATGATTAGGCTATACTTAGATTACATGACAATTGCATGATATTACATGACAGATGCGCGGTCGTGCGACGTGGCTCCCAAACAAAATTTACATTTTTTTTTCCATCAAATAGTGGTTTTAAGTTTTCGCGCTATAAACAAAAGAAGAGCGACAATTTTGAAAAAAATCTATATTTTTTACTATAATAAACATCCCCCAAAAAATATATAAAAAGGCCAATACGTATTCTTCTACATATTTTTGATAAAAAAATGTAACGCAATAAGCATTTATTAATTTGCACAAAAGTTATAGGGCCAGATTCAGGTACAATTGCCCTGGCGCAGAGTATCAGAGATACACTACGCCACCGTATTTTACCTGGCTCTAAGACGAATTCAGGTAGATTTCGGCCCGTAAGGTACGGCGGTGTAGTGTATTTCTCGGGGCGTGAAGCATTTAAATTAGGCGCGTCCCCGCGGTGATCGAACTTCGCATGCTCCGTTCAGAAATTTCCCACCGTGCATTGCGCGAAATTACGTCAGTTTTTTTTTTGAGTAGCGTCGTTTACGTACATTCCTATTCCCAGACGACTTGCACAAAAACAAAAAAAAAATTGAAATTCAACGCGGGAACTACGGCCATACTTAACATGGGATGTCTAACTATAGACCAGATTTTTGCTTCCCCAACTTTACGCAGCAAAAAGATGACTACAGATGCCGTAAGAGAAAGCAACGGACGATCGTAACTTCGCGGATCGCCGGAAAAAGCTAATTTGCATACCCCGACGCTGAAAACGACGCAAACTCCACCCAGCGGGCGGAAAAAGATTGCCGCGTAGATCCGACGGCGTACGAAGACGTAAGCCTGTCGCATCGAAGCCGTCGTATCATGGTTTATGGATTCAAACTTAGGATACGATGCGGGTAATTTGAAATGATTCCGGTCTAACAGGAGATAGACCGGAGAAATGGCTCTGTGAATCTGGCCCATAGTGTCTACCAAATAGGGGATTGTTTTATTGCATTTTTATTAATATATATATATATATTTTTTTACTAGTAATGACTGCGATATAATGGTGGACACATCGGACACTTTTGAGGACTATTTTTGGACCATTGTCATTTATACAGCAAACAGTGCTATAAAAATGGCAGTGAATGGGGTTAACCTGTAGGTGGCGCTGTAGGGGTTAAGTGTGACCTGATTTGTGTTTCTTACTGTGGAGGGGCGTGGCTTAGCATGTGATGTCACCGATCGCTGTTTCCTAAGACAGGGAACAGACGATCAGCGTCAGTCTCACTGGGAAGCAAGCAGAGGTTTGTTTACACTTACCTCTCTGTGACCCGATCGCGGGACACCGGCGATCGGGTCCGCGGGGTCAGTCACGGTGCTTACATGTACACCCTTGTGCCCAGCCGTGCCATTTTGCAGATGTATACCCGCGTGCGGTGGTCCTTAAGCGGTTAATGGATATTCGTGGATGCTGCTCTCTTTCACACAGTTCTAAAGTTTGTAATTCGATTGACATTTGCACTAAGCGCAGGAGGGAGCCCCGTCTTTGACAGGTATCCTGTCTCGCCTCCCCCTGAAAAGGTGGCAATTGTGGCACCGGAGGGGGGGAGGAATCCAATGAGCGGAAGTTCCACTGTAAGGTGGAGCTCCACTTTAAATGACAGACAGAATATCAACCAAAAGTCAAACCTGAAAAAACATGATACAAATGTTATAAAATGCGTTGCAGTTCAGTGAACTAAAATAAGTAAGTATTTGATCCCCCAAGCAAAACATGACTTAGTACTTGGTGGAGAAACCATTGTTGGCAGGCACAGAGGTAAGACGTTTCTTGTTGTTGGTGACCAGGTTTGCAATCTCAGGAGGGATTTTGGTCCACTCTTCCCTACAGATCTTCTCTAAATCCTTAAGGTTTCTTGGCTGTCACTTGAAAACTCGAAGTTTCAGCTTCCTCCATAAATTTTATATACGATTAAGGTCTGGAGACTGGCTAGGCCACTCCATGACCCTAAAGTGATTGCAAAGTCTTGTTTTTTTTTTTATAAAAATAACAAACATGTTATACTTACCTGCTCTGTGCAGTGGATTTGCTCGGATCCTTCTCTTCTTGGCTCCTTTTTCTGTGCTCCTGGCCCCTCTCTCCTAGTGAGTGCCCCCACAGCAAGCCGAGTCACAGCTCCCTGTGTCCATTCAGACATGGAGTTTCAGCCTGACCCCACCCCCCCTCACTCCCGATTGGTTGACTTTGATTGACAGCAGCGGGAGCCAATGGTACCGTTGCTGTGTCTCAGCCAATCAGGAGGGAGAGAGTCTCGGATGGCTGGGACACTCGAGGACATCGCTGGACAGAAATGGAGCTCAGGTAAGTGTTAGGGGGGCTGCTGCACACAGAAGGCTTTTTAACTTAATGCATAGAATCCATTAAGATACAAAACCTTCTGCCTTTACAACTCATTTAATGTGCTTCTTCTTGAACCACTTCCTTTGTTGCCTTTGCGGTAGGTTTTGGCTCATGATCATGCTGGAAGACCTATACAGGACTCATCTTCAGTGTTCTGGTTGAGGGAAGAAGGTTCTCATCCAAGACTTTACAATACATGGCCCAGTCCAATGGCACCTCAATGCAGCAAAGTCGGCCTTGTACCTTTAGCAAAAAAACTGCCCCAAAGCATCATTTTACACCTCCGTGCTTGACTGTAGGGATGGCGTTCTTGGTGTCATAGTCAGCATTTTTCTTCCTCCAAACACCGCCGTGAGTCAAGTTAATGACAAAAGAGTTCAAATTTGGTTTCATCTGACCACAACACTTTCTCCCAATCCTTCCTTAGATGTTCATTGGCAAACTTCAGGCAGGCCTGTCCATGCGCCTTCTTGAGAAAAGGGACCTTGCAGGGTTTTAATCAATGTTACCAAATGATTTTCTAGGCGACTGTGGTCCCAAAAGTAGACCTTCAGTAATTTTTTCAACTTTCCATCTATTAAATCTTCTGCCCTTGTTTTAACATTGGATAGTAAACAGCCCACTTCCTGGTCTTGTCTGGTAAAAATCCTAGGCTTATGACATCATGCACATCTCTCTCTCCAACTTTGGTGAGAGTTTACTGGGGGGGGGGGGGGTCATAAGAGGGCCAATCAGAGCTGCAGGTCTGCCTTTGTGTAAATCCAAGAAGTGAACAGACAGCAGCTTCAGCTGCCCACAGTTAAAATGGTTGCAGCCAGACTCAGTGGAGGGAGATTTCTGGAGCATATTTGGCAAGTACAGAATCACAGTACATTGAACAAGCTGGGGTTAGAAGCACATTGGTTTCTATGCAGAAGTGAGCCTGATTTTGCACTTTCCAGCTTTAGTAAATAAATGCCATTGTGTACTTAAAAGTAGGGTATGCCTGTATATATAAAATATGCAAAGTGGTTGGAGGAAAACTTAGAAAGGCAAAGATGTTTTTATTACAAATTATGTGAGCAGACTGTAGTTACTTTTTAAGATCCTTCACATGCTCCTCCGATGTATTTCTAGGCTAATCTATAACTTTTCTCATGATCATCCTAACCCCATGAGGTAAAATCTTGCATGGAGCTGCAGACCGAGAGTGAACAAAGGTTATTTTGTATTTCTTTCAAATGCAAATAATCGCTTCAACAGTTGTCTCCTTCTCACCAAGCTTCTTGTTGATGGTCTTGTAGCCCATTCTAGCCTTGTCCCCGACATCTCTTTGGTCTTGCCCATGATGGTGAGGTTTGAATGGAAGAAAGATTCTGTGAACAGGTGTCTTTTATACACATAACGAGTGGGCATTAGGAGCACCTTCTTAAAGGGGAGGCCCAGCCCCCTCCCCCCCATGAAAAATAAAAAAAGTCAGCAGCTACAAATACTACAGCTGCTAACTTTTAATATATAAACACTTACCCATCCAGGTAGCCCGTTGTTGGCAAGGCAGCCGATCTTCGGATTAGCCGTCGGGTGCAGCAGCCACAAATCCTTTGCGCACTTTCTAATTGGTACAGCAGCAGAGGAAGGAGAAGGGAGCCAAACTTCCAGGAGACCAGGCTCTCGGAAATGGGGAACAGATAAGAAGTTCCACTTTTGAGTGGAACTCCACTTAACAATTGACAAGCCTAATCTGTGTACCACGAGCACATACTGTAGCTAGCCTGTGGGAGCCAGAATTATAGTTGGTTGGTAGGGGATCAAATACTTATTTTACAGAATTTTACTGAACTGCAACTCAATTTATAACATTTCTGTAATTTTTTTTCTGGATTTTTGGTTGATGTTCCGTCTCTATCATATAAAATACACCCATGGTAAAAATTAAAAGACTCTTTATTTCTTTGAAAGTGGGCAACCCTACAAAATCTGCAGATCAAAAAATTATTTTCCTCACTGTATACTGATCAGTCAAGGTTTCAGCAGCTTGTGATCTGCCATGTGAGGTGCAAAGTGTCCCCAAAGGGGTAATACTCACAATACTAATACGAGCAGAGAGGGGAGGAGACAGATAGCAGGCTGACAGAATCACGCAAATGGACCATGATGTCAGGGCACAGCAAGCCATGATTATCGTGGTCAGTTTGCAGAGGGGACAATATAGCCAGGCAGGATCAGCCAGGTTTTTCAGGTGATACAGGAGTCCAAATGACACAGCACATTCGTTGTGCTGTATAACATGCTTTAAGGCAGGGGTAGGCAACCTCAGCCCTCCAGATGTTTTGAAACTAAAAGTCCCATGAGACATTACAAGACCCCAACAAACACAGACATGACTCCTAGAGGCTGAGGCATGATGGGACTTGTAGTTTCACCACAGCTGGAGGGCCAAGGTTGTCTACCCCTGCTTTAAGGGAACAGGATCTTTTTTTTTTTTTTGGCTTAACAAGCACTTTAAAGTGGAGCTCCACCCAAAAAGGGGAAGTTCCGCATTAAGGCCTCCTCCCTGAAGAAAAATTGTGCTTTTGGGGAGGAGGAGATGGGCAGGGTACCCGATTTTGACAGGTACCCGCTCCCACTTCTGCTCCAATCGCCTTAAGTAAAAATTTTACTTCCCCCCTACTGAAGTCTTCTGGTACACAAGACGAAAATACTTTGGGACCAGTCACAGAGCGTAGCGCCACTCACACATGCACAGTGGGCACCTGGCTGTGAAGCTGCAAGCTGTCACAGCCAGGTGCCCATAGTAAACAAACGTTCTCTTGCGCACACAGAGGTTAACCCAGTGGTACAAAGTGCAAAATCCCTTCTTAGCACCAATGTTCTTGCTGCCCCCCCTCCTCAGACTGAAAAACAATAAAAAGAAAAAGGGTGCACCAACCTAGCACATTAGCGCAAGCATTTTTTATTGAGGTAAGGCGTTAGGTTGGTGTGCCCTTGGGGGAAGGATGAGGCACTATAGGTGGCTGAACTCAGGAAATGTTCACAGACTACCGAAGCACCATTGCAATAAAGTTGGGGTTTGGGTATGGTCTCTTAGGGCTCAGTCGAGGGGTTAACTCATTTGGAAGTTGCAGAAGAGCGGCTATGGTACAGCCAGGCATCTTGATAGCAAAATAAATATCCACATATAAAAACAGGTAACCTTCTCTCAGTAAAGAGAAGACATCTAAGGATAATTGCCACCCCTAGATAGCCTCAGTTTTTGGCTAAGAGGTCTCTTTCTACCAGTGTCCAAGGTAGCTGCATATAACTCATGGCAAAGACTAAAGATCCTGTACTGTGTGACCAAGAAATGCTGGCTGTCTCGTCATCATGTGGAACCAATGATTTAAAGAGGAGCTTCAGTTACTTGTACAAAAACTTTAGCTGATGACTTAATAAACAGACTCTCACCTGTCCAAAGATCCAGCGCCATCCTCACCCATGCCAATTCTTCACCAGTCTTCGGGTCACTGGCATGTTAACTGTGGGCAGCCATATTCCAACTACGCAGGGAGGGGGGACAACCTCTGGTGGATCTGCCACTGTGATTGGAAGGAAAGTGGGAGTGGGTACCTGCTAAAACCACTCCCACCAAAAAAATTATTTCTTCCAAATGTGGGGGCGGAACTTCCCCTTTTGGGTGTATTTCCACTTTAATTATTCTGAGTCACAGAACTGGAACAAGTAAATCAATGTTCTTGATCAATGTAATGAAGACCAAAAGAGCCAGGCAACTGGCATTTCAGAAAAACGTCACTAATGACAACATACATTCTTATCACAAGCTTCCTTTAGGCTGGGTTCACATTAAAGCTGAATGCGGCTAATGGCAGGGGTCCGGTGCGCCTCTGTTCTCCGTTTCAGGGACACATTTTTGCTCCATTTCAGGGCTGAATTCAGGCAAAAAAGAAAAAAAAAAACAGCATGCCTGTGCAAGCCGCTCCGGAGATGTGAACAGTCTCTATAGGCGGTCACAATCTCCTGTTATGCAAATTGGAATGCGGGTTTCACACTAGTGTGAGCCCAGCTAGTGCTACAATAACATGTTACACCCTAAATATGGGTGCAACATCTTACAAAAGCTGAACTTCTCCAATTGCAAATGTATGATCCCATAAATACAAGTTACATAGTAGGTAAGGTTAAAAAAAAAAGACACAAGTCCATCAAATGTCTGCGATTATGTGTCAGTATTACATTGTATATCCCTGTATGTTGTGGGCATTATCACCGCCGGGCACCTGAGATCGTTCGTTACAGAGCGAGAACCGGGAGCTGTGCGTGTAAACACACAGCTCCCGGTTCTTTCAGGGGGAGAAATGACTGATCGTCTGTTCATACAATGTATGAACAGCGATCTGTTATTTCCCCTAGTTAGTCCCGTCCCATCCCCCCTTTAGTTAAAACACACCTAGGGAGCATATTTAACCCCTTCCTTGCCCCATAGTGTCAACCCCTTCCCTGCCAGTGACATTTTTACAGTAATCAAATTTTTATAGCACTGATCGCTATAAAAATGCCAATGGTCTCAAAAATGTGTCTAAAGTGTCCGCCATAAGGTCACAGTACCGATAAAAATCGCCGCCATTAATAAAAATGCCATAAAACTAACCCCTATTTTGTAGACGATATAACTTTTGCGCAAACCAAACGCTTATTGCGTTTTTTTTTTATTAAAAATATGTAGAAGAATACGTATCGACCTAAACTGAGGAAAAAAATTGTTTATATTTTTGGGGGATATTTATTATAATAAAAAGTAAAACATTGTTTTTTTTCAAAATTGTCGCTCTATTTTTGTTTATAGTGCAAAAAATAAAACCGCAGAGGTGATCAAATACCAATCAAAAGAAAGGACGTCATCTTTGTTTGGGAGCCACGTCACGCAATTGTCAGTTAAAGCGACGCAGTGCAGAATCACAAAAAGTGGCCCGGTAATTCAGTGGTCATCACCCTTGTCCTGCAGGGCCCACTAACAGGCTAGGTTTGCAAGATAACTGAAATACATCACAGGTGATATCATTTGCTGCTCTAGTGATTGCAGTATTCTAGTCTGCATCCCCCGAAGGTATTACATAAAACCTGGTCTGTTAGTGGGCCCTGTAGGAATGGTTGATGACCACTGCGGTAATTGACCAGCAAAATGGTCCGGGGCTGAAGTGGTTAAGGTTAAACCTCTTTTTCTAATTTCAATGAGTGGACAAGTGTCTTGTTAAACCCTCTTCCGCAGAAAAGTTTTATCCCTATTGTGGGGTCACCAGTATGGTATTTGTTAACCACTTAAGGACCGCCTCCTGCACATATACGTCGGCAGAATGGCACGGCTGGGCACAAGCACGTACAGGTACGTCCTCTTTAAGTGCCCAGCCGTGGGTCATGGGCGCGTGCCCGCCACCCGGTCTGAAGCTCCGTGACCACGGCCGCAGGACCCGATCATGCATTTTTTGCTGTGAAAATGACAATGGTGCCAAAAATGTGTCAAAATTGTCCGACATAATGTTGCAGTCATGAAAAAAAAAAAAAAAACGCTGATCGCCGCCATTAGTAGTAAACCAATCGATTTTTTTTGTTTTACCAAAAATGGGTAGAATATGTATCGGCCTAAACTGAGGAAAAAAATGTTTTTAATTTTTTTTAATATATTTTTGGGGGACATTTATAATAACAAAAAGTAAAAAAAATATTGATATTTTTTTTTCAAAAAATTGTCGCTCTATTTTTGTTTATAGCGCAAAAAATAAGAGTGGCATAATTATCGCTTTATCTTTGGGAGTTAATCCCCTTTTAATGCATGCCAATATTCTGTTTGCAGCAGCTTGGCATTGCATGCCATTGCTGAGCTTGTCATCTACGACCCCCAGGTCCTTTTCCATCCTTAATCCCCCCAGTGAGTAGAGTGCATTCATATTTTTGCCACCCAAATGCATTATTTTAAAATTTTCTACGTAAAACCTCATTTGCCATGTAGTTGCACACCCCATTAATTTGTTCAGATCTTCTTGCAAGGTTTCCACATCCTGCAGAGAAGTTATTGCCCTGCTTAGCTTAGTATTGGAGGTAGACTGATATGGTTTTTTTATGGTCGGTGCCTATATTTAGAAATTGGAGCGACTGACAGCCGATATACGCCAGTTTTTATGGCCGATATTTTAGGCCGATTAAAAAAAAAACACAACCTCACCAACTCCACTCCTTCCTGGTTACTCCCGTCACTCTAGCACACACTTGATGTCCACAGTACAGAAGGGAAATGGCTGGTGGCACTGGTTTGGAACTGGCAGATGGCACTGGCTGGCATTAGTAGGTGGCACTGGTTTTGAACTGACAGATTGCACTAGCAGGTGGCACTGGTTTGGAATGGACAGATAGCACTGATTGGCAGTGGCAATTTGGAACTGGTTGGCACTGGCAGGTGGCACCGATTGGCAGTGGCAGTTTTTACACTAAGCAGAGTGTAACTGTGTGAAACTAACAGAGAGGAGAAGAGGGAGGTGCTGTTAGCTCGATGTTGGGGGTGGGCGGGACCCAGCAGCTAAATTACACCAGCCAATGATTAGGCTGCTTTAGAAAGGGGGCGAAGCCACATACAGGTAGCAGCCCACCCAGATACCATACCATTGGCTGGTGTAAAATAGCTGCTGGGTCCCACCCACCCGGGCCAGGCCCCTTCCACCCCCGACATCGAGCCGACAGCTTCTCTGTTACTTGTCAGTTTCACACTCAGCACAGCGCTTGATGCTGCGAGAGCCGCTGGGGGTGGAGAAGGGAGGAGGAATGGCGGTCAGTGTAAAATATCGGTCTAATTTTGATAATCGGCTGATGCCCATTTTTAAAAAAATGGCCAGATATTGGTCTACCTCTACTTAGTATCGTCCAAAAATACAGAGATTAAACTTTTCACCGCATCCTCCAGGTCGTTTATGAACAAATTTAATAAAATTGGTCGAAACACAGAATCCTGGGGGACCCCACTACCCACCTCTGACCATTCCGAGTACTCCCCCCATTTATTACCACCCTCTGAATTCGCCCTTGTAGCCAGTTTTCAATCCATGTACTCACCCTAAAGTCCATAACAACTAACCTTATTTTGTACAGTAAATGTTTATGGAGAACTGTGTCAAATGCTTTTGCAAAATCCAGATACAGGCCTTCCTTTTCCTAGATGGCAGCTCACCTCCTCATACAAGGTTAGTAGATTGGTTTGGCAAGAACGGTTCTTCATGAATCCATGCTGATTACTGCTAATGATACCGTTCACATTACTAAAATCTTTTATATAGTGCCTTATCCCCTCCAAGAGCATGCATACTATTGATGTATCTGGTCTGTAATTTTCAGGGATGTATTTTGGCCCTTTTTTTTATATTGGTGCTACATTGGCTTTTCTACAATCAGCTGGTACCATTCCAGTCAGTAGGCGGTCAGTAAAAATTAGGAACAAATGGTCTGGCAATTACTTGACTGAGTTCCCCAAGGACCCTCGGGTACAAGCCATCTGGTCCTGGTGATTTTTTAATGTTAAGTTTTCCACTTCTAATTCTGTCCTTTTAGCTTTGGTTTTGGTTACTGAACCCCCCGAATTCCCTCATGAAGACTGAGAAGAATAAATGCAATACCTTCGCCATCTCTCCATCCTTTGTAACCAAATTCTCTTCATCATTCTTTATGGGGCCAATAAGGTCTGTCCTCCCTTTTGCCATTTATACACTTAAAGATTTTTATTTTGCTCTCCTCCGCTATATGTCTTTCCTTTTCTATCTTAGCGGCCCCAAACGCACTCTTACATTTCTTGTTGCATTCTTTGTAAAGACTGAATGCTGATGATGATCCCTCAGCCTTGTATTTCTTGAAGGCCTTCTCCTTTGCTTTTATATGCATTTGTGTTAAGCAATCCAGGACTTGTTTGTTCTCTTAAAAGGGTTGTAAAGACAAAAATATTTCCCACTTAAATTAAAGTCTGACAGTAGCTGATAAAGTAAAAAGTAATGATTGGCAACAATATTATAACTACTGTTATACCTTTTAAAATCGAGCTGGTTTATACACCCCTGTCACTCCCGAATCATTATTCCTACTCACTTGTTTGCGGTGCCCGTGCATTGTTGCTACGTCACGGCCTAATGGGAACTAGAGTTCCCATTAGGCTTAGCGGCGTCGCACATGCGCAGAGCCTTTTTTTTTTTTTTAAAAGACGGACGAGAACGAGCAAAGTTCTCGTGAACAAACAGACAAACTCCGCCCCTAGTATCCACCCCTTCCCGCCCCCCTTATTTAGTTCTATGTTACCTTTTAGTTTAAAAAATGTTTTTTACGTTGCCGCGGTCCTTTACTATAGTGCAGTGTTTTTCAACTCCAGTCCTCAAGGCACAACAACAGGTAATGTTTTCAGGCTTTCCATTATTTTGCACAGGTGATTTGATCAGTTTCACTGCCATAGTAATCACCACAGCCATTTCATCTAAAGGGAAATCCTGAAAACTTGACCTATTGGTGTGCCTTGAGGACTGGAGTTGAAAAACACTGCTATACTGTGTAGAAGCCCACGATTATAATGATCAGTTTCACTTTCAACAGAGCAATGGGGGCGGAGTGAAGGCGGGGTTGTAAAGACTTCTGCTAAAGAAAATGAATGCAAGGGGGCGGGGCTACAGTGTCCTAGAGACACCCACTTATGTCCTGCCTCTGTGCCTGTGAATGATAGAGAGTGTCTTCACGCAGGGCTGTAGTCATAGGGAGGGGGCGAGCACATTCTGCTTTCCACCATGCAAAACAGCTCAGATGCTGGTGGAAAGCAAGAAGAGGACAGCAATCAATTTATTTAAAATAAAAAAATAAAACAAACCTTTAGTGTTCCTTTAAATGCATTTCCCCGATGGGATGCCCTTATTTAATATGCTCTTAAAGCAAACCCATCCCTCCTGTTCTCTGTTCCTAAGATTTTATCCCAATTTATATCTTCTAGCAAGGTTCGTAGTATAGGGAAGTTGGCTCTTTTGAAATTCAGTGTCTTTGTATTCCCCTTATGTTTCCTATTTGTGTGATTTATACTGAAGCCAATTGCCCCTTATTGTCACATCCGTGATCAGGTCTGTATTGTTAGTAATCAGTAGGTCTAGTAGCACTTTGTTTCTAATAGGTGCATTTACCATCTGACCAATGAAATTGTCCTGCAAGACATTTAGGAACTGGCGAGCCTTAGACGAATGCACGGTTCCTTCCGCCCAGTCTGTTTGTATTATTTAAATCCACCATTATGATACTTCCCATCCATGCTGCCAATCCAAATTGTGATAGGTTGTGATAGGAGGTCCGTCTCCCCCTCCTCCCTCAGGTTAGGGGGCCTATAGCATAATCCCAATATTATTTTCCCCTTAGTTTCATCCTTTTGGATTCCACCTAGTCCCTAATACCCCGAGAAAAGAAAGAAGAGCTGGTTCTCTTTTTTGCTTGCAGGTTTGGCAGTTTTCCTGTCAGAAAAACTGCGAGGGAGCATACACACAGCCTGCCAAAAGCTCTCCTCGCAGTTTTCCCGTCAGAAAACCCGGATGCGTGTATGGGGCATTAGTGATGTAATCACTCACATTTACTTGTACAATATTCTACACAGGCAAATCTCCCCACAATAAAATCCAGTTTATGTCAAAGCGGGGCTCCATCCCAAAAGGGGAAGTTTCGTTTTAAGTACCCCCCAGCCCCCCTAAATATGGCACATCCTTTTTTGGGGACCTGCTCCCACTTCCACTCGTGTCGCCTAGGCAGAAGTTCCCCTCTCCCTGCAATCTTCTAGGACACGTCACAGGTCCCAGAAGATTGCCCATTGCACATGCACGCCGTCACAGCTGGGTGCCCACACTTGCAATACCGGTGCCACGGAGAGAGCAAAGGGTTCCGGAGGGGGGTTTGCATCGCTGTACTGTGGGACAGGTGAGTGTGCGTTTTATAAAAGTCAGCAGCTACACTTTTTGTAGCTGCTCACTTTTTAACACAAAATTTACTGGAACTCCGCTTTAAAAAAGGAGAGGTCCAGCCAAAGCTAGTTTGTCTGTACTTCTACGACTCAGCTCGTTCTGCACTCCTGTGACCGGTTTTTAACCGATGTCAGAGCCAGCTGGGGAAAGATCGCGACCATATTGTTACGTTCCACTCAGGAGCCTGGATCAGTACCTGGCTCAGCCTGTCAGCGAGCCACGAGAGCCCGAGCTAGCCACTCCTGCCCCCTCCAAAACCCAGCGCTCCAAGTGTGGGAGGGCGCAGAGCAGACAGCCGTGACTGATAGTCACTAGCTCTTTGCTCACAGAGCATTCTAAAAACTGAGCGATCAGCAGTGTTTGATCGCTCAATTATTCTTCGAGCCAGAGGGAGGGACGGGACCAATGCTGCATTCACACAAGTATGAGATATATATATATATATATATATATATATATATATATATATATATATATATATATATATATATATATATATACACACACACACACACACGTGTCTTAATGCAGAAGAGACAAAGCATGCACGTTTGCCCATTTTTAATTTTGGCCTAAAGTTCCTCTTTAGAAACGGTCAGGTTTTTTTATTTTTTTTTCAGTTTCTTCGTGTTCTGACAACAATAATAGTTTGTCCTTATGCGACAAGAACAGAAGGTGGAGAAATCTATCTAGTGGGGGCAATAAGAACACAAGAAAAATATAAAACATTTCCCCACTGGTCAAAACTTAACAAAACTTAGTTGGACGGTTGTATGCTGCATTTTTAAAAGTAGCAAACTCAGCATTTTAGGGCCTTGCCTTACAGGTGATCTTATGTCTCTTAACAAGAGTGGCTGTCATAGGCCTCGTGTACACTGGGCATTTAGAGTGAGATCCTGGTGCTTTTGTGCAGGCAGAAAACACAGGCGCACTCATTTAACCCTGCAGCCTGTTAAACTCTAAGGCCCCGTACACACGACCGAGCTTCTCGGCAGAATCCAGCGAGAAGCTCGCTGGGAGACATATTCTGGCGAGAAGCTCGATCGTGTGTACACTTCCGACGAGCGTCCCGTCGGGAAGCTCGTCGAGCCAAAAAAGAGGGCACGCTCTCTTTTTCCTCGTTGTTCAATGAGGACTTTGGCTCGACAAGCTTTTCCGACTGCTCATCGGGAACCTCGTTGGGCGGAACGATGGGTTTAGCCCGACGAGGTTCTCGGACGTGTGTACGCGGCCTATGAGATGCTGGTTGTAAACCCTATACTACCACTTTTATCTACAGCCTATAAGGCTTACCTGAATATTTCCTAAACTTGCACTGTTTAGGACAGGGGTCTTAAACTGGCTGCCCTCCAGCTGTTGCGAAACAAGTCCAATGAGGTATTGCAAGGCTGACAGTAACAAGCATAACTCCCTCAGGCAGAGGCATGATGGGATTTGTAGTTCCCACAACAGCTGGTGGGCCAGCCTGGTTTAGGGGATATTCACTGTATCCGCATTTGCCGATGTCTTGGGCACAAGTGCAATGTAGAAATGGCTCGCTCGTGCCGTTTCTTCAGTAGTGGTACCTTGACCGGAGTCTGCCACGCGCATGTGTGAGAGTAACGTCACCATGGCTCTGGCCAATCACAGCGATGAAGCCCACGAACCCAGAAATAACTGAGACGTGTTGCCGGTTACAGCAGTGTGTCGGGACCGCTGCAACAGCTTCAACCAAGGTAAGTTTTTTTATATGTGATGCATACTAGCTCATTATGTCTTTGTCTTGCAGGTTGTTTTTTATTTCTTATTTGAGAGTTTACAACCACTTTAAAAATCCAGTAGGTGGAAGGTGCACCAAGTGGTAATGGCATTAAAGTTGAGTTCCACCCATTGTTTTACGTTTGTCTGTGCTGCATGCCCTAATCTCATAGTGTTCAGAATGGACAATTTTTATTTATTTTGTTGCTTGTAAATACCTTTATTTTGTAGTCCTTCATTACTTCCTCCTCCTTATTAGCCTAGGCTATTAAGTCACATGGCTATTTGCAAGGGTTCCTGGGATAGGCATCATGTATCCCAGTAGTCCTTGCAAACCTATTACATTGCTTGTGCAGCACTGAGCATGTGCGAGATATGAAAAGCTGAAATCCAGGAAGTCATACAGTCTGGCTTCATAATGCCCACACTTCAGATGGCCACGGTCTATTTCTAGATTATAAACTAAATGTTGTAACAACCTAACAAAACGGACCTTCGTTTACAGACTAACTTTACTAGAATACATTAAGCTTGTGTATTACAGGGGCATTTATATTTAAAAAGTGAAATTGTGGGTGGAACTCCCCTTTAAGCACCCAGGGATGAATGCCAGGAACACACGCAGTCTGCATTCCAGGCATTTCTCCCAGCACACATACTTCACTAAATGTTCATACCACCCTGGGCACCATCCAGCTGCAGCAGCTTTCAGTCTCTCAGTTTTACAGGCTGCCGGTAGCAGGGCTGTACAGTGCCCCAGTATCTTCTGCCATACTTAGCCTCATACACACGATCGGACTTCCATCGGACAAATCCATAGAGTTTTGTCCGAAGGGCGTTGTCTGTGAAGTTGTTCTGCATACAGACGGCAGAACATTTTCAGCCAACATACTCCGAGGTTTTTCAGCTCTTTACCGCCACCCTTTCGGCAACTTCTGCTTTTGTTGTCCGTTTAGCATTGGCTCGGAGCATGCGTGTTTGTACTTTGGATTTTAGTCCGACGGAACACATTTGTTGGACAGCCGAACTCTGAACAAATTATAGCCTTCATTAAAAGGACAGCACTACAAGTCACAGCAAAATGAAAATAAAACCTGACCACTGACGCGTTTTGCACTGGAACTAATGCTTAGTAAGCTATAACTAAGCACTAGTTCCACTGCGAAACGTGTCAGCTGCCAGGTTTTATTTTCATTTTTGCTGTGACTTGTAGTGCTGTCCTTTTAATAAAGGCTACAATTTGTTCAGAGTGCGGCTGTCCAGAAACACTTTTGTTCCTGCCTTGCTGAGTACATTGCCTGCACCTGAGTTATCTGCTATGGTGGATCTTCATTTGGGTTCCCACCTAGAGTCGCTACTCCCTTTCTCCTCGGAACACATTTGTTGTCGGACAAATTGAGAGCATGCACAGCCAACATTTGTTGTTGGAAATTCCAACAATTGTATGATGGAGTGTACAGACGGTCGGATTATCCGACAAAACACGTCCATCGAACAATTGTTGTTGAAATATCCGATCGTGTGTACGAGCCCTAAGACACAGATTTCAAGCACAAGGGGTAAAATAGCCCAGTTTGCATGAGGCCATATTGCTGGAAGAAGCAAGAAAAAACTACAGGTCAGCATTGATCAGTTGACATAAATACAGCCAAACTAATATCAAACCAAAAGAAGAGATCTTGGCTCAGCTTACAGAAGCAAAACTAAAATTACACATTTTTGGAGAAGTGCAGAATAACTGGCCTACATGCATTATGAATGTACCAAAGACGACGCTGGTAGTGGACAAGCTACTGCAGAAATCAGCAGAGTAGGTCCAGTCTGATAATTAAGGAGCCAGGGAGCATTGTCCTCCGACATCAAATGACGCTCCAAAGGTTTGGGTTTACAATGAGGTTTATTAGCTACGAAGATGTATCCAGCCCCATCTCTAATAACACAAAGTATGATCATCGCTCAACATAAAAATTCAAAGGATGCAAACACAAAGCTAAACCAAAACGGTATATTCAAGTCATGGAGAGGCTGTCAAGGAGGGTGTGGTTAACTTTATTATTCCATATATAGAAATGATAAAGGGGCTCCCCAGTTCCATCATGTATCATAGACCAGATCCAGGGGGCTCCCAATCACATCATATATGAAAGCAAAATAGTAAGGTGCAAACTTCAGCCATGTAAGAAAAAAAAAAAAAAAAAAAACATGAAATTGTGTTTAATGAAGTCCCACTCAAACTTAGGAACTTCCAAACAAAAATTCAGGGGAATTTATTTCCAGGGCGTTTTGACTCCATTACATACTTTGGCAAGAATAGACATATATGAGGAACAGGACGTCTCACAATAGATTATACACTTACTAGTCCAGGGACATCGGTGATGACTGCTGTGATTATACTTGCACTGAGGATATTGGTTACATCCCTAGATGCATATGACGCATTTTGGAACCTTTAAGAGATTCCCATCGGCATACTACAAACAGAAGATATTTTTTATAGAATCTCTTACTCACATACTGTGCATCCAGGAGAACTGGAAAGAGCACTAGTCCCAAATCACACTGCGCGGTAAATCCCACTCCCATAACATACATTAATGAGACTATAATTACTCCCAGGACAATGAATAATAGGGAGATCGGAGGCTTCTACTGGGGAAAGAGGATTATTGTTTTATCAATAAAGAATGCCACAAAGTCCCAAACTGTGCACTGGATCAAGGACGGTGTATGGTGTCACATAAATGCAGGCTAGAAATCCCCCCCCCACCCTGCAGCGAATTGGAAAGAGCTTCTCAGAACTTCCAACGATCAGGCGTTTTATTGCAGAAAATGAGCAATATTCAGGGGTGCCTTTTCTGGGTGGTTTATAGTGAGATCTTCCAATGTCCAAATTGTGGTGTTGTGCCATTCTGGCTTTGCACCAAAACATAATGAATCATAGGGCCACCAGCTGAGCGAATATTGTCCGTGTCATCAGTAACTAGCTGAAATTTGAATGGTGTACAGCCAGGTTAAAGATTACCTTCACCTTTGGGAACCTGCACCACGTCATGCCAGTGATGCAGCCACTGACCCCTCCCTGTGGCAGCCGTACGGGGAGAAGTTCCATGTACTAGATGCCATGGTTTTTGGGGGCTCCAACCACATGAGCTTTGTGTGTCTAAATTAACTACAAGCCCCAAAATCTTTTGCAGCTGTCAGATTGTAGTTCTCAATGAACTACCGCTGTGGTAGTTTGAGTCTTCCTGTGCGCGAGTATCGGCTTAGCAGTATGGGACGTACAGTCAAGAAGATACACCGACAGTGTGCAGGAGACATGCAGTGCATCTACTGATCACTGGTGCAATGCTTCCCAGATAAAAAATAATAAATGCACATTTTTTAACCTGCAAAAAAAAAAAAAAAATTGCATTTTTTTTTAAAGTGACCTTATACTTTAAAAACTGTACAGCAAACAATTCTTACTGCAGACGGGATCTGTGTCCAGAGATTGAGGTCTGACTCCAGCACTTCCATGCTGGAAACTATTCTACTTTTCCTCAGAGGACTCAAAAAGCTTTAGGCCCCTTCCACACTGACACGTTTTTCAGTGTGAAAAAAAATCGTGCCCTGCAGTCTTCAGTTTGAAAGCCCGAGGCTTTTACAGTGAATCGGTGAGCTAGCAGGACCGCTCCAAAAGTCCTGCTAGCCGCATTTTGGAGTGGTATAGGAGGGGGGGCGTTTACCGCTCCTTCCCATTGAAATCAATGGGAAACTGCGGCAATACCGCCAGCAATGCGCCTCGGCAAAGGCACATTGCCGGCAGTATTGACACTTTTTCGGCTGCTAGCGGGGGTTAAAACTGCACCGATAGTGGCTGAATATCACGGTAAATATGCCGGTATAGCGGCACTAAAAATCACGCCGCTATACCGCCACGTGTGAAAAGGGGCCTTAAATGCTGATGGAGAAGATGGCGAGGTAACTATCCTGGGCCTGCACAGAAGAACAATAAAGTGGAGCCAATTTACCTATCGGCATGTCTTTGCATGTTCTCCCCGTGTTTCCTTTGGGCTCTCCCACACTGTAAACTCCATGCAGGTAGTGTCCTGACTGGGACTCAAACCAAAGACTGGCATGGTTCAAGACAGAAGTGCTAACCACCAAGCCACTGTGCTGCCACTTCAGACAAACGTGGACAACCTTTGAACCCAAACTTGGGCTTTTATTTTTTTACACTCAAATAAGCTGTGTGCTGGGTTATTCCCTGCAGCTCACAAGAGTACAACAAACCATGAGTGTTGGCAAGGGAAATAAGTCCAAACTAATCTCTAGCTGCCACATCAAGTTTACCAATTGTGGCCCCCTCCACCCCAGGCCCTATAGCAGCTGTGTGGCCTGCTAAAGCTTAGGTTCCGCAACTGGACCCTTTTATTCCACCAAAGTGATATACCATAAGGCAGAGAGAGAGTGTGTGTGTATTTGCACACGTGGGGGGGGCATTCAAAATGAAGGCACCCAATCGCAGCTTATTTCAAACATGGAATTAATTTCTGAAGACAGGCTGTAAAGTGAGAGAAAGCCTAGCACTAGGTGCTCAGTACCTGCGTGTACGAAACAGCGGATTGGTGAAGTTTAGAGGTTTTCTTGTTCAGACTGGGGGGAAGACCCAGCCCACAGCTCAGTGGCGTATATAAGCACGATTTTGGGTTAGAGATAAGTTTGGAGGATTCCCAAGTTAAACTTACCTAACGGCCTACCTATTGGGGCTCCCCTCCTACCCCAAGCTCCATAGCAGTTGCATGGGCTGCTATGACCATTGTTGCACTACACCTCCCCCCCCCCCCCCCAAAGTAGTCTACTATCACAGAGCCTTTACATCTGTGTGCTGGGGGGGCATTCAAAATGAAGGCACCCCATAGCAACTCATGGTAAATGTGGAATGGATTTCTGAAGGCAGGCTGTAAGGTGTGAGAAAGCCTAGCACTAGGTGCCCCAGACCTACTTGTACAGGACAGCTGGTCACTGAGGTTCTTAGGGATTGCTTCCACCTGGCTTTGCTCTTCATAGAGAACCAGACTGGGCTCACACCAAAGGGAGCTTGCGAGGGGTAAAAATTAAACCTGACCATGTGGTTTGAGGCTTAATTTACACCATTGCAAATTGGATGTGGATTTCCTCCATGTCCAATTCGCATGACAGACTGACCAGCTCTCAATAGAGCCGATTCACACATCTAGACCCCTTCAGAAGAGTTGTGTGTCTTTGGGCTCCATTTCAGTTCTAAAATCAGTCCAAAATTTGGACACGATTCGCCCCTTAAACGGAGAACAGGGACACACTGGCCCCCTGCTGCGATAAACCAGCTCCGCACACAGTGTGAACTGAGCCTTAAAGTGGAGCTGCACCCAAAAGGTGAAGCTCTGCTTGTTTACCACCTCACCCTCACATTTGGCACATTTTTTTTGGGGGGGGGGGTACCCGTTCTTGATAGGTACCCGCTACCACTTCCTGGTGACTTTGCTCCAAAGTCGGGCCCTCCTTTTTCCTCTCCCCGCCACCACGCCATTCACAAAGTGCAGTGCACATGCATAATAGGAAACCCGAGAAAAATTGTCTGGGGTGCCGACATTGCAGGGTACATTGGACAGGTAAGTGTCTAAGTGCCCCACTTTAAAGCCACCCCCCATTGCAAGTATAAACAAGTTCTTAAAGCAGCTTTCCATTCGTTTTTTTTTTTTGTTTATTGAAAGTCAGCAGCTACAAAAAGTGTAATGCAGCTGCTGACTTGTAATAAACAGACACTTACCCGTCCCACGGTCCAGCGATGCAGACACCCAAAGCCTTGCCTCATCTCCGCAGTGCCAGCATTGCAAGTGTGGGCATGTGACTGTGACCATTTGCGGCTTTATGGCCGGGCGTACACAAAAGTAGCGTCTCTCCTAGTGGGAAGGCAATCTTCTGGGACCTGTGATATGTCCCAGAAGATTGCAGAGTGGGGGGCGCCTAGTTGGCCAAGAAGCAGGATATGGGACAGGAAGGCCCTCTTAAAACAAGGTACCCCCTCCAAACAAAACGACATGCCAAATGAGGCATGGAAGGAGTGCTTGAAGCGGAAATTCCACTTTTGGGCAGAACTCTGCTTTAAGGGAACACATGTAGAGGATTCCGGGGTCCAGACGCAAACCCCCCCCCCCAAATATTTTTGCACGTTCATGCTACAGATGGGAGCTCAGTAGTGGACACCATACACCGACCTCCCTGCACCCCACAGATCAGGACTTTGTGGCATTTGGGGGGGTGCCATGGCAACCCAGGACAGCAAGAGGCTGCCTACCCCCTCCATCTACAGGTCCTAATTGGCCTACAGGGACCAAGAGAAGTCCCACAACATAAACAAACATGGGCAACCAAGCCCCATAGTAATAGAGACTATTGTAATCCCATAACAACCCAGACTCAGGACTGGGCAACCTGGAGGAACTACAAGTCCCAGCATTCCCCTCCCATAGGCAGGCGTAGAGAGCCCTATGGGGGCAGCCTGAGTCCCTCCTCCCCTCCCCCCATGTTTGGGGCCTGTCCCTGGCTGGGCTCACTCACACTCACCTGTCTGCCAGGGGATGGAGGGTTGGGCACTACTACTAATGTCACCCCCCGCCATAGGCACGCTACAAGTGGGTGCGGAGGGGCTGCTGCCCTGTGTTATACTCTCCACTAGCTGCGGGATGATGACACCCTCCGACGCCATGTCTCACTCTCCTACTTCCCCCACCCCTCCGGAGGGACTGGTCTAGCAGCAGGGTGTGGGCCCAGGCGACGTCACGGAGTGACGCAGGACAGATCCCAGCGGCTGGGAGAGTCCCGTGACCGGAAGTTTATTTGAGATTCGCGCGGCGTGGTAGCGCCATCTTTGTTGTGGTCAAGAACCCCTTGACTTCCTGTGAACGTGCTACGTGTTTTTTTATTTTCTTTTAAAAACTACTAAAAACTATTTTGTTAAAGTTTAATAGAAAACATTTTGGTCGATATGAGTTAGATTCCTTTTTTTAGTATTATGTGATCTTTCACTTGGATCCTGCTTGGGAACTTGTTCCCCTTTAATAACTAAAAAAAAGGCAAAAAAAACACAACATATATATATATCTATATAGATATATACATAGATATATCTATATATATATATATATATATAGATACATAGATATATCTATCTATCTATCTATCTATCTATCTATCTATCTATCTATCTATCTATATAGATATAGATATATATATCTAGATATATATATCTATATATAAAAATATAGATATATACATATCTATATATATATATATATATATATATACATAGATATATATTTATCTAACCTTACCTACCATGGCTGTTACTAGGCAGATCACCATAATCTGCCCCTTCCTCGTCCGCGGTGAGGTTCTGTGTTCTCCTCCTGGCGTTGCCTCCTGGGAAATGGAGGCACGCTTCTGGGACACACAGGACGGTGTGCACATTCACAAAGAGCCGCCCAATTCGCACATGCACTGTATAAAACGGGCATCTTCACTGCCTGTTTCTCTTAGTGAGTATGGTGGCGCTGGGAACCGGTCCGAGGGATGGATCGGCCTCGGGCTGCCAACATTGCAGGCAACCTGGACAGGTTGTGTAAGATAATATTATGCCGAGTAAATTGATACCCAACATGGCATGCTTCAATATTGTGCCCACTCGTGGAATGGTGAAAAACGTTGACACTTTAAAATCTGCTAGGAGACGTTTAAAAATGTCTACAAGTTACCAGTTTTAAGTTACAGAGGAGGTCTTCAGCTAGAATTATCGCTCTAACATTCATGGCGATACCTCATGTATGGTTTAAACACTGTATGCGGGCACGGCTTACGTATGCTTTCGCTTCTGCAAACGGGGCAGTTTAAAAAAAAATCATATTTTTTTTTTTTTTACACTGTCCCTTTAAAAAAAAAAAAAGAATCACATGTAAACATCCCTTGTCATAGAAAAAAAGCATGACAGGACCTCTTTATGAGACCTGGGGTCAAAAAGACACCAGATCTCATATTTACACAAAAATGCAATTTTCAATAAAAAAAAAAAATTCCCCTTTAAGACCATTGGGTGGAAGTATCGTTTGACGTTGCTTCCGTCATCCAATGGTATGGAGTCGGGTGGGAGCCATCTTTCCCACACTTGACTTCCAGCCTCTGAGGGAAAAAGATTGTATCGTCTCTGCCGCTACCAATGGCTCCGGTAAGCAGCAGAGATGACCGGGAGGTGGTGTGAAGGGGGTGGGCACCATGGATAAAGGCGATCTCGCAGCGAATCCGCTGTACCAATCTATGCATTAAGGTGAAAAAACATCTGGTATTGGCGCCCCCCCCCCCGAGCCCCCATTTATATTACCTGACCTGTCCAAAGTCCCACGCGGTCCCGAGATCCTCTTCGCCGCTCAGCCTGGCCGCTGATTGGTTGGAGCGCATGGATTGCTGTCAATCACATCCAGGGCCGAGTGATACAGCGAGCGGCTATGGCCGCTCGCTGTATCACAGGAGCGTGCCCGCAATTACTGACCACCATGCAAGCTCTCCCATGACTGTGGTCAGTAATTGCGGGGAGGACCAGAGACAGCCACCAAGGGCCCCCAGAAGACGTGGATCCGGGGCACTCTGTGCAAAACGAACTGCACAGTGGAGGCAAGTATAACATATTTGTTATTTTAAAGGAAAAAAATGTTTTCCTTTACGACCGTTTTAAGGCCCCTTTCACACTGAGGCGTATTTCAGGCGTTTTAGCGCTAAAAATAGCACATTAATAACGCCTGAAATAATCCTGCCCCAGAATTCTCAATGTGAAAGCCCGAGGGCTTTCACACTGAGTCGATGCGCTGGCGTGAAGAAAAAAAATCTCCTGCAATCAGCACCTTTGGAGCGGTTTACCGCTTGAAAACAATGGGACACCACCGTAATACTGCCGGTAATGCACCTCTGCAGAGGCGCATTGCGGGCGGTATTAACCCTTTTTCGGCAGCTAGCGGGGGGTTAATACCGCACCGCTAGCGACCGAATACTGCCACAATTCCGACGGTATAGTGCCGCTAAAAATAGCGACGCTATACCGCCACCGTACATCCTGCCCCAATGTGAAAGGGGCCTTATATACTGTTTAGAAAGTTTAGCTTTTGTTGGGAGATTTTCTCTTCCTGGTTAGCACAGAGTGTGATGTCTGGGCATACAGCCAAGATAGCTAACATTGCTGATTGGAGGAAAGGCACACACCCCCTCTCCATATAGGCAGAGACTCTCAGAGCTGTTTTGTAATAGGAGCTGCTCTCTGCTAATCTATTGTAGCAACCTCCTTTGACAAAAGATTCTGGCTGCTTTTGTCTAAAAAGTAAAAAAACATGTCAGGAGTTCTCAGGCTGATAACAGAGGAACCGTTTAGAAGAGAGCTATAAGACTAGGCTCATTGAAAAGAGATAACAAAATACTGCAGAAATATGTGCCCAGCTCAAATTTCATGAATCGGTTTTACATCCAATTTAAGGTCTTGATATTGAGTTACGTTACCTGGAGGACATAAAGGGAGACAGGTATACCAAGCTCTGTCTAACCTTCACCTTATTTTAGGCTGGATTCACAGGCATTTTTAGTGCGTTTTGCAATTTGCAGATTTGCCTTACAGTCCATTTAACAAAACACTGTAGTGCAAATCTGCAAACTGCAAAAAGCACTAAAAATGCCTATGTGTGAATTCAGCCTTATGCAAGGAGGGAAATCCTGTTACCATGGAAATCCTGTTACGATGAATTAGCGGCAAACTATTAATAAGGCTTTACCGTTATATAGAATTACATATGAGCGTAAAAATTGCCCGAAGAAGTTTGATAAAGTTTGGTCGAACTGGATCGATGCGTGTGGCTAGAGCCCATCACCATATGTAATGCGACCGACTACCTTTGTATGTCCTTGTCTAGGATGTATTGTCCCTGGCTTCCCCTCCCCCTCCCTATTCATTCCTGAATGTCTGTCTGTCTCCCTGCCCCCCCCCCCCCCCCTCACATTCTTATCCTGTTCCCTTTGCTATCTGTAATGGGTAGCTCATATTTATTTAGTCGCGTCCTGATGTTTGAAATTCTATTCTGCTCTCCTTTGAATAATTTGATGCTGTAGCCCAACTTGGGAATTTACATTGGAGTTAATAGTGTGGATTGTATTGTCATGCAATGTTATTATTTGTTAACATGCGGATGTTTTTGCGTTTTTTTTTTTTTTGGTTATTCAATGAAAAAAAATTCCGTTAGAAATAAATAAATAATGCAGTGCCAAAAAGCAGAAAAAATTATCTGTGCACAACAAAAAACGTTGTTTCGTTTCGTCTCGTTTCCGTAGATTGGTAAAGATTCGTAATTTTGTAAGAGCGGGTTTTATTTTCGTTCTTTGATTCAAAATTCGTAATTTTGTTAGATAATAATTTTTGTTTATTCGGTACACTACTCGTAATTAATTAATTGTTAATTAATAATTTCATTAATTAATTGTTACTTTTGTGAGATTGCCTTTTCCGTTGATTCGTAACATTGTTTTGTTTTCGTGTCTACTACCGTGCTTCAAATTAATTCATCCTTTCATAAATACATCACCGTCATTCGCAATCTCATATTTTAGTTTCGTTTTTAATACGTATCTATAGCCTTAGCCCCTGTATGCTATTTTGAGAGGGTGTACAGTGCACACAATGTCCCACAAAAGCATACAAAATTATTAGGGCTGTGGAAATTAAAGATTAATTCCTCGATTAATCATATATTTTTTTGATCAATTAAAATTCTTTGATGGGTACTAGTGGTGCAATGGGTCGTAAATGATCCGTGATCCGAACGGGTCACCATATGCGGATCGGCACACCACGTGATTCGCGGAGCTCCGCTGCTGCCTCGGCCATAGGAAAGCGGCAGCTTCGGCCTAGCTCCCCGAGTGGCGGCCATCTTGGACCACCCGGCGGCGGCTTAGGCGAGCGTAGAGCGGCACGCTGACGTCATCACCCGGCCTCAACTGCTCGTGTTTGGCCGGCTTCTCTGGTAAGACTAAGCAAGCACTAATCTTCCTTTACAGTGGGAGAGATGTGGACCATATTACAGTGGGGAGATGTCTGTGGATATTACAGTGGGGAGATGTCTGTGGATATTACAGTGGGGAGATGTCTGTGGATATTACAGTGGGGAGATGTCTGTGGATATTACAGTGGGGGAGATGTCTGTGGATATTACAGTGGGGAGATGTCTGTGGATATGACAGTGGGTAGGATGTCTGTGGATCTTACAGTGGGGAGATGTCTGTGGATATTACAGTGGGGGGGGGGGGAGATGTCTGTGGATATTACAGTGGGGGAGATGTCTGTGGATATTACAGTGGGGGAGATGTCTGTGGATATTACAGTGGGGGAGATGTCTGTGGATATTACAGTGGGGGTGATCTGAAAAATGTATGTGCGTTATAATTAATCAAAATTAGTCGATTAGTCGATTAATCAAACACAATTTTTTTTATCAGTAACAGCCCTAAAAATTACAATTGCAGGAAATAAAGAATGATAATCCTTGCTTAAAGAGGAGTTCCACCCAAATTTGGAACTTCCTCTTGTTCCACTCCTCACCCCCTTACATGCCACATTTGGCATGTAATTTTTTTGGGGGGGGAGTGGGGGCTTCAGTAGGAGTGGGACTTCCTGTCCCACTTCCTGCTTCCGCCGAGGGGCTGGTTAGGCGATTAAGCCTTAATCGCCTACACCAGCCCCTCCCTGTAGGCGATCACATGGGACACTGACAGGTCCCATGCGATCGCCTCTCCAATCAGCGGCGAGCCGCGCCGCGCGCGCATGCGCAGTGCGGCTCGCGCATGCGCAGTGGGTGCCCGGCCGTTAAGCCGAAGGCTGTCACGGCTGGGTGCCCACAGTCGAGATGGAGACGCCGGCTGGGGAGGGGGGGAGAGGAGCGGAGCCCCGGTCAGCGCGTCGCTGGAACGCAGGAGCAGGTAAGTGAGTGTTTATTAAAAGCCAGCAGCTACACTTTTTGTAGCTGCTGACTTTTAATAAACACAATTTTGGCTGGAACACCCCTTTAATTTCTAATAAGTCCTGTGCTTACTCCCAGTCCACTCCCTTAGTTATGAGACTTTACTCAGTCTCCTCCTCAACTGAATCTAAAAAGATTGAGGAATGCATTGTGACTCACAAAAGAGATAAGCTGATTGGCTAAGATATTAAAGCGGGGGTTCACCCTAAAAAAAATTCTAACAATACATTGAGCCGACTAGTTAGACTGAGGCGGCGTACACACGACCGAGGTTCTCGCTGGAAACCAGCGAGAACCTCGCTGGAAGCTGCATTCCAGCGAGGACCTCGGCCGTGTGTACACAGAGCGCTCGCCCTGCCCGTCGGGAATCCCGTCGAGCGAAAAGAGAGCACGCTCTCTTTTTGCTCGACGGCCCGCCTGGATGAATGGCTGGTTGCCATTCCCGACGGGCGGGTCGCCGATTTCGACGGCCGGCAGAGAACCTCGACGGGCGGAACGATGTGTTCTGCCCGTCGAGGTTCTCTGCCGTGTGTACACGGCCTTGAGAGTCTGCTGCTTTTTTTTTGTTTGCCGTACATAACTTGTTAGCGCTATTTTATCCCCCAGCTTCCAGGTATGATTCTTGCAGGACTGGGCGTTCCTAGTCGCAGGCTAATTGATTGACATTCTTCCAAACCGGCTTGCCGAAAGAAGCCGAACGTCGTTGCGCAAGCGATGTATAGAGTCGGCTCAATGTAATGTTAGAATTTTTTTTTAGGGTGAACATCCGCTTTAAGTAAGATACACAACTCACTATACTGCCCATTCGAAAGACCGAATCGAGAACATGAAATTACGAACAGGCAAAGAAAGGAATTTACGAACATACGAAGGATTGAAAATATGGAATGCAAATCATTCGTTATAGATGTAATTTTCATTCTTTTACTGTTTCGGTGTTTCGTATTTTCGTAAGTTTGTCCATTCATAAGTTTGTATTTTCTCATGTTCATTATTTTGCTTATTCGTAATTTTCATATTTTGGTTCTTTCAGCTATTCGGATGTACGAATTGATCAGAATGTACAAATACTAACAAATTCGTACGAAAATCTATTCGTTTTGAACCGAAATGCACATGTCTACTGGTCATGAAGGGGGGTAAATCTTCTAAAGGTCAAGTGTTTTAAGAATAACTAAACGCAAAACTTTTTTTGTTTTGTTTTGGATAGAGGGGAAAGAGATTTGAATATTCTCCCTCTCAATAGCCTCATTCACACAGGCGTACTGAGCTGCCTACAGCTGTCCGGGTTGCACAGGTGTTCATGCAAGGGGGTGCAGGCAGCCTGTTGAAATCAATGACAAATGGCCGGCTGCATGGACCTGCATGGACCACCAGGCACATTCCAAAGTGTACACAGTCTTATATAATGTCAATTTTTTTTTTTTTTTTTTTACGTTAATGTTTTTTACCTAGGTTCTGAATCTAGGCGATCTGAATGCAGTGTGGGAAAAAGCACGATCCATGCATGTTTGCCACACTGCATTCAGACCGCATTGCACTTCAAACGCAGGTTGCAAATTCAGTGTGTTTGCCTACACCAGATTGCATGTTGCAGTGGGGTTCCAAAGTCGGTGCATGCATGACTTTGGTGCAATGATGTGCAATTTGAATCCATTCAAGATGAATGGGCTCAACTCGCACTGCACTGAGCCGCATGTGAATTGAACAGCAATGTGGTGCGATTCATATGTAGTTAAATCTGAGGCAGTGTGAACTGAGGCTAAAACTGTTTTGTGTGTATATATATATATATATATATGACCGTTTGGGATGGTCTGATTGCATTGCACTTGGAGACTGCTGATCTGCTGTTCACCACCAGCTGTATGTTATATATACAGTGGAACCTTGTATCACGAGCATAATCTGTTCCAGGAGAATGCTCGTAATCCAAAGTACTCGCTTATCAAACCGAGTTTCCCCATTGAAGTCAGAGATTTTCCGAGTATTTCCAAATGGCGCAGTACGACTCTGCTCGGCTCCGGCGCCCCCGCCCACCTCAGGCCAAACGCGGTATTGCACATCGCTTTGGCTTGAATCCTGCTCATTTTGGGAGACAACACTCGCAAACGGAGTCCGTTTTTTTTTAAAATACAGTGCTCGTATTGCAAAACGTTTGTTGACCGCGTTACTCGCAATCCGAGGTTCCACTGTATATATATTTCAGCACTGATCACTGTAAATGGCTGGGTTCACATATCTCAGCATTGGGTGCAGTGTGTCCCTGTTCACTGGTTCAGGTGCTACTCAGGTCTGAATTTTAACCTGAATTCGCACCTGAATCGAACCCAAAGATGCACAAGATTCTCCATTGAGAGCCGGTCACACTCAAATTGGAAACCCGCATCCATTTTGCATATACAGTACGTGATCCCAGCCTCAGTGTCACTGGTTCCCAAAAAGTGTCAGTTAGTATCAGACTGCTCACCACCATACTATTGCAGTCCCGCTATAAGTTGCTGATCGCCGCCATTACTGGTATTAAAAAAATATATATATTTATACTATAGTTTGCAGACACTATAATTGTCACACAAACCACTGAATATATACTTATTTGGATTTGTTTATATTTTTTTTATCAAAAACATGTAGCAGAGTACGTTTATAAAGAAATTTTATTTTATTTTATTGGATATTTTTTATAGCCGAAAGTAAAAATAAATAAATAAATATATATTTTAATTGTCAGCCTTTTTCATTTACTGTGGAACCTTGTGTTACGAGTAATGCAGTTAACGAGCATTTTGAATAACGAGCAACTTTTTTCGTTTTTATTCTGACTAGCAAAACAAGCAGGATTCAAGCTAATGGGGTGTGCAGTACCGCGTTTAGCCAGAGGTGCGGGGCGCCGGTGACACTCGGAACGGTTTCTGAGCCGTTCGAAAATACTCAGAATCACTTGGAATATCTCGGAAATACTCAGTTCCCCAGTGTTTCCGAACCTTTCCGAGGGTTTCCGAGATCAGCCAAGCTGTCCCGTGTATTTCCGAGGCTCTCTGCGGCTAAAAGTGCGGACGAAGTTGTTCCTCAGGTCCAGCCTCCTGAAGCTGCAATGCCAATGCGAGGACCGCTGGACGTGTGACGTGACGACGGTGACGTCCATCTTAGCCTGCGGGCTCCAGAAGGTGGGAACGCTACATCCCCACTTGGGCGGCTCTCCTCTCTGACGCTGACGATTGACTGACTCCCTGCTGTGCCTGCACACCACGGCTGAGGTAGTAATATGTATGCCATTGTCAGTAGGTCACAGTGTGTGTAGGTCAGGCAGGTCAGTGGTCAGTGTGTGTAGGTCAGGCAGGTCACTGGTCAGTGGGCTAGATTCTCGTAGAATTGCCGCTGGCATAGCGTAAGCCATTTACACTACGCCGCCGCAATTTAACAGAGCAAGTGCCGTATTCCCAAAGCACTTGCTCCGTAGTTTGCGGCGGCGTAGTGTAAATGGCCCTGCGTATCCCCGCGTAATTCAAAGGGGGCGGCTTGTATTTAAATTAAGCGCGCCCCCGCGTCGATTGAACTGCGCATGCGCCGGCCTCAAAAATAGCCCAGTGCGCATGCTCCAGCTCACGTCGGAAAAAGTAAAAGAAACCAACGTGAGCGTCGTTTACGTAAATCCCTATTCGCGAACAACTTAGTAAAACAACGTAACCGACGGAAAAAGACGACGCTGACCCGACGCCACACTTAACATGGCAACGACGGAACTTCGTAAGGTTACCCCTCATATAGGGGTAGGTTTAGGCTTACGGAAACGACGTAACCGACGACGGGGCGGCGTAAAAACGTTCGGGAATCGTCGGATTAGGCTCATTTGCATAGGCAAACAAGAAATCATCGTAAAGGCCACCTAGCGGCCAGCGATGTCATTACATCTCCGATCCGACGCTGTAATTGTTTTACACCTGTCGGATCTTCACTGTATCTATGCGTAAGTGATTCTAGGAATCACACGCATAGATACCCAGTAAAAAAAACAGAGATACGACGGTGTTTCCTACGATACACCGGCGTATCTCTTTTGAGAATCTGGCCCACTGTGTGTAGGTCAGGCAGGTCAGTGGTCAGTGTGTATAGGTCAGGCAGGTCACTGGTCAGTGTGTGTAGGATAGGCAGGTCAGTGGTTAGTGTGTGTAGGTCAGGGAGGTCAGTGGTCAGTGTGTGTAGGATAGGCAGGTCAGTGGTCAGTGTGTGTAGGTCAGGCAGGTCAGTGGTCAGTGTTTGTAGGTCAGGCAGGTCAGTGGTCAGTGTGTGTAGGTCAGGCAGGTCAGTGGTCAGTGTGTGTAGGTCAGGCGGCAGGTCAGTGGTCAGTGTGTGTAGGTCAGGCAGGTCAGTGGTCAGTGTGTGTAGGTCAGGCAGGTCACTGGTCAGTGTGTGTAGGTCAGGCAGGTCAGTGGTCAGTGTGTGTAGGTCAGGCAGGTCAGTGGTCAGTGTGTGTAGGTCAGGCAGGTCACTGGTCAGTGTTTGTAGGTCAGGCAGGTCAGTGGTCAGTGTGTGTAGGTCAGGCGGCAGGTCAGTGGTCAGTGTGTGTAGGTCAGGCGGCAGGTCAGTGGTCAGTGTGTGTAGGTCAGGCAGGTCAGTGGTCAGTGTGTGTAGGTCAGGCAGGTCACTGGTCAGTGTGTGTAGGTCAGGCAGGTCAGTGGTCATTGTGTGTAGGTCAGGCAGGTCACTGGTCAGTGTGTGTAGGATAGGCAGGTCAGTGGTCAGTGTGTGTAGGTCAGGGAGGTCAGTGGTCAGTGTGTGTAGGATAGGCAGGTCATGGTCAGTGTGTGTAGGTCAGGCAGGTCAGTGGTCAGTGTGTATAGGTCAGGCAGGTCAGTGTGTGTAGGTCAGGGAGGTCAGTGTGTGTAGGTCAGGCAGGTCAGTGGTCAGTGTGTATAGGTCAGGCAGGTCAGTGTGTGTAGGTCAGGGAGGTCAGTGGTCAGTGTGTGTAGGTCAGGCAGGTCAGTGGTCAGTGTGTATAGGTCAGGCAGGTCAGTGTGTGTAGGTCAGGGAGGTCAGTGGTCAGTGTGTGTAGGATAGGCAGGTCAGTGGTCAGTGTGTGTAGGTCAGGGAGGTCACTGGTCAGTGTGTGTAGGATAGGCAGGTCAGTGTAATGGTCAGTGTCAGGCAGGTGTGTTTACTGTTTAGCATTGATGGGCACAAAACCCCACCGCCCAGTCCAAAAAAAGCGACGCCACCCCCAACCCCCCCCCAGTTCATGGACTTCATGCTGAAGCCCCTGGTCTTTTTGCCACCTAGCAACGCCCCTGGTTTTGTGACATTCTTAGACATTATAATATACTGGTAATTATTTAAAAAATCCAGTGAATATGTTTCACAAGCGGCTCAGTGTGGAGTTAGCAGGAAGATCAAGCCAGTGCTGGCTGTACTGCTGGCTGTACTGTCTGGTTCCAGCAGCTGTCACCTAGGCTTGTTGTCCGGGGAGCCTGGATTAAGTAAGAATACAAATATCTATTGTCAGCTATATTTAGGTATTACATCTGCGTTGAAGAGTCTGGAATTGGGTATTGCTGAGCTTCAGATAAAGGAGGAATTTGGCATTGCATTCTCCACTTAGGACTGATGCCATTTCTATTTTCTTCCTATAATCTCTCTCTATTGGAATACTTATCTATTATCCCATGTGGACACTTTGCATACATTTATGTTTAGAAAACTCACTCTAGTCTTGTATGCTTGTTGAATGTGTTTTTCACTGAGCTCTTTGAAGCTATACCCAGTCATCCAATCACGTGCCAAGGAAATACCGTTTTGTATTCCATTCCTCTGCACATGATCAGGGATTTGTAGTGAAAACGGGTTAGATTAAAACAAGTCTGCCCTTAGTAAATCACCCCTAAAATACACAGAGAAATGTCAGGTGTGCCCTTCATGCACACAGCCATACATGGGCATGTTTTCTTAGTTGGGATTGGCAACTTCAACCACGGCTGGGACAAGGGGTGGGCAGGAGGGATCGGGTGCCCTGGGCACTGTGGTATCATGTGAGGTTGGGGGGCACTACAAGGAGATGGGGGGGATTTGTATTGGGAGAGGAAATTTGGGGGCAGCAGGGGGTAAGCATTGTTCCACAAAGGGCTACATTGTGTCGGTTGTGCCAATTGTGCAAAGTGCAAATTTCAGTATTTAGGCTACAAATAAGTACAATATGCAATTAGCAAAGTGATTTTAAGGTAGATAATAAGACACAAAACATATTTCTTATTTTATTTTCAATATAGTAAGTGGCTCAGGGACAGGACTGTGCAGCAGCACAGATCACTGACACATCCCATCCTGAGTATCAGTGACAGTCTCTCTTAATGCCAGGTGGTCCTTTCAGTCCCCTCCAGTCCAAACAGCACTGACAGCCCTGCTCCTGGCTTGCCTTGCTCCCGTCCCACAGACCCGCACACGAGGCTCTGGCTGCTCCACTCGGCTCCCTTGCATCATGACATCACACGCCATGCTCCGCCAGACCCGTTCCCTGCCGGTACCACCCAAACACACTGTAGCAGACCCAAGCTTGCATGCCCAGTTCCGAGCCAAGCATCACAGACATATATTTTACTGGCAACCTTTTCCTCTTACTGTCATTTACTGGCAGGAGAAAAGCAACCATTTTTTTTTACTGGCTGCGAGTAAAAATACTGATGGTTGGCAACACTGGTCCCATCGTTAGTGCCAGTGGAAGGAATAGTGCCCTATTTTTGGTGTAAATGGAAGGAATAGTGACCCATCATTGGTGTGAGTGGAAGGAATAGTGCCCTATTGTTGGTGTCAGTGTAAGGAATAGTGCCCTGTCATTAGTGTCAGTGGGAGGAATAGTGGCCCAACGTTGGTGTCAGTGGAAGGAATAGTGCACTATTGTTGGTGTCAGTGTAAGGAATAGTGCCCCGTCATTAGTGTCAGTGGGAGGAATAGTGGCCCAACGTTGGTGTCAGTGGAAGGAATAGTGCACTATTGTTGGTGTCAGTGGGAGAAATAGTGCACTATTGTTGGTGTCAGTGGGAGGAATAGTGCCCTATTGTTGGTGTCAGTGGAAGGAATAGTGCACTATTGTTGGTGTCAGTGGGAGGAATAGTGCCCTATTGCTGGTGTCAGTGAAAGGAATAGTGCCCTATTGTTGGTGTCAGTGGGAGGAATAGTGCCCTATTGTTGGTGTCAGTGGAAGGAATAGTGCACTATTGTTGGTGTCAGTGGGAGGAATAGTGCCCTATTGCTGGTGTCAGTGAAAGGAATAGTGCCCTATTGTTGGTGTCAGTGGGAGGAATAGTGAGTGCCCTATTGTTGGTGTCAGTGGAAGGAATAGTGCCCTATTGTTGATGTCAGTGGAAGGAACAGTGCCCCAGCGTTGATGTCAATGGAAGGAATAGTGACCCATCATTGGTGTCAATGGAAGAAATAGTGACCCATCATTGGTGTGAGTGGAAGGAATAGTGCCACATGATTAGTGTCAGTGGGAGGAATAGTGGCCCAATGTTGGTGTCAGTGGAAGGAATAGTGCACTATTGTTGGTGTCAGTGGAAGGAATAGTGCCCCAGCATTGGTGTCAGTGGAAGGAATAGTGCCCCATCATTGGTGTCAATGGAAGGAATAGTGCCCCATCATTGGTGTCAATGGAAGGAATATTGCCCCAGCATTGATGTCAGTGGAAGGAATTTTTTTTTGTCCAACTGAATAAAGTATAATGATGCTGTGAATGATACAAAACGATAATCAACGATTAAAATGGTCTAAATCGATCAGAACGGAAATTATGACTATTTGATTATTTGTGGATTTGAACACTTTTTGATCGGATAAAAATGGAATTGTACATTGCTTCATTGGATAGCACATCTGTGTATTTAGATTGGCGGACTAGTCCAGAAGAACGTGATCCGTCTCCGTGATTTCATTTCTTTGTCTGTTTAATCTCTACATTGTTAAACATTGCTGCTTGAGAATAAACTCTGGAAAGAATGCATCAGCTACAATACAAAACCACCAACTCCCAGCCGCAGATGTGATCAAGTGTTTATATTCTGAACAGAAGCCATTTAGCTATCGCACTAATTTACAGGCTCCTCGCCACTTGCTGCTGCCACTGCAATTCCAACACAGTCTACCAATCGGTGAGCATTGCCTCTCAAAACCAGATTTTTTATACTCGCGATAGAAATCAGACCGAAAAAGATTCTGCATAAGAAGAACCTGGTCTATGAATGTTGGATAAATATGAAACAAGAACACCTTCTTTTTACAGGTAATCCTTCCTGGAAAAATCATGGATGCTGCCAGGCAACAAGCATTTCCAGAAAAAGGTCAACAATGCATCGTTGCATATTTCCATTAGGAAACATTTATATTAACCACTTCAGCCCCAGAAGATTTCCCCCCTTAACTGATTGCTGACCGGCCGCCGTCATATTACTGCGGGACGGTGGCAGTGCTGGGCGAGAGCACGTAGCTCTACGTCCTATCTTTTTCGGCCACTAGGGGGAGCGCACGCGCCGCCGGCGGCCCGCGCTCGCGCCCCCCGCACGCCCCCGAGTCCCGCGTGCGTGCCCGGCGGGCGCGATCGCCGCCGGGCACGCGCGCGCGTTTGTTACAGAGCGGGGAATGGGAGCTATGTGTGTAAACACATTCCTCTCGTTCCTGTCAGCGGGGGAAACGCTGATCTCCCATTCATACAATGTATGAACGGAAGATCAGTGATTCCCCCTAGTGAGTCCACCCACCCCCCATACAGTTAGAACACACCAGGAACATACTTAACCCCTTCCCCGCCCCCTAGTGTTAACCCCTTCACTGCCAATGGCATTTTTATAGTAATCCAATGCATTTTTATAGCATTGATCGCTATAAAAATGCCAATGGTCCCAAAAATGTGTCAAAAGTGTCCGATGTGCCAGCCATAATATCGCAGTACAGAAAAAAAACGCTGATCGCCGCCATTACTAGTAGAAAAAAAATATTAATAAAAATGCCATAAAACTACCCCTTTTTTTGTAAACGCTATAAATTTTGCGCAAACCAATCAATAAACGCTAATTGCGATTTTTTTTTACGAAAAATATGTAGAAGAATACGTATCGGCCTAAACTGAGGAAAACCTTTTTTTTTATTTCTTTTTTGGGGATATTTATTATAGCAAAATGTAAAAAATATTGAATTTTTTTCAAAATAGTCGCTCTATTTTTGTTTATAGCGCAAAAAATAAAAACCGCAGAGATGATCAAATACCACCAAAAGAAAGCTCTATTTGTGGGAAAAAAATGACGCCAATTTTGTTTGGGAGCCACGTCGCACGATCGCACAATTGTCAGTTAAAGCGACGCAGTGCCGAATCACAAAAAGTGCTCTGGTCTTTGGACAGCAATATGGTCCGGGGCTAAAGTGGTTAATGACCAGGCCATTGTTTGCGATTCGGCACTGCGTTGCTTCAACTGACAATTGTGCTGTCGTGCGACGCTGTACCCAAAACAATTTGATGTCCTTTTTCCCCACAAATAGAGATTTTATTTTGGTGGTATTTGATCACCTCTGCGGTTTTTATTTTTTGCGATATAAACAAAGAAAGAGCGTCTATTTAAAAAAAACATATATATATATTTTACTTTTTGCTATAATAAATATAAAAAAAGGTAAAAAAAATAATTTCTTCATCAGTTTAGGCCGATGTGTATTCTTCTACATATTTTTGGTATAAGTGTATATCGATTGGTTTGCGCAAAAGTTATAGCTTCTACAAAATAGGGACTAGAATTATGGCATTTTTTCTTTTAATATATATTTTTTTTTACTAGTAATGGCGGTGATCTGAGATTTTTAACGGGACTGCAACATTACGGCGGACAGATCGGACACTTTTGACACTTTTTTGGGACCACTGGCACCACTGGACCACTATTAGTGCTATAAAAATGCACTGATTACTGTGCAAATGTCACTGGCAGGTTGGGGATTAACACTAGGGGGCGATCAAGGGGTTAAATGAGGTCCCCTCATGTGTGTATCTAACTGAAGGGGGGTATGGGCCTGACTGAAAGAGATAGATCGCTGTTCATAATTACTACGAACAGCAGATCTGTCTCTCCTCCCCGTCATACACAAATCCCTGTTCTGGCTCTTGCGCCCGCGATTGTGGGTGGCCGGTGGTCATCCCGCCTGCCGGCTATGCGCATTGGGTCCCCCTTCATGCACCGGGCACAGGGCACACGCATGCTCTGCTGTGGCTCTTAAAGGAGCCGACGTACAGGTACGGCGATTCGCAGGAACGAGGCGCTTTGCCAACGTAAATGTGTGTGAGCTGGTTGGCAAGTGGTTAAAGGAAAAGTTCACCTTTGGAACAGTAACATGTTTTTTTATTTTTCACCCATATTTAGGGACAGTGGCGGTGCGTCTATAGAGGGCGCTGGAGTGCCGCCCCCCTCTGGCTCTTGCTCTGCCACTAAATAACATAGATTTATGCATTGCATTAATCTATGTTATTGTTGCCGGCCGCTGAGGCAACTATTCAGATGGCCGGACGGTGAGAGCCGGCCACCTGAATCACGGCAGCTGGTTGGCTGTGCGGAAGTGCCTATCAGAGCCAGCAGCTCAGCCCTCAGCCTTCCGGATGCTTATCCAGGGGACGTACGGATGTTGCGTTCCTTGGATAAGACTAACGGCCGTCTCAGCAAATCAGGTTCACCGGTTCTGGTTATCGGTAATCTAATTGGCTGTAGCGTCATCGGGGGCGGGAGAAGACATCGAGGGACGTGGAAGGAGAAAGGTAAGTGCCGTGCGGGAGGGGGGAAGGGGTATTTTACAGGGCACAGCGGGGACAATGGGCACAGTGACATCAATAGGCACAGTGGCGACAATGGGTACAGTGGTGACAAAGGGCACAGTGGCATCAATGGGTACAGTGGTGACAATGGGTACAGTGGTGACAATTAAAGGGCACAGTGGTGACAATTGGCACAGTGGCGACAAAGGGCACAGTGGTATCAATGGGCACAGTGGCAACAATTAAAGGGCACAGTGACATCAATGGGCACAGTGGTGACAATGGGCACAGTGGCAACAATTAAAGGGCACAGTGGTGACAATTGGCACAGTGGCGACAATTAGGGGCACAGTGGGTGCATTTGATGGCATGGCACAGTGGTGACAATTGATGGCACAGTGGCTGCGTTTAATGGCATTGCACAGTGACTGTGTGATGGCATGTCACAGTGGTGCGAATTGATGGCACAGTGGCTGCGTTTGATGGCATGGCATAGTGACTGCATTTGATGGCATGGCACAGTGGTGACAATTGATGGCACAGTGGCTGCGTTTAATGGCATTGCACAGTGACTGTGTGATGGCATGTCACAGTGGTGCGAATTGATGGCACAGTGGCTGCGTTTGATGGCATGGCATAGTGACTGCATTTGATGGCATGGCACAGTGGTGACAATTGATGGCACAGTGGCTGCGTTTGATGGCATGGTACAGTGGTGACAATTGATGGCACAGTGGCTGCGTTTGATGGCATGGCACAGTGGTGACAATTGATGGCACTGTGGCTGCGTTTGATGGCATGGCACAGTGGTGATAATTGATGGTACAGTGGCTGCGTTTGATGGCATTGCACAGTGGTGACAATTGATGGCACAGTGGCTGCGTTTGATGGCATGGCAGAGTGGTGACAATCGATGGCACAGTGGCTGCGTTTGATGGCATGGTACAGTGGTGACAATTGATGGCACAGTGGCTGCATTTGATGGCATGGCACAGTGGTGACAATTGATGGCACAGTGGCTGCGTTTGATGGCATGGCACAGTGGTGATAATTGATGGTACAGTGGCTGCGTTTGATGGCATTGCACAGTGGTGACAATTGATGGCACAGTGGCTGCGTTTGATGGCATGGCAGAGTGGTGACAATCGATGGCACAGTGGCTGCGTTTGATGGCATGGCACAGTGGTGATAATTGATGGTACAGTGGTTGCGTTTGATGGCATGGCAGAGTGGTGACAATCGATGGCACAGTGGCTGCGTTTGATGGCATGGCACAGTGGTGATAATTGATGGTACAGTGGCTGCGTTTGATGGCATTGCACAGTGGTGACAATTGATGGCACAGTGGCTGCGTTTGATGGCATGGCAGAGTGGTGACAATCGATGGCACAGTGGCTGCGTTTGATGGCATGGCACAGTGGTGATAATTGATGGTACAGTGGTTGCGTTTGATGGCATGGCACAGTGGTGACAATTGATGGCACAGTGGCTGCGTTTGATGGGCACAGTGAGGCTGCAATTTTTTTCCTTTTTGTTTTTCCGTTTGCGCCCCCCAAAAATTTTAAGGCACCAGCCACCACTGTTTAGGGATCTACCCCTCGGATCTACAGCGACTGCACTTCCAAGTGCACTTTTAGTGCAATTTCAAGTGCACTTTGTAGTGCAAAGTGGATTTGCCTTTCGTAAATACCCCCCATGGTGTTACAAAGGTGACAATTAGTTGTCTAGATTCCCTTTCTCCCCATATGTTTACTTTTCCTTCAGATTATTGGATCTCTGCATCCAATCACAGTTGTGTTCTTAGCTACAGGCAAATGAAAAATAATGAAAACTTTATGTATACATTGAGAATTATTCAATTTTTCCCCTCTGGTAGGAGTCTCATGGATGACTTTGTTCCATGATGTGGTGCAGGTATGTATATTGCTCTCCATGGTGATAAAACGTGTTTCTAAAACAAAAGCTGAATTTAGGTTTAAATATAACTACTTAAAGCAGAACTCCAACTTAAAGAAAAACATAAAAGAAAAAAAAAATAACAAAAAAGCAGCTTTTGCTGCAATACTCACCTTCAGTCTGGAGCTTTACTCTATGGTCTTTCCTTTCTGCCTCTTTATATAACCAGCCAAGGCCAGTGTCATTCAATTCACTTCCTCTGGACCCCGACTATCATGGACACACCCCCTGGAAGGACATTAGCACGTAGACTCGGCTCAGTGGCTGCTGCACCATAGGCCTGGACATCCTCTGAAATGCATCCCCGTTATTGTTCAGTCTTTACCTGAGCTGTTTTTAGTGGAGATTTTACACCTCTGATGTTCAACGGTGCAACTCACACAAAATCCAAGCTCACAGACAGACAATCAGGGCAGATACACACTGAGCACGACACTCCAAAGTGAAACAGAGTTCCTGAACTACTAAAGCCGGCCATAGACGGTTGAAAATCAGCTGTTTCATTAGGCCAAGGTTCTAACCATGTATGGGCCGGCTGATCAATCATTTAGTTTGGGTACAACCAGCCTGTCAGATTTTACATGCAATGATTGCTATCGGCTATTATAACCGCTGGAAGTAATCACTGTGTTCTGCTGGTGCGGAGGGCTCTACCTGCTCTCCCCCAGGGAGAACAAAATGGCTCCATGGGAGGGAATAAATGTGTTGATGGGGGGAATTGCTCCCATGGGGAATCCAGCGATTTTCTTTCCTGCAACCTTGCTTTGTGCACTGGTCCAAAATCATTTGGTGGAGGGGGGATTATGGTGTGTGGGGGGGATTATGGTGTGGGGGTTGTTTTTCAGGGGTTAGGCTTGGCCCCTTAGTTCCAGTGAAGGGAACTCTTAGGGCACGTACACATGATCACTTTTTTGTGATGAAAAAAAATGACGTTTTCAAAAACGTCATTTAAAATCACCGTGTGTGGAGAAAAAACAACGTTTTATGTCTTCAAAAGAACGACCAAAAACAAATTCGAACATGCTTGAATTTTTTGTGTCGTTTTTTAAAACGTTGTTTTTTGTGTCATAAAAAGTGATGGTGTGTGGGCAAAACGATGTTAAAAACAACGTTTTTAAAGCCGCGCATGCTCAGAAGCAAGTTATGAGACGGAGCTTCAATGGAACAGAGTGCCGTCGAACGTGGTGTACGTCACCACGCTTTGCTAGAGCATTTTGGAAAAACGATGGTGTGTATGCAACGTCGTTTTGGAAAATGAAGTTTGAAAAACGTTGTTTTGTTTCGTCACATAAAACGTATTTTTTTTTTTCATCACAAAAAGTGATCGTGTGTATGCGGCATTAGGCCGCGTACACACGATAAGTCCATCCGTCTCCCCACAGGGTCATGAACCCCCCAAAGTCATCAGCGGTGCACTGCCTGATCCCCACCTATCCATCTCAGAGTCTGTTATTGTAGTTAGACTGCAGGGACTTGTAGTTCTCCATCTTCTCCTGGGGCTCCTGGAGAAGATGGAGATTGGAGAACTACAAGTCCCAGCAGGTTATACATAAAATAAGGCTCTGAGGTGGATGGGTGTAGATGGCATGCACCTGAGCCCAGGAGAAGATGGGGAACTACAAGTCCCAGCAGGTTATAATATAAGGCTCCTAGGTGGATTGGTGTCCGGACATCCATCCACCTCAGAGCCTTATATTATAACCTGCTGGGACTTGTAGTTCTCCATCTTCTCCTGGGCTCAGGTGCATGCCATCCACCTCAGAGCTTTAATGTATGTAAACCTGCTGGGACTTGTAGTTCTCAATCTTCTCCTGGGGCTCAGATGCATGCAATCCACCATCCATGGGACTACAAGTCCCAGCATTGAGAAAAACTGGACAAAGATGGTGGATTGCATGCACCTGAGCCCCAGGAGAAGATGGAGAACTACAAGTCCCAGCAGGTTATAATATAAAGCTCCGAGGTGGATGGATGTCTGGACAGTGACACAGTGGGGACAATTGGCACAGCTGCATGAATGGGCACAGTGGCGACAATAATTCAAGGGCACAGTGGTGACAATTGGCACAGTGGCTGCGTTTGATGGCATGGCACAGTGGTGACAATTGATGGCACAGTGGCTGTGTTTGATGGCATGGCACAGTGGTGACAATTGATGGCACAGTGACTGCGTTTGATGGCATGGCACAGTGGCTGCGTTTGATGGCACAGTTGCTGCGTTTGATGGCATGGCACAGTGGCTGCGTTTGATGACATGGCACAGTGGTGACAATTGATGGCACAGTGACTGCGTTTGATGGCATGGCACAGTGGCTGCGTTTGATGGCACAGTTGCTGCGTTTGATGGCATGGCACAGTGACTGCGTTTGATGACATGGCACAGTGGTGACAATTGATGGCACAGTGGCTGCGTTTGATGACCTGGCACAGTGGTGACAATTGATGGCACAGTGGCTGCGTTTGATGACATGGCACAGTGGTGACAATTGATGGCACAGTGGCTGCGTTTGATGACATGGCACAGTGGTGACAATTGATGGCACAGTGGCTGCGTTTGATGGCATTGCACAGTGGTGACAATTGATGGCACAGTGGCTGCGTTTGATGGCATTGCAGAGTGGTGACAATTGATGGCACAGTGACTGCGTTTGATGGCATGGCACAGTGGTGACAATTGATGGCACAGTGACTGCGTTTGATGACATGGCACAGTGGTGACAATTGATGGCACAGTGACTACGTTTGATGGCATGGCACAGTGGTGACAATTGATGGCACAGTGGCTGCATTTGATGGGCACAGTGAGGCTGCAATTTTTTTTTTTTTTCGTTTGCGCCCCCCCCAAAAATTTTGAGCACCAGCCGCCACTGAATATTTCTATTCTCTCTCTGACATTGACACTCTCACTGACCGGCTAGATTGTAAAGAGTCTTCTGCGGAAAGCTGAAGAAGTTTCATGAACAATTTAGATACAACCAAAGCTGCTGAGGGGTATTCCCTTACACCACCAGCTATATTAAGCGTCATTACATCACAGGGACCTTCTGGACCTTTCCAGGGGCCCCCTGTGTCTCTGTGATATTTACTACGCATGGCTGTCATACCCAATCTACTGCCAGAGCTGCAGGGCTGTTAATATTACCTTTATTATGTCTTATTATTGATTAATTTACGTTTCTGTTATGAAACCTCAGGCATTTTCAGAACAACTTTCAGGTGCGTTTGTAACTATGGTCACCCCCCCCCTTTTTTTTAGTGACTGAATTGCATTTTAAAATAATTTTTACTTTCGTTTTTTAAATCTTTTTTTTTTCTCATGATAAAAAAATCTTTTTAACTCTATTGCCGAGTACACACGTTTGTAATTTCCAGCAAAAATTTGAGAGCTTGTTCTTAAAGTGGATGTAAACCCAAAAAAATGTTTTTTTTTTTTTTTGATGTCACAATGTAGAGTATAAGATTTCCTATCATCTGTGCCCAGTCTTGCCACACAGAGTTAATCCAGCGCTGAGTAATCCTCTTGTAATATTCAGTGCAAATTAACAGAATTCCAGATAAAAACCTGCCAAATTATAAAGTCTGTTTCTCTGTTTTTGCTTTCAGTGACAGGTTATTTACATATCTAGCTTGGACATGTTTATAATAACATGAGGTGATCCAAAGTTATCAGGATGTGTTATTACTTTTTATACCTCATGTTGTGATACACATAACATAACATATGATAAACATGTCCTAGCTATATTTGTAAATAACCTGTCACTCAAAGCAAGAAGAGAGAAAACTGACTTTTTTATTTAGGCAGGTTTTTATCTGGAATTCTGTTCATTTTACTGAACATTAAAAGAGGATTACTCGGCGCTGGATTAACTATGTGTGGCAAGACTGGGCACAGATGATAGGAAATCTTATACTCTACATTGTGACATCAAAAAAAATGTTTTTTTTTGGGGTTTACATCCACTTTTAGTTTTCCGACGGGAGAAGTTCTTGTCGGAAATTCCGATCGTCTGAATCAATTTGACGCATGCTCGGGATCATTGAACCTAATTGTTCTCGGCTCGTTGTAGTGTTGGACGTCATCATGTTCTTGACGGTTGGAATTTTGTGTGATTGTGTGTATGCAAGACAAGTTTGAGCCAAAATGTATTGTCGGAATTTCTGATCGTGTGTACGCGGCATTAGTTTATGATGCATACAAATGTGCATAGATATCCAATCCATTTATGTTTTTATTCTCATATGGATGGACCCTCTGCACATTGCTATATACCCTTTCTAGTAAGCTTTGCAAAAAAAAAACTATTTTGAGTTCGCATATATTGCAATACATGTTAAAGTGGTTGTAAACCCTAGCAAAAAAAACAAACCTGCAAGACAAACGCATAATGAGTTAGTAGTATGCATAGCATACTAGCTCATTATGAACTACTTACCTTACATCGAAGCCCCCGCAGCGGTCCTTGTACCCCCTCCAGCTGGCAACATCTCTCCTGGAGTTACTTCTGGGTATCGTGGGCTCTGGCGTTGTGATTGGCCGGAGCCGCAATGATGTCACCTCCGCGCATGCGTGCGGGAGCCAACAGTAACGGCACACTTACTGAAGCAACGGCACGTACAATGGCACATTTCTTCAGTTTGCTTTAGTGCACATGTGCCCATGACATTGGCACATCCAGGGGATGTCTCATAAACCGTTCAGTGACTTCCAGTGTGCGTCTCCTCCTCTCCTCCAATAGGATTGCTTGTCCTTTAAGCCAATCGAGTGACAGGTCTCAAAACCCACTTCCTGATTAGCCGAATATTCATTTGTTGTTGCAACACACCTAGGTGGGCTCGGTTCGCATTCTCTGTGCCCTGAGCCCACCCTATTTTTAAGCTTCTGTCTCTAATAAGTTGCTTAAAAAAAAAAACACTCCCACCCCATTGGAATCCATGCATCTGGTATCCTGCAAGGGGCTGGACGCCTGGATATGGGTATCATCGCCCGTGCGACCTTCATGGGTGCAGGCAAACACACTGCATTTGCGACCTGTGTTTGGGGCGTCGTTAACATTGCACCGACACCCGTTGCAGATCGCAAGGGCAGTACGTTTTAAATGCGGTGCAGGAAACATGCATGGATGGTGGGTTTTCTCGCACCACAATACACTAATTCTGATTTCAGTGCGTTTACTGAACGTTTGTGGAAATATCACAGAACCTAAATATTTTTTTTCTTTGTCTGAATTTCTCACTTCCTGTTTCTCCTCAGTAAACTTGCCCCCGTCATCCGAGCTGTTCTGACTGGGGGTTAGTCAGCCAGAACAGCTTATTTAGGAGGAACAGGAAGTGAGAAATTCAGACAAAGAAAACAAAGACATTTTTTTTTTAGAAGGGAAATCGAAGAAAAAACAATAATGCACTAGCTTAAATGAACCTATTTAGAAAATTAAAAAAAACCTTTACAACCCCTTAAAAATTTTTTTTTAAGAGTGGACCTTTAACCACTTCAGTCCCCGTGTATGCTCAATTGACAGCAGCTTAGGGGATCTGAATATCCAAGCTGCCGTCAATTGACGTCATCGTGTTTTCCGGCCACTGGGGGGCGCGCGCGCACCCGGCGCGTCCCGGAGATGCCGATGCGCGTGCCTGGCGGTCGCGATGTCCGCCAGGTACCCGCTGATTGGCAGTTTTAGAGCAGGGACGTGGAGCTCTGTGTGTAAACGTATAAATGTAAATGGTCCCAAAAATGTGTCAAAAGTGTCCGATGTGTCCGTCGCAATATCGCAGTCCTGACAAAATTCGCAGATCGCCGTATTACTAGTAAAAAAAATTGTCAGAATTCTATCCCTTATTTCCTAGCCACTATAACCTTTGCGCAAACCAATTACTATAGGCTTATTGCGATTGTTTTTTTTACCAAAAATATGTAGAATACATATCGGCCTAAACTGAGAAAAAAATATATTTTTTTTTTAAAAAAAAATGATTTTTATTATAGCAAAAAGTAAAAAATATTTTGTGTTTTTTTTCAAAATTGTCGCTCTTTTTTGTTTATAGCGCAAAAAAAAAAAAAAAACGCAGAGGTGATCAAATACCACCAAAAGAAAGCTCTATTTGTGGGGAAAAAAGGACATAAATTTTGTTTGTAAGGCACGTCGCACGACCGCGCAATTTTAATTTAAAGCGACGCAGTGCTGAAAGCTGAAATTTCGCCTGGGCAGGAAGGGGGTATATGTGCCCAGTAAGCAAGTGGTTAAGGTGTTAAAAAAAAAAAAAAAAAAAAAACATAAAACATTACAGAGTCCATTTAAAAGTCTAGAGAGACTATAAAGAGGCAGAGCAGCGCCTCTCCTACACTCTCTCAGCTGTTGTGACTTGAAGCCGGAGAGCAACTGCTTCCTAAAAATAGGGACAAGTTGTTTCGCAGAGCCTTGGGTGAAGTGGAAGATTGTACTAGATCATTGTGGGTGTGCATTGTGCAGCTTGGCAGAGCATACATAACCTTAGACACTGCAGCAGCTTAGTAGCAGATCCAGCAGCCTGGTAGAGTGTTAGCATTAGCAGTCACCCTCAAGTGGTGGGACAGGCGTGGAGAAGGAGGGGTGGTCGATGTTCCTTTTATAGGACTGCTCTTCTGGAATGTGAAGGTGCTGAAATAGCAGACGTGACTTAGAACTGAAGTTGTGATTATCAGCCAGGCTCTCTTCAGTGCTGTCCGATTCTTGGCTACGACCATCGCAAAGCATGGAAAACGTAGAAGTCTTCAACTCCGAAGCTAAGGGTCGAGGGCTGAAAGCCACCAAGGATTTCTGGGCTGGGGATGTGATCTTTGCAGAAACAGCCTATGCGGCCGTAGTGTTCGACAAGTAAGTTTATAATTTTTTTTACATCTGTTTCAGAAACGTTCGTTAGAGTATGTCTCTGTTCAATGTCACGGTGTCACCAGCTATTCTAAACGCGGGGCTTTCACTGATAGATACAGAAAATAGGGTCCCAAGCATTGGTGTGCGCAGCCTATATTCAGTTTTTTTACAATATTTTATTTTTTACAATAATTTTTTGGGGACCCCATGGGGGCCTAGAGGAAATATAAGGGGTCTAAACAGACCCCTGATGTCTCACTTTTGAGACAGAAAAAGGGACTAAAGGACAGAGATTCCATAGTTCCTTTCTCTGCAGCCAAGTAGCAGAGGGAATTTGCCCAGCACAGGGTCATTAGGGTAGGGTGACCAGACATCCCCAGTTTCAGGGGACAGTCCCCTGATTGAGGACACTGTCCCCGGACTAAGTCTGTCCCTGGTTTTGTCCCCAGATTGGATTTAATAGGGGGCAGGGGCAATTTCAAAGACAGTCAGTGCAGAATTAAAATAAAATAAAATAGAATTGCACACCCCCGCTCTGCCGTGCCTACTAGCATAGGGGGGTTGTATTTTTCCCATTATCTGTGCCCCTTATCATGTGCTGGTCAGAGCGCAGGGAATATTTCTTCAGATTCGGGTGCATGCCCATTCAGCTTCGCTCGCATGTTCTTCTGCCTTGGCTCAAATCCTGGCCAGCCTCCTTGCCTTCCCTGGCGGAGTGATCTTTCTCCGCTTCCCATCCAGTAGTAGCCGGGGCCCGAAAAGTAAGACTTGAGAGGCTGTGAGGTGGGCGGCAATGGGCAGAGAGTCGCTGATTGTTGCCATTACTAGTAAAGAAAAAATATGTCCCCGGATTTCATTTTAAAAATCTGGTCACCTTACATTAGGGTGTGCCCAGGCACACCTGGCACACCATGTGCGCATGCCTATGGTCCCAAGACATTCCATAAGTGCTTGCAGAGTCACTATTTATTCTTACTCCATTTCAATTCTTTCTTTGTTACCTGATATGTGTAGGAGATGCAGATTAAGGGACTTTCAAGGTACCAAAAAAAAGTCATAAAGTACACCCAATGTAATAAAAATAGATACTGTAGATTTGAACAGTCATAAAATCTGACACAATACATCAACACTCATACATAGTAAAAAATCTTATGGACAACACCACCATGCTCATGTTCCCCATGTTGACTATTATTCTAAAAATGAATGAGGAAAATGGCGTCGGGACTTTAAATTGAGGCACATAGGCATAAAGATAAATTTGTTTATTAATAACAGTAATATTAAAAGCAATATTCCGTTAATAATATAATGGCAATCATAATGCATGATGGAATCAGTACAGTAGATATATACATACAAATTTAGACATGTTAATTTAAAACGGATCATCAAGGACAGTTGATCTCACACGATGCATATATGAAAGGTATCAAGATTATTATACAGAAAAATACTGCGCTGCCCTATAGGTAAGCCGCTAACACTGCAAATAGACAAATAGCAAAAAAAATTGAAAACAAAAAAGTGTAGCGCTAATTAAGTTAGGTTGGCATAAAACTTCAAATTACAAATATGACAAAAAAAGTGAAGTGAAAATGTCCACATAAATACATAAATATATAAATATATAAATACATGTCCATATGTGAAAAACATGAATAGTGTAAAAATACAAATCTGACTATAGAATAGTCCAGCAATAATATTGGTGAATTCCAAAGCCTGGTGATAACTTCAAAGAGGTGCTAGAGTTGAAGGAGCGTTGAAATGAATTAACGTAAAGAGAAGCCACCACTGGTAGTTAAGGGGCTTACCAGAGAGTTTGAACCCAGGAGAACCTAGGGGTCAATCAGATCTTTGTGTGGTAAAACCACGATGGAACATGGGCAATGCTGTATGTGTCTCCAATGGCTGTAGCAAGAGTGACCAAATGGCAGAGGAATGGAGTATACTACAGACGAAGATAGCTGGTTACCCGATGGTCTCACAGGACATGATGGTCCAAAAAAAATCCTGGATGTGTATGGAAGGGTGTGTACCATAGATTAAGAGGAAAAAAACATCCACATAGCGTAACTCTGTGTTGAATGTTGACAATTTAGGGCCAGATTCAGCAAGACTTGCGCTGGAGTAATTCGATATGCGCCGCGTAACTGTGAAGATGCGCCGTGGTTTCTATGTGGCCGTACCCACCAAACTAGATGCGACAGAAAACGGGCCATTTCCGATCGGCTTAACTTTCCGACGCCAGAGTCTCGTCAGCGCATAATTTCGCTTGGCGCATCAGTCGCGCCTATTGATTTCCCCTGCAAATATGCAAATTAGGGAGATTTCCCGATTCGCGAACGGATTAGCACCATACGCCGGCTACATGCGCCACGCGTATCTCGTCTGTCCGTCGCAAAGTTATTTCTACAAATAGCTGCTTTATCTTTACTCCAGACGGCCACAGGTCAGCAGGAGAGCAGCTACAGCAGCGTTACCGACGATAAGAGCTAGCTGAGCACCCCCACTTGCAGGACAACACCTCTGTCCATACTTGTCTGTCAACTTTTACAGCCATGGAGGAAGACATCATAGGTCTCCATAGCCGAGATGACGGCTGACAGCTCCTGGCCTTTAGAGTTCAGCTTTCTCCTGTGTTTGCGGGGAACGGGAGCAGCCATCTCAGAACAAAAGTAACTTCACTGCGGGGAGGGGGAACAGGATATACTTTAGTGCCGGAATGGCGCATCTACGGGCGCATTTAAACGCCCAACGGAACGCATTGCGCTGATGTTTCCCGTGAAGTGGTGCCGACGGAAGTTGTGAGCATGCGCACAAGGGGGCCGAGTGAAGCCTCACTTACTGCGCATGCTCCGTGGATGATGCGCTGAACGTAAGCCTCTGCGCTGGGCTCCGCCCATCATTTACATATGATCACACCCACTTCCACTTGCGTCGGATTACGCCAGCGCATTATCGTTACTCTGGCGCAAGTTTACGCGCAACTGCTATGTGAATAACAGTACTTGCGCCGAAAGTGTCGGCGGAGTAACGTAAATGAGAAACGTTACTCCAAAGTAAAGAAGCGCCCATCTACCTGAATCTGGCCCATAATGTATCAAGAACACTTACATTTAGATGGATGTACAAGCGCTTTGTGCAAAGTAGTAGCAACAGTGGGGTCCTCCCGACGTGTTTCGTCCCAAGGACATCATCTGAAAGGTATATCAGATAGAAACACGGCACTGAACATCTCTACGCATTTCATGGATTGATCCTATCTTCAGGGGCATGCGCGTGACTTGGGGTATGTAGTGTATGAAAGTATCTATATGGTCTGACCCTGCCAAGGAAAGGGGATTGGTAGTTATAGGTAAAAATTAAGCATAGAACCCATAGAGGCCCTAACAATCTAAAATACACACAGACATAGTTGTATGATAACGGTGTGGCACTACAGGTCAGAAGCCCACTAGAGGCATCACCATTGGGGGGTTGTGGTGGAGTGGAATGGCCCATTGTCCAGCAAGGACACCATCCAGGGAGGTAGTTTTCCAAAAGGTGAGGGAGGATAGGTCTTGGAAAACCAAGATCCCAAGTCCCAAATTGCTCCTAATATTTTAAAAATATTTATTGAAACATTTTTTATCGAATGCTCACGTATTTCCAGTAATGTTGCGATTTTACAGTAGACCAGACATTTTCAACCAGAGTTCAGTAGAACCCTAGGTTTTCTCCATAGGTTGCTAGGGGTTCCTTGAGCTGTGGCTGATTGACCTCCCGGCTTATGGTGCCAGAAACTTCCAGGTACAATACCACTTGGCAGAGCCACCAGCATACCTCCCAATATTCTGAGATGGTAATGAAGGACATCTATAAGCAAAAGTATGTAGGCATAAGACACAACCCCCCTCACACCACCCCTTGAAAAATAATTGTACAAAATAATGATTGGTTAAACCCACAGGTGCTTTTTTACCACCAATATTTCTTTATACTGGCTTTTGGATTTTAAAAATGCAGCAATTTTGGAATTTGGGAGAAAGGTTTTCACTGGGAAACACTTTTTTGATTGATAAGTAGTGTATTTTATGTACAATTATATAGATCAGACCAAAATGAGGGACAAATGAGGAGGAAAGAGGGACACAAGGACTTTGTTCCAAATAAGGGACAGTCCCTCGAAATCAGGGACAGTTGGGATCTATGGCCACCAGCATGACACCAATGATCTTTTTAGCTGTGTGTAAGGATGGTAGTCTGACCACCACTATAAAGAGGGCATACTTCCCACTGGTTACCAATGTAAGGAGGCATTATTTTCACTGACTCTAAATTCATTTCAGTAGAGGTTCCCTGAGACCTAAGAATTATTTCAAGGGTTCGTTTTTGTGTAAAAAGGTTGACAAAAGCTGCAGTAGACAATGTACATTTAGAAGGCGGTAATCTCATCGTTTAGATCAGTGGTCTTCAAACTGCGGCCTGTGGGCCAGATATGGCCCTTTGCTTGCTTTTATCCGGCCCTTGGAGCACTATTTCATCCACTGATACCAACAATAGGGCATAGTTTCACCCATGACACCAATGAAGGGGACACATTTCCTCCCAATGATACCAACGATGTGGCACAATGACATTAATTATGGGGCACAATTCCTCTCAATGACATCAATGATGGGGTACAATTCTTACCACTTACACCAATAATGGGGCACAATTATTTTCACTGAAACAGTGGGGTATTATTTTTTCTCACTGACTTTCCCACTGGCCCGAGTCCGGCCCTTCCGAAAGTCTGAAGGAAGTAAAGTGGCCCTTTGTTTGTAAAGTTTGGAGATCCCTGGTTTAGATTAATAGACGGGCAACTGAGGAACATGAGCATGGTGGTGTTGTCCTCTGAGCTTTAGTCTGGTCTGCAAAAATTAAAAGTCAGATGCTACAAAAACTGTAGCTTCTGACTTTTAATAAAAGGACACTTACCTGTCCAAGGATACAGCTCTGTCCTCACACCAGGGCCGATCCTACCCGGGGTGCAAAGGGTGCAGTGCACCCAGGCGCCACAGAGGTGAGGGCGCTGAAGAGCCAGAGTGCCTGTCTCAAATCACTCTCTCTCCCTGTTTGTGTAGAGCCGCGAGCGGAGCCGCGGCTCTCCCCGCCGCCGCCGCTGCTGTGTTTGACGTGTCCCCCCTTCCTCCTCCTGTTAGAGAGGGAGTGAGGAGTCCGGAGATCGGAGCGGCTGTCTCTGTGTGGAGAGACGCTAGCTGCTCAGTGACCTCGCTGAGTGGGCGGTCCATCATGCCTGACACTGCTCCTCTCTGTGTGTGTCATACGAGGACTCCTGTCTGCGGCGATCTGTGATCCACCCGGGCGGCGCGGCTGCACACTGTCCCCTCCTCTGCAGCTGCCGCCCGGGTGGATCACAGATCGCCGCAGACAGGAGTCCTCGTATGACACACACAGAGAGGAGCAGTGTCAGGCATGATGGACTGTGTGTTTTTCAAGTAATGGAGGGGGGGGGGGTCTGTAGTAATGTAGGGGGCGTTTTTTTTTCCTGGGGGGAGTATGTAATAATGGGGGGGGGTTATCCCTGGGGTCAGCACTAATGAGGAGGGGTTGTCCTGGGGGGTTTGTACTAATGGAGGGGTTTGTCCTGGGGGTCTGTACTAATGTGGGGGTTTGTCCTCGGTGGGTCTGCACTAATAGGGTAGTTTGTCCTGGGGGGGTCTGTACTAATGGGGGGGAGTCTGTACTAATGGGGGGGTTTGTCCTGGGGGTCTGCACTAATGGGGTGATTTGTCCTGAGGGGGATCTGTACTAATGGGGGGGAGTCTGTACTAATGGGGGGGGGGTTTGTCCTGGGGGGTCTGCACTAATGGGGTGATTAGTCCTGAGGGGGATCTGTACTAATGGGGCAGTCTGTACTAATAGGGGGGCTTGTCCTTGGGATATGCACTAATGGGGGGGTTTATCCTGGGGGGTCGGTACTAAGGGGGGTTTGTCCTGGGGGGTCTATACTAATGGGGGGGTTTGTTCTGGGGGGTCTGCACTAATGGGGTGGTTTGTTCTGGGGGGTCTGTACTAATGGGGGGCTTGTCCTGGGGGTATGCACTAATGGGGGGGCTTGTCCTGGGGGGTAGGTACTAATAGGGGTGTTAGTCCTGTGGGGTAGGTACTAACAGGGGTGTTTGTCCTGGGGGTCTGTAATAATGGGGGGTTTGTTCTGGGGGGTCTGCACTAATGGAGGGGTTTGTTCTGGGGGGTCTGCACTAATGAAGGGGTTTGTCCTGGTTGGGTCTGTACTAATGGAGGGGTGGTTTGTCCTGGGGGTCTGTACTACTGGGGGGGTTGTCCTGAGGTAGGTCTGTACTAATGGAGGGGGGTTGTCCTGGGGGTCTGTCAAGGGGAGTTTGTACTAATGGAGGGGGATTGGTTTGTCCTGGGGGTCTGTACTAATGGGGAGGTTTGTCCTGGGGGGTCTGCACTAATGGGGTGATTTGTCCTGAGGGGGATCTGTACTAATGGGGGGAGTCTGTACTAATGGGGAGGGTTTGTCCTGGGGGGTCTGCACTAATGGGGTGATTAGTCCTGAGGGGGATCTGTACTAATGGGGCAGTCTGTACTAATAGTGGGGCTTGTCCTTGGGATATGCACTAATGGGGGGGTTTATCCTGGGGGGTCGGTACTAAGGGGGGTTTGTCCTGGGGGGTCTGTACTAATGGGGGGGGTTTGTTCTGGGGGGTCTGCACTAATGGGGTGGTTTGTCCTGGGGGGGTCTGTACTAATGGGGGGGCTTGTCCTGGGGGGGGGTCTGTACTAATGGGGGGGCTTGTCCTGGGGGTATGCACTAATGGGGGGGCTTGTCCTGGGGGATAGGTACTAATAGGGGTGTTTGTCCTGGGGGTCTGTAATAATGGGGGGTTTGTTCTGGGGGGTCTGCACTAATGGAGGGGTTTGTTCTGGGGTCTGTTCTAATGAGGAGTTTGTCCTGGTTGGGTCTGTACTAATGGAGGGGTGGTTTGTCCTGGGGGTCTGTACTACTGGGGGGGTTGTCCTGAGGTAGGTCTGTACTAATGGAGGGGGTTGTCCTGGGGGGAGTCTATACTAATGGGGGGGTTTGTCCTGGGGAAGTCTGTACTAATGGGGGGGGGGGGTTTGTCCTTGGGGGAGTCTGTACTAATCGGGGGTTTGTCCTTGGGGTCTGTCAAGGGGAGTTTTTAATGGAGGGAGATTGGTTTGTCCTGGGGGTCTGTACTAATGGGGGGTGGTTTGTCCTGGGGGGTCTGCACTGACGGAGGGGGTCTGTACTGAGGGGCAACTATAGGTGGAGGAAGGGGGGTGACACCATGTTTTACCTCAACGGGTGACAACAACCCTAGTGACGCCACTGCAGCTGCGGGCGCTACCATCAGAGAGAGAACCCCCCTGCCGTGCGCCACCAGAGGGAAAGCCACACAGCCTAGTGCCATCCCTGGCGGAGAAAGGAATGGAGTCATTGCCAGAATACAGATCTGGGCTCTACCCAGCGGAGTATCCATGAGCAATTCAGAGTGAGCCGACTCCTGATCAGAGGAACCGTTGTTGCTGTATCGCTGGGTCAGGTGAGAGCCGATCTGCCATTATCTACTTATAGGAACTGTAGTCTCTGACCATCTCCTGTAATATGTCTGCAGTCTCTGACCATCTCCTGTATTATATCTCCAGTCACTAACTGTCTCCTGTAATATGTCTGCAGTCTCTGACCATCTCCTGTACTATGTTTTAGGACACTTTCTAACAGTATCAGAGAGGTTCCCCTCCAGGTCTCATTAGTGTACACTCTTCCAGTATTTTCTTTATTGATAAAAGATCATGAGAGGATCCCAGGGCAACAAATACTTCTTAGAGGAGCATCTCTGTGTTTGAGTCATTGCCATAGAAACATTTGTAAAGGGGAGGAGTTGGTAAGATGACCACGCCCCCTTTGTGGGGGCGCCAGAAATATTTCTGCACCCAGGCGCCTGTGACCCCAGGATCGGCCCTGCCTCACACAAACTGGTTCTTTACCGGTCTTCGGGTCCCCGGTGCTAGCATGTTAACTGTAGGCAACTGGCTGTGTAGCCACAAGGAGTCACAGCCGATTGCCCACAGTTAACATGCTGGCGCAGGAGCCGCACTGCACTTTGTGAATGGTTCTGCAACCTACTGCGACCTGTGATGTGTCCCACAAAGTTGCGCATGGGGTGGTTTTTGGGTGGAGGAAAACTTCCCATGGAATGGCCTCAGCAATCCAAGTGGAATTGGTAGTGGGTACCTGTCGAAGCCAGTTATACACCACCCCAATCAAATATAGTGGGTAGGGGGAGGAGGAGGAAGACCCAAACTTCTCCCTTTGGGTGAAGTTCCCCTTTAGGTCGTTTTACTATATGTGAGTTTCAGTGTTCTAAAAAAATGAAGATTGTTAAAAAAAAATCCATCACTTTTTATTATATTATGGAAAACTTTTTTTGGTACCTTGAAAGTCACCAAATCTTTCTCTCCTACAAATTGCTTTTTCTTGTGATGTCGGTACCATTCTGGGTCTATAATAGGATCTTTTCCTTTCATTGGCTAGTATTTGCTATTCCAAACAACGCATGCAACCAAAAATTCCTAGGATGCCGGGTAAAGATGTAAGCAGTGCTACAGATTTATTTCATTGCTTCAGAACAGTCATGCACTACTTGGGATGGATTTTACCTTTAACTTTTGTTTTAGCATAATTCTGATGCAAGTTCAACGATTTAATGAAAAATAAACATTGTATGATTTTCATGATTTTCATGGCTGGAACAGTTTTTTTTTTAGCTTTGGATATTATGGTGGGGCATTAACCACTTGCCATCCGCCATATAGCAAAATTATGGCGGCAAAGTGGTTTCAATATCCTGACTGGACGTCATATGACGTCTTCAGGATATTGACCCGCGACGCGCCACCCGGGGGCACGCATCGCGGCAATCGTTGTTGCAGGGTGTCAGTCTGACACCCCGCAACACCGATCTAGGTGAAGAGTCTCTGACGGAGACTCTTTACCACGTGATCAGCCGTGTCCAATCACGGCTGATCACGATGTACACAGGAAAAGCCGGTTATCGGCTTTTTCTCACTCATGTCTGTCAGACGCAAGTAGAGGAGAGGCGATCGGCTGCTCCTCTGACAGGGGGGTTTGTGCTGATCGATTATCAGCGCAGCCCCCCAGAGGATGCCCACACTGGACCACCAGCGATGCCACCAGACCACCAGCGATGCCCACCACCAGGTATGCCACCCTAGACCACCAGGGATGCCAATCAGAAATACACTATGGATGCCTAATGGATGCCAATCAGTGCCCACAATGAATGTCAATCAGTACCCACAATGGGCATCATTGATTGGCAGGCATTATTGTTTGGCAACGATTGGCATCCATTAGTACAACACATTACAGTACATCAGTGCCACTTATCAGTGCCCATCCATGCCTATTCGTGCCACCTATCAGTGCCCATCCATGCCCATTCGTGCCACATATCAGTGCCACCCATGCCCATCCGTGCCACCTATCAGTGCCCATCCGTGTCGCCTATCCGTTCCTATCCGTGCGGCCTATCTGTGCCCATCCATGCCGCCTATCTGTGCCCATCCATGCCACCTATCAGTGCTCATCTGTGCCGCCTATCAGTGCCCATCCGTGCTGAATATCAGTGACACCTATCGGTGCCCATCAGTGGCGCATATTTGTGCCCATCATCAGTGCCCATCAATGCCACCTCATCAGTGCCACCTCATTTGTGCCCATCAGTGCCGCCTTATCAGTGCCCATCAATGCAGCCCCATCAGTGAAGGAGAAAAATTACTTATTTACAATATTTTGTAACTGAAACAAAAAAAACATATATTTTTCAAAATGTTCTGTCTTTTTTATTTATTTTTTAGCAGAAAATAAAAATCCCAGAGGTGATCAAATACCACAAAAAAAGCTCTATTTTTGGGAACAAAATTATAAAAATTTTGTTTGGGTACAGTGTAGGATGACCGTGCAATTGTCATTCAAAGTGCGACAGTGCTAAAATCTGAAAATTGGTCTGGGCAGGAATGTGTATAAGTACCTGGTATGGAAGTGGTTAAACACCTCCCAGGTTTATAACACTGCCAGTGCCCATGCTGGGGAGAGTCACCCTCTCCATTTTTCCTGGTGACCAATGTCAGCAGGAAACAAAGTAATGAGAAATCCAGGCTTTACAGCTGTCACCAGAACAGGACTAGAGGGGAAGCCTTTTAATGGGGACACCTGTTTTGGTGACAACTGTCTAAGGGAGAATTTCCCTTCATTTAAAAAAAAAAATCCCTGTGACTGTCTTGTGTCAATATAGTAAAAGCAGTTTTCCTAAAAAAAAAAGGGGATTTTAAATGGACCACAGACAGTGGCATGTAGAAAAAGTTTACAATTTTATTAAGTCTTGTGTCAATGGGACAAAAAAATTCCAATTAGTTTATATTAATTGATTTGCGCAAAAGTTATAGAGGCTACAAACTATGGGATATTTTTATTTTATACTAGTAATGGAGGTGATCAGCGACTTATAGTGGGACTGCGACATTGCGGTGGACAAATCGGACACCTAACTGAAATTCTTGGGGACCAGTAACACTAATACAGTGATTAGTGCTAAAAAATATGCACCGTCACTGTACTAATGACACTGGCAGGAAAGAGGTTAACATTAGGGGCAATCAAAGTGTTAAATGTGTTCCTAGGGAGTGTTTTACAACTGTGTGTGTGTGTGTGGGGGGGGGGGGGGGGCATTAACTGTGGGAAGACAGAGATCTGTGTTTCTGCTTGGTAGAAACACAGGATCTCTCTCTCTTCCCTTGTCACAGAATGGCGATTTGTTTACATAGGCAGACCACCATTCTAAACCACCGCCTCGCAGTATATGTACGTGGGGCGGTAGGCAAGTGGTTAGAGAGGAACTTCACTCCCTGACTTCATCTTTTTTATTTTTATCCCCCCTACTCCCCTCTTACCTGTTATGCAGCATTGTCCTCAAATCACATACTCATCTGGCCAGAAGATTCAGTGTTCTGCTGCTTTGTTTGCTCCACTGCTAAGGTGTCTCAGCCTGAGTCCTGCACTGCCTTCTTGGTTTTTCTCAGTCATCAGAAGCCGGCTGCCTCTTCCAGTTTCTGGCAGTCGCCCACCCATGAGGTGACCCAGCTCCTCTCACCAGCTGTTGTGTTCAACGGCTGTTCTCTAGCTCCCTCGTCTACCCCTACCTGTCTGGTCATCTCCTACCCTGTCCACCGTTAGAATGGTGGGCACAAGGCTGCATTGGTTGGCACAAGGCTGCATTATGATGGGCACTGGGCACAAGGCTGCATTTGGTGGGCATAAGGCTATATTTGGTGGGCACTGGGCACAAGGCTGCATGGTGGGCACAAGGCTGCATGGTGTGCACTGGGCACAAGGCTGCATGGTGGGCACAAGGCTACATTTGGTGTGCACTGGGCAGAAGGCTGCATGGTGTGCACTGGGCACAAGGCTGCATGGTGTGCACTGGGCACAAGGCTGCATGGTGTGCACTGGGCACAAGGCTAATGGTTTACATAGCTCACGACATCATGGGTCAGGTAAAGGGCCCCTTAGCAGAATTTTGCTTAGGTCCCCAGGGAGGTCAGGATTGGCACTGAATTTGAGTATCTCCATCAGCCCATACCCCACAGCTATTACTTTTCGTACCACTTCATCCTATGCTTTAGATTGTAAGCTGCATGAGCAGGGCCCTCCTAATCCCTCTGTATTGAATGGTATTGTAACTGTACCATCTCCTTTATATTGCAAAGCACTGCATATAAATCCTGAATAATAAAAATAATAATAATAATTTGCACAATATTTAAAACGTTTAATAACTCTATTGCATTGAATTGCATATATATATATATATATATATATATATATATATATATATATATATATATATATATATATATATATATATATACAGTATATATATATATATATATATATATATATTTATTTATATTATAATAAAAGTTTTATGTTGTGCTATCAGTGTTTTACAATATAAGGGAATACATTTTAAGGGAGACACATTTTTTAAGAGGGTTAGGAGGAATTTGCTCGTCAGAGCTTACAATCTATCTGATATCATGGATGACAGTGTAACAGGGTGCTAAAAACAAACCACAGGGCTTTCTTTACAAAGGAGGAAATATATGTGACATTTGGTGACTGCTGTGATCTGTCACTGAGATGATACAAACCATACACCAGGCCAGAAAGAAAAGCATGTGCTGTGGAATAGCTGGAGCCAGACTGATGCACAGATAAAATGGGTTTCAGTTTCAAGATGGTCATAGAAACCCGGCTTGTTCATATCGATCTGCCCACTGATAGGCATCTGTGCTGCTTGGCAGCATCCTAAACAAAAACAATCACTTGTGTGTGCCGCAGATAGCCTAAGACACTATACAATCTCTTCCAGATCTTCCATCAACTACATAGTGCAATGGCTGGCTTGCTTTGATACCACCTGAATTAATTGTTTAGGTTTTCTTTGTATTTTAAAGTTTTGGAAAATCAAGGAGGTTTGCACAGCTAGATTGTATAGTGTGTGGCCAACAAGAAGGCACAGGGGATTATGGGAGTGGAGGGGGATTTCCATGTTGTTTATACCTACTTCCTATTGGTTGCAAGACTAGTGCCGTAGTCAAATTAGAATATATCTTGTTTAACTACCTGCCTGGAGTTTGCATGTTCTCCCTTTTGCCTGCTTGGGTTTCCTCCGGGTACTCTGGTTTACAGTGGCGACACTAGGGTTGGTGTCACCCGGTGTGAAAAACCATGGTTGCACTGTCCCCTCCACCAACTATAGTACCACCTCAGTATAGCCCCCCCCTACTAAGTACATACCCCCCGACTAAGTACAGACCCCCTCCCGTAGTATAGATCCCCCTCCCTCAGTACAGACCCCGCTCACTAAGTACAGACCCCCTCCATCAGTATAGACCTCCCCCTCAGTACAGGCCCCCCACTCAGTATAGACCCTTCCCTTAGTACAGACCACCTCCATCAGTATAGACCTCCTCCCTCAGTATAGACCCCCCACTCAGTATAGACCCCTTCCTCAGTACAGACCCCCCTTCATCAGTATAGACCCCCTCAGTACAGACCCCCCACTCAGTATAGACCTGCCCCCCCACTCAGTATAGACCCTTACCTTAGTACAGATCACCTCCATTAGTATAGACCTCTCCCTCAGTACAGGCCCCCCACTCAGTATAGACGCTTCCCTTAGTACAGACCACCTCCATCAGTATAGACCTCCCCCTCAGTACAGACCCCCGACTCAGTATAGACCGCTCCCTCAATACAGACCCCCCTCCACCAGTATACATCTCCCCCTCAGTACAGACCACCTCCATCAGTATAGACCTGCCCCCTCAGTACAAACCCCCCACTCAGTATAGACCCCTCCCTCAATACAGACCCCCCTCCATCAGTATACATCTCCCCCTCAGTACAGACCCCCCACTCAGTATAGACCTGCCCCCTCAGTACAGACCCCCCACTCAGTATAGACCCCTCCCTCAATACAGACCCCCCTTCATCAGTATACATCTCCCCCTCAGTACAGACCCCCCTCTCAGTATAGACCCCCCCACTCAGTATAGACCCCTCCCTCAATACAGACCCCCCTCCATCAGTATACATCTCCCCCTCAGTACAGACCCCCCACTCAGTATAGACCTTCCCCCCGCAGTACAGACCCCCCACTCAGTATATACCTCCCCCTCAGTACAGAACCCCACTCAGTATAGACCCCTCCCTCAGTACAGACCCCCCTCTCTCAGTGCAGACCCCCCCCAGCACATGTCCTCTAAACCCCCCCTATCACTCCTCCAATGTTTTTTTTAACTTGCCCCCCTTCCTGGTAACTGTCCCCCTCTTCTGTCCATCTACATTACAATAAACTGTACAGACCTCAGTACAGGGATATGCACAGTGGTGTGTGTCGCTTAGACTCCCTCCTCCTGTGTAGATGTAAACAGAGAGGAGGGGAGGTGACTTTGATGTCTGTTCCGCTGTGTGAGATAGGGAGACAGCCCTCTGGTAGGTGTCACCTGGGTGCGGCCTGCACCCCCCACCACCCAGCAACGCCACTGCCGGTTCCTCCCACACTCCAAAGACATGCTGGAAGGTTAATTGGCTGCTGTGTAAATATGTGTATCTAATTATAAGTATGTGTACAGTATGTATGAATGTGAGATAGAGACCTTTACATTGTAAGCTCCTGGAGGGCAGGGACTGATGTAAGTTATATGTTGCGCTGCATAAATTGATGGCGCTATATAAGAACCTATAATAAATAAATAAATAAACTATTTTTCTAACAAGGACTTGACTACATAAAACCATAATGCATTTGCTGGATTATTTTTGTCCATAATCATTCAGCACAGACTGACCTCTACATAGGAAGTATAAATGTAAAGGACGCACATAATTCCCATTTCATGGCCAGAATAGACGCCCACCTGCAGCACCGAGCTGGATTTAAATCAGTGTGAATGCTCATGGTCATTCCTCCTCGGCACAGACAGTATATAATATTATTTTCAAGGGACACCTGCTTTTACTGACAGTCTTTTCTTACTTAGGCTCTTTATTGATCTGAACAATGAAAGCGAATATATGAGTAGTTATAGAGAACACACAAAAAAAGAAGTAAATGGAAACAAAGATAATTTATTCCGCATTGACTCATATGGCATGTAGTGCTGCATGTGGCCAGAGGTGAGGGGTGCTGGAAAGCTCGGAAATACTCAGGAACAGCTCGGCTGATCTCAGGAAAGCCTCGGAAAGGTTTGGAAACACTCCGGAACAGAGTATTTCCAAGTTATACCGAGTATTTCCGAACGGCTCTGAATGTTCCGGGTGTCACCGGCGCCCCCCAAATGCGGTACTGTACACCCCATTAGCTTAAATTCTGCTTGTTTTGCAAAACAACACTCGCAAACTGAGTCAGTATTAAAAAAAAAAAAAGTTTCTTGTTATTCTAAACACTTGTTAACCGCCTTACTGGTAAACCAAGGTTCCACTGTACTTTCATTTTGTGCAAATGAGGGGAAACTTGAATGATATAAGGTTATGGGGTGATTTACAAAAGTCAAATAGACTGTTCACTTTGTAAAGTGCAGTTGCATTCTGCAAGAGCAGTTTCTCCAGAACTTAGTAGATAAAGGGAAGCTCTTCTGATGTGTATGCCCATCTGAGTTTTTCCATTGGATATTCCGATGAATTCCATCGGCGTTTACAATACATAGAGAACATGTTCTCTTTTCCGCCGATGGATATCCGATGTGAATTTTGTCGGACATAATCCGATCGTGTGTATGGGGCATAACACGTATTCCCGTTGGAAGATTTTCCTACTGCTCCTGTTCTGGTTCCCACTCAAAATTTGGATTTTCTCTCACTTTGAGACATTGGTCATCAGAGGGTGAATCTACGATGAAGACACAGACAGCAACCCAGACCAGACAGGGCTTCTAACCCCTCAGTACTTTCTATTCACCTTTACATTCAGATTATTATTTTGACTGCAGTTTTACTTTACATGTGCCCATTGGATAGTCTTGCAGCCACTGTGCCCATCAAATGAAGCCACTGTGCCAATCAAACGCCACCAGTGTGCCATAAATTGCCGCCACTGTGCCCATCAAACGTAGTCATTGTACCCATCAAGCGCAGCCACTGTACCCATCATATGCTGCCACTGTGCCAAATACTGCCAGTGTGCCCATCAAATGCTGCCAGGGTGCCTATCATATACTGCCACTGTGCCAAAAGCTGCCAGTGTGCCCATCACATGCTGCCACTGTGCCAAATACTGCCAGTGTGCCCATCAAATGCTGCCAGGGTGCCCATTAAATGCTGCCAGGATGCCCATCATATACTGCCACTGTGCCAAAAGCTGCCAGTGTGCCCATCATATGCTGCCACTGTGCCAAATGCTGCCAGAGTCCCCGTAAAAAATGCTGCCAGTGTCACCATTTAAATACTGACTCCCCCCGCCTGCTTGACGTCTGCCCGGCACTTACTCTGTCTTGTTGGGGCAGCAGATGCCTGCGACGAGCGGGGTCCTTCATGTTGCCTCATGTCCCCTCAGGCTCCTCATGTCCAGTCAGGCATCCAATAGCGACGCCTGATGTTTCAGCCAATCAGGTGACAGGGTAACCAGACCTGGTACACCTGATTGGCTAAGAGGCGACTCAGTGTTAGGGAAGCAATGTATTTGGTTCCCTAAGATTGAGTAATCGGCGAATGCACAGCAGTGCGTCTGCTGCTTACCCTTTTGAAAACCTTTTAATAGAGCCAACAGGCTCTAATCAGGAAGCCTATTAGAGCCTATGGCTCTAATCAGGCGCTTCCGAAACACACACGCCACTGTAATTCATATGCCCGGTGTGGCAGGCGCAGCACTATGAAGTGCCTCATGCGCTGTGGCATTAGAAGAATTGTGATATCTCTTACTTTTTAGTCCAACAAGACTGTCTATTAGACATGTGCAGACTGGAATATTTTGTTTAGTTTTTTTTTTTTCGTTTGGAAAATAAATGTATTTAGTTACTCCCGAAAATCGTTTTGATTTATTTAGTTTTTCGTTGGGGAATAGCTTTCGTCCGAAAATCCAATAATACTTGGTTTCTGTCGAATAGTCAAAAGAATATTCGACGGAACGTCGAATCTTTACCTCGAATTGTACATTTCCATTCGAAGATTCCGCCTACAAGAATTCTAATGTTGTATGACTAGTAATAATGTCAAATCTATTCTCTATAATGTCAAATCTATTTTCTCATAAATCAAAATCTATTCTCTGTAATGTCGAATCTATTATTTCTATAGTGTCGAATCTTTTCTCTATAATGTCGAATCTTTTCCCTATAATGTCAAATCTTTTCCCTACAATGTCGAATCTCTCTATATCGAATTTTTACCGCAACGAAAATGAAAATAAAGCATTTTTTATGTCGGCTCTTTCAGTTTTCGTTTCTTGCACTTTCGTTATCGTTTGTTACAACGATAACAAAAAAACATTCTAACGAAAACGAATGCACATGTCTACTGTCTATTACTCTAAAAATTCCTCTAGCGCCGTTCTATGGAAGCAGTAGGTTTAAAGAGCACACCAAGGGGAGGGAGGGGCAAGAGAGGGAGGAGGGAAAGTGAAATAAATGAAATAAATAAAAGGTGTAGGATTGATCGATCTCGACAATGTTGTCTTTATTATTTTAGTGTATGTTGTTTATATTTGAGTAGATTGTGAATGTATTTAATATGATTTCAGTGTATGTTATTGTAAATGTAATGTGAAATGTATGTATGTAAAAAAAAAATTTTTTTGAACAATAAATAATACTTACAGTAAAGAAAAAAAAAAAAAAGAGCACACCAAATGCTTAAAATAACTTCTTTATTAACTTCACTTTTCTTCATATATAATACTGCTGCTTTGCAGCAGACAGTCCATGTACAAAACCATGTGATGAATAAAGTATAACAGAAAGTGGTGGTTCAAATATTCAATCTTGTCATTCAACATAAGATGGTGGATATATTTATTTCTTCAGTATTTACTCTCTCTCTCTCTCTGTAAGTTATTAAAGTATTCTCTGATTTCTCTGAAAGGTATAACTCTGTGGTTTGCAACTTGGTTTGGTTTAGTTTGGTGAGGTGAGTTTGCAGGGTTTGTTAGGGTTGCAGGGTTTGGTGAGGCTGATTTAGTTTGTGAATTAGGTGGAACTACAAGTGAACACACAACTAGTTCAGTATACAGTTCTAATCACATTATTTACAATAGGAACATATATATAACTGTATGACATACCTATTTGGCCCCTTGCTTCCATAAAAACTGGACTCTGGTTTTGTGTATCTGTTCTGTTCTCTCTTTGTGGTGGAATGATTTTCCAGCCCATGTGCTAGGAACTTCCCAGACAGAATGGATGCAAAGCTGGCTGTGATAGGTCAAGACTCTTGCTGAGTGTGAAGCTGGCTGTGATTAGTCAAGGCTCCTGATGAGTCACAAAGGCTTAACTCTATACTTTCTGGTATGAATTCTACTGTGTTCTTGAGCTTACATTTACTGTCATATAAATAAATGATTCTTAAAGGCATATTTTTTCTTTTGCTTCTGTGAACACAACATACAACTGTTATATGACATCCAAGCATAAAATCACAGTGAATAACTCTGCTTTTGTCTCTCGCATATAAACATGTGCACTACATTTAGGTTATTAGCAGGTTTAGCTGTATATACATGTAGGTTATATTAGCGACCTAGGACCGGTTTTAGCTGGCCAGCTACACCTGACGCCCGACAAGGGGCCGGGCACATGAATAGGGGGTGACAGCGGCGACCATAAATAGATTCATGCAATGCATGAATCTATCTATGTGAGAGTGCAGCAGGGGGGGGAGGGCACTGCCTTGGAACACTCTCCTCCCTCTGACATCAACAATAGGGTATTGTTCTTTCTACTGACACCAATGATGAAGCATACATTCTTCCTCTTGATACCAACGATGGGGCACTATTCCTTACACTGACATCAACAACGGGACACTATTCCTCCCACTAAGGCCCCATGCACACGGTGTGCTATGTATTGTTTTACACCCACTGACTACCAACCCAGAGGCATTATGTATTCCCACTATCCAAAGTCCCCCCCCCTAAAGTCTGAAGGATAGTAAACTGGCCCTTTGTTTAGAACGTTTGGAGTCCCCTGATCAATGCAGGGAGAGAGGAGCAGAGGTAACCAATATCTGACAGAGGTATGACGATCACCTATAATAGTCTCCTAATAACGATTGTTTCTAAATCTCTTCCAGCCTCACACACAGTGTGTGTCACACATGCTTCAAGAGGCAGGAGAAGCTCCAGCGCTGTGGACAATGTAAGTTTGCTCATTATTGTGACCGCACTTGTCAGAAGGACTCCTGGGTTAACCACAAATATGAATGTGCCGCCGTCAAGAAACTTGGAAAAGCACCAAATGAAAACATTCGGTAAGATTTTATGTATATAATTTTTTTTTTTTTTTACTTTTTTTGTAAATCAAGACAGATATAAATTTTTACCCAAAATGGGTTTCGTTCAGAGAATTTTTATTAATTTATTCTTTATACTATTAATGGCAGTGATCTGTGACTTATAATGGGACTGTGATAGTGTGGTAGATAATCTGACACTATCTGACACTGACATCATCAGTGGCACTGATACAGTGATTAGTTCTAATACTATACACTGTCACTGTACACTGGCTGTGAAGGGGTTAACATCTAGGGGCGATTAAAAGGTTTTTTAAATGTGTGCCTAGCAATGTGTAATGTGTGTAATATGTGCTGCTTTTACTAAGTGATCTTGCTGTTTGATCCCTTTGCAGGAAATAAAAAAACAGCAAGATCGCCTGCCAGTGTTCGGAGCTTTGTGTTGTTTACAACACAGAGCTCCTTTTTGTGAATGATCAAGCCGATCAGCAGGTCCTGTCGATCAATTATTGGCCGGAACCCGCTGACTGGCTTGTGCTGTAACAAATCAGTTGGCTGGAAAGCACTGATCATATACCAGATATGTGATCCAGCACAGAGCGGCCGGCCGCCTTTGCAAAATTTTATAAAAAACATTAACAAAAACGAAGAAAGATTGTTTGTTTTCATTTCTCAGAATTTTTGGCCTTTTTCTGTTTCTTAAAGTGGATGTAAACCCCCCAATTTTTTTTTTTTTGATGTCACAATGTAGAGTATAATATTTCCTATCATCTGTGCCCAGTCTTGCCACACAGAGTTAATCAAGATCTGAGTAATCTTCTTTCAATTTTCAGTAAAATGAACAGCCTTCCAGATAAAAGGCTGAAAATAAATAAAAAGTCAGTTTTCTCTCTTCTTGCTTTGAGTGACAGGTTATTTACATATCTAGCTCAGACATGTTTATCATATGTTATGTTATGTTTATCATAACATGAGGTATAAAAAGTGAGAAATTCACCCCTCCCCCGCATAACACATACTGGTAATATACAATGAACTTTGGATCACCTCATGTTATGATAAACAAAACATAACATAAGATAAACATGTCCAAGCTAGATATGTAAATAACCTGTCATTGAAAGCAAGAAGAGAGGAAAGGACTTTATAATTTGGCAAGTTTTATTTGGAATTCTGTTAATTTGCACTGAACATTTCAAGAGGATTACTCAGCGCTGGATTAACTCTGTGTGGCAAGACTGGGCACAGATGATAGGAAATCTTATACTCTGCATTGTGACATAAAATAAAAACATTTTTGGGTTTACATCCACTTTAAGCAAAAAAAAACCAATAAAACGCAGTGGTGATTATATACCACTAAAAGAAAGCTCTATTTGTCACCAAAAAATTATAAAAATTGAAGTTGGGTACAATGTTGCATTACTGCGCAATTGCCATTCAAAGTGTGACAGCGCTGAACATTGGCCTGGGCAGGAAGGGAGTGAAAGTGCTGAATTTTGAAGTGGTTAAAGGAACAGCAACACACCAGAAGCCAAGAGCCCTTTTGTTTGTGTTTTTACCTAAATCTAAGATGGCAACTGTATTAAAAATGCAAATAAAATCCTTTAAATAGTTGCAGATTTTGGGCATGCTACACATTCCCTAAAAAACATCATCATTGTACACAGGGCATGTGTAGCACATCCAATCTCTCTGCTCTACTTCTGGGAGCCCACCTCTCAGTATACCAATGCCACTCTCCCACCTGACCCATGTATGATGTGTTAAATGTCCTCAGACAGAGCTACTCCACTGACCATGGCCCTAATGCGTTTCGTCTCGGCCACTGGGCTTTATTTATAGAGTTCTAAGCCTTGATAGGCGGAGCAAAATGCTCCAGAGGGCATGGACAGTGGAGTAGCTCTGGCTGAGGCCATATAACACACCATACATGGGTCAGGTGGGACAGGTGTTCTGGATCCTTCTCTCTTCAACTATTATTTTCCTGCACATTTTTTTTCCTTTCTATTTCATTAACTAATAATGTTTTAACTTCTTTGTTTTGTTTGTTAACATTTTCACACATTTAACATATATTTACACAGTTACCATTAAAAAAGGGAAAAAAAAAACGTTATTTCATTTGTAAATGACTTTGGAATGCTTTGTACCAGGATCATCATTTTAGTGTCATTTTACACAAGACAAATTACAGAATAAAATGTGCACATTTCATGTGCAGTAATATTATCTATTTTTAAACTAACACTGCTTAAAAAGAAAAAAGAAAAAGTGAGTTTGTTTAGCTTTGTTGCATTTTATAGTCTAAGGCCACGTACACACGACCGGTTTTCTCAGCAGAATTCATCAAGAAACTCGTTGGGAGACGTATTCTGCCGAGAAAACCGGTCGTGTGTACACTTTTCGCCGAGAAAACTGTCGATGAACTCGTCGAGCCAAAAAGAGAGCATGTCTTCTTTTTCCTCTACGGGAATGTGAAAATTTGGCTCGACGAGTTCCTCGACAGCCGAACAAGGAACTCGACGGGGAAAACGACTGTTTTTCTCAGCAAAAACCAGCAAAAAAACTGCTTCTTGCCGAGATTCCCTTTCGTGTGTACGAGGCTTTCAGGTTTCTCTTCTGAAAATCTGGCCAGGATCTTGACGAGAAAAAAAAGATAACCTGCTCTGTTTTTTCTCGTCCAGATTCTTGTCGGCCTGTTTCCTGACGAGAAACCCGAGAGTGTGTATACTTACCTGTTGCTGTGGAAACGCGCGCATGCTCGAAATGACTTTGATGCATGCGCAGTACCTTCCAGGGAGCCCGCGATGTTTCCCCCCCAAGGCCGATCTGTCTATCGGATCAGGGGGGGAGCCATCATTCTAACTAAGGGAAACCGGAAGTGGAGCATTGCGGCTTTACTGCCCGTTTCCCTCTGCGCATTGCACCATCGGCTCCCACTGCTGTCACTTAAGCTCAGTTAGCCAATCAGGAGAGAGAAGGGGCGGGCCGACCTGCTGCTCTATGTCTGAATGCATACACTGAGCTGCAGCTTGGCTTGGGTGCCCCTATAGCAAGCTGCTTGCTGCGGGGGCACTTAACAGAAGGCAGGGGCCAGGAGCTCCAGCCAGGGACCCCGAGAAGGGGAGGATCGTGACAGATCGTACAAAACAAATGCCTTTTAAAATACGTTTGGCATAACTACATCAGTATCACCAGCAAAGCAGCTTCATTATTATCCCATTAAAGAAGACGAGAATGTGCACTGCACTTCGATGTTTCATCAATTGCCGCGTCACAAATGTTAATTCTAGATTACGAACGGTAGTTTACAAGGCCAAACTCTTCCCAGATGTTCATTGATTCCGAGCATGCATGTTTGTACTTTTGACTTTTGTGTGACTATTTCTGTACTAAATTGGTTATAATGTTACTGCGCTGGTCTAAATGATCTAGATGTGTAATATTAGGAAATACTAGTTTTACCCCTAAAAGTAGATTAGTGCAAAAAATGCCAATAAAGTGCTATATCTCATGCAGTGATTACGTAATATACTAAAAATGATATTAAAAATTTGTTTTCCAATATCCTTCTCTCTTAAAACAGTGAGGACATCAATTTACATATAAAGTTCTAGAACAGTGAGCCAATAATCTCTTCGTGCAATTTCAAATAGTGCAAAATAGCATATAAAGTGCAAATATTGCATATAAACCATAAAATAGCGTATAAAAGTTCATAAAGGAGCATATGAAAGTTCATAAAAAAGTTCAGATGTTGAAGTAGTAAACCGGCAACAACTACACAGTTGGATAGTGACTTCCAATGGGAAAGTGCTGGGTAATTCAGTTCTGGTGGTGCTTCTCATGCAAATGAAGGTGCAGCTGGTTCTTCCACCCGAAAGACATGTGCTACCATCACCAACGGCTATCACCAGGCCCAGAATTATAGAAGGCCCCAAACTATTTATTTTTCAGCCACTGGATGGGTGCTCCTCCTATCCTCTTTACAATAATTTCCTTAGTGCCTCGAAAACAAGGGGCTTATCATAGTGTAGTATATAAAAATATTTATTTAAAACAAAGATAAAATCAAATCACTCACAAGACAGGTGCCTGCAACCGGCTTGGTATCCTTGGCAGTGTCGAGTGTAACCAGCCGCTCACCAGAAAGTTTTCCTGATGACACAAGTATTGCGAAACGCATAGGAGCTGATTGGATACACGCATAAGGGAGTGCACCACTACCTGTCGAGACCACAGCGGAACAGGAGCGGGGAAACGCATACCTCAATTAACGCTGGTGAGCGGCTGGTTACGCTCGACACTGCCAAGGATACCAAGCCGGTTGCAGGCACCTGTCTTGTGAGTGATTTGATTTTATCTTTGTTTTAAATAAATATTTTTATATACTACACTATGATAAGCCCCTTGTTTTTGAGGCACTAAGGAAATTCTTGTAAAGAGGATAGGAGGAGCACCCATCCAGTGGCTGAAAAAGAAATAGTTTGGGGCCTTCTATAATTCGGGGCCTGGTGATAGCCGTTGGTGATGGTAGCACATGTCTTTCGGGTGGAAGAACCAGCTGCACCTTCATTTGCATGAGAAGCACCACCAGAACTGAATTACCCAGCACTTTCCCATTGGAAGTCACTATCCATCTGTGTAGTTGTTGCCGGTTTACTGAACTTTTTTATGAACTTTCATATGCTCCTTTATGAACTTTCATACGCTATTTTATGGTTTATATGCTATATTTGCACTTTATATGCTATTTTGCACTATTTGAAATTGCAGAGATTATTAGCTCACTGTCCTAGCACTTTATATGTAAATTGATGTCCTCAATGGTTTAAGAGAGAAGGATATTGGAAAACAAATTTTTAATATAATTTTTAGTATATTACTTAATCACTGCATGAGATAAAGCACTTTATGGGCTTTTTTGCACTAATCTAGTTTTAGGGGTAAAACTAGTATTTCCTAATATTACACATCTAGATAATTTAGACCAGCGCAGTAACATCATAACTTATTTTTTCATGCACTTAACCCTCTTTTGAAGGTTAACACAGTACTGCAGCAGGTCAACACTAGTGTTGAGCGGAATACGCCATATTCGATTTCGCGATATTGCGCAAATATATAGAAGAATATTCGCGAATATTCGCTAATATCGAATATTCGTGATATTTTATCGCTAATGCGAAAATGATTGCAAAATTCTCATAAACGGAGATCATTTCCTGTATTACTAAACTAATATGCACTAAACACTAACGCTACACTAACTCTACTTAAAAGAAAGGAGAATAAGGGGGCAAAAGAAGGGCGGAGAAGATAATCGCGCAATATTCCTATTGCGCGATTATCTTCTCCGCCCTTCTTTTGCATCAGAGCCAATCAGAATAACTCGAATATTCGGCAAAAGGAATATCGCGCAATATTCCTTTTGCCGAATATTCAAGTTATTCTGATTGGCTCTCATGCAAAAGAAGGGCGGAGAAGATAATCGCGCAATATTCCTTTTGCCGAATATTCGAGTTATTCTGATTGGCTCTGATGCAAAAGAAGGGCGCATCAGAGCCAATCAGAATAACTCTAATATTTGGCAAAAGGAATATTGCGCGATTATCTTCTCCGCCCTTCTTTTGCATCAGAGCCAATCAGAATAACTTGAATATTCGGCAAAAGGAATATCGCGCAATATTCCTTTTGCCTAATATTCGAGTTATTCTGATTGGCTCTGATGCAAAAGAAGGGCAGAGAAGATAATCGCGCAATATTCCGTTTGTCGAATATTCGAGTTATTCTGATTGGCTCTGATGCAAAAGAAGGGCCGAGTAGCTGATGCGATTCTTTTATGTTGCCGAAAATTCGCAATGCGAATTTTCGGCAACATAAAAGAATCGCATCAGCTACTCGGCCCAGGGTCTCTCTCTAATAATACCAGCAATGCTTATAGACGTTGATGGAGATCACTAGGATGTGATCTGTTTTATAAATAAATTTGAAAAAATACGAATGTTCGCCATAGCGAATATTCGCCGCAATATTCGAGTTATTCGCGAATACTCGAATATGCAATATTCGTAGCGAATATTCGCAATGCGAATATTCGTGAGCAACACTAGTCAACACTTAAATACATTTTTACGCCGGTGACACCAAACACTTTCACTATTTCTGTACTGTACTGACCGAAAAAGTCATATCGGCTGTCAAAAGCACAGTACTAATGATCCGAAAATTTGCAGAAGAGCTCGTCTTACGACTTTCCCCTTCTCTTTTTCATATCGTGTGTACGAGGCCTTAGTGGTTAAAGAAGAAAAGACATTTCAGTAAAACATGGAATGGCATATTTCCTCACACAGTAGATTGAATTGTGTGTCTTTGTTACATACCAGGCTTGCAGCTCGAATTTTGTGGCGGATAGAGCGAGAAGGAGGAGGCCTCACCGAAGGATGCTTAGTCTCTGTTGATGACCTCGAAAGCCACATTGAACATTTTGACCAAGAGGAGAAGACCGGACTTATGGAAGATGTTCAATGCTTTCTTGATTATTGGCCAAGTCAGAGTAAACAGTTTGCAATGCAGTACATCTCTCACATCTTTGGATTGGTAAGTCCAAACTGTGGTAAACTATGGCAAATTTATTTAAAGTGTTACTAAACACACAACAGTAAAATCAGTCTGTATATGCAGTAAAGCATGCTTGTTATACTCACTGTGGAACCTATGGGGTTAATCCTCTGCACTGTGTAAAAAGGCTGTTTGATCCTGTCTTCTCTGATCCTCCCCTTATTCCATAGTCCCCAAACCATCTCCTGATAGTACAGAGCCTTGGGGGCAAGCTGTACATGCTCAGTTTGGTGTGTATTGCTAGAGAATTATTTTTTTCTAGGGAGGGTGCATGTGATCAGCACAGGGCCAATCAACACTGTCCAGGCAAAGGGTCAGGGGTCCTGCAGCCTCATAGGACAGTCAGAGGAGAATGAAAACTCCTTCTGCAAGCTTTAAGCAGACACTGATAGAATTCAAAAGACTGCTGTATACTGCTGATGAGAAAAGTTATTTAGCAGCTTATATTTACTAAAACTATTGCATTTCTATGTTTTGTGTACTGTGGGAGACCAGATATAGTAAATGCAGGCTCCTGGGTTTAGGAACATTTTAAGAAAATAAAGTTAAGTCTACTTTACAGATCACTAGGGCATTATGGAAGCAAAGCAGGGATAGTAAAGTCAATCACTTACTTAAAAGCTGAAAAAAGTAGGTTGCACAGAGCAACCTACTTTTACATGTCTTTGACTCACTGTAACATATATTGGGGGACTAAATTCAGAGTCTCCATTGAAAAGGGAATAAAGCCCTGTTGATATCAGCACCCACAGTGCAGAACTGCATGCACCCAACATGCAAGCATCATCTAATATGACTTGGAACTAGGACTAGCTCTAGTGTTTAATCGCTTTACTGTCTCTCTAATGCCCATCTATTAACCACTTCAGCCCCAGACCATTTCGCTGGCCAAAGACCAGAGCATTTTTTGCGATATGGCACTGCTTTGCTTTAACTGACAATTGCGTGGTTGTGCGATGTGGCTCCCAAAAAAAATTGATGTCCTTTTTTTCGTGCAAATAGAGCTTTCTTTTGGTGGTATTTGATCACCTCTGCGGTTTTTATTTTTTGCGCTATAAACAAAAATAGAGCGACAATTTAAAAAAAAAAAGCAATATTTTTTACTTTTTGCTATAATAAATATTCCCCAACAAATATATATAAAAAAAGTTTTTTTTTGCTCAGTTTAGGACATATTTTTGGTAAAAAAAAAAAAACAACCGTTTATTGATTGGTTTGCGCAAAAGTTATAGCTTCTACAAAATAGGGGATAGTTTTATGGCATTTTTATTAACCACTTAGCAACCACCTGCCGAAAAATAACGGCGGCAAGGTGGTTGCTTAACTCTGGGATCACGTTATATAACGTGATTCCAGAGTCGCGCTCCCGCGCGCCCCCTGGGGCGCGCACACGGGAATGTCCGTGACCGCCGGGTCCAGAGGACCCGGCGGGTCACGAATCACGGTAAATCGCCGCTGATAGCGGCGGTTTACCACGTGATCGCGCCGTCCAATGACGGCGCGATCAGATGTAAACAGACCGGCGTCATTTGATGACGCCGGTTCCTCCCTCCTCTCTCTGTACCGATCGGTACAGTGTGAGAGGAGAGGGGAGGGAGCGGATGGCAGCGCCAGTGCTGCGGGATGGATCTGTGACAAATGTAGTCACAGATCCATCCATCCATCCCTCCCTGCTCAGCCATCCCTGCTGCACATACTCTGCAATGCTGGGCAATACTCTGGGGGGGGCAATACTCTGGGGGGGGCAATACTCTGGGGGGGGGGCAATACTCTGGGGGGGGCAATACTCTGGGGGGGGGGCAATACTCTGGGGGGGGGCAATACTCTGGGGGGGGGGCAATACTCTGGGCATACTCTGGGCATACTCTGGGCATACTATGGTGGGCATACTCCGCAATACTCTGGGCATACTCCGCAATACTCTGGGCATACTCCGCAATACTCTGGGCATACTCCGAAATACTCTGGGCATACTCCGCAATACTCTGGGCATACTCCGCAATACTCTGGGCATACTCTGCAATACTCTGGGCATACTCTGCAATACTCTGGGCATACTCCGCAATACTCTGGGCATACTCCGCAATACTCTGGGCATACTCCTCAATACTCTGGGCATACTCCGCAATACTCTGGGCATACTCCGCAATACTCTGGGCATACTCCGCAATACTCTGGGCATACTCTGCAATACTCTGGGCATACTCCGCAATACTCTGGGCATACTCCGCAATACTCTGGGCATACAGCGCCCCTGTCCCCGTGAGCTCGCATGCAGAAGCGAACGCATACGCAAGTCCCGCCCACATATGAAAACGGTGTTCAAACCACACATGTGAGGTATCGCTGCGAACGTTAGAGCGAGAGCAATAATTTTGGCCCTAGACCTCTTCTCCAACTAAAATGATGTAACCAGTAAAAATATTTAAAGCGTCACCTATGGGGATTTTTAAGTCGCAAAGTTTGGCGCCATTCCATGTGGCCACGCTGTGTAAAAGTCCCACACATGGGGTATCGCCATACTCGGGAGGAATAGCAGAATGTGTTTTGGGGTGTAATTTGTGGTATGCATATGCTGTGTGTGAGAAATAACCCGCTAATATGAACATTTTGTGGAAAGACAATAAAAATGAAAAAAATCTTGATTTTGCAAAGAATTGTGGGAAAAATTACAACTTCAAAAAACTCACAATGCCTCTTTCTAAATACCTTGGAATGTCTTCTTTCCAAAAAGGGGTCATTTGGGGGGTATTTGTACTTTTCTGGCATGTTAGGGTCTCAAGAAATGAGAGAGGCCGTCAGTACATCAGGTGTGATCAAATTGATCAATTTTCAGTAATTGGTACCATAGCTTTTAGACCCTATAACTTTCACCCAGACTAAATAATATCTAATTTTTTTTTGTTTTGTTACCAAAGATATGTAGCAGTATACATTTTAGGCCAAATTTATGAAGAAAAATTACTTTTTTGCAAAATTTTATAATAGAAATGAAGAAAAATTCATTTTTTTACAAAATTTTCGTTCTTTTTTCATTTATAGTGAAAAAAATAAAAACCGCAGAGGTGATAAAATACCACCAAAAGAAAGCTCTATTTGTGGGAAAAAAAGGACACAAATTTCATTTGGTTATAGTGTTGTATGACTGAGTTATTGTCATTCAAAATGTGAGAGCACCGAAAGCTGAAAATTGGTCTGGTTATTAAGTGGGTTTAAGTGCCCAGTAGTCAAGTGGTTAATCATTTTTTTGTTTTATAGTAATGGCGTCGATCAGCGATTTTTATTATGACTGTCACATTATGTTGGGCACGTCGGACACTTTTGACACATTTTTGGGACCATTGTCATTTATACAGCGATCAGTGCTATAAATATGTACTGATTACTGTGAAAATGACACTGGCTGGAAAGGGGTTAACCACTAGGCGGCACTGAAGGGGTTAACTGTGCCCTAGGGAGTGATTCTTACTGTTAGGGGGTGTGGCTACATGTGACATGTCACTGATCACTGTTCCCGATCACAGGGAACAGAATCACTAGGCAGAATGGGGAGATGCATGTTTACACTTGCATCTCCCCATTCTGCAGCTCTGTGATCTGATCGCGGGACACCGGCGGACATCGAGTCCGCGGGTCCCGCAAGCACGGTCACGGAGCTCGCGTCAGGGGCTACCTACATACATGGCTGACCAGCTTGATGAATATTAATCCACCTGAGCCTTGAATGTGTTTCATCATTGCAGTATTACCCTTTTGCTGAGTCCATTGTCTTCCTGCTTGGAATCTGGTTGGAATGTTTTTTGATGACATTAGCAGCACTGATTGACTACCTATTAATTGCCATTGGCATGCATGTTGAGCTCACTATAGGTCTTTAAAGTGAGACAAAAGACTATATTCAGAGATAATCACAGGTCATGGTTATTTTCTGCATTACTGATGGGGGACCAAGTGGTTTCTTTTGCCCAGTTTGGAATACGATTTGCTAACGATACGTGCCAATTACCATGTTTGTATTGCATAGCTATTTGCTAACTTTGTTCTATTTTCTTCCTTCTCCTGTGGGTTGTTGGTCAATTTGAAAGATAAACTGCAATGGATTCACTTTAAGTGACCAAAGGGGTCTTCAAGCTGTCGGTGTTGGAATTTTCCCAAATCTCTGTCTAGTCAACCATGACTGCTGGCCTAACTGCACGGTTATATTCAACAATGGCAAGTAAGTCAACTATTTTATAGAGCAGTGTTATATTAGAAAAACATTGAATTATTGTGTAAGATTTATTAATGACCTTTTAGATAACCTGTTGTATGTTCTATATACTGTATGTATCAATGGTAATGAAAATGTGCCTACCAGTAGAATGAGTAGTCATACTGCAAATGCTGAATCTGGCTCAGTATTGTGATATGCCTGTTTTAAAAAGGTCTAATAATTATAATAATTATTCAATGTCTAATAATTATAATAATTATTTAATGTCTAATAATTATAATCATTATTAAATGTCTAATAATTATAATCATTATTTAATGTCTAATAATTATCCTATTGGAAACAATGTGATGTAAATGTGATACATGCGAAGACCTACCCCGAAAATAAGCCCTACTTTGTCTTTTGTTGGCAAAATTGATATAAGACCAAGGCTTATTTTCGGGGAAACACGGTACCACACGTAGGACTAGAAAATTGCAATATATTGCATTTTGGTTGTATGGTTTTGATATATTATAAGGATAATACCCACAGGGCCAAACTCTGCTTTCAGTAGGGTAACCTTGCCAAGCTAGATTTAAAAATGATGGTAAATTTAATTTTAGCTAGTTACATATCTGCAAAGGTTCATAAGGTCTATAAAAGTTTTGAAACAGGTTGCCTTCAGGCTCCCTCTACCTTATGCCGCGTACACACGATAATTTTTCGGCATGAAAAAAACAACGTTTAAAAAAATGTCATTTAAAATGATCGTGTGTGGGCTTCACATAATTTTTGGGGTTCTGATAAACGACAAAAAAAATATTCGAACATGCTGCATTTTTTAACGATGTTTTAAATTATGTCGTTTTTCGGGTTGTAAAAAATGATCGTGTGTGAGCTAAAACGGCTTTAAAAACCCACGCATGCTCAGAAGCAAGTTATGAGACGGGAGCGCTCGTTCTGGTAAAACTATCATTCGTACGGAAGTAAGCACATTCATCACGCTGTAACAGATAGAAAAGCGCGAATCGTCTTTTACTAACATGAAATCAGCTAAAGCAGCCCAAAGGGTGGCGTCATCCGCATGGAACTTCCCCTTTATAGTGCCGTCGTACGTGTTGTACGTCACCACGCTTTGCTAGAGCATTTTTTAAAAACGATCGTGTGTAGGCAACGTCGTTTTAATGATGAAGTTGGAAAAAACGTTTTTTCTACATGCCAAAAAACGTTGGTTTTTTTCATACCGAAAAATTATCGTGTGTACGCGGCACTTCTACACTTTACTCATAAATACCCAATCACCCTCCCTAGCACCTTACACTAATTTAACTTGGACCCACCATCCTTTGTTAAGCTATACATACATGGACAAATTAGGCTGCTGATATATCACCTACTTGGGCCTTGGATATAAACCTGCAACAGATACAGGATTCTGTGGTAAGGAACAAATCTGGTGTTTAGCACAAGGATGCAGGGGTGGAGAATGTGGGGTAATGGGAAATGCAGGGGGTGTAAAATGTCGTGTAATTGGGTGAAGGTGCAGGTGGGGCAGAATGTGGGCTGATGGGGTGATGGGGGGGGGGGGTGCAGAATGTGGAGTAATGGAGGGGCACAGAATGTAGAGTAATGGAGGATGCAGGTGCTACACAATTTGAAGTAATAGGGGATGCAAAGGGTGCAGAATGTGGGTAATAGAGGGGAGCTGAGGGTGCAGAATGTGGAGTAATGTGGGTTAAGGGGGGTGCAGAGTGTGGAGTATAATGACAGGGATATAGGGGGTACAGAGTGTGAAGTATTGGGAGGAGGGGGCAGAATGTGGGGTAATGGGGGATGCTAGGGGTGCAGAGTGTAGGGTAATAGGGATATAAGGAGTCTGGAGTAATAGGGGGAAAAGGGGGTGTGGGGTAGTGATAGGCTCAGGGGTATATTGTGAGATATAATGAGGATGCAGGTGGAGTAGTGGGAGATGTAAGTGGTACATGGTGCTGGTATTTGGGGATGACGGCCGTGCAGAGGACTGGGTAATGAGGAATGCAAGGGGTTCCAAGTTGGGTGTAATGTGGGGGATGCAGGCGTGCAGAAGGTGGGGTGGTGGGGGATGCACAGGGTGTAGAGTGTTAGAGTAGTAGGAGTACAAATGGTGCAGGTGCTGAGTGTTTGGGTAGTAAAGGATACAAGAGGTGTAGAGCAATCTGTTAATAGGGGTGCATTGACTGCAGAGTGTAGGGTAGTTGGTAGTGCGGGGGGTACAGAGTCTCGGGTAGTGGGCAGGGCCGCTGATTGAAGGTTACTGGGGGTGGCCCTGTTAGTTAGTCTGTACGGGGCCCCATAATTTCTAATAGCAGCCCTGACAGGCACTATTTCCCAAATAGTACAGCGCAGAGGACAAAGAAAAGAGTTGTAAGAGAGTTGCATACATAGTCCAGTGCAGTCTTCTCACAACTGCACTTTTTATCCTGGCCTTATTCTAAGCAGTATGTAAATAGACATCTGATAAGGTCTTCCACTAGTCTTTAGCCTTAGGCCCCTTTCACACGGGGCGGATCAGTAATGATCCGTCTCCGTATGCTCCATAAGCAGGGATCAACGGAGCAGTCCCTGCTGAGCCGGCGGATGACAGGGCGGTCCCCGCACACTGTGCAGGGACCGCCCTGTCTTTTCTCCGCTCTCCCCTATGGGGGGATCGGATGAACACAGACCGTGTGTCCGTGTTCATCCGATCCGATCTGCAGACGGAAGGAAAAATAGGGTTTTCTTCCGTCTGCAAAATCTCATAGGGACCAATGTATGTCCCTTTTTTATCCACAAACGGACATACGGTCCGCACGTGTGAAAGGGGCCTTAAAGAGCAGTGGTGGAACATATCTAGGCCTATATTTGGTAGAGTCTGAAAACAACCTTTATCTGAAAATCACAATTTAGAAGAAGAGTAACCACTATAGGATACTGCAGGATGATTTTTATTTTTTAAATGACAGTTTTTAAATACAAAAATCTTCTAACCTACATAGTTGTTAGGCTATAATGTGTACTAAATTCTGACACAAGGAGTACAGTATTGTAGATCATTGTTTTTCAAACTAAGGCTAGCTTCACATCTATGCAGGTGTGGAACTGCAAGTAAATTGCACGCTTTGCCACACATGCAACAAAAATATGCTGCTGTTAACAAACACGTGGGGCTGCCATTCTTAATGGCACCCCCATGCATTGAAAACTGTGGTGCATTTTCTCATGCTGGAAAAGGCATAGTGGTTTCTGTGCGACTGTGATTTAAAAAAGAATCAGAGACCTTTTCCCTATGTTTCCCACAGGTACAGCAGCCCATTCAAATGAATAGGCCACTGTTCCTAGATGTGAACCTGGCCTAATGATCTGCAGATGCATGCCTGGTCACTGGCTTAAAAAAGAAAACTAATATAGCCACCACAACTAATTATTGAAAATCTGAAATACATTACAATTTTGGTTTTGGGTTTAATAGTGCTTTAGGTAAGGATTGTTTTGCAGATTGTTTTTGAATTCTAAAGCCCTGTACACAAGATCGGAATTTCCGATGGAAAAAGTCCAACTGACTTTGCCCCATCGGATTTTTTCCTTTGAAAATTCAGAGGAATTCCGTCAGAGTTTAGATAGAGAACATGTTCTCTTTTACTCCGATGTAATTCCGTTGAAATTCCAATGTGATTTTGGCCGGTCAAAAGTCCGACCGTGTGTATGGGGCTTTTTCTTATAGCAAGGTCTAGAAAGGTTAATAAATATGTAAAAGCAAATGTAATATCAGAACTCTGTGTCTTGTATATGAACACTTAGCCAAGTGACCTTAAGTGTCCTTGTTCAGTAGAGGAAGCCTAATGTCACGTAACGCACACACTAATTGTACTAAAAATAGGATTCTGTCATACAGATCTGACACAGTGTGGTGCTATTTGACTACCTTGATTTTGTATAAAAATAATATTAGTCTTTGTTGCAAATGTGTAACTCAACCTCAAACATGACTGAAATTTTACCAGTTAAAAGAAGGAGTAGACGTTGTTCATTTAAACATTCTTCTTCCCCGGTACCTGGTGCATCAGCCTCCAGGCAGTTGCGGCGGCCTCTGCTGTCAGGTTCAAGAAGTAAGCCCCAAGGCCAAGCACAAGGCCAGAAGAAGCCTTGGGGGCAGAAGCCTGCAAAGCAGAGTCCCAAGGCCTCCTTATGAAGGGGCACCCCCGCTCAATCGAGTGGGGGGAAGGCTTCTGCAGTTCTCAGGTGCTTAGCAGGAATAGATCCAAGACAGTTGGGTCATCTCCACGGTATCTCTAGGGTACAAACTAGAGTTTCAAGAGTTTCCACCTTTTCGTTTTCTAAGGTCGAACGTTCCCAAGGACCCAGTGAAAAGAAGGTTTTTGTTCCTGGCACTAGACCGATTGACATCTCAGGGTGTAATCATAGAGATTCCCTCAGAAGAGCAGGGTAGGGGGTTTTATTCAAATCTCTTCACGGTGCCAAAACCGAATAGATCTCAAAGATCTAAATCAGTTCCTAACCATCTGCTCTTTTCGCATGGAGTCAATCCAGTCAGTTGTATATACCCTGCGGGAAGGAGAATTTCTGTCATCAATAGACATCCAAGATGCATATCTGTATGTGCCAATTTTCCCCGCTCACCAGAAGTTTCTGCAATTCGTGGTAGAACAGTGCCACTTTCAGTTCGTAGCCTTGTCCTTCGGGTTAGCCACTGTGCCCTGGGTGTTTACAAAAGTTCTGGCCCCCGGTACTAGCAAGATTAAGGCCTCGTACACACCATCGGACTTATCCGATGAAAACGGTCCGCGTGTACACACCATCGGATCAAATTCCCCACCGCCGGACGGCGCGGTGACGTGGCGGTGACGCGGCGGTGACGTTGACGCCGACACGTCACCGCTACGTCACCGCACCAGGAAGTAAAACACTTCCGCGCATGCGCCGAATCCATTCGGCGGCGGTGCGGGACGACATGTCTGCTGGTAAGTGTACTAACCAGCAGACATGTCAGGCGGACAGATTCCCACCGGATAGATTTCAAAGCTTGCTTTGAAATCTTTTGGGTGGACAAATCTGTCCGCTAGCCCATACACACGAGCGGAGATGTCTGCTGAAACGGTCCATCGGACCGTTTTCAGCGGACATATCCCCTCGTGTGTACGAGGCCTAAGGGTCCATTGTATAAAAGTAATGGCATACCTAGACGACCTGCTGTTGATAGATCAGTCGGTTGCACGGCTAGACCAGAGTGTGTCCAACACGGTAAAGTACTTGGATCACCCGAGTTGGATTCTCAATCTAGAGAAGTAAAAAAAAGAAAACTGGAGTATTTGGGTCTGGTTATAGACACAGCCCAAGACTCAGACGAAAGTCAAGGTTATAAAAGATTTGGTCCATGTTGTCAAGGCAAAGAAGGATCCTTCCATTCGCCTTTGCATGAGGTTGTTAGGGAAGATGGTGGCTTCATTCAAAGTGGTTCCCTATGCCCAGTTTTATTCAAGACTGTTGCAAAACAGTACTCTCTCTGCTTGGAACAAGAAGATCCAAGCCTTGGATTTCCCAATGTATCTGGCCTCAAGGGTGCGTCAGAGTCTCGGTTGGTGGTTGATAGCCAAAAATGTGCAGAAGGGGAAATCCTTCATGCCAGTAACCTGGAAGGTAGTGACAATGGATGCCAGCCTTTTGGGCTGGGCAGTGGTTCTGGAGGAGACCACTGTCCCGGGGGAAGTGGTCAGAGTCCGAGAAAGCGTTGCCCATCAACATTCTAGAAATTTGGGTGGCGCATCTGGCCCGAAAGGCCTGGACTTTCAGATTGCAGGGTTTTCCCGTCAGGATACAATCCGACAATGTCACAGCAGTGGCTTACATCTTCCACCAAGGGGGCACCAGAAGTCAGGTAGCCCAGAGGGAGTTGAACCATATTCTGGCTTGGGCAGAGAAGCACCTTGCCGATCTGCAGTCTTCATTCCAGAAGTAGAGAATTGGCAGCCGGATTTCTTGAGCCCCCAACAATTTTTCCTGGGAGAATGGTCTCTCCATCCCAATTTTTTTTTTAGCCATATGCCAAAAATGGGGCACCCCAGACGTAGATCTATTGGTGTCCAGGTTCAACAAGAAGTTGGACAACTTTGTGTCAAGGACAAGGGATCCACTCGCATACGAGACAGATGCTTTTGTAACCTCTTGGGATCAGTTTTCACTAATTTATGCATCCCCCCAGTTCAGCTTCTACCACGGCTTCTACGCAGGTTTAAAGAGGAAAGGAAGCCGGTAATACTGGTAGCCCCGGCATGGCCCAGAAAATCCTGGTATGCAGAGATCGGAAGGTTGGCAGTGTGGAAAACGTGGACTCTTGCGTCAGTCCAGACTTGCTTTCGCAAGGACCAGTGTTCCATCCTGCCTTCCAATCGCTGAATTTAACGGTTTGGCTATTGAAGCCCACATATTAAAGAGGCGGGGGCTTTCAGGCTCAGTAGTATCTACCCTGATTAATGCAAGGAAGCCAGCTTCTAGGACCGTTAATTAAAGGGTCTGGAGGTCCTATGTTTCCTGGTGTGAAACAAAAAAATGACATCCTCAGAAGTATGTCATTGGAAGAATTCTTGCCTTCTTACAATTGGAAGTAGAAATGAAGCTAGCCTTGAGTACAATCAAGGGTCAGATCTTGGCCTTGCCAGTGTTTTTTTCAAAGACCGCTTGCCTCGCATTTTTTGATCCGGGCCTTTATTCAAGGGGTAATCCGTATAACTCCACCAGTTAGATCACCCTTGTGCCCATGGGATTTGAATCTAGTTTTATCAGCCTTACAAAGACAGTCCTTTGAGCCGATGCCTCATATTCCCTTGATCCTTTTGACAAGGAAGTTGTTTTTTTTGGTTGCAGTAACCTCGGCAAGGAGAGTATCAGAATTGGCAGCTTTCTCATGTAAAGAGCCATACTTAATTATTCATAAGAACAAGGTGGTGTTGCGTCCTTGCCCAACCTTTCTACCTAAAGTAGTGTCCAGTTTTCATCTGAACCAAGATGTCTCCCTGCCTTCCTTTTTTCTAGATCCTCATTCTCTGGAGAAAAAAATTGTTACATTCTCTCGATGTGGTGTGAGCTGTTAGGCTCTATCTGAAGGTCACAGCTCAGATACGGAAAACTGATGCTTTGTTTGTGCTGCCAGAAGGGCCCAGGAAAGGGCAGGCAGCATCAAAATCAACTATTTCAAAGTGGATTCGTCAGGTTATAATTCAGGCTTATGGTTTGAAAAGAAGGGTTCCGCCTTTTCAAATTGGAGCACACTCTACCAGGGCATTGAGTGCTTCATGAACAGTGCATCACCAAGCCTCTATGACTCAGATTTGGAAGGCCACGACTTGGTCGTCTGTACATACATTTACAAAATGTTATCAATTAGAAGTCAGGCGGCAAGAGGATGCCTCTTTTGGCCGCAGGGTACTGCAGGCAGCAGTATAGAATTTCACGTTTGATGGCGGCTTGCTTTAATATGTGTCCCCCTTCCCTCAGGGGCATTGCTTTGGGACATCCCACATAGTAATTACTATGGCTGCTCTGTGTTCCGTGATGTACGATAAAGAAAATAGGACTTTTATAACAGCTTACCTGTAAAATCCTTTTCTTGGAGTACATCACAGGACACAGAAGTCCCATCCCTCTTATTGGGATATATATTGCTTTTCTACAAAAACCAAGGTACTTCCTGTATGGGAGGGGTTATATAGAGGGGGACTTTTTGTCTTTGGGTGTGCCAGTGTCCATTCACCTATATGTGGCGTAAAACCCACATAGTAATTACTATGACTGCTCTGTGTCCCATGATGTACTCCAAGAAAATGATTTTTACAGGTAAGCTTTTAGAAAAATCATATTTTTTTACTCAAAAGATTTAAGGTAAAGCTGGTGAGGTTAATCTGAACAGTGTTGTAAGGAGTGGTTCACACCTATGCATGTTTAAGTGTGTTTTCAGTTTTGCAGAAACATACTACAGTCTATTTAACATGGTTAAACTAGTAGGATGTAGTTCACATCTGTGCATTTTATGGAAAGGGCCAGGGACTTTTTCTGGTTTTTGGTTCCATAGACATCAATGGATTAAAAGCGTGTATTGAAAAACGCAAAATGCACCTGCAATACGCACACTGCAACCTGCATAGGTGCGAATCAGGCCATAAATAACATAGAACCTTAAATTGGGCCCGTTCTTTTGGCACAGTCTTTGGCATTTTTTGTGCTTTTTGCATTCTGCAGATTTGCACTACAGAACGTATTCCATAGGAAACCGTGTACAATGGACTGTAGTGCAAATCTGCAAAATGCAAAAAGTACTAAAACTGCATAGGTGTGAATCCAGCCTTTGACTCGGAGCTGTGATATAATAATATCTGTCTTTCTCTATTAGCAAGTTAGTTTAGCATGCTGTGATGTAGCCATTTCACAAGCGGGGACCAATGTGTTCCTAATGCCTGACATTTAAATGTCATTCCATTCATATGGCAGTCCAGTGTTACCCTCTGCTCCAAGAACAGCTTATCTGGATTACTGGCTGACAGTAGCTGGCAGAGACATGTACAGTTACTTCCCACATATCTCTATTAGCATGTGACACAGGTGGACATGCTATTAAAAATATTCTCTGAGCACCGGAGCAGAATATGGAGCAAATCATAAGGCACATAGCTCCCACCCTGATACAGCTAGTTTAGGGCCTAATGACACCTATACATTGAGATGCATTACCAGACAGTGTATGTATTAGTTTGTTGCAGCAATGTGCGTTTTCACTGGCACCCTAATGCATTAAGGCAACATACTCGCTGTCTAGTGCACCAAAACATACAGTACTGTACCACCATGCGCTCTAGTGAGCTGTGTTGGGAAAAATGGGGCATGCCCATTTTTAGGTCTATTGTGGTACATTGGCAGCCCATTCAAATAAAGCATATCCAAACCCCCCAAAAATATATAATACGTATTTTATCTTAGTGATGCATGGACAATCCCATTTGGTCCAGTGCTGGCTCTGGTATGTAGGATTCTCTTGGGCTGGCTCATTTTGGGAAGCTTAGTTGATTAAAGCTGGCCATACTCCAAACAAGTTTCATAAGGTCCTTAATGAAGTGGCTAAGTGGGTGGCCACTGTGCCATGGCATCAAACGCACCCACTGTGCCATGCCATCAAACGCAGCCACTGTGCCCATCAATTGTCGCCACTGTGCCATGCCATCAAACGCAGCCACTGTGCCATCAAACGCAGCCACTGTGCCATCAATTGTCACCACTGTGCCATGCCATCAAACGCAACCACTGTGCAATGCCATCAAAGGCAGCCACTGTGCCCACCAATTGTCGCCACTGTGCCATGCCATCAAACGCAGCCACTGTGCCATCAAACGCAGCCACTGTGCCATCAATTGTCACCACTGTGCCATGCCATCAAACGCAACCACTGTGCAATGCCATCAAAGGCAGCCACTGTGCCCATCAATTGTCACCACTGTGCCATGCCATCAAACGCAGCCACTGTGCCATCAAACGCAGCCACTGTGCCATGCCATCAAACGCAGCCACTGTGCCCATCAATTGTCACCACTGTGCCAATTGTCGACACTGTGCCACCGTGCCCTTTAATTGTCGCCAATGTGCCCTTTAATTGTCGCCAATGTGCCAATTAATGCCACTGTGCCCTTTAACTGTTGCCACTGTGCCCATTGTCGCCACTGTGCCAATTGATGCTACTGTCACTGTGCCAAATGTCGCCACTGTGTCAATTGATGCCACTGCCACTGTGCCCATTGTTGCCACTGTGCCCATTGTCGCCACTGTCACGGTGCCAATTGTCGCCGCTATTTCCTAAAAAATGCCCCCTCCAGAACCGGTGAACCTAAATTGGCAGAGACGCCTGTCAGTCTTATCCAAGCAATGCACCCCCTGTACGTCCCTTAGATAAGTATCTGGAAGCCGAATACAGCCTATGGCTCTGATAGGCACTTTCACACAGCTAACCAGCTTCCGTTATTCAGATGGCCGGCGCTCACCCTCCGACCGGGCATCTGAATAGTCGGTGGCAGTGGCAACAATACATAGATACATGACATGCATGAATCTATGTATCGTAATCAGTGGCGGTGTGAGAGCGAGAGGGGGCGGCGCTCCAGCGCCCTCTATGGAAGCACCACCACTGGTGGGAGTAAAGGCTTTCAATATGCAATTGGCAGCAGGGGATATTCCTCCATCCATGCTGTCTAGTGTGGATGGGAGAGGCAAGTAATTTCTCGTGTTCATCCCACAGTCTACAAATGTATTATTAGTAGTAATAGTGCCACTTACCTAATTGATATATCAAAAAGGGTGAAACAATACTAACATATGGGGATTGGATACCCTCAAAAACATTACAGTAAAAATTACAAAATGAAAAAAGATGGGAGAAGGAGAGGATGGGATCTCATAGTATAAAGATTAAATGACAAACTTAAAACAAAAACCTGTACTAGCTCAACCAACCCTCTGGCAGCACATATCTATAAAACTTCACTCACCATACAAACATGATTAGCAACAAAGATTTATTGGTGTCAAAGTTAAGAAAAAGACATTAAAAAACATCATGCATACATTAGCATTAAAGCTATAAAAACAAAAGGACCATCTCTGGACAGGTGGTTCATATCCACCCAAGTTGCAGGAATTGTAAAAATGCTGTAATACAGCTGGGATAATATCCCTAGGTCTAAACGACCTATGAACAGTGACCCAAGTGTTGAATCAAGGTTAAACTGATATTCAAAAAGGGAGGATGAATGAACTCACACCACAAAGTGGAAGCTATGAGATGATATCAATGGTTCTCCCAATCTAAATGGAAAAACAGTGGACAAGTAGATGATTGTATTAATGGTAGGAGGTAGCTGTGAAGAAATGGGGGAGCATTGCTAGGTAACAGTGATCAAGAGGAGGTGTTCAAGTGGTGTAGCAGTAAATACAAGTGTCCAATAATGTGATGTATGGCTCACTGGAACCATAAGGCCTTGTACACACCTTCGGACCGTTCTCATCGGTTAACCGATAAAGCTGTCTGATGGTCTGATGTGCCTACACACCATCGGTTAAAAAAAACTGTTGTGTCAGGCCGCGTACACACAGGGAGACATGTCCGCTGAAACATGTCCGACGGACCGTTTCCAGCGGACATGTCTCCTCAGATTTTGGTCTGATGGCGTGTACACACCATCGGACAAAAATCCCCTCGGACTGAGGATGCGGTGACGTGGCGGTGACGTCACCACTCCAGGAAGTAAAATACTTCCACCCATGCGTCAAATCCTTTTGACGCATGCAGGAGATTTATGTCCACTGGTTAGGCGTACTAACCAGCGTACACATGATCGCATATGTCCGCTGAAACTAGTCGGCGGAGCAGTTTCAGTGGACATATTCGATCGTGTGTACGCGGCCTCAGAACGCGGTGACGTAAAACACAACGACGTGCTGAAAAAAAATGAAGTTCAATGCTTCCAAGCATGCGTCGACTTGATTCTGAGCATGCGTGGATTTTTAACCAATGGTTGTGCGTACTATGGATCGGTTTTGACCTATCGGTTAGGCGTCCATCGGTTAAATTTTAAAGCAAGTTGTCTTTTTTTAAACCGAATGTTAATTAACCGATGGGGCCTACACACGATCGGTTTTGACCGATGAAAACCTCTGGTTAACCGATCGTGTGTACGCGGCCTTAAAACATGGTCCTCCTTGACCTGCCTCTCACTGTACCAATCAGAGTCCCTATGGAGACTTGCTCTCAAACCCCAAATCAAACAGCAAAATAAAGAGGTAATCCTTTCCAGAAAATAATTGTCCCTTCTAAAGAATGGTAAATATATTGATACTTATCAACTTGTGATCCACAGGTCCAATTTACCGGGATAAGTTCCTCTCTTGTCTTTTAAAACAGCAGATTTTATAATTGACTATAACGTTTTGAAATTATACAATATAACATAGAAGCCAACCATTACAATGCAGAATCTTATACAGGTTTGTGTTTCCTTTTAGCCAGAACACATAGGACTTTGAAAATAATAAAAATAAATAATATAAGAGACAAAAATCTGAAGTCATAGTTGTGCAAATAAAAAACGTATGCTCTATCATGTTTATATATTACTATTATAATTGAGGTAATTAAACAGAAATATTACTTTGTGAATGTTACGGGCTATGTATCATGCATAAGGAAAGTAAAACGATTTATTATTTTTATTATGTATTATACAAATTGTAGGTATTTCGATTTCTAGAAAGCAGTGAGTATCTAAACCAAAATCATTTGAGCTACTGAAAATATTTAGCGTCAAAGCATATAAAGAAGAAGCTGAATTGATACATATCCTTTGTTAATCATGAATGCCTTAGTGATCCCATGATCCCACCCTTTTAATTGAAGCTCTTGTTCCAATATGCATTGTAGACTCTTGTTTTGTTTTTCAGTCATGAGGCTGTAAAATCAATGTTTCATACACAGATGAGGTGGGTCGGTGTCCAAGAATCATTGTCCACCCTTCACTCCCCATCACATGGACCCAATAACCCACTCCATGTCCTAGTCCCCAGATTCCCACCACCTCTTCCATCTTTGTATCCATGTTTGGGACCACCATTAATACTGTTCTTTCTGAAGCCTGACCTTCCCGTTCTAATCTCACCCTCTGTTTCATGCATTGTACCTCCCACCTCAATGACTCCTTGGTGGACAGTAACATCGTATCATCTGAAAGCATGAGCTGTTGTCAATACAGATTTTGAAAAAGAAATGAGTCTAAGTCACCTACTGATCTGCTCCTTTCCCAATAACGATAATTTCTAACACCAATAAACTAACTAAAAAAGGAATAACTTGACTACCAAGCCTAACTTAGAATAGAAAGATGTCTTTGGTCTCTTTACATCTGTTATATCTACTCTGTAGTGTAAATAACAAAACTGGTGGAGGAAGCTGTTTTTTGGTCCAATAGGCAAGATTCTTATGGAGTGTATCTAAGTGAAATTATATATGTTTAGCTTAGGCCATATCAAAGTGTCATGGGGAAAAAAAAACGTTTTAAAAAACCCTTTGTGATTGTAAAATGGAAATACAATTATAGTTAATTAAAGTGTAAGTAAACCCACCTATCATTTTCAGGCAAGTTTTCCCATAGGAAAACTGCCAAAAACTGCTGGGCCAAAGTCCGTGGGGTTTTCCTGGTGGGAAAAAGAGAGCTGGTTCTTTTTTTTTTTTGACCGGCGGTTTCCCGTTGGAAAAACAGCAAGGAGCATACACATGGCTGGGATTCCTGGTCAAAAGCTCTCCTTGCAGTTTTCCCTTCGGGAAAACCGGTCGTGTGTATGAGGCATTACACTTTAAGGTCTTGTTCACACATGCAGCCTTGCTTGCTGGCCCTAGTGAAAAGTGATCAGTGGGGGACCGCTTTTCATAGACATTTGACAGGCGGTGGACAGGTGATATGTGCCTCTTCACCACCTACTTTAACCTTGAAAATGCTTACCCACAACACTGCAACTGCGTGCATGTTACTCAGTTGCACCACAGCCGCATTCACTTGGATGAGTTGCATTTGGCGACAGCACTGCCTGCCAAATGTCACAAGCTGTTTAATTTTTCTTGCAGCTAGGAAGAAAAGCATTGTAGATCCCTGTGCAGCTGCATTGTTGTTCTTAGGTAGGGATGGGTGGCGGTAAACCCGCTGTTTGGCCTATCCTTACTTATTTTTTGTCCCATAACCCCCAGGTGTTGTTTTCCCCATTTTTGGAACTACTGATAGAGTGTGTCACTTGAGTCTAAGATGGCAGCACACAGCGGCGGTCACGGGACTTTTGAAAGCCTACACAAGCGAGACCCTAACCTACAGTTAAAAAAACATGCATAAAGCACATTATTTGCACAGGTAATCTTATAGAATTTTTTGGGTTGAAAGAATAGTCTGGCGATAGAGTCTCATTAAGAAAATTGGTAGAGCCGGAGACTTTTTTTGTGAAATGTTTCAGTCCTTTTTAATAAAGTCAACTCTATTTACCGTATATCACTAAGGGACTCCAGCTTCACAGTTTCTGCATCCTAGTGTTGCTCATTTTCAATATTCTGTAACTCCATCAGAAATTTCTCACCATTGGTATATGTTAAGAGATATAAGGAAACAGAGATTGAGTCTCAATCTACAAACATTTACTTTTAGAATCATCCAGATATCTTGGTGGTGGCTACTAGGGGCACAATGACAATTTGAAAGGTTTTCATAAAAAATACACATTGTATAAGTATCTCTGCCATTTTTGTAAAGATAGTTTATTATATTATTAATGACACTGTGATTAAACAAGAAAGTGACTTCTGTAACCCATGTAATCCATCTAAACATCCTTCACTAACATTTTCACAGAATGTAATCGCTAATCCTTTCCTCGCAGATCTGAATTGACATGTTGGAATGGCAAAGGCCATGTTTGTTATATGTATCCTAGAATTTTAGTTACCCTGTCCGAATTTTTTGGGATGTGTTTTTTTTGTTGTTGTTTTATTACGATGTGAACGGTATGAAAAAAGAATGTAAATGGTGCAAAACAATAAGAATGCACAAAGGATGGATTTATTTTTGCATAATATATTTTGAATGACTTTGAAGGTTCGGACAATGGACTTGGATGGTAAAGAGAATGTCCCATTGATGATGCATGCTTGCAGGATTCACAACTAATACTCACTTAAAGGTTCAGTCTACCCAAAACTGATATCTCAGCTTTAGTAGAAGCTGGACAACTAAAAGGTTTAGATGTGAGATCTCTCTTAAAATCCCCGGTCTGCACACCTGCTACAACAATTAAGAGGGGGTTCCATTCTCTCTGTGTGAATTTTTTTAATGTGGATAAAGCAACAGGAGGAGTGGAACATTTGAAGGTGGACAAGAATACCAAAAACAAAAAAATAGACAGCAACAGAGGCAGGGATGTATTCTGGCCTAGGCCGACAAGGCCCAGGCCTAGGGCGGCACTTTGCGGGGGGCGTCCCTCTCTCCTCTTCCCACGGCGTCCCTCTGTCCGTCACCCACGGCAACCCTCTGTCCTTCTCCCAGGGCATCCCTCTGTCCTTCACCCACAGCATTCCTCTGTCCTCTTCCCATGAATATGACAGGGGTGTGGCTTTGACAGGAAGGGGTGGGTCATATTTAAATTAGGGGGTGCGCAAGTTTAGTCAGGCCTAGGGCAGCACAAAACCTAAATACACCTCTGAACAGAGGTAGGAACTACGGCAGGAAGATATGTAAACTAAAATCACCAAGAGATATATCAGGCAACCACTAAGTGACTCAACCTTCTTCACGCTAATACAATAATATCTCTTTTGGGTTGACTAAATCATATAAGATTTTCAACTCACCCTTTTATTATGGTTATGGGTAGATGGTGTTAGGCTGTATGACCCACCACTGTCTTAAATGTATATCGGAAACTTCAGTCTTATTAGCTATACTCCCTCCACCATTGAGTTTTACTCTTCATGTTGCATTCTGCACATTGTAAACTATTTTAATGATCCTGTGAAATTATAACACCCTTGCAATGACTGTGATAGGTGGCTAGACCTGGAAACTTGGGTGCAGAAGATATCAGTATCCATGTACCTGAGGGACTTTGGACGTGTGTATTAATTCAAGCAACGGGCATCTACTAGGAGCAAGTATATCAGTTTGGGTTTGACTGACCCTTTAAAATGGATCTGTCTCTTTTGAAGTACCGTATGTTATTCATCAATCAGTTTTATAAAGTTATAAAACTTTTTAATAGAACTTATTTTCCAAAATTATTAAATTAAGAGGTACCAATCAGACTTCTGTGTTCACTGTAGGACGGCCCAACTATGTATGAGGCCTTTATCTAGTATACAGTTTATTTTTTACATGCTCTTCTTTGTAATAGGCTAATGCATGTACAAGCATGTAAATATATACATTTTCAATTTTTTTTATTATATTTTTTTTAAATATTGTAATTGTAACCGGCAATTACAATATTAACAGAGTCACAATGCCACCTTTAGGCTGCAGTGCTATCTGCAGCTGAAGGCTTATTTGATCAAGAAGCCTCAAGCCAGCATATAACCACCAAGCCTTGACTGACATCCCGAAACACTTAGATTGGATTCCAATAATCAGTGGGGACCACAGCTCTCATTGCCATCTAAGATTAAGTGCTACCAATTGTGCAAAGTGACAATTGCGGGCTCTTAAAGAGTGAATGTTTATAAATGTAAACCTCAGCAAGGTTTCAGACCTGTATATTGCACCCATACTCCTCGACAATGTTTAAACAGAAAATGGAGTTAGTAAAGGATTGATATTGGAATGATATATTAGGGAAAAATACACTATTTAGATGCATTATATGGTGTTTTAGATGTATACAGTTCACCTTTAATTTATTTACTGCAGTGAGTGAGAAAAGTAAAAAAAAAATCGAATTATGTAAAATTTACTCTATAGTCCAACTCAGTAGAAAAGTCTACAAAATGTAGCTCTAAAAGTATTTGGCAAAAAAATGATGATATAAAAATGGGAAAACTTGCATAAACTTGCATAAACACTAAGATTGATGAGTAAGATTTTTCAAATGGTACAGGTCCTCTTAAAGTAACTCCAAAGACTCTGGTTATGGGATTGACTACCTTAAGCACTCTTGCAGTCACAATAATGCATGGTGCCCATAGCTGGAATGCCAAGGGTTGACGCACTCTTGAACTCGTCCCATAGGTTCCTGCAGGCATTTTTTCTGATCTCTCATTTTTGGCAATTACAGAATTGAGCTTCGCGCTCTTGGAAAGATCAACAAGGGAGAAGAACTCAACGTGTCTTACGTAGATTTCCTTAACCTCAGTGAAGATAGAAGACAACAGCTGAAGAAACAGTACTATTTTGACTGCACGTGTGAGCACTGCACAAAGAAGACTAAGGATGATCTGTTGCTGGCTGTCATAGATGGTGAAACTAAGGTAGGAGTGTTGATATTCATTTGATCTATGCTCGGTTCTGTTTTAGATCAAAACGTATTAAAAATGCATACAGATTTTTTTTTAATACTGTGTAGATTAGTAGGCTGAAGCAGGAGCCATAGGCCGGCGACTATCCTGTTCTACTCCAAGAGGGCGGGCTGCCTAGAATTACACTTGCATGTCGCTTTTTCTTTATAGTTTATTGGAGAAGCCATCTCCCAACAGGTTTGCAGGCAAAGGCAGACTAACAACTCATGGGGCACCTGGGCAATAGAAGATCATGGTGCCCCCACTCTCAAGCCCCACCCACACAAATCTCCATCTTCATATTGCAGTTCAGCTGCATAGAGGGGGCATTTAGATACTGTATCTATTGCAGCATAGCCTGCATGGAAGATCCCGGCTTCTTTCCATAGAATCCGCTGGCCACTTTCAGGTACAAAGGTGGCTGCCATGTTGCATGGCAAACATTGGGTGTGGTTCTCGGAGGCTGTAGGTTGAGCCTGCTGGTTACATATTACAGTAAAAATGGCTGATGATTAAGAGGTTAATTGCCTTGTGTGGCCATTCAGCTCCTACTCAGTTCATTTCTGACAGGGTTGCCAACCTCCACAACTTTTTTATTTATTTTACTGACAAAACATGGAACATCTACTGACATTTTACTGAGAACCTGAAATATGCTAGAAACTCCCATTAGAAATTTAGAAAGAAAGAGAGAGTGGAGGGAGATAGACAGAAGAGAGGAGGAGGGAGAGAGAGAAGGAGAGGGAAGGAGAGATAGCAATAGGAGAGAATGAGAGAATTAGAGAGATGGGAAGTAGGAGGGGGGAAGAGGTGGGGGAGAGATAGGGAGGTGAGAAGGAGGGGAAAGAGGGAAGGGGGAAAGAGAAAAGGGGGAAGAGAGAAGGGGGAAAGAGAGAAGAAGGGTAAGATAGAAGGGGGAAAGAGAGAAGGGGGGTCAGAGACAGAGAATGAGGTGAGTGAGAGGGAGGGATGAGAGAGAGAGGTAAGGGTGAGAGGGAGGGTTGAGAAACAAAGAGGGGGTGAAAGATAGAGGGGGGGTGAGAGACAAAGTGGGTGTGAGGGACCGAGTGGGTGTGGAAAACAGAGAGGTGGGGTAAGAGAAAGAGGGAAGGGAGAGAGAGAGGGGGTGAGAGACAGGAGTGAGGGTGAGATGGAGATGGGAGGTGAGAGACAGAGGAGGGGTAGGAGAGAGGGAGTAATAGAAGTGGAAGGTGTGAGAGCAAGAGAGAGACAGAGGAGGATGAGAGAGGGGGTGAGAAAGAGGGGGTAAGAGAGAGGGGTAAGAGACAGAGGGCATGTGAGACAGAGGGGGGGGTGAGAGAGAGGGACTGAGAGACAGGGGGTGAGAAAGAGATAGGGGGTGAGACAGAGGGGGTGAGAGAGAAAGGGGGCTAAGAGAGAGGGGGTGTGAGACGGGGGGGGGGGAGGGGTACAAAATTACAATATGTACGAAATACAACAGGTAATGCTATTTTATGCAGTTCTCTCATACACATAACTGAAAGAATGTTGGGAATAAATTTAACATATGAGACTGGAAAGAGCAAAGCTGAAGTCCAAAGCAAAGTTTACAAACTATAATCTTTCTGATTGCTGTCAGTTTGGTAAATGTTGAATCCTGATGCTATGGGCCACTGTAAACATTTGTTTTCTTTTTGCAGCCTTCAGAAAGTGTCGTTAAGGAGGTTATACAATTCTCAGTGAATACGATGGAAAAGATTGATAAAGCCCGCTCTGAAGGGGCATACCATGAGGTAGGTATACAGTAATTTTTTTAGAACTAAAGGAAAAGCACTTGTTAAAGGATAACTAAGCCCAAGAACGGAAATGTAATATGTTGTAGCTTCAAGTCCTTAAGGCCTCTTTCACACTGGGGCTGGAGGTGCAGTGGCGGTATAGCGCCGCTATTTTTCTGTGAGGCAGCCATCAGGGAGACAAGCAATCTCTAATGGAAACAGAAAAGCTTCCAGGGAAGTCCACGAGATAACAGCTGACTTGTGCTGTGAGTGTTCAGGGGACACAATAATGCTGGAACCTGGGGATGACGTCAGAGGAAACGAGACAGAAACCAGCATGCAACACAAACAGGAAGTGGACAGGAAGTGTGTCATAGAGGCGGGACGTGTTTTGAAACAGCTCATTGGTTCCTTCTTCAGCCATCATTGAACCATGGAACCATCGTCACTGGCTGAAGAAGGAACCAATGAGCTGTTTTCCGAACCGCGTCCCGCCTCTATGACACACTTCCTGTCCACTTCATGTTTGTGTTCCATGCTAGTTTCTGTCTTGCTTCCTCTGACGTCATCCCCAGGCTCCAGCATTATTGTTTCCTCTGAATATTCACAGCACAAGTCGGCTGTTATCTCGTAGACTTCCCTGGAAGCTTTACCACCACAGACTGGGACTGCCCTGCCACTGGAACATCTCCTGGACACACTTACCTGCTACATGCCTGTTTCATCCACTATCTTGTAAGTGTTTTTAACCCTCAAGAGGATATTATAAGTTTTATACTTCCACACTTAGAGGCACCTTGTTTGTTTTTCTGTTTCCATTACAAAATGCATTTTCTAGTCTTTGTAAATATACATTTATATGATATATATTATATATTTTATTTTATATTTATATATAAATAAATGTTGCTGTAGTCAGTTTTATGCATTTTACAGATGCATCAGGTTCAGGAAATTCTTCAGGCTTGATATTTACAGAAATTTTAAATTTTTAAGTTGGCCATTTAAGTATTATTAAAATTGCTGCTTTGCAAACTGAATTTTCTTTCTTTTTGTTGCTTTGATACATGTGTTGTGACCTATGTTATAGATCTCTACAGGATTGCCTTTGGCTCATTGTTAAAGGCTGATTATACTAAGATTGTGTTTGTCTCCAATTTGGTGACCAGGTGGTTAAGCTTTGCCGGGAATGCCTGAAGAAGCAGGAACCAGTCCTGGCGGACACCAACATTCACATGCTGAGAATTCAGAGCATAGCTTCCGAAGTGCTCTCTTACCTGCAGATGTTTGATGATGCTGCTGAGTATGCCAAGAAGATGATAGACGGATACTTGTAAGTAATACCTGAAAAGTTCTATGCAAATCTTAAACTTTTTTGGTAAATATTTAAGATTGATGCTGCTCTGTACCACCTGAGATGTATACAGTGCCCCTGCCCATTGCAAAGATTGGGCAGAACTTCAGAAGCACCTGAAAAGGGTTTCGGAAGCACCACAACACAGGTGTTTTTAACCCCTTCTTCAGCCACTATCGGGGGATTAAAGGGCCCCGGTAGCGGCTGAAAATTGTCTTCTACACAGTGCTAAAGCGCCGCTAAAACGAGCGGCGCTATAGCGCTAACGCACGGATGGCCATAGTGTGAAAGGAGGGGAGTTTATGGGAAAATAATGCACTCTCCAGAAACTGGATTTAAACCAGCCTTGCATGGGTATCCTGTGTCCAAATGATGGCGCCCAATAGACTTATATATTACTTTAAGGAAGCTTAAAGCGGAGTTCCGCTGGATTTTTTTTTAAAAGTCAGTAGCTACAAATACTGCAGCTGCTGACTTTGAATATATGGACACTTACCTGTCCTGGGCGCCCGCAATGTCGGCACCCAAAGCCGATCTGTCCCTCAGCTCTCGGGTGGAGGAGCCACCATCTTCAGTAAGGGAATCAGGAAGTGAAGCCTGTCCCTGCTGTCTTCTGGGACCTGTGTGTCTCCCAGAAAACAGCAGGGGGGGAGGCGCCGGATGTGGCGTAGGTCGCCGTGGCAACCTATGCCCGGAAGTGTGAGCAAATACCTGGAATACACAGGTATCTGTTCCCCCTGAAAGGTACCAAATGTGACACCGGAGGGGGGGAGAAATCCGAAAAGTGGAAGTTCCATTATTGGGTGGAACTCCGCTTTAATAATTAAATATGCTGCCTAATGCTTTGCAGCAGACCATAAACTGTACAAGCAGAATTTTGCTTTAATATAGGGTGCGGTGTACAGCAATGCAGATATGCTAGAAAGGTGCAGAGGTGTGCGATTCTGAATGGTAATGTAAATTGATCCTGCAATGCGTTGGTGGGACTGGGACGTTGATTTTAACTTTTGTTCTGCTGTAAATATCCTTTACAAACTGGAGCAGCTATACAATATGGTATGCAATGCGGCCACAACAGTCCAGCTAATATGTTATAACTGATGACCATTGCCCCGGATATATGTAAGATACTACAGTCTTGCCACATGACCTATTACTGACTTCTGTCTATTGCATCAGGATGGCTTCCTTAGAGCGTTGCAACCGGTGGAGGTGTAAATCCCTGATTGGCAACAGAGCTGTGGTTGTCAATTACTGGCCTAGTACTAGTATGAGATAATGTTTCCTGCACAAATTTAGATGCCTTCATGTCCCAGTCCACTTGCTCTGAACTCTGGTAGGGTCATGTCCTAGCACATGGACATGCGGTAGGGAGTGGGGCCTGCACTCAGCTATACCAAGAAGTGTCAGACTTTGGAGTTCCTGGGCTGAAGAAGAATGCATATAAAGTATGTGCAGATACCATCTGGTTGAAGTTCTGGAGCCTATCTGTAAGTGCTGTTTGGGTACCAATAGGTTTATTATAAGCTAACTATATTTACATATAAAAAATCAAACGTCTGTACTTTCCATATAACATGTTAAGCTTAAATAAAATTTATTTTTCCTTGGTGACACTGGTCCATTTTGGTTTCAACAGAAAAATCTACCACCCAAACAATGCCCAACTTGGGATGTCGGTGATGAGGGCGGGAGTCACACACTGGCATGCTGGGCTTATTGAAGTTGGGCACGGAATGATCTGCAAGGCCTACGCCATTCTGCTGGTTACTCATGGTCCTTCACACCCTATTACCAAAGATCTGGAGGTCTGTACAACAGTCATTTATAATTACATATATTTTTAAGGTCCTAAAAGACCCACTTGCTAAAATCCCCCTACTCAATTCCATATCCTGTGATTAGTACATACCAATGCTCCTCTTGTATTAAATTGTGAATGTTCTTCCATTACTGTACACATGCTGGGAGTAGGGTTGCCACCTTTTTTTCAAGCCAAACCCGAACACTTTAGCGACACACAGGTTTTTATTTATTTATTTATAGTTTAACCACTAGAGGCCCGCGCTATAGCCGAATGACGGCTACAGCGTGGACCCCAATTGCCGGGAGGACATCAATAGACGTTCTCCCCTGTGTGCGCGCCCCCCTGCAGGGCACACGCTGTGATGACCGAGTCACTGAGACTCGGGTGATCATGGATCCGAGTAATGGGCCGTTCCCGGCCCCTTACCACGTGATCAGCTGACAATGATAGCTGATCACATGATCTAAACAAAGCTTCAGTAATCTTTTTTTTTCCCACCAGTTCCGCCTGCCAGTGCCACCTGCCAGTGACCACCAGTGCCACCTGTCAGTGCCTATCAGTACCACCTATCAATGCCCATCACTGCAACCTATAAATGCCCACCAGTGGTGCAAGTCAGTGCCACCTAGCAGTGCTGCCTATCAATGTCACCTACCAGTGCTGATCAGTGCCCATCACAGACCATAGATCAAGAAACACACTATGAATAGCTTTTAGATTATGCATGTTTTTAATGAGATGGGATCAGCTAATTTTTAACTGTTTTAACTGTACAGTAAAACCTTGGTTTGAGAGTAACTTGGTTTAAGAGCATTTTGCAAGACAAGCAACATTTTTTACAACTTTTGACTTGATATACAAGCAATGTCTTGATACAAGAGTAGCGTCATGTCACAACTGAGTATAAAAGAGAAGAGCAATATGGTTACATTTAATGACGGTACAACATTTAGCAACATATTGCTACACTTAGAGGCGCCTCTCTTCTCTTTTATACTCTGTAGCTCCTGCTGGATTTTGCTTCTAATCCCCTTGTGGAGGCTTCCATTTGTGGATGGACATTTTATGGTTACACAACACATTGCTATAATCTTTTTATATGGACTATAAACTGAAGGACTTATGAATAAATGGTTGTGGAACAAATCATCCGAGTTTCCATTACTTCTTATGGGGAAATTTGCTTTAATATACACGTGCTTTGGATTACAAGCATTACAATTATGCTCGCAATCCAATGTTTTACTGTAATTTGTCATATGATTGGCTTAGTGCCATCACATTCCCTTGTTGCTTTCTGGGTGTTAAAAAAAAAAAACCTGTGCCAATTGACTGTATTAGTCGCCAGCCACCATTATATGATATATTTTTACATATGTATTGTTTCCTGACAGGTGATGAGGGGGCAGACAGAAATGGAGCTCAGAATGTTTCAGCAGAATGAATTTGTATATTACAAGATGAGAGAAGCAGCTTTGTCCAGCAAACCCATGTGTGTCATGCAGGAGCCGAGCAAGGAGAACGAGACCACCTTGTTCCATAAAAAACCCTAGAGAGAACTTAAGAGTAGTCCTCCAGTCATGTGACCTTCCTGGACTAGCAGACACGCAGCGGGAGGACCTGACCAATGTGCATCAACTACAGGGACCCCCCTCTTCTAGATCTGCTTCATGATGTAAACTTGCTGAGCAGTAGGCTTATAATGTTCCCTGACCCTGTGCTTTATTTAATTTTATGCAAATGTATGTAAATTGCAAATTCATATTTTACAACAGATAATAAAGACTGTTTAGGAAACATCAGTGTGTGCAACGGCTGGTTTGTAGTCCACTGAAATCATTTGCAAGGGTGGATATAAAAATAAATGATGAAGATGAAAATGGGTTCTGCGATTGGAGCCAAATTATAAAAAGTTACTGCTGAACCACAACCTTCTAGGAAAATGCAAATGGATTCTCATTTTTATGGAAATGACATCTCTCTGCTTTTATTTCTTATCTTTCAAAATTGTCTGTTCCTGCCTTTTTGGCCGTCTAGCAGTCAACAAGGCTCTAGTCTTAGGGCCTATTCAACGTTCATCATAAGAGAAGTTCCAAAACGCCCAACAAGCAAAACCCCATTCATTTAAAAGGCCCCTGTTCACATCTGAGGCCGCGTACACACGATCGAACATGTCCGCCGAAACTGGTCTGCAGTCTATCGGACAGTTTTCCAGCGGACCAAAGTTTCAAAACATGCTTGAAAACCTGTCTGATGGAAACCTGTCCGTCGGACAGGTTGGATGGTTAGTACACAAAATCATCGGACCAAAAACCTGCGCATGCTCAGAATCAAGTCGACGCATGCTTGGAAGCATTGAACTTCGTTTTTTCATCACGTCGTTGTGTTCTACGTCACCGCGTTCTGGTCCGAGGGAATTTTGGTCCGATGATGTGTACGCACTTCAGACCAACAGACCACTTCAGCGTGGTCCGATGAAAACGGTCCGTCGGACAAGTTTCATCGGACATGTTTGGTCGTGTGTACGCGGCCTGAGCGTTCTGTGGTCTGAAGCAAAACGCCTGAGGATCAAAAAAGTACATGAGGTTCTTTTAATGCTCCATTCCGAATTGTGGGTGGAATCGACACGATTCGTAATAGCGGCAGATCGCGAGATGCCCATGCATTCCCGGTGTGTTGCAAGTTGATTTCAATAGCACCCCAAACATGGCACGTTTTTCCCGCGATTCGTCGGGCGACAATCGTGGTAAAAACTCACAAACAGAATCACGGGGCGCCCGTCGCCCAAAAGAATACAGGGGCTTCTTTTGAGCAACGGGCATCCCGCGACTCTTTTTTTCTGCCATTGTGGCCCCCACAGTGAAGATGTGAACGGAGCCTTATGCAGATTACAGGCCTTTTGACCTGTACAAAATCGTGGAATAATCAGGGTAAAATTGTGCAACGTTCTGCCTGAAAACGATACGCACAGGTGTGAATGCAGTCTTAGGGAGGGATTCAGGAAACAGGCCCCACTCACTCATTACTTTCAGTTACTTATTACTGTAAATTAGGGTTGCACCGATACCGGTATTGGTGCAGACACTAAGCATATTTACGAGTCTCGGTACTCGTGCAAATACTCCGATACCTAAAACCGATACCTTCAGGCTCGGTTCGTTTAGATATGAGTGAGTTTCCCCCACTGACAGCTGAAATGTAATAAGAAAAAGTCAGCAATTAGCGGTTGTTAAAGGGGTGTTCCACCCAAATGTAATGTTTATTAAAAGTCAGAAGCTACAAAAAGTGTAGCTGCTGGCTTTTAATAAACAGACACTTACATTCTCCACGTTCCAGCGACGCGCCGACCAGGGCTCCGCTCCTCCCCCCCCCCCTCCCCAGCCGGCATCCTCATTGCGACTGTGGGCACCCAGCCGTGACAGCCTTCGGCTTCACGGCCGGGCACCCACTGCGCATGCGCTAGCCGCACTGCGCATGCGCTAGCCGCACTGCGCATGCGCGCGCGGCGCGGCTCGCTGCTGATTGGACGGGCGATCGCCTAGGACCTGTCAGTGTCCTAGACGATCGCCAAAGGGAGGGGCTGCAGTAAGGCGGTTAGGCCTAATCGCCTTACCAGCCCCTCGGCGGAAGCAGGAAGTGGGACAGGAAGTCCCACTCCTACTGAAGCCCCCACTCCCCCCCCCCCAAATGTGGCATGTAAGGGGGTGAGGAGTGGGTTAAGCGGAAGTTCCAAATTTGGGTGGAACTCCGCTTAAAGGAGCAGGGCTGCCGCGTCCTTAACAACTGATGACTCGTTCAGCCATCAGTGGGGGTTCCCCTGCTGACAGCTAAAGCAATTGGAGCTGTAAACAACAACAAAAAAAGCAGCCCTTATCCACAACATTGCATAGCTACTGAAACAGAATGATAAAAAGAAACATTGTTTCTTTTTTGTATCTTTCTGTTTATACAACTACAGATCCAAAGGATGAACTACGATCTGCAGATTCAATCAGTCTAAAGCAACCTGTGAAGTAAATAATTTTTTCCCCCTAAAAGTGGATCTTCCGCTTTAAGCACTTCTCGCCCCCTTACATGCCACATTTGGCATGTCTTTTTTTGGGGAGCGGAGCATGTCATTTTTTTAGGGTGGGGGGACAGTACCCAGCTCCCACTTCTGCTGTTGCTGCCTAGGCGACTCCTCCTCTCCCCCTCCCTAGGAATGATTTGCTTCCATTGTTTGTGACTTCATAATCAGAATGAAGTTTCCTGCTGATTAGTTTATGTCTGAGTTGGGTGTTTGTCTGAAAGCAAGTATTTTACTGAATATAATGTGCTATACGTTATACTGACCTGCATTACTGAATTCTACCAGCAGATGGCAGAAATGCACCAATAAATGTTTTTATGTATAGAGGACTATTTAGTTAAAGCAAGCAAAAGCAGGCACATTCATCTGCATTCCCTGGCAATTGCCCTATGAATTCACATTACTTGAAATGTGCACAAAAATATTTACTAGATGTAAACTAAAATCTTCATTAGAAGGGTGTCCAATGTGCATCACATGTGTGCAAAGGTAATGGAGAAGATCATACACAACCTTTGATCTATATCACAAGTTAAGGTTTGATAAGATTGTGTGAATCACTGCTGCCACGTTTGCCAACACGTGTAATAAAATATGTATTCATTTACCAATCAGCACCTTTTACCTGATAGAGGAGTATTGTGCCGCAACACACCTTAGGCTACATTCACATATATACAATAGTGTGAGAATTGTTTGTTGCTAAAAACTGCTGCTGCATACAAACTGGCTGATTAGCTGCGGCCAAAAATGATGCAGAAATGCCATCCTTGGGTGCACATTGATTTACTAAAACTGCAGAGTTCAAAATCTGGTGCATTTGTGCATGGTAGCCAATCAGCTTCTAACGTCGGTTAGTGCAATTATGCTTTGATTGGTTTCTATGCAAAGCTGCACCAGATTTTTCAATCCCCAGTTTTAGTAAATCAACCCTATTGCTTGTTTCCAATGTCGGTCAGAGGCTCTTTTTGCATGTGTAGCGCCCCTCTACTTTCAGTAAAGGACGCTATTGTAAATTTAGTGGGGTGAGAGACTTATTTGCTCTCACCCGTTTTGAATTGTTTAAATTCGGCTGCTGTCAGCCCTGAACTGTCCTGTGGGTCATATTGCGCTTCAGGGATGTAGTTCCATCTCTGGGCAGGGGGTGGCGCCAGGAGGGTTCAGGTAGAGCCACTTTTCCCTAGCAGCCAATTGGAGGAGTTATCCTCGCGGGGCATGCTGGGGCGGGGTATATCTGTGGCAGACGCCATTTTTTTCTGGGTTTGCGGGTTCCTGGTTCCAGGTGCGGCACCCACTTTCTGGGTGTGTGCAGATCACAGGCCCCACCACTATGGCCTACCTGGCCAGGGCCCGTGCCACGCGGAGTTCCTGGCTCTGGGCCCATATGGCTAAGAGAAACTAAAGCAACCAAAGGGGGATTCCAGTGACTTACTGGGACCCCACACTTAAAGAGAGATCCCAAGCTGGATGCTGTTCGGTGGGGAGTCCTTCTGAGGTGAGCCCGGAGGCAGGTGATCCAATGGGATTTAGATGGAACCATCAGGGATCTAGGTGACCGGACACTGACAGGTTGTGAGTTGCAAACTGTCAGTCGGTGACCCCAACTATTGACTGAGAGGATCTGCTTTAATTCTTGTCCTTGAGTACTGGACCTGTGGCAGAGGCCTTTACTAATTTACTAAAGCCAAGTCGGTGGCAGAGACTTGTTCCTTCTCAGAGCTCACAGTGACACTCTGGCTGCCAGGTCTGTGAGAGAGGCCTGTCCAGGTGCACTGCACCCATCCTGGCTGGGGTGGTGAAGAAAAGCGAGAATACTTGTTGGAGGCAGGACTGCTTCCTTTCCTATCCATAGCCTGAATCTGCAAGGTTGCTCTTTTCACCAACCTGTCCTATCTATTCCAAGTTGGCTGTTGGTCGTGTTGGACTGAGAATAAAAGCATTTAAAACGCCAATCAACTGCCTGGACATTCCGTCACTGCTATCATTCCCTAGACACACTGGGCTAGATTCAGATAGGTGCGGCATATCTTCACTCCGGCGTAGTGTATGCTGTTTACACTACGCCGCCGCAACTTTTACGGGCAAGTGCTGTATTCACAAAGCACTTGCCTGTAAAGTTGCGGCGGTGTAGCGTAAATGGCCCGTCGTAAGTCAAATTGGGCGGGTAGGGGGCGTGTATTATTTAAATTCCGCGCAATCCCGCGCCGAATGTACTGCGCATGCGCCGGTCATGAATTTATCCCAGTGCGCATGCTCCAAATCACCTCGCAAATTGTCAATGAAAACGACGTGAATGTCACTTACGCAAAGCCCTATTCTTGAACGTTTTACGCAAACGCTGTAAACGACGTGAAAAAATACGCCGGCACGCCGTCCATACTTAACATTGGCTGCGCCTCATATAGCAGGGGTAACATTATGCCGGAGTTACGCTTACGCAAACGACGTAAAAAAATGCGCAGGACGGGCGTACGTTCGGGAATCGGCATATCTATCTCATTTGCATATTTTAGACGGGAAGGCCACCTAGCATCCAGCGTAAATATGCAACTAAGATACGACGGTGTAAGTGCCTTACACCGCTCGTATCTTAGCAACATTTAAGCGTATCTCATTATGAGCATACGCTTAAAGTTGCACTGGCTCAGATTAGGACTTACGACAGCGTATCTACTGATACGCCCGTCGTAAGTGTTCCTCAATCTAGCCCACTATATAGGTAACCTAAAGTGGTTGTAAACCCAAAATATATATATATTTTTTTTTGATGTCACAATGTAGAGTATAAGATTTCCTATCACCTGTGCCCAGTCTTGACACACAGAGTTAATCCAGATCTGAGAAATCCTCTTTTATGTTCAGTGAAAATGAACAGCCTTCCAGATAAAACCCTGCCTAAGGCCCCTTTCACATGTCCGCCTCCGTTCGTCCGTTTTTACAAGTCCGTTTACAGACTTGTAATGGACGCCTATGGGATCGCGTCTGTTAGCGGATGATGCATCCGCTAACGTCTGCAAAGATCCGCGTCCGTCTGGATCCGGTTTTTCGGACGGAAGAAAACCCTATTTTACTTCCGTCCGGCGGAACGGATCGGATGAAGACGGACAAACGGTCCTTTTTCATCCGATTCCCCATAGGGGAGAGCGGAGGAGAGACAGGGCGGTCCCTGCACAGTGTGCGGGGACCGCCCTGTCTGCCGACAGCTGAGCGGGGATTTACGGATGATCCCCGCTGAGCCGACGGACACACACGGAGCGGAAGGAAAAACGTGTGAAAGGACCCTTAAGCAAAAGTCAGTTTTTCTCTCTTCTTGCTTTGAGTGACAGGTTATTTACATATCTAGCTAGGACATGTTTATCATATGTTATGTTATGTTTACAATAACATGAGGTGATATAACATCATAACACACCCTAGTAATATACAATGAACTTTGGATCACCTCTTGTTATGATAAACATGTCCAAGCTAGATATGTAAATAACCTGTTACTGAAAGCAATAACAGAGAAACGGACTTAACCTAATTTGGCAGGTTTTTATCTGAAATTCTGTTAATTTACACTGAACTTTAAAAGAGGATTACTCAGCACTGGATTAACTCTGTGTGGCAAGACTGGGCACAGATGATAGGAAATCGTATACTCTACATTGTGACATCAAAAATAAATAAATAATTATTTTGGATTTACAACCACTTTAAATTACGCCGATCCCAAATCAAACCAGCGGCTCCTGCAGGAGTGAGCGCTACACATGTATTTGTTAAGATGGCTGGTTACATGCAAACAGCGGTGGCGACCATTGGGAGAGTATACATTTTACAGCTGCTGCATGTGTGTGGGCAGTGTTTACAACCGCTGGCAAGATTCCTCCAATTCTCGCTGCCAGCCGCCCCTGGCTGCAATTGTAAATGTAGCCGAACTGAGAGAAAAGCTCCTTGGGGTACTTGCACACAGAGCTCATGTTTAAATATCAGTATTCCGAATCCTGTGCAAAATGTCTTGTGTTTATATTGCACATATTTGCGCATACACAATAAAAAAAAATTTAAAAGGAAAAGTAATTGCGCAAAATGCATAAGACCAAACAAATGTTGGATATTGGTTTGCAGAGTGATGCAAGTGACATGTAAAATCAATAGTGCCAAAATAGTAGAAAGTGCAAACAAAGTCCACAATCTTGTAAAAAGTGTTCCAGGATGCCCGCTAGTTCTGTGAAAGATGTGCACTTCACCACACACACATTCTGGTCTCCCAGAACTCTCACCTCCAAGCGGCTAAACAGAGACCTCAATGAACAGATCCACTGCTGGTAATCCCCTTGGTGTTCCTGGTGTCCACAATATGGATGAGGATGACCTAAGTCTCAAAGGTAGGGCATAAAACAGGAAAGGAGGACCTCCAATAGTGCATTATCGTTGATAAAAAGGAGTTTAATAAATAAAAATGCGCTTACAGAAAAAGAAGTAAAACGAGCATACACAACAGCGGCACTGCGCTGGTATCACGGCAATCCCGGTGTACGTCTCACCGGGATTGCCATGATACCAGCGCGGTGCCGCTGTTGTGTATGCTCGTTTTACTTATTTTTCTGTAAGTGCCTCCCACCCTCATAGATCTTTTGCTTGAGGATGCTCCAAAGGGTCTCAATAGGATTGAGGTCAGGGGAGGATGGAGGCCACACCATGACTTTCTCTCCCTCTATCCCTATAGCAGCCATTGATGCAGAGGTATTCTTTGCAGCATGAGATGGTGCATTGTCATGCATGAAGATGATTTTATTATGGAAAGCATAGTTTTTCTGTACCAGGGAAGGAAGTGGTCAGTAAGGAACTCTGCATACTTTGCAGAGGTCATCTTTACACCTTTGGGACCCTAAAGGGGCCAACCAGCTCTCTTCCCATGATTCCGGCCCAAATTATGACTCCACCACCGCCTTGCTGACGTTGCAGTCTTGTTGGAACAGGGTGGCCGTCCACCAACCATCCACTAATTTAGCCATCTGGACTATCCAGGGTTGCACAGCACTCATCAGTGAACATGACTGTTGGAAAATTAGTCTTCATACATTTTTCTGCCCAATGAAGCCGTTTCTGCTTGTGAGCATTGGTTAGTGGTGGCCGAATTGAAGGTTTATGCACAGTTGCAAGACTCTGGAGGACTCTACACCTTGATGTCCGTGGGACTCCAGGGGCACCAGCAGCTTCAAATATCTGTTTGCTGCTATGTAATAGTGTTTTAGCAGCTGCTCTCTTCATCCGATGCATGGATCTGGCAGAAATCTTCCTCAATGTGCCTTTATCTGCACGAAACCCGTCTGTGCTCCGAATCAGCCACAAATCTCTTAATAGTGCGATGATCAGGCCTAAGTTTTCGTGAAATATCAAATGTTTTCAAACCTCTTCCAAGGCATTGAACTATTTCACTCTTTTCGGCAGCAGAGAGATCCTTTTTCTTCCCCATATTGCTTGAAAACGGTGCTCTGCTTAATAATGTGGAACACCCTCCTTTATTTATTTTTAGCCTTTAATTGGGCTCATCTGGCAATCTAATTATCACAGGTGTCCGAGATTGTTTTCAGTGATCAAAAGAGCCCTGAGGCTGGGTTCACACTTGTTCCGACAACGCTCCTACATTGGGAGCTCATGTAGCATGACGTGTGAAAATCAATGTTTCCCTATGAGAGCCGTCTTAACTGATCCGACACAAGTCGGTCCGACTTTGAAAACACTCCCTGTACTACTTTGCTCCGACATTCATCCTACTTCAGCCCATTGAATATCATTGAAGTCGGACCACAGTAGGAGACTTGTCCTTATCAGACATCCGACATGTGATTACAGCTGCAGTAAAAGGAACTTATCTCACTCTGGGATTGTTTTGATTGGTCAAAGAACAAGTCAGTCTATCACAAAGTGGTTCAAAGTAGTATCCTGTTCATGAAAGTCGGATGGATGTAGGAGCAATGTAGGATGAATGTAGGACAGATGTCGCAGAGCAAAGTAGGATGAAAGTTGTACTGCTGTCGTGTAGTATAGTGTGAACCCAGCCTGAGTTCACACTATACTACAGTAGTACAACTTTTATCCTACTTTGCTCTGCTACATAGTTACATCGGTCCTACATAGGTCCTACATTGGTCCTACATCCATGGACTTTCATGAACAGGATACTACTTTGATCCGACTTTGTGATTGTCTGACTTGTTCTTTGACCAATCAAAACAATCCCAGAGTGAGATAAATTCTTTTTACTGCTGCTGTAATCACATGTCAGATGTCAAAAGTCGGATAGTTAGGACAAGGATCCCACTTTCATCCGACTTCAATGATATTCAATGGGCTGAAGTAGGGTCAAAGTCAGATAAAAAGTAGTACAGGGAGGATTTTCAAAGTCGGACCGACTTGTGTCGGACCAGTTCAGACGGCTCTCATAGGGAAACATTGATTTTCACACATCATGCGACATGAGCTCCCAATGTCGGAGCGTTTGTTGGACAAGTGTCATCCATGAATTAAATTGAAAAACAAAATATTGAATCTTTGTGACACTGAAATAGAATTTGCATAATAATTTGGAACAGGGTGTATATGCAGAGCCAGAGGTGACGAGGGTGGCCTCTTGCACAGTTCCTATCCAAGCAACCCTGGATGTTGAGACAGGGGCTGAGGGTCACTAAAGGAAAACATTTTTTTTGCTGAAATGACTGTTTACAGGGTATAGAGACATAAAAGTTAACCGATTCCTTTTCAAAATGATTAAAAATAGATAAAAATCAATCATATAATGTGCATGCAGGCTTGTTTCACTTTTGAACTGGCTTCATGTTTCTGCAAAGTAGAAATAGACACACAGAACAAAAACAAACAAATCCAGGGCAGTGTTTTGTTTTTAAAATGAATCTGATTGGTTCTGGGAAGTTTTAGACACACAGTAATGACAGCTTAGACCACCGTGAGAAAGCTCCCAGTATGGTGCTTATAAGGAAACAGACAAGCAGGAAGTGTGGAGAACAGAGCAGGTTAACAGCAACTTCAAAGCAAAAACAAACAATAAGGACATGAAACCAGTACTGCAGTAAGGTAAGGGAAGCTATTTAGCTAAAAAAAAAAATTCCTTTAGTGACCCTTTAAACTGACCACCAATGTAATGGGGATATTGCACTGACTATGAATGCAAGAATGGGTTCTGACATTTTTGTGGTGACAATAAGCACTTAGGCCCCTTTCACATTGGGGCGGTAGCCGCACTAGTGGTATAGCACCGCTAAAAATAGGGGCGCTATACCGTCGGATTTGACACGAGTTGCAGCCGTAAGCGGTGCGGTATTAACCCCCGCTAACGGCCTTGAAAGGGTTAATACCACCCACAATGCGCCTCTACAGAGGCACATTGCGGGCGGTATTGCCGCGGTTTCCCATTGTTTTCAATGGAAAGGAGCGGTGAAGGAGTGGTATACATGCCGCTCCTCTCACCGCTCCAAAAATGCTGCTGGCAGGAGATCTTTTTCTCTCCTGCCAGCACATCGCCTCAGTGTGAAAGCCCTCGGGCTTTCACATTGAGGTTGCTTGGCAGGAGTTTTTCAGGCGGTATAGCAGCGTTATTTATTTATTTTTTTGCGTTCTAAAAAATTCTTTTTTTTTTTTTATTTCATTAAAAACGATCGCGTGTGGGCTCCAGAGCATTTTTCACGATCTAAAAAATGGGCATTACAAATTTCGAACATGCTTTATTTTTTCACAACATTTTTAACTTTGTCGTTTTTAACCACTTAAGGACCGCCTACTGCACATTTACATCGGCAGAATGGCACGGCTGGGCACATCAACGTATATATACGTTGATTCTAGTACCCAGCCATGGGTCACGGGCGCGCGCACCCGATCGCCACTGGAGTGCGGCGATCGGTCCCCAGAGCAGAAGAACGGGGAGAGCCGCGTGTAAACACAGCTTCCTCGTGCTTCACTGTGGCCGCAGCATCGATCACGTCATCCCTCTTATAGGGGGACGTGATCAATGACGTCACACCTACAGCCACACCCCCCTACAGTTGTAAACACACACAGGGAACACTCAATTCCTACAGCGCCCCCTTGTGGTTAACTCCCAAACTGCAACTGTCATTTTCACAGTAAACAATGCAATTTAAATGCATTTTTTGCTGTGAAAATGACAATTGTCCCAAAAATGTGTCAAAATTGTCCAAAGTGTCCGCCATAATGTCGCAGTCATGAAAAAAAATCGCTGATCGCCGCTATTAGTAGTAAAAAATTTTTTTTTTATAAAAATGGAATAAAACTATCCCTTATTTTGTAAACGCTATACATTTTGCGAAAACCAACCGATAAACGCTTATTGCGATTTTTTTTTACCAAAAATATGTAGAAGAATACGTATAGGCCTAAACTGAGGAAAATGTTATATATATTTTTGGGGATATTTATTATAGCAAAAAGTAAAAAATATTGCATTTTTTTTCAAAATTGTGGCTCTATTTTTGTTTATAGCGCAAAAAATAAAAACCGCAGAGGTGATCAAATACCACCAAAAGAAAGCTCTATTTGTGGGAAAAAAAGGACGCCAATTTTGTTTGGGAGCCACGCGCAATTGTCAGTTAAAACGACGCATTGCCGAATCGCAAAAAGGGGCAAGGTCCTTTAGCAGCATTTTGGTCCGGATCTTAAGTGGTTAAGGTTGTAAAAAATGATCGTGTGTGGGCTTTAATGATGTGAAAAAAACATGCATGCTCAGAAGCAAGTTATGAGACGAGAGCGCTCGTTCTGGTAAAACTAGTGCTTGTAATGGTAATAGCACATTCATCACGCTGTAACAGACTGAAAAGCGCAAATCGTCTTTTACTAACACAAAATCAGCAAAAGTAGCCCCAAGGGTGGCGTCATCTGAGTGGGACTTCCCCTTTATAGTGCCGTCGTACACGTTGTACGTCACCGCGCTTTGCTAAAGCATTTTTTTTCACGATTGTGTGTAGGCAACGTCGTTTTAATGATCAGGTTGAAAAAAACGTTGTTTTTTCTAGACCATTAAAAACATAATTTTTTAGAACTCGAAAAACGGTCGTGTGTACGCGGCATAAGACACGTTAAAGAAATTGTAATCTTATTTTACTGGGAGATTTTATTTCTTAGCAATGCAACTGGCATCAGCTACAGATTTTCTACGACAAATAACCCTGTAAGCAGCTACAGTCAAAAAAATTATAATTGGAGAAAATGTAAAAACAAGCACATATGGTAAACCAACAAACTCCGGTTTAGATTGAGCCTATGGGTTCAGGCAGGAGGATGGAATCTCTCAGAAGAAATAAAGTCTTGCATCTTCAGCTAGCTCATTGGTGGTGCACGGTAGGTGTTCTGACAAGCAAGGTGGAATAAAGTATGTTTAACCACTTGCTGTACACCAAGGGGTGGCTCTTATTCTGGGTGGACTTCATATGATGGCGCACAGGAACTGTCGCTCCCACGCGCCTGCAGGAAGTGCCGGCTCTCATCGCCTCACACTGATGGAGAACAGGTCATGTGATCATCAGTGCCTCCATTACAGTATAAAGCCCCAGAAGTGCCACCAATCAGTGCTCATGAGTGCCACCAATCAGTCCCCATTAGTGCCCATCAGTGACAAAAATCAGTGCCCATTACTAGTGCCAGTTAGCGCCTGCTCATCAGTGAATTGATGGTCAGCACTGATGAGCAGGCACTGACTGGCACCAGTAATGAGCACTGATTTGTGTCACTGATGGACACTGATTTGTGGCACTGATGGGGCCTGATTGGTGGCACTCATGGGCATTAATGTCCTTCAGTGCCGCCCATCAGTGCCACCTATCCGTGCTGCCTGAAAGGGCCCACCAGTGCCACCTATAAGTGCCCACCAGTGCCACCTATCAGTGCACCAAAGTAAAGAGAGGTTCTACACTGACCACCAGTGTAATAAAGGTTTTTTCACTGACCATTGATGTAATGAGAGATTTTACACTGACCACAAACATAATCAAAATATACACTTACCACCAATTGGGGGGGGGGGGAGAGGGAAGCTGGGGCAGCACTCATGGCACCCGCTTAACCTCTTCCCGCCCATACTGTTGCCCCTTACCATGTGATCAGCTGTCAGCCAATGACAGCTGATCACATGACGTAAACAGAGCCGGTAATCTGCTTTTTCCATCTCGCTGACAGCATGAGGAGAAAAACAAAAAACTGATTACTGTCTGGAGTAAATGGGATACCTACCAGTGCCACCTATCAGTGTAGCCTCATCAGTGATCACCAGTGCCGCCTCGTCAATACCCACCAGTGCTGCCTTATCACTGCCCATCAGTGCAACCTACCAGTGCACCCTATCAGTGCCCATCAGTGCAGCCTCATCAGCGCATATCAATCATGGAGAAAAATTACCTGTTTGTAAAATTTTATAACAAACTATGAAAACTGTTTTTTTTTTTGTTTAGCAAAAAATAAAGTGGTGATTAAATACCACCATGTTGCATGACCGTACAATTGTCATTGAAAGTGCGACAGTGCTGAAAGCTGAAAACTGGCCAGGGCAGGAAGGGGGTTTAAGTGCCTAGTAAGCAAGTGGTTAAATTGGAACACTGGCAAGGGTTAAACATGAAGAAGCTGAATAGTCAGTTAGTAATTAAATCAGCTGATGAAAGTACTTAAACACTGAGGGTTTAATATCACTTTGATGCTTGTATTGTTGAAAGAGGAATCTTGTAAAAATATGAAAGTCATATCAATAGTTACTTTAGGTAAACACGGCCTTGAAAATTCATGCCGTGCGCTCACCGAAAAATACGTTCATAAAACAAATGCGCAGACACCTAAAACTCTCTGCCATCTGCTGCTGTCATTTACCATAGACCCCTAGTGCAAACATCTGGCTGCATAATAATAATTATCATCCGATCTCTATCCTGTAACATGTGGGATAATAAGAAGCATGGGATGGGAACAACCTTGAGAACAGATGATAGTGTTTCCCAGGGAAAAGCTCACTCACCACTATACTGTTTTTTTTTTTTTTTATAGAAGACAAGGATTATCGCCCATTTCACTATGTGTGATCAGTCTCCAAGCTGTCCCCTATTTCTCTTAGTGGTTACTGATGTGTTACTTCTGTGGAATCCTGACATGGGGGCCGATTACAAACACTACATTGATGACCTCATCATTTTCTGACACCTCACACACGCAATGAAAATTGAGGCATGGAGCGCTGCCAAGTGCACAGCTTGTCATTACACAGCTCTCAACTTTCCGAGCTGGGAATGAGGGACACCTACCAGGGCTAAAATCAGGTCGACGGCACTCCCTTGTCCCCAGCAGTCATATTTCACGATTTTTATCAGACCACTGTTCTAGGGTCTTGCAGCCAACTCCCTAATTGCATGCATGCATTGTGTCATTAGAGGATGAGAAGAACCAGAAAGAGGAAAGAGAAAGACTACCCCCTGATAATGCACCACAGGAAGGCCTTTTGAGATGCATGGCCTCCCCGAAGACCGAGGTCTACTTCATTTGTCATTTTTGCATAGGTGAGAATCCAGAAAGTGGTGGGGAGGGTGAAGTGCCACTTTACTTTAAGGCAGTGGTGCCCAACCAGTGGCCCGGGGGCCACATGTGGCCCGCGGAGCCCACTGATGTGGCCCGCGACCTCCTGCTCTGGGATGGCTGGTTGGCAAGCCCAGATTGCAGGTTGCCGACCTTCCATCTCAGAGCATCAGTGGTGTGGATAGACTGCAGACATTCAGTGTAAAAGCAGCCTTTTGCCCCTTTCACACGAACGGTTCGACCCAATCGCACCCCCCATTCACCTCTATGGAGCGGCAGATGTAAACAGACTTTTGTCCGTTTACACCTGCCTACCCTCCAATCCGATCTGCTAAAAAACAGAAGTGGATCCCTCCCCTTCCATCTGATTGTATCAGAGGGCCCATAGAGTATATTGGTCTGTGCCTGTGTCTGCTTTGCATATGCAGACTGGATACAGACCTGTCATCTGCCCACTCCACTCATTGTGGCCCGCTACTGGTTACTAAGTCGCTTAAGTGGTCCTCGGCCTTCAAAAGGTTGGGCACACCTGCTTTAAGGGTTAAAGCTTACAGTTCAGCGAGTTATCGATAAGGGTTGAGTTTAGGGGTTAAAGTAATTGTAAAGGTTCACATTTTTTTTTTTGTCTCCGAACAGCGTTTTCTGGAGTCCCCTGCGGCCCACTCGGCTCCTCCCCACCTCAGATAACCCCCTCTGGGAAGCGCTCTTGCGGGTGTGCTCCTGAGTCCTGTATTCAGCATCTATAGCCGCCGAGTGCAGGACTCGGCCCCGCCCCTGGCGTCTGCATCATTGGATTTGATTGACAGCAGCGCGAGCCAATGGTTGTGCTGCTATCAATCTATCCAATGAAGAGCCGAGAAGCCCGGGCAAAGGAAGAGTGTGTTCGCGACGTGGGACTTTCCAGGGATCAGGTAAGTAAAATGGAGAGCTGGGGGGCCGGTAATGGTCAGAGTTTTTTTTTTTTTACCTTTATGCATAGAATACATTAAGGTGAAAAAATATGGACCTTTACAACCCATTTAACCACTTCAATACAGGGCATTTTCACCTTTTCCTGCCCAGGCCAATTTTTAGTTTTCAGCGCGGTCAGGCTGCGTACATACGATAAGTTAACCAGAGGACAACGGTCTGATGGACCGTTTTCATTGGTCAAAACTGATCATGTGTGGGCCCCATGGGTTATTTAAACTTTGGTTAAAAAAAGCCAACTTGCATTAAAATTTTACCGATGGACGCCTAACCGATAGGTCAAAACCGATCGTTAGTAGGCACGACCATCGGTTAAAAATCCACGCATGCTCAGAATCAAGTCGACGCATGCTTGGAAGCATTGAACTTGGTGTGTAGGCACATCAGACCATCAGTCAGCTTCATCGGTTAACCGATGACAACGGTCCTTTGGACCGTTGTCATCAGATGGACTGATCGTGTGTACGAGGCTTCACACTGAATCACAATTGCGCGGTCATGCAACACTGTATCCAAATGATATTTGTTGCGCTATAAACAGAAAAAGTTTGAAAAAAAAAACACAATATTTTTTGCTATAATAAATATCCCAATTAAAAAAAAAAAAAAAATCTCAGTTTAGGCCGGTATGTATTGTTCTACATATTTTTGGTAAAAAAATCGCAATAAGCGTATATTGATTGGTTTGTGCAAAGGTTATAGCGTCTACAAAATAGGGGATAGATTTATGGGATTTTTCTTTTACTAGTGGTAAACGTCACTGGCAGGGAAGGGGTTAAACACTAGGGGGCGATCAAGGGGTTATTTTGTTACCTAGGGAGTGATTCTAACTGTAGGGGGAGGGGACTCACAAGGGGAGGAAATCGATCGGTATTCCTCTGTGATAGGAACACAACATCGGTCTCCTCATAGTTTCCTGTTGTATGCAAGACAAGTTCATAGCCAATGCCCTTCAGACAATAGTCCTACTTTGTTCGCTAAAAATCTGATTGTGTGTATAAGGCGACGGGCAGAGAGTCGCTGATTTGCCGCCATTACTAGAAGAAAAAAAAATATGTCCCCGAATTTCATTTAAAAAATCTGGTCACCTTAGCATAGCAGACCTTATTTTTTATTTTTTTTGCTGAAATGACAGGGTATAGAGACATAATAGTTACTGTAACTGATTCCTTTTAAAAATTATTAAAAATAGATAATAAACAATCATATGATGTACCTGTAGTTTCTAGTTTCGTTTTTGCATGTTGTTTCCTGTCTCTGCTGTACAGAGCCACAGAGCCAATACAGGGCAGTGATGGTTTGGAAAATGAAACTGATTGGTGCTGAGGGGTTTTAGACACACAGTAATCACACCTCCTTGATTAGTGACCACAGAGAGAAAGCTCCCAGGACTGTGGTCATCAGGAAACAGACAACCAGGAAGTGTGGAGATCAAAGAAGAATTACAGCAACTTGAGAGCAAAAATGAACAATGAGGACATGAAAACAGCACTGCATTAAGATAAAGGAAGCTATTAAGATACAAAAAAAAAATCCTTTACAAACCCTTTAACTTCCTCCTTCCTACTGAGGGATGAAATCTTGCTGTAGGAGGTGAAGCCCCTTCCATGATACTACAAGAACAAGCCCTACTGAAACAGAGGATTTCGATTTTTTGGGGAACCTGAGGCAGTTGGATTCATTTGGTAATTCATAATACAGTGATAAAAGGAGCGGCTGAAATGTCTTTTACCTTTGGTCCTATAACTCTTCACACAAAGTGGTTGCAAAAGTCCGACATTCTAATCTAATCAACTATAAAACAAAACTGGATCCAGCAGGTCAAGGTAAACTATTGAGTGTGGGAAGATATGCTGTAGCTCGGCTAAAGTCATACAGTTTGTTTAGTGCACTTTTGCTAATTGGGGTGATATTTTATTCCACTTGAATGAAATATTTATTGTGACCGTGACATCTCCACGTACACAGCTCCATCAGAGTTTTTCATATACAAACCTGCAGATTCTCTATGTGGAGGCCAGTTTTAAAGCAGAAGTATGGGCAAAAAAAATATTGTTGGCCTTTTCGGCACAGTAAAAATAAGTTATTTCTAATGATGTAAGCCCAATTTCTAGCAGCTGCAGCAGCCAGGGCCACTCATAAGGCAGCACAGCTAGCCCTCCTGTACTGGGCCCGGGGCCCATCAGTTCAAAAGGGGGGCAGAGGCACCTGCTGAACTGCCTTTCTGAAGACACCGATCCACTTCTGCCTCCCCTGCAGAGGTGTCAGCTTCTCCTCCGCTCTTTCCCTCCAGCTGTGCTGCAGTAAATAGTTTGCTTAGTATCAAACCCTAAGGGGTTAACCATTTCTAGAGGGAGACTGAAGCTTCCATCTACAGCCCTGATTAACCAGGTGGTTAATGAACTAAACCTTGCCCTGCCAAGGATCAGGACATAATGGCCCAGATTTACGTATCTACAGATATGCCGCGTAAGTACAAATATGCGCCGTCGTATATATGCGCCCACAAACTAAGTTACGTCGAAAAATAGGCTTCTTTTTCCGACCGACGTAACTTTCCTACGCCAGCGTATCGTGGGCGCATATTTACACTAGATGCATATGGAAGTTTTGATTCAGATATGCAAATGAGGGAGATACGCCGATTCACGAATGTAGGTGCGCCCGGTGCATGTTTTAGGCGATTTGCGTAAGGGTTACGTCCGGCGTAAAGTTATTCCCCATATTGAAGGCGCAACCCATGCAAAGGTATGGACCAGGGAACAGCCGTCGTATTTTACTTTGTTTACGTAGTACTACGTGAATAGGGCTGGGCGTAGGTTATGTTCACGTCGTAGGCAGTGATTCGACGTATCTAAGCCAGTTATTTCGACGTGGTTGTACGCATGCGCACGGGGATACGTCCAAGTTCATTACCATGCATCACGCCCACTTCCAGCCCACTTCCACCTACTTTGACGTCGGTGTAGCGGCGTAGCGTAAAGAAGATACGCTACGGCGGCATAAAGATGCGCCGATGGCTGTGAATCCGGGCCAATGAGTTATGTTCAGAACAGCAACAAAAAGATTGGAATTTGCAACAGAATTACAATAATATTCTTCAATGTACATAAACAAAGGGAATTTTAGACATCATAAAAGAATGCTTCTCCCCCTCTCTTTTTTTTGGGTGAAAAACTGAAGAGCACAAAGAAATATAAACAGATGTCCTATATTAAGGTGACCAGATTTTTTAAATGAAATGAATGAATGAATGAATGAATGAAAACTTATATAGCGCGGCACATGCGAACTGAATCGCCTCTGGGCGCTTGTTGTTCCTGTCTCCTTTGATATCAAAAGAGAAAAGTCTTGACCTTTTTTCCTAAATGCTAGGTGGTTCTCCTCCAACCGAATGCTGGTTGGCAAAGCGTTCCATAGTCTGGGACCTTGGACCGCGAATCTTCTTTCTCCTTTGGACTTGAAGTTGGCTTTCGGAACCTGGAGTAGGTTCTGATTTGTGGATCGCAAAACGCGATTGGGATTATGCGCTTTTATTAATTCGCATAAGTAAAGGGGGGCATTCCCATGGACACATCTATGCGTAAGACAGAGAGCTTTAAAAGCAATTCTGTCTTTAACTGGTAGCCAATGAAGGGCTCTCAGTGAAGGTGAGATGGATTCCCAGGGTTTTTTCCCAGTCACAAGTCTGGCGGCCGTATTCTGAACGACTTGCAGGCGAGCGATTTGGTACTTGGGGAGGCCGAGGTAAAGGGCATTTGCGTAATCCAGCCTGGAGTTTACAATTGCTCCCACCACGACCGCTAAATCTTCTTTAGGGATGAACGGAGTGAGTCTGCGTAGTAGGCGCAGCAGATGGTGAGATCCGCTGACTACTGACCCTATTTGTGCGTTCATTGTCATAAAGGAGTCAAAAATGACCCCTAGGCTTTTGACTTTGGCGCTAGGGGTAATGAGCTTGCCCAGAATAGGCGGGGGGGTCCATACTGTTGAAGGTTGATTCCTACGCTTGGCGTGAAACAGAAGAAGTTCTGTTTTCGCTCCATTGAGTTTAAGATAACTCTTTGTCATCCAGTCCTCTATCAAAGAGAGGCATGTCTCTAGATTGAGGTGGTGATCCTGTCTGTTGCAGATGCGGAAATACAGTTGCGTATCATCTGCATATGAGTGGTAGAGCAGTTTTTGGCTGCTGATAATCTCAAAAAGAGGACGAAGGTAGATGTTAAACAGCACTGGTGACAGAGGCGATCCTTGAGGGACTCCGCATGTTACTGTGCGTTTTTCTGACGTAAAAGGTCCTAACTTTACTGTTTGCGATCGGTTTTCCAGAAAAGAGGAGAACCAAGATAAATCGCCTTCTGCGACTCTGGCTACTTCAGCAAGCCGAGTCAGTAACAGTTTGTGGTCTACAGTGTCGAAAGCTGCACTTAGGTCCAACAGAACTAGAAGACAAGATTCTCCTTCGTCTGCGGACTGGAGAACATCGTCCCATACTTTCAGCAATGCTGTTTCCGTCCCGTGTCCGGGACGGAAACCTGATTGCAATGGGTCAAGTAGCTTGTAGGTATCTAGATGCTGTTGCAGCTGTTGTACCACTACTTTCTCCATTATCTTAGAGAGTACATTGAGGCTTGTTATGGGACGGCGGTGGAGTGGGTCCTTGGGGTCCAGGGAGGGTTTCTTCAGGATGGGTTGGATTATACCCTCTTTCAACTGTGTGGGCACTTTGCCCTCCAGAAAAGACTGGTTGATAAACTGCGTGATGGGAGGAGCCAGGATGTAGGCGCATTCCTTCAGCAGTTTTGTGGGAATAATGTCATTCGGCGCTGTGCCATTACGCAGAGTACAAATGACATTCTTAGTGGTCTCGATGGAGATGGGTTCCAGGGTAAACTTACCTGATAACGGAGCATTACTAAGGGTGCTGTGTGAGAGGCTACAGGGAGGGCTGAGGGGGGAATTTTTTTGCTGAATGCTTTCACGGATTGCTTCGATTTTATTAATGAAGTAATCCGATAGTTCATTGCAAAATTCTTGTGTGTCCGAACTGGGGGCTTTGATGCATTCTGGTTCCATGGTCTGAGTGACCATCTTGAAGAGTTCGCGGGGGCGGTTAATGGCACCGTTGATAGCCTCCGAAAAATAATTTTTCTTGGCTTGGAAAATTCCTTTGTGGTATTTTCTTGTGGTCGCCTTGTAGATGGATAGGTTTAGGTCTGAAGAACATCTTTTCCAGGCAGATTCTGCCCTTCTGCGTTCTTGCTTCAGTAACGACAGCTGGTTCTTAAACCAGCTGCGGTTGTTTTTCCGGATGCGGGTACTTCGTTTTGGCGCTACCAAGTCAGCTGACTGTAGCATGGCCGAGTTAATGGCTTCCAATGTTTCAACGGCCGTTTGATGCGGCTGAGTTGTTTCTATCTTTTTCCTTAAAGTTGTTTTGAAGAGTTCCGAGTGGAGCTTCTTCTGGCATCTAGTCCAGTGTATTGTCACTGGATTTGATGTTTTTGTTGCAGGGGGGATGGTGGAAATCCTGAATATAATTGCATGGTGATCTGTCCATGGCAACTTTTCATTTTCCCAAATCTTTATTTCCAGAGCTTGTCTGAAGATAAGATCAAGTGTGTGACCTGAAGCATGTGTGGGCCCACATACTAATTGCTGCAATCCCAAACCTTCCAGGTGGTCAATACAGGCGTCGGCAATGGGGTCTAGTGAGGAGTTGGCCCAGAGATTGAAATCCCCGAGCAGCAAAAGATGTTTGCTGATGAGGGTATAAGTGGAGAAAAAATCCGTCCAAGATGCTAGCAGCTGCGATTTTGGGCCGGGCGGCCTATAGCAGAGCAGAACGTGGATGGTCTCCTTTGTATTTGCTTGCAGTTGCAGAGTAAGGGTTTCCATGAATGGAAGAGGGTTTTGGCGGACTGGTTTGGTGATCCTAAGATGAGTCTTGTGGATCACCGCCAGGCCGCCTCCTCTTTGCCCTATTCTGTTTTCCGTTAAAATACGGTAGTTTTCTGGCACCAATTCTCCTAGAATGGTGTTACAGTCGGCTGTGAGCCAGCTCTCTGTAATAAAGAGGCAGTCTAGATCCTTTTGTTGAATAAAGTCGCGGATTTCTAGTCGGTGTTTTACTGCCGATCTTGTGTTGATCAGAGCACACGATATGTGCTTGGGCTGGGGTAAATGGCTGAAATGTCTGACCGTCGATCTATGATCGATTCTCAATAGTCGCTCAGTTCTTAGGGCCTTTTTGGTGATGGCTGGGAGTATTGCGGCATATTGCCTCAAACTCCAAATGGTATCGGCAGAATATTGCCGACATACCATGATCGCCACTACACCGGGGGGGGGTTTGGGGCAGTGGGGAGCTTGGTCCAGAGGAAGGCAAAAAAACCCTGTCAGAGCTCGGCCAATATGCTCCGGTAGGGAAAAAAATTCCTTCCTGACCCCTGTAAGAGGCGATCGGTTAACCCCTGGATCAAGCTACTGTGTGTTGGGACGAAGAGGGGGGGGGCTGGGGCTGAGAGGGAGAACTAGTTGCTGGTCTGGTGGCTGCCTGCTCAGGGATGAGGGCTGGCAGGGGGTTTACTGAATAATCTGGGCTGTATGGGTGAAGGGTGAGCAACAGGGCCGGGTAACTGTCCTTCAGGGATCAGGGGGGGTTTGCCTGGGAGCAGGGTGAGGACCCTGAAACGTGTGGAGCGGCGCGCCGTTAGGCCGCAAGTGAAGCCGCGGTCTTTCCTAGACCGCGGCCCCGCGATTCAGGACGGCCTGGCGCGGTGCTCCCGAATGAGCCCTGAAAACGGCGGAAATTTCCGCGAGGTGGTGGCGGGAGGTGGCGGGAGGGGGCCCTTGTCTGCCTCCTGGGATCGAGTGCTGCGGCTTGTCCTGAAAAGGACGGCCGCCCACAGTGCCAGGGAGACAGGTAGAGCTAACCTTCCAAAGGAGGGGAGGAATGCTGGAGAGAGGCTGGAAACCGGACGCTGGAAGCTGGGGGGGAGGCCAGGTTCGGAAGCAGGCTGGAGCTGGAGCAGGAGCTGGGGGAGGGCTGGGCTGGGAGAACCCTGCCTGCCTGACTACCTGCTACGCCTGCCTGGAGCTATGACTCACCCGTTCCTACTCCTAGGAACGAGCGCCGCTTGTAGCTCCTGCTGCTAATCCTCCTACCTCACTGACTGACTGCAAAAATCAGGGAACCAGGGAGGAGCTGAGGAAATCCGAGGAAATATTTTTTTTTTTGCTAGTAATGGCGGCAATCAGCGACTCTCTGCCCGTCGCCGCCGCCTGCCTCACAGCCCGTCAAGTCTTACTCTCCGGGCCACCTGGGTGGGGAGCGGAGGAAGATCGCTCCGCCAGAGAAGGCAAGGAGATAAGCAGGCAGGCAGCTGTGCCCAAAACTGAAGAAATATTCACTCCGCTCCGACCAGCACATGATCATCAGAAAGGGGCAGAGATAATAGAAAAAAACACCCCCGTGAGCTAGTAGAGCAGCAGAGCGGGAGGTGTAATTCAGATTTTTTTTTTTATTCTGCATTGACTCTCTTTGAAATTGCCTCGGGCCCTGTTCAAATCCAATCCGGGAACAAAACCGGGGTTGGACTTGGTCTGGGGACAGTGTCCTCAACCAGGGGACTGTCCCCGGGGAAACTGGGGATGTCTGGTCACCCTATCCTATATTTCAACAAGCAAAATCTGGCTACAGTCAGGGCCGGTGCAAGGATTTTTGCCAACTTAGGCGAAGGTGCATTTAGACGCCTCAGGTCACATGAGGGCACAGTGAACATCAGGGCATAGCACATCAGGGTACAGCACACCAGGCCACATCAGGGTAAATGACACAGCACATCAGGGCACAGCACATCAGGGCACACAACATTGAGGCACAGCAGACTGGGGCACAGGACATCAGGGCAGGGGACATCAGGACACATGGCACATCAGGGCACGGGGCACTTGGCGCACATCAGGGCATATTGCCACACATCGGGGCATATTGGCACACATCGGGGCATATTGGAGCACATCGGGGCATATTGGAGCACATCAGGGCATATTGGAGCACATCAGGGCATATTGGAGCACATTGGGGCATATTGGAGCACATTGGGGCACAGCGTTTACCTGGCAGCTAGTATGCAGGAAGCATCTGTGATATGTTCTCTCTCATGTCACGCTGCCCCGGCAGCCTCTCCTCTCTTCTCATCCATCCCAGATGATGTCACAAGCAAATGGGGATGGAGGAGAAGAGAGGAGGGGCCACCTGGGGCAGCGTGACATGAGAGAGAATTTATCACACACACTGCCAGTGTGGCTGCAGCGCTCCCCTCCTTCCTCCTCTACACTTCACACACAGCAGGCATCTCCCGCTGTGTGTATCGGAGCTTAGTGTAAAAACTTTGGCCGTGCTGTAAGAAAAGTCCCGCCTTTTCCTGGATCAGCTTGTGTGATAGACGCATTGTTCTGCCTATCACACAAGCTGATCTAGGAGGAGGGCGGGACTTTTCTCACAGCGTGGCCAAAGTTAACACACAAAGCTCCAATACACACAGCGGGAGATGCCTGCTGTGTGTAATCCTGGGACTCTCAGAGACGAGAGAGACACTGTTCCCTGGCGCCGCAAGGCATGTTCCCATGTTGCCTTGCACTAGCCCCGGCCCTGGCTACAGTAGTCATCCACAGGCGACTGACTCCTCTACCATCTCTGGGAATGCTGTTCTTTTTAGGAGGTTAGCAAAATGGCACAATAGTAAAGCAAACATGAGAAGCCTGTGTAGCGCCCCTGTACTTCCAAGTACGGACGCTATTTAAATTTAGAGGAGGATGATAGAGTTACCTAACTCTCATCCATATGATTTTGTGCAAATTCAGCTCTGCTCTAGCTGGACTGTGCTGTCGGTTCATTCTGTGTTCCTGGGGTGCCTTACCACCCCAGGGCGTCAGGTGGCAGGCAGTGGAGCTCGGGTAGGAGCGCCTTCTTGCCAGCAGCAGAGGAGTTTTTCCCTCGCGGGGCATGCTGGGGGATGGTACTTGTGCAGAGACGCCGCTTTGGCGGGGGAGTTCTTGGTTGGATCTGGGTGCGGCACCCACCTTCAGGGTGTGCGCACATCACGGGCCCCGGCGATGGCCTACCAGGCCGGGGCACACGTGCCACGCATTATCTTTGGTTCTGGGACCATGTTGGCCCGGAGCGACTGAAGCTGCGATGGGACCCAGTGACTTATTGGGCCCCAGCATCTTTAAGAGAAGATCCCAAGCGAGTTGTGCTGTTCGGTGGGGGTCTGAGGAGAGCCAGGAGGCAGGCGATCCAATAGGGCCTACACAAGCCATCGGGGATCGAGGTGACTGGACACTGGGAGTTTGTCTAATTGCAACCTGTCAGTCGGTGACCGTAACTAAGAACTACCTGACGGAGATTCAGGCAACTACTGTCATTGAGAAGGAATCGCTCCATCAGACTGCGTTCCAGAGCAAGGGCCTGTGGCAGAGGTTCCACTCCTACTTCTTTTTGAGCCAAGTCTGTGGCAGAGACTTGTTTTCATTCTCAAGGTTCTAAGTGATACCCTGGCTGCCAGTTCTGTGAGAGAGACTGTCCAGGTACACTACACCCACTCCGGCTGGAGTGGCGACGAAGCAAAGGTGTCGTTGAAGCAGGACTGCTTCTGTATGGTTAAGGCCTGAATCTGCAATTCTTCTTTTCACCAATCTTTCTCTGTCTACCTCAAGTTAACTGTTTGCCGTGTTTGTCAACAGAATAAAAGCACAGAAAACGACATCCCGCTGTTTGGACATTCCGTCATTGCTCACATCATCATCATACCCCTAGACACATCACAGAGGTAACACGCCATCCCAAATCTATCCAGCGGCTCCTTCAGGGGTAGCACTACACCACCCACAGGTTATTGCCATGTGTGAACTGACAAAGTATTACTTTGTGCACCTGTTATGCAGAATACTCCCTGTGGAGGCGTTTAGGGTATGCATAGTGGCTGCAGGGAGCAAGGCATAACAATACCCAGCAATGCAACATTAATTTGGATACAAGCATTTTTTAATTTCGCCTTCGCCACCCGACTGTAAACACTGACACAGTTCCTAGGGGAGACCCTGCTGACACAGCTCCCCACTTTACATAGACCCAGCGGGCCACAGACAAGGCTGTTAGCTATGAAAAAAGCCACCCCGAGGACCAGCCACGGGGCTCCCTGGATTATGGGTCATTTAGCCGAGACACCAGGGACTGTGTCCAGACTAATCCACACGCATGGACGGACAGCAAGCCCTTTAGACCAACCAGGTAGAGGAGCACACCTTGGTCCTGCACATAGGAGGAAAAAAGAAGAACGCCAAGGCTGTAGGTGGGTTCAAATTTGTATGAGTTAGGTCTTGGAAGCATGGGGGGTGGAAGCCTAAACCCAGCTGTGCTGACATGGAGCCGTCAGGAAATAAAGGCATGATACATAGCTTTACTGAATCTAATATAATATAAAAACGTGACTAAAAATGCAAATACCATGACAATGTACCATGACCTGTACCAGCCACTGACCACACAGTAAAAGCCTCAGTGGGTACAATCAACGCTGTACCTTGGCCTAGGCCAACAAGGCCCAGGCCTAGGGCAGCACTTTGCAGGAGGGCAGCATGAAAAGAGGCTTGCTCTACACTTTTAGTGCAGTCTTATGAGGTGGACTGGGCTGCAAGACAAATTGTTCTGATACACAAGCGATGGTCACCTACACCTGGCAGTTAGGTAGTAGGACTCTCCTGCAATCTTTTACTTGTGTCAGTTGTACATATTAAGGAATCTTAATTTTATTTCTGTTGATTGCTGATGAGAAAAATAAAATGATGGATTTATTTGTTCCTGCCCCCAATCCTTCCTTTGTTCACTGCCTGGACCACATACCTTCATCACTGTGCTATATGTTTTCTGCTGCACCACTGGCATGGTTATATCCTCTTAGTCCTCCATAAATTTAAGCACAGAAATTTTTGCTTAAAGTAGAACTATAGGCAACACTTGTTTTCCATTTTAGAGTAAGGCGGCGTACACACAACCGAGGTTCTCGCTGGAAACCAGCGAGAACCTCGCTGGAAGCTGCATTCCAGCGAGAACCTCGGCCGTGTGTACGCTCTCGGTGAGCATCCCGTCGGGAATGCCGTCGAGCAGAAATAGAGAGCATGTTCTCTATTTGCTCGACGGCCCGCCTGGATGAATGGCTGGTTGCCATTCCCGACGATGTGTTCTGCCCGTCGAGGTTCTCTGCCGTGTGTACGCGGCTTAAGGGATGGTTATAGCCCCTGTTAATTTTTATTTGCCATCCGTTAATTTCTCTTTATTTCCTGCCCCCTAGCCAAACAGGAAGTGCAAGAAAATCTCTGCAGATTATCCCCCCCAAGACCCTCGGAAATAGTGTCCCCACTGGAAAATTTCAGGGCAGGTCTTAAACAGGAAGGGGTGTGACCTTGACAGGAAGGGGTGGATCATATTTAAATTAGGGTTTGGTCAGGCCTAGGGCAGCACAAAACCTAAATACACCACTGGGTACAATTAAATCATATCATACATGATATGATTTCATACATATACATTTAGATGACGTAGCTCTTTTTTTTTGTATTTTTTTTTTTCACTTGGCAATTCACAACAAAAAAACACTCACATACCTTTTGTGTCTGGGCTACGGTCACTCCATCATTGTATCAATGGAGACAGCCATGGTTCCTACCCAGGCTGGTATTCAAACACATTTACCTTTTATTTATCTCCATCTGGGGGATGCAGATATTAAACTACAAAAGGGACATACAAGTGTTTATACAGAGTGATGGTCATATAGTAACATGAAGTCACACCTTTCATTGGGGGATGCAGGCCTCCAATACACTTAATCACTTAAGGACCCCCTACCGACGATATACGTCGGCAGAATGGCATGGCTGGGCCTTAAAGAGACACGTACAGGTACGTGATTGTGCCCAGCTGTGCCATTCTGCCGACGTATATCGTCGATAGGGGGTGCTTCAGTGGTTAAGTGTATTGGAGGCCTGCATCCCCCAATGAAAGGTGTGACTTCATGCTACTTTCCCTGGTCTTCATTGTGTCAGTGTCAGTGATTGTCTGTTCCCTGATATAGGCAAAGACGATCAATGATGTCACATGTCCAGCCCTGCCCCCTACAGTTAGAAACACATATGAGGTCAAACTTAACCCCTACAGTGCCCCCTAGTGGTTAATTCCTAAACTGCAATCGTCATTTTCACAGTAATCATTCCCCTTTTTTATAGCACTTTTTGCTGTGAAAATGACAATGGTCCCAAAAATGTGTCAAAATTGTCCAATGTGTTCACCATAATGTCGCAGTCATGAAAAAAAAAAACGCTGATCGCCTCCATTAGTAGTAAAAAAAAAAAAATATTAATAAAAATGCAATAAAAATTATTTTGTAAACGCTGTAAATTTTGTGCAAACCAATCGATAAACGCTTAATGAGATTTTTTTTAACCAAAAATAGGTAGAAGAATACGTAGCGGCCTAAACTGAGGATAAAAATGTTTTTTTATATACAGTACTTTTGGGGGATATTTATTATAGCAAAATGTAAAAAAATATTGAATTGTTTTCAAAATTATCGCTCTATTTTTGTTTATAGTACAAAAAATAAAAAACGCAGAGGTGATTAATGTCACCAAACGAAAGCTCTATTTGTGGGAAAAAAAGGATGGCAATTTGTTTGGGAGCCACGTCGCATGACCACGCAATTGTCAGTTAAAGCGACGCAGTGCCGAATTGCAAAAAGGTGCAAGGTCCTTAACCTGCATTAAGAAGGTGAAGTGAAGTCATCATCTGTGGAACTGGTATGTATTTACAGTAGATTTTTTTTTACTCTTTTTTTCAAAGCAATCCGTCACCATGTAATGTATATACAATCCTTTAATTGTATAGTATTTTCAACTAAACTAAAGAATATATGCGCCCTAAACAAGTTTATTAAATGGGATAGTGAGGTTTTATTGCAAAATGGAGCAAGTAGTCATCCCCCATAGAAAGTCATAGTTGAGTCACTGAAGTTTAATAGTGTAATTTTAAAGTTGAAGGTTATTTAATATTTTACGAGGGATAATGACCTTGGTGGAATGTTTATGTTGTATTTTATGTGAATAGCCAAAGTTGAACAACAAGAACTTGTAAATGATGTGGATGTATCTGGACTTTTACTTTGTAAAAATAGTTTTAGAGTTAAGTATGTTTTTTAGTATGTTTGACAAAATAAAATAACATATACGTCAAAGTCAGATATATACTTACCCCAGTTGTAATGTATTATCCTGGACCTACTTTACTGATCTGTGTAGCAAGTTTTGTTAAGTTTATTTAATTTCTGTATGTATGTGTACGTGTATATATATATATATATGTTTATGTATATATGTGTATACATTTTCTTTATGATTTTCTATATACAAATAGTTAACTCAATTGGAGGCCTAGCCATGCCTACAGATTGAACCCGATAGGGGTGGGCTGGTACAGGCTACCAAGTACTGTATTGTTATAAGAACAATCTTATGAACCAAGGTAACTCGTTCTGTTACTAAGGATTAATGTGACAATTTTAATCTGTACTGTTAAGTAAATACTTTCAATAAAAATCTATTGTTAAAAAAAATAAAAAATAAAATAACATGACATGAGTAACGAGCAGATGTTCAATACACAAAGCAATACAATGCAAATCACACATCTTGCCTATGTCAGGAGACATCTCCAGTGAGGGATCGTATAGCCGTCTTTCAGGTTCAGGCAATGGGAGTCTATACATATCGCAGAGCTAAACAATAAGATAAGAGAGAAATACATCTGGGTGTGGAGTGAGGAAGAATAGACATAGGAAAAGGGAGAAAGAAAGGGAAAGAGGGTAAAGAGGGGAGGAGGAGGAAGCTAAGGAAGGGGGTACCTTGGTGTGACGAACCTGTATGGTGGAATCAGGAGGTGCGTCCGGGCGGATCATGGGGTGCCAACCTCGCTTTTAGGGAATCATAGGATGATAGAATCTTAAATTTATCGAAGGTGTCATTGTCCAGGGCTATAATCTCCTCCATGTGCTTGATATCGTTGTCCATGGTGACCCATAAGGCCAAGGGTGGAGTGGTAGTGTTTTTCAAAAGTAAGGGTGTAAGTTGTCTAGCGGCTGAGAGGAAAAGCGCAGCAGGGAGCATTTTTGGGAGGCTATGGACCCTGGAAGCATTGACAATAAAGCTGCCTCTGGGAGTGGGCGTCAGTGTCCGATCATATAAGCTGCTATATATGGCAAAAACCTGTGACCATAGGGGCTGTAAGCCCTTACAGTCCCACCAAATGTAGGTACTGTAGCTTCCTTCCACCTTACCGCACCAGCAAGAGTCCTGCTTCTCATGTGGGTCCAGAGAGAGTGGAACGATTCCATTAGGGCGGACCTACAAATACATCTCACTGATTGGTGGACGCGCTAGGAATTTTTTCTAAACCCTGAATGGTCCCTGACTGTCCGATTTGCAGTGGAAACGCTCATGCGAATAGACCGATCCCATTCTAACCGCTCCAAATTTACTGACCCGAACCGATCCGCTAAGTGGAAACAAGGCATTAGTGGTGAGTGAATGAGGGTGAGGTAGTAGGTGTTGGCGCCTCTTAAAATAAATCTAGTGAGTGTAGTCCTAAAACAGATATGTGCATACATCCATATTGGAACAAAAAACAAAAAAATAGAAAAATAATATATATAAATGCGTATTAATAAATAATATATAAAGTGCTCGGTGCCAAAGATTGAAGTTATTGCTGTGCTTAGTAGTCCATATACAAAGTGCTTAGTGCTTCATGAAAATAATTCTGTGGCTGTGATCATTCAGTGCTCCCTCTGATCATGCTCTGGTAGGTCCCTCACTCGCCAGATCCAGGTACCCGCAAGGGGTTAAAAGCTTTCACAGTGTTAGCCCCTGTGTGGCTCTCTGGCAATCTCCTCTGGCTTCAGATGATTTGGGTCTAATACACGGCTCAAAGAAGAAAAGAAAAAAGAAAAAAAGGTGCCCACATAGCGTAATACAGTATGTTCAAGTTTTATTTTACACACAAAAAAAGTCAGGTACTCACATTTGACATGTAAATAACAAGCGTATCAAAACGATGTAATCCACAAGTGTATACGACTGGAGGTTATCTCGCTCGACCGGTTTCGTCTAGTGACGTTATCTGGAGCGTACTTCCGTCGTAAACACTCTATGTATTTATAATCCGATCTGTGCTCTCCATTGCGCCTTGTGATTCGATCGTTCATTAGGATGACTAGTGTCCGACGCCATTTTGTTGTGGTTTTTACAGACCGAAGCCTAATGCCCAGTGTTTTTTCTCACACAATGGTGTGTTTTGGCTGGCGAAATAGAGGCACAGGATGCATTTGAACTAACTAATATTAAAAAATTGTGGTAAGTGGACCCGATGAATGCAGCTGGCCCTGGATCCAAAGTGTTTTTTCAGCGTCAATTAGTCAGAGCTTCGATATCATATATATTTATATAAAACAGAGGCCCGGTACCAACATGTTTTGCGAAATAGAATGAAGAAAATATTCCCATAGCGTGATACCTTATTGGAAAAGTAATATTTAATAAAAACTAAGAAATGAACACTCATATATGGATGGTCATAAATGCGCGTATCAATTGGAAGTACAGGTACTTGAGCGGTGTGTAAGTAGGTCTACCCAACTAGTTTAGACTCATAAGTCATCATCTGGGGTATGGACCCCCCCCCCCCACACATACACACAGCTTATTTAAATCTAATGACCCCAAATTTAATAATCATGGCACCAGAAACGAATACAGCGCCACGTCACTTCCAGTTTTAAAACCGGAAAGTGCATACTGCATGATTTCCTAAAATGAGCTTTTTTATATTCATTAAAAAGGTCATTTATTGAGATTAAGAAGAAGTCCAGGCGCAAATAAATATGTCGTGACAAGCAGCACTAAACTGATGTCTGTACCCAAGCCTCGCTGTGGGACCGGAGCAGCATGACGTCACATCCGCCTATGCGACATTTCCGCCCTTGCATGCAGAACCGAAGCATCTGCATCCAAACCTCGCTATGAAAACGAGACCCGATATCGTCACATCCGGATTTAGAATAACTTAGCCAAGCCTCTTTATGAGATTGTGGCGTCATCTTCACAGTGTATTGTATTTAAGCTTACCAGCCATACAGACACAAACTGTGTCAATGATACTGGACACGCCCAAATGAGCGGGGGCTGAACTGCGCTATAATACTAGTAAAGATGCAGGCTAAATTTATGAAAAAAAAGAAATGACGATGCTTAAATGTACATAAGAACATACGAATTTCTATCAGTCTAATCTAAATTTAAAATCATAGATTGCCGTAAACGATTCAAATTGGGGTAACCAGTTACAGCAAATAACAATTACATATTAATACATTAATGTATGTATGATTTTAAAAGGTATGTAATTAGCCATATGACATATCAATGTCGAGGCATATATCTAGAACCAACATATAATGCACATATGACTCGTCTAGACATACCAAAAGAACCTAGCTGTATTTATAATTTTTTTGAATTTTTCCAGATTTTAATATTAATAAAAAATATACATGAATATTATGCAAATAATTCTAAAAACCTACAAAAAAATACCAAAAATAAGCTATGGAGTTTAAAGAAAAGTCATTCCCTATGTCAAAGATCGCATATTATAACTAATCCAATTAGGATCTATTTATAAAGGAGTTCATGTTCCACTCCACATTCATCCCTTGTGCATAGTGGGTCTGTAACTCATATATCCAGAAAGTTTCTAATCTGCATACACCTCTTGTGTTGGCTCCGCCCCTCCATGGGACTACAAATCTGTCTATAATAAGGAATTGAGTCCCGGTAGGGTCTCGAGCATGATACTCCCGGAAATGTCGGGGGACTGTATGCTTAATGCTTAATCTTGCTAATATGCTCAGATACAATAGTTGTAAATGACCTAATGGTTCGGTCCACATATGCCTCGTTTCCACTGAGCGGATCGGTTTGGTACGGTTCGGTACGGTACGCTATTTTGGGTGTTTCCATTATGAAAGTGTGCCATAAAACCAAATCGTACCGGACCATTCTGGGTCCTGCTTCAGATGTGGGGCCATAGAAAATGGAACGGTTCGGTTAGGGCGGACCTACAATACATTTCTTTTTTTTTTTTTTTTTTTAAAGTGTATTTTTGTGCGTGAACTCGAGAGAGAGGAGCCGGACTGTAGGAGTTGGGAGTAGGCAGACCCTCCCCCCGGAGGCAGTCGCCATCCTTCTCCATGCCCCTGGTGGCAATGGCGGGTGTGAAGGGGGGCCTCCCACTCACCCCGCCCTACCTGCTCCTCTTGGGAGCCCAACTGGGGCCCAACGGGACCCCAATGGGGCAGAGGGACTCCCCCTATGAGGGAGTGAGGGGGCCTAGCCCACCCAGCCAGCCCCGTAGGTCCTTCGCCTCTCTTTATTTTAAGAGACCGCATGGCCAAAGTGCATGTGTTTTAAACCAATTTTGTGTGCGTGCAAGTGTGGTGGTTTTTGTGGGGGGGGTGGGCGTACTAAGCACAGGCGTACCTTGCATAGCACACCCACCGGGAGCTGGGCTGAGACCACCAAACTCAATTCACATGTAGCCGAGACCGGGATGCGAACCCTTGGCTGCAGAGGTGAATGGCTTGTCAGCGCAGTGCCAATCACGTTGAGCCACCACAGCTCTACAATACATTTCACTGATTGGTGGACACCCTAGGCATTTTTTCTAAACACTGAATGGCCCCTGACGGTCCGACTTGCAGTGGAAACGCTCACAAGAATAGACCGGACCATTCCAACTGTTCCAAACTGTACCAACCAAAACCGTTCCGTTCAGTGGAAACGAGGCAATACTGCTTGCCACATGGACAAGTCACCAGATATACAACATTGGTTGTTGCGCATGTGCAGAATTGTTTAATTGGAAAAACTTGGTTAGTCACCGTTGATCTAGATTCCTTAGTAGCCTTTCGTCCATAGATATTATAATGACACACCAAATATTTTTTACAGGGATAACACTGTAACGTCTACCCAAGTAGGGAGAGGGTATCAGCCGTTGGAGACGTCCTTTTCCCTGGCAAGTTGCTATATGCAAGTAAGTCCGGTATAAGTCCATCCACGAGATCCAGAGGGAGATTCAGGTCCAGTTGTAAAACGAGCAGAATAATAATCCCATCGCATGCCCTTTCAAGAACGAGACGGGGCTACGTTTTGAAGGGTCAAGTAGACTGAGCGCTGGAACACTCAGCCTGGTTTTTATTACAGTTTAGTACAAACAGAACACACCCCGGGGGATGCATAAAATCAACAATCGTATACATGGTACAACCCCCATGTCCCCTCCCCTCAGATAACCACTTAACATAATTAACGCATACAGTATTTTACCCCAGTTCTGCATGTACCCCGAAAACAGGGGGTACAGCTTTAAATCCAATATCGCTGGATAGCTCTCATTCAGGGGAACAACATATCCAAATATCAGTCCATTCAGATAAATGGTTTGGGAGTTATGGGGTTCCGAAGTTTTGAATAGCATGACTATGTGTATTGAGACAGAAGCCCCCAGGGGGTAATTACTACAATGAAGCAATCAGAACAACAATTAACATGAGCCAATTATCTAAGCATGTAGCCTGACAAGGTGACTAGGCCCCGTTGTACTTACCTGACCGTTCGAATCTCCCGGGCGCGTCCACGCCGTCCTCTTCGGTTCCCAGCCTGGCAGTTGATTGGCTAGGCTGGGCGGATTGATAGCAGCGCAGCCATTGGCTAGCGCTGCTATCAATCAGAGAGGATGACGCGGCGCACCGAGGGGGCGGAGCCGAGTGATACAGTCGGCGGCTATGGCCGCCACTGTATCACGGGAGCGCTTTTGCAAAAGCTTTCCACCGTGCGAGCGCCCTCGCATGAAGATGGAATGCTTTTGCGAGGAGGAGCCCAGACAGCCGCCGAGGGACCCCAGAAGACAGGTTTCCGGGCCACTCTGTGCAAAACGAACTGCACAGTGGAGGTAAGTATCACATGTTTGTTATTTTTTTTTTTAAAAAGCCCAGACTTTAGTGTCCCTTTAACCTTTGGAAATAGAGAGGGCATTAGCATACCTAAGGAGAGGTTTTAGGAACCAGGCTGATTCAGTTCCAATCCACATCTAGACAGACAGAGGATATCCCAAGGCATCCTGCCATATGTCCTATCCACAATGTCTCATCTTATGTAATACATGAAGTATGATTTCACGGTCCATTCGTGGGTAGTGGTAAATCCCATTGTAACACGTCATTCGGTTCTTTGTATGTCCCACTGCATGATTTATTATGGATGTACAGGCAGAATACATAGTTCCGTTACAAATACCCTGTCCAATTATGGAAAATAGTTGGCTTTATTGGGGGGATTGATAATAGTAGGTGCAATCTTGAAGTGATGATAAACCTCTATATATAACCCTAGGTCTTTCGGGAATTAGTCTACCCAAAACTTGGTCATTCTTCAATATTCCCCAATGTTGGTCAAAAATAGCTTTAATTTGTTTATATTGTGTAAAAAAGGTTGTAAGAAAAGACCATTTGAAAGTACCATCATTTTTCTTTTTGGGCTTATCTGGCAACAATAAAGATCGGTCAGTATTTAGCACCTTGTGCAAATCACTGTCAAACTCAAAATATTATAAATTTCCGGCATGTAATTAGCTTTGTCCAGTAACTCTATGCCTTCGCCTTTTTCGGCGGGGAGTATAACCAAGTCCTTATTATCACATAAGAATTTGAGACCTGCACTCGGTAAAGGGTTATTGAAAATCTTATTAGATGTTTTTTAGCATAATTTATACACACCTGTTTACTTAACCACTTCCCTACGGCCGTACGACTATATGCGGCCGCAGGGTGGCTCTAAATCTCCGGGCCACTGTGTTTTCACGGCAGCCCCTTTCTTTGTTCCCAGCGCGCGCTCCAGAGCGTGCAGCGGGGAACTTGTGTACTGGCCGTGTCCCTTGGACACAGCCAATCACAGATCGCCGCGAACGGCCAATCTGAGTGGCCTATTGCGATGCGATCGGTGCGGCGAATGAGAGATGATCTCATATGTAAACATATGAGATCATCTCTTATTGCCGTTTTACACAGAGACAGCGTCCTGTCACTGGAGAGAGGAGACTGATCTGTGTCTCTTGTACATAGGGACACAGATCGGTCACCCCCCCAGTCACCCCCCTCCCCCCACAGTTAGAACACAATGCAGGATACACATTAACCCCTTCCTCACCCCCTAGTGTTAACCCCTTCCCTGCCAGTCACATTTATACAGTAATTAGTGCATATTTATAGCACTGATTGCAGTAAAAATGTGAATGGTGCCAAAAATGTGTCAAAAGTGTCCGATGTGTCCACCATGATGTCGCAGTCCCAATAAAAATCGCAGATCGCCGCCATTACTAGTAAAAAAATAAATAATACAAAATAATAATTCTGTCCCTTATTTTGTAGGCGCTATAACTTTTGCGCAAACCAGTTGCTTATTGCGATTTTTTTTTTTTTTTACCAAAAATATGTATCGCCCTAAACTGAATTTTTTTTTTTTCAAATTGGGCTATTTTTTATAGCAACAAGTAAAAAAGATTGTATTTTTTTTCAAAATTGTCGTCCTTTTTTGTTTATAGCGCAAAAAATAAAAACCGCAGAGGTGACCAAATACCACCAAAAGAAAGCTCTATTTGTGGGGAAAAAAGGACGCCAATTTTGTTTGGGAGGCATATCGCACGACCGTGCAATTGTCAGTTAAAGTGACGCAGTGCCGCAAGCTGAAATTTCACCTGGTCAGGAAGGGGGTATACATGCCCAGTAAGGAAGTGGTTAAATAGCACTACACTTTTTTTATATACAGATCATGAATCGGTGAGTGTTGTAGTTTGTTTATGGTAGATAGTAGGTGTATAGGTGTTTCTGAGATAGAGCACAGCTGTTCATATCCTGTTAGGGATCTGTGAATTTAGGTGAAGGAAAACAAATCAGAACAAGAGGAGGATATACAGAGTACCTTGAGCCAATTACCCTAGTCCCGTGAGCTTGCTACAGGCCAGGTTGAGTGGGAGTATGGGCCTACTGTATTGGATCCCATACCTTGAAGTAGGGAAGGGTGGTCCAACAATGATGTAAGGGGCGAGGGGTCTAAAAATAGGAGTTTTAAAAGGTTATCCAACCCTGTGTGTTTTATCTTTTTGCGATTGCCTATTAACCACTTGTCATCTGCCCACCGTCAAATGACGGCGGGCAGACGACTCCATTATCCTCACATCACGTCATATGACGTGATGTCCCTTTAAAGACGCGGGCGGGCGCGCGCGCGTCGCCGGCGGCGCGCGCGCGCACCCACCGCTCTGCGGGGATCCCGTGCGAGTGCCCGGCGGCAACAATCGCCGCCGGGCACACGCGATTGCTCAGTAACTGAGCGGGGACGTGGAGCTCTGTATGTAAACACAGAGCTGCACGTCCCTGTCAGGGAGAGAGGAGATCGATTGTGTCCCTTGTACATAGGGACACAATCGGTCACCTCCCCCAGTCACCCCCCCTTCCCCCACAGTTAGAACACTCATAGGACACACATTTAACCCCTTCCCCGCCCCCTAGTGGTTAACCCCTTCACTGCCAGTCACATTTCTACAGTAATCAATGCATATTTATAGCATTGTTCACTGTATAAATGTAAATGGTCCCAAAAATGTCAGAAAAGTGTCCGAAATGTCCGCCATAACGTCGCAGTCCCAATAAAAAAATCGCAGATCGCCGCCATTAATAGTAAAAAAAAAAAAAAAAAAATGCCATAAACTATCCCCTATTTTGTAAACGCTATAAATTTTGCGCAAACCAATCGATAAACGCTTATTGCATTTTTTTTTACCAAAAATATGTAGAAGAATACGTATCGGCCTAAACTGAGGGAAAAAATATTTTTTTTATATATTTTTTAGGTTATTTATTATAGCAAAAAGGAAAAAATATTGCATTTTTTTAAAAATTGACGCTCTATTTTTGTTTATAGCGCAAAAAATAAAAACCGCAGAGGTGATCAAATACCACCAAAAGAAAGCTCTATTTGTGGGAAAAAAAGGACGCCAATTTTGTTTGGGAGCCACGTTGCACGACCGCGCAATTGTCAGTTAAAGCGACGCAGTGCCGGAAGCTTATATTTTGTCTGGGCAGGAAGGGGGTGTAGGTGCACAGTAGGTAAGTGGTTAAAGAATACATGCGTATACATTTTTTTTCTTGGACTTTTTGTGTTTTCATTTTTTGGGAACAAAACATGAGATGCTTCTTGAATTATGGATTATCCTTTATCTCCTGTCAGAGGCCTGCTACCTATCTACTTGAGTTTTGAAGTTTTAAAGTGTATATAAACTCCAACATCCAACCATTAATTTCTCAGATTTGAATAAAGAATCAAAAGCATTTTGTTATACTGTATCTGTTCGACAATCAATTATTAGTTAGCATTGTTCCCAGCTATCTCTTTTATTTCCTTTTTTTGCCTCTTCTTTCCTTTTCCCCCTTTCCCCTGCTTTGATAATGCTCTAATGTGTGTTTTATTTTATAGAAGACATTTACCCTGATTGTTTAAACCTTCCCTGATGAAGGAGTATATAGAAACATGTTGGCATTTGGTTTATACACAAATTCTTCCATTGTATATTGATTGGTGCTACCTTGTGCTTTGGGGACACTGACCATTCAATTCTATGTCACATTATTTAATGTACTACTTTTAATCAATATTTTTGTACTTTGGATACTAATAAGTATTTTGAATATACACTTTGTCCAGCTTTTGTCTGTAAACTCTTTGATCCTTAAAAGTCCTGTTTGCTTCCAGGGGAGTTTCTTTCCCAACAGCCATCTCAGGTAAAGTGGAGTTCCACCCATTTGACATGTTCCACGGATAACAATGTCCACCCATAGTACAGTCCATGAAACTAAGATTGAACTTGATTTTGGCCTGAATGGCAAGCGTGATGTCTGGAGGAAACCAGGCACCGCTCGGCACCTGGCCAATACCATCCCTACAGGTGGTGGTGCCAGCATCATGCTGTGGGGATGTTTTTCAAGGGCAGGCAGGAACTGGGAGACTAGTCATGATTGAGGGAAAGATGAATGCAGCAATGTACAGAGACACCCTTGATTAAAACCTGCTCCAGAGCACTCTGGACCTCAGACTGTGGTGACCTCTTCCAACAGGACAACGACCCTGAGCACACAGCCAAGATAACAAAAGAATGGCTACGGGACAACTCTGTGACTGTCCTTAAAGGAGTGTAAAGGAAAACAATTTTTTGCCTAAAATTAATGTCTGCAAGGTAGACAGACAGAATAGTGTAATGATTCTGTTAAAAACAAGTAAATACCTATTAAATTTCTTCATCTATATCACCTCCGGCGTTCTAGTTTCTGTTCTCTCATTCACTTCCTGGTTTGCGGCGCTCGTTCATGTAAGAACTACATTTCCCAGTATGCATTGTGGCACGCCCAGTAATTCACACCTCCTTGAAGTCTCTAACACGTAGAGAGCGTCCTGCCGCACAGATGTAGTTCCCAGGAGGGGGAGAGCACGTCACTGACCATCGCAGTAAAGCCTCCCTTCACGGTGGTGAGTAACAATCAGACAAGTAGGAAGTGAACAGAACAGAGAAGAAATAGAGCAACTTCTGAGCAAAAACGAACAATGAGGAAGTGAAAAGAGGAATGTCTGCAGGTAAAGGATGCTTATTATGAAAAAAAAAAATTCCTTTATAACCCCTTTAAGTGGCCCAGCCAGAGCCTTAACCCTGAATCAGATTGAACATCTCTTGAGAGATATGAAAATGGCTGTGCACCAACTCTCCCCATCCAACCCAATGGAGCTTGAGAAGTCTTGCAAAGAAGTAATTGGTGCCAAAGGTGCTTCAACAAATTGTTGAGCAAAGGCTGTGAATACTTGGCATTTTTTACATTTTTTATTTTTAATAAATTTGCAAAGATTTCCAACATACGTCTTTCATGTTGTCATTATGGAGTATTGTTTGTAGAATTTTGAGGAAAAAAATTAATTGAATCCATTTTGGAATAAAGCTGTAACATAACAAAATGTGGAAAACGTACTTTCCGGATGCACTGTATAATCCTACAAAACTCCCTTTCTAGGGTGACAACACTGCTCTTGCTAGATACAGTATGGTTGTCACCCTAGAACAGGAAGTGTGTTCCTGGCAGGATCACCAAGTGAAAATAAAGAAGAAAAATGTGTGACAAATTAAACAAATTTGGCCACCGCCTGTAAGTAAAGATACGGTGCAATAAATGACATTTTTGTTCTTGGGTTTAGATATTATATAAGGCCAAATTCCAAGCATAAAAACTTTAATTTTAATATATTCCGCAATGGCCACATATATAAATTAACTTTGTGTGCACAAAATGCCTTTTGCAACTTAAATATTACATTGTAAAAATAGCAATGGCATCATCACTGTGCTTTACATGTGTAGAGAACAGAGCTGTGGGAGGTGTCTAATAGAATCCACCCACTTCAGAATGCCTGCAGGAAACTACAGGAGGGGGCGGAGACAAGACCGGTCACCCTGCTAAAGAAGAGAGAGTAGACATGACTGGTCTTTATTACAGGAAGCTCCTGCACAGAGGGATTCTTCAAATTACAGAGCAGGATACCAAGGGGGTAAACCATGAGTGAGAAGTTACATGATATTATGATAATTCATTTTTAGTTCCAAAATTGGTTCCCCTGTGGGCGGTGGTTGTTTATACTTAATTTGTTTTTTTCCCTGGGCAGTGTTCTTCCTTATTATAGTGTGTCACATTTCACAGGAGTTCACATATAAAATTCAGTCAACAGGGTTTTGTACATTATCACTGTGTGATTTTCATCATCAGTGATATACACTAGTAGGTGCAAGTATATGCATCCTATATTAGTGTAACAAGATGTGATTGCTATAACATTCTTTTTGATCACCATTATATGGGAAACAAATACTGAGGATTTATGGAAATTCTTGGAATATCATTCTAATTATTATATATTTAAATATACATTTTTTTCATGTTTTTTCATCTGTTTTCCATTTTTCCTATTTATTCCCTTCATTCAATATATAGAGACAATCGTTTTCAAAATTTAGTGTTCATATTTGAATGTCTTATTAGTGGTTTTCAAAAAAGTGTTAATATCTGTTGGGATAATTATCCACAACAGGGAGAGAAGTTTTTCTAAAAAAAAATTCTATATAAAGGAGGACTTTGTTTTAAGGCCCCCGGCGGCCGCATCACTGGATTTGATTGACAGCAGCTGGAGGCAATAGCTGCGCTGCTATCAATCTATCCAATGAGGAGCTGATCAGCCATAAAGAGAACGACGTGGGATCGCGCCCACGGAGATTCGGGGCTCAGGTAAGTAAAACGGGGGCTTGGGGGGGCTGGAGAGTGCAAGGTGTTTTTTCACCTTAATGCATAGGATGCATTAAAGGGGATGTAAAATATATATGTATTTTTTTCATAATAAGCTTCCTTTACCTGCAGACATTCCTCTTTTCACTTCCTCATTGTTCGTTTTTGCTCAGAAGTTGCTCTATTTCTTATCTGTTCTGTTCACTTCCTGCTTGTCTTATTGTTACTCACCACCGTGAAGGGAGGCTTTACTGCGGTGGTCATTGACGTGCTCGCCCCCTCCTGGGAACTACATCTGTGCGGCAAACCGTCTCAGCAGACAGATTAGATCATGTGTACGGGTGAGCAGACGGATTTGGCCAGCAGACAGATTTTAAAGCCTGCTTTAAAATCTGTCTGCTGGGAACCCGTCGGACCGATATGTCTGCTGGTTAGTACGCTAACCAGCAGACATATCTGCCCGCACATGCGTCGAATGGATTCGACGTAATGCGCGGAAGTGTTTCACTTCCTGGTGCGGTTACATGGTGGCGTCAACGTCATCGCCACGTCACCGCGCTGTCTGCCGGCAGGGATTTTGGTTTAATCGTGTATACAGTGGCTGCTTCTCCTCTCTCCCTACGGAGCGTGACCTGGGGGACTCCAGGGGCCGCGACCTGGGTTTAGTTGCAGCGAAGGCCACCCTCACCACTAGAGGCACTGGTGAACACCTGCTGGACCTTAGACTCCGCGCCCTGCGGAATCTTGGGTTCACGTTTCCTGTCCATCTGCAGCAGTCTGCTATTGGGTTCACTACCTTGCGGTGCACCCCTGTCTCCATCGGGGCGCATTTGTCACCTGGCCACAGGTGACCTGACAATTAATCACCTTGCAGGTGGACAGACAAGGAGAGTGCTATAGCCAAAACCCGGATGCTGGAATTAGGAGCAGGAGCACTAGGTGCTCCTGACAGACTGACAGTTACAAACATGACTCCCAAAGCCAGAGGCATGATGGGACTTGTAGCAACAGCTGGAGGGCCACATTGTTTAGAACGTGGTGCATAAACCAGGAAACTGAGAAAGTAGAAGCGTAAGTGTCAAAAAATTGCAAACTTTTAATTAAAGTGACACTGTTGCTTCCAAGAAAATGAAACAATAAAACATCCTCACTCACTGGAAGAACTGCCACTGCTTAAAGAGCCCTCAGCATCCTTTTTCAGCACCTACGTTCGTGCAGGACAAACTATTGACATAGGGATAGGTGGATGAAGCCAAAGTAAATACATCTTTTTGGAAACACTATGGGCCAGATCCACAAAAAATTACGGCGGCGTATCTCCAGATATGGCGCCATAATTTCAAATTTGCACCGGCGTATCTTTGTTTTGTATCCACAAAACAAGATATGCCGGAATTACGCTAAGATACGACTGACGTAAGTCTCTTACGCCATCGTATCTTAGTTGCATATTTACGCTGGACGCTAGGGGTGCTTCCGTTGTTTTTCCACATAAAATATGCAAATGAGCTAGATACGCTAATCTACGAACATACGTACGCCCAGCGCAATGTATTTACATAGTTTGCGCAAGCGTATGTCCGGCGTAAAGTTACCCCTGCTGTATAGAGGTGTACGTAATGTTAAGTATGGACGTCGGGCCAGTGTCGAATTTTCCGTTGTTCACATCATTTGCGTAAACCGTTCGCGAATAGGGATTTGCGTAAGTTACGTTCACGCAGTTTTCATTGACGCTTTGCGGCGTGATTTGGAGCATGCGCACTGGGATACGTCCATGGCCGGCGCATGCGCAGTTAAAAAAAACTTCAAAAACGTGGGGTCACGATTCTTTAACATAAAACACGCCCACCTAATCCACATTTGAATTGCGCGGGCTTATGCCGGCCCATTTACGCTGCCTTAACTTAGTACGCAAGTCCTTTGTGGATATGGAACTTGCCTTCCTAACTTACAGCGGCGTAGCGCAAACAAGATACGCTACGCCAGCACAAAGTTACGCCGCTGTTTGTGGATCCGGCCCTATGTTCCTGTATAATGTGAGGTGACCGGGAACACGCCCATTGTAAAGATAATGGGTAGTCCACTTTAAGGACCAGTGGTAGGGTTCTTAAGACCTATGGTGCATCTGGAAAGTATTCATAGCACTCCACTTTTTCCACATTTTGTTATGTTACAGCCTTATTCCAAAATGGATTAAATTCATCATCTGCAAACAATACCCCATAATGAAAGAGGTTTATTTGAAATCTTTGCAAATTTATTAAAATTTATTAAAAAAACGAAAAAAGACCACATAGTGAATCATGGTGAAAAGAGTATACAGCTGTACTTTCCCAGCACTATTGGAAATGCTTTTTATGAACTTTTATTCAATAAACGTATCCATACGGCTTTACACAATGGGATGTCCTTTACCCACTGATATGTGATCGCATAATACGATCGTGGATGACGAGGAGGGAACATAAGACGGAGAGTTGATTCCAATGTGAGACCTTTCACCCCTACAGGGGTGTTTATGGAAAAGTCTAATGCGCTACTGTGAGTAAACTGTGGTGGAAGAGTGGGTAGCAACCACAAATTGGGGCAGCTCAATCTGTAGTGTTCACAAAACACAAAATGAAAAATAGGTAAAATAGGTGATAAGCGCTACAAAAGGTGGTGCATAGGTCCTGCAAAAACACAATACATATTAACAAAGGCAAAACCTCAAAGTGCTATGTGAATAACAGAGCTATAATATGCTAAATGCAAATAACAGTGAGGAAACAATGATGATCATCAATAAAGTTCCGTGTGTCAAACACTAATTTTGTGACCAAGGGTGAATAAGGGTTAGTTCCCTTAGGAGTAGTGGGGGATGTGCTGGATTTAGATCAATGGCACCAGGCAGGATCTGGCCGGCAACAGCTGGCGGGCTGGATGGTAATGTGATAGATGACTTCTCCCAAGATGTTATTCAGTACTGGACATCCCCAACAGGTAATGTAGTTCCCTTACCTTCAAGGTGCTATATGAAGGCATATAGTTGGATAAATCCAGGTGTGCAGGTCTCACTGTCCCAGATAGGTATCCTCTGTTGTGTCCAGGGACTGCTATTAATCCAAGCTCGGCCGTCCAAATAATGGATGTGGTGGATGTGGGATGTAAAAGAGAGAATCTCCAATCGTGAAGTACGTATAACCAGCGTGGGTTTATTGAAATAAAATACAGTCCAACAAATATTATGGCACAAAATCCTAGTAACATTCCACACTTTATGAAGTATGCATATAGTGTTGATATATATAATTAATATTTTTTGCATATGCATCTAGTGTTAGATATGGACATCGCTATATCAGGTTATATTCATGATAAGTCCATTAATTAAACCTGCAGGGGTTGCAACTAGATCCATATTCCCCATATGTATACACCACCCTGATATACCAGGACCCTCGTTGGTATTACATACAGAGCGCTGTACTTCTCATTCAGCTATTTGGAATGTAGACTACACTTTTTATCATTATTTAGAGCAGGTTTGTTTCTTTTCTTCTAAGCATTGCCCCATTACAAAGTATTATGTCCCCAGATCGGGACTTCAAGAAAATGGTGGCATGTTTACATCCGATTTCAAGCATTTTTAAGCCGTGACTCGACAACCAATAGGCATCCCCGGATGAAGTCACGAGGCACGTGACGTAATGCCGTAGGGAAAGCCGCGTTCACGCTACATCCGCATCAGCCGGAGAACATTTGTATACAAGCGGCGGTACGATCGCTCTGTCCCGATTTTTACTTTTGGATTTTTATATATTCCTATTTTATTTCTATTTTGTGCCATAATATTTGTTGGACTGTATTTTATTTCAATAAACCCACGCTGGTTATACGTACTTCACGATAGGAGATTCTCTCTTTTACATCCCACATCCACCACATCCATTATTTGGACGGCTGAGCTTGGATTAATAGCAGTTCCTGGACACAACAGAGGATACCTATCTGGGACAGTGAGACCTGCACACCTGGATTTATCCAACTATATGCCTTCATATAGCACCTTGAAGGTAAGGGAACTACATTACCTGTTGGGGATGTCCAGTACTGAATAACATCTTGGGAGAAGTCATCTATCACATTACCATCCAGCCCGCCAGCTGTTGCCGGCCAGATCCTGCCTGGTGCCATTGATCTAAATCCAGCACATCCCCCACTACTCCTAAGGGAACTAACCCTTATTCACCCTTGGTCACAAAATTAGTGTTTGACACACGGAACTTTATTGATGATCATCATTGTTTCCTCACTGTTATTTGCATTTAGCATATTATAGCTCTGTTATTCACATAGCACTTTGAGGTTTTGCCTTTGTTATTATATGTATTGTGTTTTTGCAGGACCTATGCACCACCTTTTGTAGCGCTTATCACCTATTTTACCCCTAATGGGGTACCTCTATTTGGTGAGTGCGGACCTGAGGGGGGGGGGAACATGTGGAGAGTCACCGTTTTTCTTGATTTATATACAATATTCATTCAAGCACCAGTCACTTTTCTTGAAGATGATCATCTATGTGGGTTTATGAATTGAAATGTGAAATGTATTTGTTTGTTAAGAGTTTGAACACAATTCTTAAAGAAATTGTCTCTTTCTTGCTGTTTTTACATTGTTTTATATTATTAGCACTTGAGCACTTTATTTTTCAACAGTCATCACTAAGTGCTATAGTATAGCAGAGTTAGGCGGCGTACACACGGCCGAGGTTCTCGGCAGAAACCAGCGAGAACCTCGCTGGGAGCCGCATTCTGCCGAGAACCTCGGCCATGTGTATGCTCTCGGCGAGCATCCCGTCGGAAATGCCGTCGAGCCGAAATAGAGAGCATGTTCTCTATTTGCTCGACGGCCCGTCGGGATGAATGGCTGGTTGCCATTCCCGACGGGCGGGTCGCCGATTTTGACGGCCGGCCGAGAGAGGTTCTCGTACGTGTGTACGCCGCCTGACACTCAGATTTTATATATTTACACACCAGTGTGTTTTTGCAACACTTTTTGTGATATCACATATTTTATATTTTTTATTATTCCACACGTTATTTTGGTTTAGTAGCACTACTTTACCCATAATTCCTTATTAATCCTCTCTTAGGCTCCTTTCACACTAGGTGGACTCCTAGGGGATCTCCTGGAGATCTGTCCGCTGATCTCTGCTGAGCCGGCGGATGACAAGCCGCTCTCTGCTCACTGAGCGGGGAGGGGCTTGTACAATACCGCTGTATCCTATGGGGAGATCTGATGAAAACGGACAGCGTATCCGTTTTCAGCAGATCTTACCCGAACCAGTCCGCCATGGACGGATGGGGACATATCGCCATAAGTCTGATTTTGGCGGATAGGGTCGGATGTCAGCGGACATGTCTCCGCTGACATCCGATGCTCCATAAGACTTTATGGAGCGGCCGTTCAGGTCCGCCGTCAAAACTGACAGGCGGACCTAAATGGTCCGATCATGTGAAAGGGGCCTAAATCCACTTAAGTGGTTTTAGCTGGGGTGGTCAGCAGCTAACACACCTTCTGAGGGCGGGACACCATATTTACATTTAGTTTCTCCCATTCCTCTTTGCAGGACTTCTCAAGCTCCATCAGGTTGGATGGGGAGACTCAGTGCACAGCTATTTTCAGATCTCTCCAGAGATGTTCAATTGGGTCCAAGTCTGGGCCACTCTAGGACATTCACAGAGTTGTCCTGTAGCCACTCCTTTGTTATCTTGGCTGTGTGCATAGGGTCGTTGTCCTGTTGGAAGATGACCCTTCACCCTAGTCTGAGGTCCAGAGCGCTCTTCATCAAGGATGTCTCTGTACATTTCTGTATTAATCTTTCCCTCAATCCTGACTAGTTTCCCAGTTCCTGCCGCTGAAAAACATCCCCACAACATGATGCCACCACCACAATGCTTCACTGTTGGGATATTGGCCAGGTGATGAGCGGTGCCTGGTTTTCTCCAGACATGACGCTTGCCATTTGGGCCAAAGCGTTCGAACTTTGTTTCATCAGACCAGAGAACTGTTTCTTATGGTCTGCGAGTCCTTCAGGTATCTTTTAGCAAATTCCAGACGGCTGTCATGTGCCTTTTACTGAGGAGTGGCTTCCGTCTGGCCACTCTAGCATACCGGCCTGATTGGTTGGGTGCTGCAGAGATGGTTGTTCTTCTGGAAGGTTCTCCTCTCTCCACCGAGAAACACTGGAGCTCTGTTCTTGGTCACCTCCCTGACTAAGGCCCTTCTCCCCGATCACTCAGTTTGTCTGGGCGGTCAGCTCTAGGAAGAGTCCCGGTTGTTCCAAACGTCTTCCATATATGAATGATGGATGCCACTGTGCTTATTGGGACCTTCAATGCTGCAGACATTTTTCTGTACCCTTCCCCAGATTTGTACCTTGATATAATCCTGTCTCAAAGGTCTACAGACAATTCCTTGGACTTCATGGCTTGGTTTGTGCTCTGACATGCACTTTTAACTGTGGGACCTTTATATAGACAGGTGTGTGCCTTTCCAAATCATGTCCAGTCAACTGAATTGACCACAGATGGACTTCAATCAAGTTGTAGAAACATCTCAAGGATGATCAGTGTTAACAGGATGCACCTGAGCTAAATTTGAGTGTCATGGCAAAGGCTAATAAGTAACTTATTTCACTTTGTTGCATTCATAACAAAATGTGTTTTGTTTAAATTTTGTTTATTCATTTTGATTAGATTAGAAGAATTGTAATCAAATTCAAAACGAAAATATTGAATTGATCCGAATTCATTGTTCATAGAATTGTCATTCTATTCCAATTTTGGAAGACAGCTATATTCTATTTGAATATCAAATCATATTCTATTTTCATTTTTTACTCTGTTCTGTTTTATAGACATATGCAGAACGAAAAAAATAGTTTTGCTTCAGTATTTACATAAAGTTGTTCAGTTAAATTCATTTTTTGGAATTCGTATCAATTCCAATTGAAATCAAATTTATTCTATTTAAAATATGAATTTTGGAAGATAGTTATATTATATTCTAATCTCAGAAAACAGTTATATTTATATGCTATTCAAAATGTATTCTATTTGAAATTTGAATTTCAGAAGATAGTTATGTTATATTTTTCTATTTGAAAAATCGAATTCGATTAAAATTTTTATTTTTTTGGATTTGATACATCTGAATTTCCGAATAACAAATATTTGTCTGAATTTCTATTCTTTTATTTCCCATGATATTCTATTCTTTTTTACATTTGAATTGCAGAAGACGGCTATATTCTAAACACAGTCTTTGAAAAAAATCAGCAATATGTTACAGTTCGAGTAATTTGTTATTTCATTTAGTTAACATTTGTTTCTCTTGTAATTTGGAAACATCCGAATAACAAACAATTGTGATTCAGAATGAAACGAACCGCACATGTCTACTCTGAAGAAAAATGGACTGCCATCTCCAATGACATGAAACATCCGATGTTCCCCCAGAGACTCAATAGATTTAAACAGCTTAGTAGTGTTTTTATTCATGAAAAGAGATATAGTTAGATTTTTTTTATATTTCTCCATTTTTAAGTGGGAACTATAGCTGGAATATACCGTATTTATCGGCGTATAACACGCACAATCGCATAACACGCACCCTAACGTTAAGGGGAAGGTTTAAGGAAAAAAACTTTCCACAGAACCCTGCGTATAACACGCAGGTACAGTTTACCCTCTATTTTCAGGGTAAAAAAGTGAGTGTTATACTCCAATAAATACAGTATATAAGAAAGAACTTCCAGTCTAGATAGGATTTGGGGGGGGGGGGGGGTTAATCTTTCCAAAGCTTAAACAAACTGCAATCCTAGGCGTGTGCAAGGGGTGTGCCAGGGCACACCCTAATACTGGAATTGACAACCCGTCAATCATGGGCAGGTAACAGGTAAAACACTATCTTTACTTAATAACCCAAAACCTGGACAGGATAGGTGGCGGGGGGGGTGAAAATTTGTAGAACCGATCTGTATTTTCTTCTGCAGCAGCTGAAAGTAGGCTTCTCCTCTCCCTCATGCCAACATTCAGCTGCTACAGGAGAAAGATACAGGGGATCGGTACCAATATATGCCACCCCTCTTGTCCCAGTTCATCTTCTTTCTGCTGTCCAGGTGCCCCTGTGTGCTCCCCCCCCCCATTGTTTCAGGATGATGAGCGGAAAGAGGCCGGTCACAAACGCATATGTGTTGGAGCTTTGAGGTGCACACCCTAATGTATTGCAATAAATTCCTTTCCTTATTCTACCCAAAACGGTTTGGAATTTTCTTGAAATTATGGCCAAAGTACAGTTATTTTTTATAACGCTTTATTTTACACAGTAAAAATAAACATTGGCTCTCCTAGGAGACTCTCTTGCTGACTCTCTTGCAGGTGACGTCCTTTACAGTCAGAACCTGAAAGACAATATATAGAGTTTGCTCATTATTAGTCGCAAAAATGAAGTACATATACTCTGAACTGACTCATGCCACTTACAATTACTTCTGATCAAGCCCAGACAGAATTATTTTAGATCCCTTTCACACTGGGGCATTTTCAGGCACTTTTGGGCTAAAAATAGTGGGCTAGATTCAGGAAAGAGATACGACGGAGTATCTCCAGATACAACGGCGTATCTCCAGATACGCCGTCGTATCTCTGCGTCTGAGCCCTCCTATCTATGCCACTGATTCATAGAATCAGTTACGCATAGATTTCTATTAGATCCGACTGGCGTAATTACGCCGTCGTATCTAACTTGCATATTTACGCTGGACGCTAGGTCGGGCGTTCCCATCTAAAATATGCAAATGAGCCTAATACACCTATCCCCGAACATATGCCAGGCCGGCGCATTTTTTTTATGTCGTTTGCGTAAGTGTAGGTTCAGGGTAATGTTACCCCTGCTGTATGAGGCGCAGCCAATGCCAAGTATGGACAGCGTGCCGGCGTATTTTTTCCCGTCGTTTACGTAAAACGTTCGCTAATAGGGCTTTGCGTAAGTGGCGTTTACGTTGTTTTCATTGAGTATTTGCGACGTGATTTGGAGCATGCGCACTGGGATTAATTTTACGGCCGGCGCATGCGCAGTACGTTCGGCGCGGGATCGGGCGTAATTTAAATAATACACGCCCCCTACACGCCTTTGTGAATAAAAGTTGCGGAGGCGTAGCGTAAATAGGAAATGCTACGCCCGCACAAACTTAAGCACATCTACCTGAATCTAGCCCAATGTCTGTAAAGCGCCTCCCCTGCAGCCCCAGTGTGAAAGCCAGAGTGCCTTCACACTGGGGCGCTGCGCTAGCGGGACATTAAAAAAAGTCCTGCAAGCAGCATCTTTGGGGCAGTGCGGGAGCGCTGTATACACCACTCCTCCACCGCACCCGCCAACCAGGGCCATCTTTAATATTGATTGGACCCTGGCTAGCTAGGCTCACCATGTGCTTTCAGAGATCCAGGGGTTTGGACTCCCACTCAGATATCAGCTCCTACAACAGCCACTCTCTCCCGAGCATACAGGTTGCATGTGGTGGGGTCAGAGCACCAATGGAGATCCCGGCCTTGCCCCCTCTGTTTGTTGGGGAATACAGCACTGCCTATTGTGTCCCTGGTGCACTCTGCTGTGCCATCATCAGGGCCACAATTAGTAGGCAGCTGCTTTGGGCCCCACAACAGACTGGGTCCAAAGCAGTTGCCCTATTAAAGATAGCCCTGTCACTGACTCTTCCATGTGGTGGTGGCCCTGAAACTATGCAGACAAATGGGAGTTCAGTCACTCAAGGACTCCCCCCCCCCCCCTCAACAACCTTTGGAGAACTCTAGAGCTTAAAGTGGAGCTTTGCCCAAAAGTGAAAGCTTCTGCTTCCTCCCCTCCCAGTTCGCCGTGGCTAAGTGAGCAGGTAGTTCTAGTTCAACCCCCTCCTCGGCGCCCCCCACAGCCATCCCATTAGGAAAGCACAGAGCGATTTGAGCATGTGCAGTAGGAATCTGGCTGGGAAGCTGCAAGGCTTCTCTGCTGCTTTCCCTTTAGTCAAGATGGCGGTGGCAGTACCCGAGAGCCGATTTAAGAATCAGCCTGGGTACCCCAATAGTAAAACTCAGCAGCTACAGTATTTGTAGCTGCTGACTTTTTTTTGGGGGGGGGGGGCAGTGTGTGTAACTCCTCTGTAATTATATGTCATTGTGACATTTCAATAAAGTTTATTTTTTTCCCTTACAAAAAGTGATCAGCGCAGTACACCGCAGTTGGCATATTGACACTGCTGTCATCCCACCACACATCAGCAGCTGCATTTTAATGCAATCACTGGTTTGAATGGACCCTTAGGCCCCTGTCACATTGCGGCGGGAGCCGCTAAAAATAGCGGCGCTATACCGTCGGAGTTGCGGCCGCTAGCGGTGCAGTATTAACCCCCGCTAGCGGCCGTGAAAGGGTTAATAAGGGTCTATAGAGGCGCATTGCGGGCGGTATTACCGCGGTTTCCCATTGTTTTCAATGGAAAGGAGTGGTATACATGTCGCTCCTCTCATCGCTCCAAAGATGCTGCTAACATGAGATTTTTTTACCTCCCGTCAGCGCATCGCCTCAGTGTGAAAGCCCTCAGGCTTTAACATTGAGGATGCAGTGAAGGAGTTTTTCAGGCGGTATAGCAGCACTATTTTTAGGGCTGTACCGCCTGAAAAACTCCTCAATGTAAAAGGGGCCTAAATGACGTATTATTGATTACAGAGCTGCATTTGTATCTTTTATATGTGCCTGGAGGACATGCATGGACCTTTGCACAAATCTTACATTGATTAGAAGATCGCCAGAAATTTCGACGGTGGAGGTCACTCCTTTCAGTTTAATGACAAGCTTGCCATCCTCTAGATTAAAGGTAGACTGAAAGAAATATGATAATAGAGAATGTCAACTAATATTTATGTTTTATATAAATAAAATATTTGTAAAAATGACAATAAATAGATGTAAACACATGATGGGAGAAATATGGAGGCACTGTTAGGAAATGCTAGCTTGCTGGCTGCAATACTTACTGACATCAGAACAAGCATGGAGATCAGGAAGAGTAGTAATAAGATCTCCCCATCTGTGTACCTTGTACAGGACAATGATACAAAAAGCATTGATGTTATTGGATGAACATGGTGACCAGGCAATGCGCATTTTCATCAATTGCAGCCTGCATATTTATCCCAGTATAAATATCATTTAACAATATAATAAAGTGTGCTTTTTAAACCACAGACTGCAATTTCTGTAATGGGGGCATCAGAAACCCTTTTATACAAACAAGAATATACCATACACATGCTTCAAAGGCAATTTCATTTAACATTTGGGTGGGTTTTAATTTTGTCTCTTTTATTGTACATTACTGTACTGCATTTTGTAGCTGTTGAAAAAATTAGATGCTTATTTTATAATCATTTATGCCTACTTGCAAAAGATTGCTTAAGAAGCTAGTTTTGTTTCTGGAAATACATGTAAACCACAAGCTAGTTTTGTAAGTTGTAAGGCTAAGCTACACCTACTTCTAGGAAATGAAAAGAAAGGTTAAAGGGTCACTAAAGGAAAACATTTTTTTTTTGCTGAAATGACTGTTTACAGGGTATAGAGACATAGGGCCAGATTAAGGTAGAGTTAGGCTGGAGTATCAGTGATACTCCAGCCTAACTCTCACTTTGAGCCGGCGTTTCTGTTTTTAGTAAGCAGAAAACAAGAAACGCCGGGTTGGAGTTCCTATACGAGCGGCGTAATTGTATTTCGTCGTCGTATCGGAACTTCAATTTTAAAAACGAACAATGAGGACATGAAACCAGGACCAGTAAGGTAAAGGAAGCTCTTTAGCTAAAAAAAACATGGAACGCTACCCCCTCAGGAGCTGGTTAGATTTGAATGAATGAATGAATGAAAACTTATATAGCGCGGCACATGCGAACTGAATCGCCTCTGGGCGCTTTTTGGATTTGGGTCGGCCTGTTACCTCTATAGCTTCGATGTCTAGGGTAGTTAAAAGAGAGCAGCAGAGATGGAATGTCCAAACAGTGAATGTCTTTTCTTGTGCTTTATTTCACCAACATGGCAAACAATGAACTTGAGATGAATAGAAGAAAGTTGGGTGAAGAGAAAGAGTAGCAGATTCAGGCCCAAGAGTAACCGAAGCAGTTCTGCTTCAAATGACACTTTAATTTCATCGCCACTCCAGCTGGAGTGGGTGTAGTGTACCTGGACAGGCCTCTCACACCGACCTGGCAGCCAGGGTATCACTTGGAACTTTATGGGGAAACAGGCCCTTCCCTAGAACCTAGATCATGAGGTAGATCTTCCTCAGAGAATTTAGTGTCTGAATCTGACCTTGGGTAGTTGTCTTAGTTGGTCACCAACTGACAGGTTGCTGACATCCAACCTCCCAGTGTCCAGTCACTTCGATCCCCGATGGTTGGTTCCAGTGCTGTTGGTTTACCGAATCTCATCGGTGGTCCTCAACCGAACTCCCCACCGAACAGCATAAACTCGCTTGGGATCCTTCAAAGATGGGACCCCAGTCAATCACTGGAGTCCTACCACAATCTCGGCTTCTCCGGGCCAATAGAGAGAGAAGGCCGGAACTCCACGCTGCACCCACGCCCCGGGCCAGGTAGGCCATAACGCACGGGGCGCGGTGATGTACGGTCATCAGGAACAGACCACCTAAGATGGCGTCTGCCTCATAAGTACCCTCTCCCAGCAGGCCCAGCGAGGCCCAGGCCTCCAGATTGGCTGCTGGGAAAAGCACCCAAGTCCCGACTCCACTGCTGCCCCCTGTCGACTCGGAGTGGTATTACACCCCAAGCACGACAGGACAAACCCACAGCACAGCCAGGCTGAGACAGAGAGCCCCAAACAATCACAATTAAGATCTGAGTAAGTTACACTCTGATCTTTTCCCCACTAAATTCAAATAGCGTCCATACTTGGAAGCACAGGGGGCGCTACACACACACGTCAACAAATCATTGTCCAGAAAAGGTGGCTAAGTCGACACTTGAAATTGAAGTTAATCATTTGCCAATTAGACAAGTTCAGATAGACGTCTATCAGGCTAACTGCTGTGTATGCAGCCCTATTGCACGGGTCACAGTGGTTACAACCAATAGACATATATCTGTACACTCACTGTATCCTGTCCCCTCGTACGAGTCAATAAAATATAATTTCTTAAAGGGCTTGTAAAGGAATTTTTTTCCCCTAAATAGCTTCCTTTACCTTAGTGCTCCTCCTTCACTTACCTCATCCTTCGATTTTGCTTTTAAATGTCCTTATTTCTTCTGAGAAATGCTCACTTCCTGTTCTTCTGTCTGTAACTCACCACCGTAATGCGAGGCTTTCTTCCTGGTGTGGAAAAAGCCTCTTGAGGGGGGAGGGGGCGAGCAGGCAAGTCAGGACACTCTCTACTTTGTAGATAGAGAAAGGAGCTGTGTGTTAGTGGGCGTCCTGACACTACTGCTCACCCCCTTAAGAGGCTTTCTCTACACCAGGAAGAAAGCCTTGCATTACGGTGGTGAGTTACAGACAGAAGAACAGGAAGTGAGGATTTCTCAGAAGAAATAAGGACATTTAAAAGCAAAATCTAAGGATGAGGTAAGTGAAGGAGGACTGCACTAAGGTAAAGGAAGCTATTTAGGGAAAAAAATATCTTCCTTTACAACCCCTTTAACTTCATCCTGAGTGTGGTCTAAGGTGAATTTCCCTCACTGTAGCACTGTAGAATTTTTTTCTTATAATACAAATTATATATATAAAAAAAGCCAATTTCACTGTAAACTGATATTTCCAGTTTGTGGTGGACACCCAGCTGACCATACACTTTAATTTACTTTATCTGATTTTTAAACCTCCATACAATCTCTTTAGGCTCCATTTCCACTTTGGACACAAAGTCGCATGCCAAGTAGCAGCCCATTGATTTCTATGGAACCCCTTCAAATCTATACGACTTAAGATCATTGACTTTGAAAAGGTTCCTGCAACACTTTGATGCAATGTCAGAAAGTCGCGCAACTTGAGTCACTAGTGCGAACGGAGCCTTAAGGGCCCTTTTACACAGGCTTCCAATTAGGTCTACCTGATTGAAAGCTCCATGTGTTTTAATAGGCAGGTGGATGTAAATGGACTTGTGTCCAGTTGACCATCCAAGTCTTAGAAACACGCACCTTTGTTTTTCTGGACCTAAACATGAAAGATTGTAGGTCACCAGATGCAAAACAGACAGAAGTCCATTTAGTGTACTTCCCACCGCCCCGACAGGCATTACTAGTCGGAGGGTGCCACGGACACACAGTTGCTGTGTTAGGCCGTTCTTCCATAAACAGGGAGAAGCAGTCCTGTCAGGCAGCAGCAGCAAAGTTGGCTACAGGCTCTGATTGTCAGCGAGTCTGTGATTGGGAATTCCCATGGGTTCCTATGGAAGGCCAACGAAGGTGGGGGGGTGGTCTGTTCCTGTGTCTACACAGGAGGGAGGGAAAGGTATGGTTTCAGGAGGGGGGGGGGGGGGGAGAACAGCATGTCATTGTGCTTCTAGTCTACATTAAATACGGTATGAGGAGTTAGCCTTTGGGTGTGTATAGTTTTATTATTTTCTTTTTGTGGGATTATACCACCTGTCAGTAATTATTGCCATCTGTGCCATTCACCATTTGTCCTGTTTACCATTATCATTGAAAGTGAAATTAAGAAATTACAGATTTTGGGTTGTTTTCAGAAAAGCAATAGCGGGGAAATATGCACTAGTTCCGGTGACCTAGGGGTCCCCAAGAGATTCCCTTAACCACTTAAGACCTGGACCTTTAGGCAGCTAAAAGACCCGGCCAGGTTTTGCGATTCGGCACTGCGTCGTTTTAACAGACAATTGCGCGGTCGTGCGACGTGGCTCCCAAACAAAATTGGCGTCCTTTATTTCCCACAAATAGAGCTTTCTTTTGGTGGTATTTGATCACCTCTGCGGTTTTTATTTTTTGCGCTATAAACCAAAATATAGCGACAATTTGGAAAAAATATGCTATATTTTTTACTTTTTGCTATAATAAATATCCCCCAAAAATATATAAAAAAATATTTTTTTTCCTCAGTTTAGGCCGATACGTATTCTTCTCCCTTTTTTTGGTAAAAAAAAAAAAATCGCAATAAGCATTTATCGGTTGGTTTCCGCAAAATTTATAGCGTTTACAAAATAGGGGATAGTTTTATTGCATTTTTATAATTTTTTTTTTTTTACTACTAATGGCGGCGATCAGCGATTTTTTTCGTGACTGTGACATTATGGCGGACACTTTTGGACAATTTTGACAAATTTTTAGGACAATTGTCATTTTCACAGCAAAAAATGCATTTAAAATGCATTGTTTATTGTGAAAATGACATTTGCAGTTTGGGAGTTAACCACAAGGGGGCGCTGAAGGGGTTATGTGTGACCTAATGTGTGTTTACAACTGTAGGGGGGTGTGGCTGTAGGTGTGACGTCATCGATTGTGTATCCCTATAAAAGGGATCACACGATCGATGACGCCACCACAGTGAAGAACGGGGAAGCCGTGTTTACTGTTCTCCCCGTTCTTCAGCTCTGGGGACCAATCGCGGGACTCCAGCGGCAATTGGGTCCGCGAGTCCCACGGTCCCGGAGCTTCGGACCGGGTCACAGGAGCGCCGTGCCATTGTGCCGACGTATATGTGCAGGAGGCGGTCCTTAAGTGGTAATTAACTAAATTAATGTGGATTTCCTCTCACTTCCTGTTTGTCTATGGGATGGGAAGTGAAGGTAAATCTCCCATACGGGACAAAGATGGCAAAAAATAAACCGACAGGGGTTATGACCCCCCCCCCCATGCTATCCAAAAATGAGAAAAAAATAAAGTTTCAGCTATAGTTCTACTATGCAATATGAGGACAAATCGAAACAATTCATTGCATTTGTATCCAATCAGGCACTACATAGTTGATATTAAAACGAAAGGAGATTGTACAATCAGATTTTATATAAGATCTGCGTTAGATTTGCCAAAAGAATGAAATATAAGCAGAATAAAGTATAACTTTTGAATACAGCTTTACATCCATACCTTAATCTTTTCACCAGAGGGCGTTTCTACCTCGGTCTCCTCGCCAATATTGAAGTCATTATGTAGGACTTTGGGTCCTGTGGTCACTGTGATCTCAAAGTGATTCCCGTTCTGCTTAATTTCTGTCACGCTCTTCACATCTTTTCCTTTCTGGATCAACTCTTCAGGAAGACCTGCAGAAAAACAGAGATCCCGTGTTCTTCAGACAAACTGGTCTACAGATGTGGATGACCATGCTGACCATTCATACCTCTCAGCACCTTCATTATGTCCTAAACGTAGCTACCATTAGGTACACCATCCAGTCCCAGCAGATATTAGCCTCTTAAAGCCTTTTACAGGCTACAGTGGTGGCTGGACGGTACCTCTCTCCCTCTATCTGTACCTAAAACGCTGGAGCCTCATGCACTGGAGCTCAACACCCAGTGTACATGAGGCCTGAATGATCATGTGTTTAGAGCAGGGGTATCAAACTGGTGGCCCTCCAGCTGTTGCACAACTACAAGTCCCATCATGCCTCTGCCTAAGGGAGTCATGCTTATAACTGTCAGCCTTGCAATGCCTCATGAGTCTTGTAAATTTGCAACAGCTGGAGGGCCGCCCATTTGAGACCCCTGGTTAAGAGTATTTAATCTGCCCCTGGATGCAGAATTCTATCCACTCTAAACTAAAAACTAGGGTTGTCCCGATACCATTCTTTTAGGACCGAGTACAAGTACCGATACTTTTTTTCATGTACTCGCCGATACCGAATACCGATACTTTTTTTTTAATGTGTCCCCATATGCAGCCATGTCCCCCCACATATTGCAGCCATGTCCCCCCACATATTGCAGCCATGTCCCCCAACAGATGCAGCCATGTCCCCCCACATATTGCAGCCATGTCCCCCCACATATTGCAGCCATGTCCCCCCACATATTGCAGCCATGTCCCCCCACATATTGCAGCCATGTCCCCCAACAGATGCAGCCATGTCCCCCCACATATTGCAGCCATGTCCCCCCACATATTGCAGCCATGTCCCCCCACATATTGCAGCCATGTCCCCCCACATATTGCAGCCATGTCCCCCCACGTATTGCAGCCATGTCCCCACACCTATTGCAGCCATGTCCCCCCACATATTGCAGCCATGTCCCCCCACATATTGCAGCCATGTCCCCCCACATATTTCCAGCCATGTCCCCCCACATATATCCAGCCAAGTCCCCCCACATATATCCAGCCATGTCCCCCACATATTGCAGCCATGTCCCCCCACATATATCCAGCCATGTCCCCCCACATATTGCAGCCATGTCCCCCCACATATATCCAGCCATGTCCCCCCACATATTGCAGCCATGTCCCCCCACATATTGCAGCCATGTCCCCCCACATATATCCAGCCATGTCCCCCCACATATTGCAGCCATGTCCCCCCACATATTGCAGCCATGTCCCCCCACATATATCCAGCCATGTCCCCCCACATATTGCAGCCATGTCCCCCCACATATTGCAGCCATGTCCCCCCACATATATCCAGCCATGTCCCCCATACCTCGATGAAGCCGCCGTCAGGGTGCGGGGAACATTACAGGCAGCTTTTCGTTTGAATAGCTGTGTCATGTATAGACACTCCCCCTTGCTCGGGATTGGACAGATCACCCGTCCAATCCCGAGCAAGGAGGAGTGTCAATACGCGGCGCGGCGGGGAACACAGCTATTCAAACGAAAGCTGCCTGTAATGTTCCCCGCACGCTGATTAACGCGGCAGCGGCGGCGGCTTTGCGGTATGCGGCGGTGGCCCGGGGGGGGACAAGTATTCGGCCAGGCATCGGGGGCATTTGCGGAAGTACAAGTACATGTTTAAAATGAGTAAAAAACAAACAAACAAACCCATACCAGGAGATTACCCAGCCCTCACTATACCCATTGAACATAAATGAGGCATGTTGAAATCAGGAATATAGTCAAGAACCCTGCTGTCTGGCAATCAGTTGGTGGAGTGGCCTCCAATGATATTGTCATCAGCACAAAATGTGCCTGTTGTACAATGTTTAGATTTAGGGGTTTGCCACTAAAGATGGAGCATGTAACAGGTCAACTAAATGAAGAATTAAGGTTTTTATTGCACTTTGTCCTGGGATGCAATTCGCATCAGAGTAGGGTTGCCACATCATCCCTTTAATCCAGGACACACATTAATTACATAAGTTCTGTGGCTGATTAAGGTGGTGATTAAACTCACTTGGTGACTTATTTGCATTACATCAGCCTCAGAACCTGTGTAATTTAATATGTGTCCTGGATTAAAGGGATGATGTGGCAACCCTACATCGGAGCCACTGCGGAGATGTGTGAACCGCCTCCATAGAGAGTCGGTCACAATCTCCTGCTATGGGAATTGGATGCGGGAAACCTGCATTAGGTGTGAACCAAGCCTGACAGTCTTTCGTTTTCTATAGACTCAGCCAAGGGTTGAATGGTGCCCAATAAACACACGCTTCTCTACAATTAGCCCCCTGTGCACACCTGAGTAATTTGAAGCAGGTTAACAAAAGGGCTTAATTGCTCAACACCACATTTCCAGTCTATTGTGCCTGTTGATGTGTTGTCGCTCAAAACTCAGAAAACATACAAGAGCTTCTAAAAGCTGGCCATACATTATAACATTTTCTTGTTCGATTTACCTTCAATTATGTAGTGCAAGGGCCTGCCTGATTGCATGCAAATTGGAAAGTGTTTAGGTGTGACCTCATTATATGGTTTTGGTAAATCTAAAAGGAAAAGAAAATGATTGTACAAGAACAATGTATAGTGTATGGTCTAGGGTTGCCACTCCATCCCTTTAAACCCAAACACATATTAATTACACAGGTTTTGTGGCTGATTAAGGTGGTAATTAAACACACTTGCCTTATGCCTTATCTGCATTAAATTAGCCTCAGAACCTGTGTAATCCATATGTGGGATGAAGGGGTAACCCTAGACCATACACTATATACATTGTTCTTGTACAATAATTTTTTTTTCTTTAGATTTGGATGAGGTGGCAACCCTAGTATGGTAAGCTTAAGGCTGGGTTCACACTGGTCCGACAAACGCTCCGACATTGGGAGCTAATGTTGCATGACGTGTGAAAATCAATGTTTCCCTATGAGAGCCGTCTTAACTGGTCCGACATAAAAAAAAGTTCCTGCACTACTTTGGTCCAACTTTGACCCTACTTCAGCCCATTGAATATCATTGAAGTCGGATGAAAGTAGGATCCTTGTCCTAACCATCCGACTTTTGACATCCGACATTGTGATTACAGCACCAGTAAAAGGAATTTATCTCACACTGGGATTGTTTTGATTGGTCAAAGAACAAGTCAGACTATCATAAAGTCGGATCAAAGTAGTATCCTGTTCATGAAAGTCGGAAGGATGTTGGACCAATGAAGGACCGATGTAGGACTGATGTCGCAGAGCAAAGTAGGATGAAAGTTGTATGACTGTCGTGTCGTACCAGTGTGAACCTGGGTTTAGGGACATGACATTTTTTTTTCTTGTTGGCCCCAGTTGTGACAGAATTGCCTGAAAAACACGCAGTCCACCAACTGGTCATAACTTTGGCCAAAAAAAAAATGCTCATGTCCTTAAAGCTGACCATACTAGGGTTGCCACCTCCCTTTAAACCCGAACACATATGGATTACACAGGTTCTGAGGCTGATTTAATGTCGATAAGGCACCAAGTGAGTTCAATTATCACCTTAATCAGCCACAGAACCTGTATAATTAATGTGTGTCCTGGATTAAAGGAATGATATGACAACCCTACTCCGATGCAAATTGCATCCCAGGACAAAGTGCAAGAAAAACTGTATTCTTCATTTAGTTGACCTGTAACATGCTCCTTCTTTAGTGGCAAACCCGTGACACTAAAAATTGTACAAAGATGCTGGCGTTGCAACCAAGCTAAGGGCACACTGTTCCATATATATTGGACTTGCCCCATGATTGTCCCGTTCTGGACTCAGACACGAGAGCTCCTGTCTCGCCTCCTGGAGGCGCCCATACCCCTCTCCCCGAAGCTATTCCTACTGGGCCTATCCCAACCTCACATAGCTAAACCCTACAAGAAACTGTTAAGACACATTACCACAGCTGCGAGGTTACGAAAAAAAAAAAATGCTATTTGAAAAAAAAAAATAAAATTGTACAACAATTTTTTTTATGCATTTGCATTAGTGTTTGTTTTTTGTTTTTGTTTTTTATGAAAAATCAGGGAAATTCAATGGGGAGAATCGTTGAAGAACACCAAAAAGCCATGTTAACGATTCAACAATACTCCCCATTGAATTTCCCTGATTGTTCATAAAAACAAAAAACAAAAAAAAAAAACGCATAAAAAAAAATAACTTCAACCAAACAAACATCCACAAAATGTAAGCCCATGCATTGCCCTCTATTGTATTTCTCATGCAGCTTAATGAAAATGTATAAAAAATCATTAAGATAAAGTTAAATATTATTTTGGTATTACCAATGGCTTTCATGAAAGGCTCAAAGTTCTCCTGGGACTGAAGCTCAAAAGTTCCCGTAAAAGCCATCTTGGAAGGGAGGGTTGGTGATCTTCTGTTCCTGTGAAGAGTCAAAGAGAGAATGTGATGCCCCTTCCTTCACTTCTCCCTTATGTAATCCCTATGATCAGCAATTAGGTGACGTAATCTTCTTTACAACCTGCTTTACAATGAGGTTAAATTTTAGCTGCTGCCTTGCAGTGCATTTGTTATGCTAAGCACAATGCCAAATGGTTAGATCGTCACTTGCACACCTGCACAATATAGAAGCATAGACGCTATGCATTCAATACAGGGCGTTTCCTATGACCACTTTACAGACACAAGAGAGAACTGACAAATGCCATTAAAAAGAAAAGAAAAAATGTGTACCTAACAACATTTTCTAATGCATACAAGCCATGTGGTAATAGCAATAAGCTTTTCTCTACGGGGTTTAAAGGAATTGTAAAGGTTATTTTTTTTTAAATAACAAACATGTTATACTTACCTCCACTGTGCAGTTCGTTTTGCACAGAGTGGCCCCGATCCCCGTCTTCTGGGGTCCCTCGGCGGCTGTCTCAGGTCCTCCCCACAAGAGCTAACCCCTTTCATTGGAAGCGCTCTCCCAAGGGGGTTAGCTTCCGGGCGCGCTCCCTTGATACAGCCCGCGGCCATAAGCACTGATTGTATCACTCGGCCCGGCGCGCCGCGTCATTGATTGTGTAGTGGGGTCATACTATCGCGGACCATTGATAGTGATGTAGACTTAAATCCCCACCGCAGGTCCAATTACATTGAACATATGTGTTTAGTTTTCTTAAACTTAAACTTAAAAGCAATGCATTGTGGGACTAGAAGTATCAGGAGAAACGGACTCCATTGACAATTAGTAGGAATAGTCTAAATATCAACCTCTGATGAAGTCACGTGACGTGACGCAACGCGTAAGGTCAAACGGAAGTGACGTGACACCCTGACCGTCCGACCGGAAGTACCATTGTTTTGGTGTTTTTATTCGTTTCTCTTTCTATTGCATCAGAGACGGTTGCCTACAGGACCATCGTTGTATGTGTTTGATGCCCCTTTCTTCCTTGTGGAAGGTAAGCGCTCTGTGAGCACGTTCATCTGTGAAGTCTCATTTGGATGATTTTGTTGTTTACATGGATAGAAGCCTTGTCACTGATTGATTGACGTTTGTCTCCCCACTGGATTTCACTCATTTAGGACATTTGTTGCTGCACTGTATTGCACTTATTTGGATTATTCATTTTATCTGTATTATTATCACTATCTCCATAGCGATGCTCACTTGTTTATTTGGGATTGATTATTTAGTTTAGTTTAAGTTGCGCTCATCATTACACTTTTATAGTCTAAATATCCCACAATGCCTTGTCTTCCTGGAGCACATGACACCTTCGCACAGCCTTATGGGGGAGGTTACTTAAAGGCGGGGAGGAGCTGATTTCGCTCTCTTGGGACCTGCGCTCGTCCCTCTGCGGAACAGGGGAGAGCACTACAGCTAAGCAGTTAGGTCTGAAGCCTGAGAGGAGATCCATCTGGTGACCGGCCATCAGGAGAAGGACAGGACCAAGTGCCTCCAGCTCGTGCTTCCAAGAGACCAGAGAACCTCACCAGCTGACGATCGTATTAGTGGAGAGTCGGATACCGGAGATCGTGTGTCGCGGAGCAGTGACTGATTGGCGAGTCTTGCGCGAAGGCCGGATTGGACCTGCTCGAGTGAGAGGGCACTTGCCCAAGCTACAATTTTATCTCAGCCTGTAAATGAATATTGTAGCTCTCCATAAGTCGGAGCCACGCATTGTTCACTAATTTAGCTAAGAGGCCTATACATCTGAAAGTAACGCTAGCAGAGTTGACTGCCGCTGACTGGATGATCGGTCCACAGGCATTTGTGTTCATCATACCCCTTTGACTGAGTTTAACTTTCTTTTTTTGGATTACAATTAAATTAAGTGCACCAACGTTTTCAACATAGACTTCATCCCTTGAAGAACATTCTAAAGCTAGTTGAGCCAGGCCTGGCCAGGGATTTCTACACTTGTGTTTTATGGAACTGCCCACTAGGGGGAGCTCACGAACATAGATTACTTACAGTTACTTATAGACTCATTTGTGTTAATCGTTTAGGTTTGTTTTGCTGACTACTGCAGGGACGCTTGCAGAGTCATTCTTATACAAATATACATATATTCGTGTTTAACTTGTTGTTCAACCCATTTTACCCTTTTTTACTATAAGGCAAGTAAAGTTACCCTTTTTATTTTACTATACTGACTGTGTGAGGTGTGTTTACTCTTGGGAGCCGCAAGCTAAAGAAGGTAACAACATTATTCTATTGCCATTGCATATTTCACATGTGTTATTGTGGCCCCAGTCAAGTAGGGGACACAATATTATTGCATTTGTCTGGTGTGCCAAGGGAGGGTTCGAGCCACTTCAAGGGGGTGAATAATTAGTGTAAGAGTAAATCCCAATTCTATCCAGCGGCTCCTGCAGGGGTAGTGCTACAATTAGATTGACAGCAGTGGGAGCATGGGCGTCCGCAGAACTTTTTCCAGGGGGGGGGGGGCATAATTTTACGGTCACCTATGCTCCGCTTCTTTGAAAATGTCATGAAGGGGAGGGGATTAGTTATTATCCCATAAAGCGCAGGCATGTGCCCATGATATGCAGCCTCACTGTGCTGATCAAATGTACAGTACAGAGGGTGTACAGTTTGTGTATATAGAAGGGGTGGATGGTATTGGTATATAGAGGAAGGAAGGTGGGTATATACAGATCTATATACAGGACAGATGATGTATATCTGCAGTCAGTGATGATGGAGGAATACAGGAAGGAAGATGGGTGTATATAGCTGTATACAGGACAGGACAGGATAGGACAGGACAGGACAGATGATATGATCTTTCCTATATCTGGCTACCCCCTTCACTGATAATACCTGTATGCACTCAGCTGCCCCCCTCATCTGTATATATGTCAGCCCTCCCGTACACAAACAGATTTCTCCCTTCACTTGTAAGGTCATGGTGGTCTTCCTTCTCCCAAGTCCTGTTTCCATATGTCCCTTTGAAAATACATTACAGGCAGCAAAGCAAACACGAGGTTGCACATACAGGAAGCAGCCAGAGGTGGCAGTAAAGAGCTCTGTAACTCAGTGACACTGATCTTGCAACAGCTGTGGAGCCGACTTGCACAAACACAGAGAGAGTCAGCACAGCTACAGATGCGAGCATGGCAGACCCTTGGTCACTCGCCCCCCCCCCTTTCCCCTATGAGCGGACGCCCATAAGTGGTAGCCAATGGCTACGCTGCTATCAATCTCCAATGAAATCTGGTGCCGCTGTGCATGTTAACCAATCAGCGTATAACTTCAGCTTGTTTAATTAAAGTGGTTGTAAACCATGGGTGCTCAACCTGTGGCCCTTCAGCTGTTGCAGAACTGTAAGTCTGATGAGGCATTGCAAAGCTGACAGTTGGGGCTCTTTCACACGTCCGTTCCGTTCGTCCGTTTTTTGGACGTCCGTTAACGGACTTCAATGCTTCCCTATGTGAGGGGATCCGTTAGCGGATGATGCATCCGCTAACGTCCGCCAGATCCGCATCCGTTTTTTCGGATGGAAGAATGTCCTATTTTTCTTCCGTCAGGCCAAACGGATCGGATGCAAACGGACAGACGGTCCGTTTCCATCCGATTCCCCATAGGGGATAGCGGAGGAGAGACAGGGCGGTCCCTGCACAGTCTGCGGGGACCGCCCTGTCCGCCTGACAGCTCAGCGGAGACCCCCCGCTGAGCCGACGGACACACGGAGCGGACCGAAAAACGGACCGCTCCGTGTGAAAGGGCCCTTACAAGCATGACTCCCAAAGGCTCCATACACCCAGTGAAGTGAACAGCCTCAGATGATACACATGGATGAACCAATTCTCCCTACATAGGTTTTACATCCTTATCTGTTGTCTTCACATTTATATACTATTTAGAAAGTTCAGATTGTATTAGGAAATGTTGTCTACCTGTTTAACACAGAGTGTGATGTCTGGGCATACAGCCAAGATAGCTAACATTGCTGATTGGAGGAAAGGCACACACCCCCTCTCATCATAGGCAGATACTCTCAGATGTGTTTTGTAACAGGGCCAGCTCCCTGCTAATCTTTTTATAGCAACCTCCCACACATACATTTCAGTCTGCTTTTATATGATGTGTCCAAGAATTTGTCAGAAGTTCTCAGGCTGATAACAGAGGAACGGGTCAGGAGAAAGGTATAGGACTTGGCTCTTTGATGAGAGATAACAAAATACTGCAGATATATGTGCCCAGCTCATATTTAATGAATCGGGTTTACATCCACTTTAAGCGCTGACAAAAAATAAATAAAACTGGAAGCTGATGGTTTTTATGCAGAGCTGCTTCAGATTTTTCACTCTCTAGTTTTAATAAATCAATCCCAATGTTGGTACATACAAAAGTATATACACCCACTGGACACTTTATTAGGTACACCTGGCTAGTACTGGGTTGGACCCCCCTTTGCCGTCAGAACCTTCTTGGGGGCATACCGTAGATTCAACAAGGTGTTGGAAACATTCCTCAGAGATTTTGGTGGATAGTGACATGATAGCATCACACAGTTGCTGCAGATTTGTAGGCTGCACATCCATGATACAAATTTCCTGTTCCACCACATCCCAAAGGTGCTCTACTGTATAAGATCTGGTGACTCTGGAGGCCAGTGGAGTACAGTGACCTCATTGTCATGTTCAAGAAACCCCCTTTCTTCCCCATTCTGATGCTCAGTTTGACCTTCAGCAAGTTGTTTTCACCACATCTAGATGTCTAAATGCATTGAGATGCTGCCATTTAATTGGCTGATTAGCAATTTATGTTACCAATCAATTGTAGAGGTGTACCTAATAAAGTGGCTGGTGAGTGTACTAAAATGCAACACACAGCAAGGTGGGCCTTTCATGTGACCCTAACACCAGAGGCGTACTAAGTGGGGGCGGGCCGCACCGGGGTGCCACACACTGGGGGGTGTCAGGCCGCCACCTCCCTCCCCCCGTGACTGAATCGGTGACAGCGCCGCGGCCGTTCCGTGAGTTTAGGCAGCGGCAAATAAGAGCTGCAGGGAGACTCCAGGCAGATACTGCGATACAAAGGGGCGGGGGGTGAGCGGTCCCGATTAGCGGTGTTCGGCACTTATCACAGAACACCTGATGTCACACAGGCACCGCCGAGTGAAGCCGCCTCCCCCTCCTCTCTGTTTATGTGTACAGAGAGAGAGGGGACCTTCTGTGCATGTTCTGAGGTACTAAACGGGGGGGGGGGGGGGGGGGGGGTTTTGCACTGAGGGACTGAGGGAGAGGGGTCTGTGTAACATGCAGGGGGTCCAGAGCTGTGGCGCTGTATAATGTAAAGGGGTTCAGAGGTGCAGTTGTGGAGAGGGGGTACACAGTAGTAACAAAGAGACATTGAAGAATGCAGGGGGCACAGTGCAGTATTTTAACGAGGGGTGCCAGATAATGGTTCCCCCCCGGGTGCCAAATGCTCTAGGTACGCCCCTGCATGAAATATTGGGTTTGAGGCCTTAATTTCGCTATGCCATTGGTAACTAGGGTTGCCACCTCATCCCTTTAAAACTGAACACCTATTAATTACACAGGTTCTGTGACAGATTAAGGCTGTAATTAAACTAAAGTAGTGCCTTATTTGCATTAAATTAGCCTCAGAACCTGTGTAATTAATAGCTGTTCAGTTTTAAAGGGATGAGGTGTTAACCCTATTGGTAACCGTTATAATTTGGCATATGTTGCACCTTGTATTTACACTTGAATATTTGCAAGGGGGTAGCTGAGCTGCCTAGTCACTTTTACATTTTTTTTTTCTCAAAAGCCATATTCATGTGCCAAAATTACATCTCCATTTCTTTCCTTACTCATCTCCTACTCCACACGTATTCACTGGTTTTCTTAAAATCCATCCACTTTTCCCAAAGTCTATCAAATGTTCTGTCCTTTTCCCTACTACATCGATACTCCATAATGTGTATATGTACTCGACTCTTTTGAACCATTCCCTTATTGATTTCTATCCGTCGGGTTTTGGCGGATCGGATGTCAGCAGACATTTCACTGCCGACATCCTTCACTCCATAGGAGGTACATGGAACGTCCGTTCAAACCCCCTGAAAAGCTGACAGGTGAATGATATAAGAAAGAGCCCTTAAAATTAAAAACTTTTTTTTTTTTACAATTTGCTTTTACACACTGTCAACAGATCATCTGATCACTGTTAAAAGCAATCAATAGCATTCACGTGCCATCGTGTACTAATGTGATTGGCTGCAGCTATTGCATAGTACAGGCCTGCTGTGATTGTACTATGTAATCCCTGTGACTGGTCGCAGAGATCACAATGAACAGCTATGGATGAAAGCCATTGTGCACTATTGATATGTGATTCATCACAGGATACCAGGGCTGGCCTGGTACAACAATGAACACAGCCAGTGACAGATCTCAATCACACTGCTCTTACTGTATGTATTTTTGAACGTGAATTGTTAGAAAGGAGCAGTTTGGTTTGTTTGCAGGCTAGCTGGTAAGTATATGTTTTGGAAACACTAAGTTCATGTATTATGTGACGTGGCAGGTTCTTGGGACCTATATGGGAACATGATCACCTAAGATATGGCCTCACCAGAGCCTGTCATCTTTTAAAATCTCTCTGCTATGCATAGTTCTATATGGTCATGGAGGCAGGGTGTGTCTACCAGCCAGGGTCTGAATTGGACATGTGCAGAATGGAAAAGTTAAAGGGTTTGTAAAGGTTTTTTTTATCTTAATAGCTTCCTTTACCCTAATGCAGTGCCGTTTTCATGTCCTCATAGTTTGTTTTTGCTCTCAAGTTGCTGTAATCCTTCTCCGATCTCCACACTTCCTGGTTGTCTGTTTCCTTATAACCACAGTACTGGGAGCTTTCTCTCTGTGGTCACTAATCAAGGAGGTGCGATTACTGTGTGTCTTAAACTCCTCAGCACCAATCAGTTTTCCAAACCATCACTGCCCCGTATTGGCTCTCTACATCACAGAAGCAGGAAACAGCATGCAAAAAACGAAACTAAAACTGTAGGTACATTATAGGATTGATTTTTAATCTTTTTTTTTTAAAAGGAATCGGTTAACTATATGTCTCTATACCCTGTAAACAGTCATTTAAAAAAAAAAAAAAAAAAAAGTTTTCCCTTTACAACTCCTTTAAGTTTTGGATTCATTTGTTAAGTTACCAATTTAAATTTTGTTGCATGCGTAACAATTTGTTTAGTTTATTATTTGTTTTTGACCAGAATTGTATTCAAATCGAAAAATATTGAATGGAGCCAAAATTAATTGTTTCTATTATTGTCCCTATTCCAATTTTGGAAGGCAGCTATATTCTAGTCGAAATTCAAATCCTAATCCATTTTTTTCTATTCAGTTTATAGATATGTGCATTTACATAAATTTGATTAGCCAAATTAGTTTCTGGGATTTGTAATGTTTGAAATTTGAATTTCAAAAGACGGCTATAGCCTAATACACACAGTCCACCACAAGCCTCCCTTTTCTCTACAATAATACACACAGGGGCAGATTCACGTAGATCGGCGCATTATCATTCCGGCGTAGCGCACCACTTTTCCGTTAGACTTGCGCAATCTAGCCGCGTAATCCGGCGATTCACGTAGCTTTTACGCAAGAGCTTGCGCAAACGTAAGGTTTTTTCCGTAGGCGTAAGGAGGAGTAATACAAATTGGGAGGGACGTGGGCGTGTTACATTGAAATGAGCCGTGACCCCATGCAAATGAAGGGCCGGCCGACTCGCGCATGCGCGCGTGAAGGAAACCATGTCAGCTCCGTTGTGCGCATGCTCACAACTCGGGAGCGGCGCAATCATTGAAATTGGAAATGGACTAGGGCAATGTTGTGAACTACGCAGACAGCATAAATAGACACACACAAACGCCCTTCCATTGCAAAAGTACATCCCTTTGTGTCCCTTCCCATTGAATCAAGTGCTTTTGCTCTGTTGTTCGTTAGAGTGTGTTTTGTAGTTGTGAGATTAGTGTTCTGTGTGATCTTGTGCTTGTTGGTAGTTTTGTGAAAGTGTATTTTGATAAGTGTTTGAGACTGTTTGTTTGATTGATAGATTTCTGAGCGTTTGTTTTCTTGCATTTTTTTTTCATCTGATTTTTTTGTGTGTGTTTCTTGCTGAGTGCTAGTGTGATTTTTGGCTGTTCTTTTTCTCTTTGTGTGTGTTCTTGTCTGATTGGTTGTGCTTGTATTTGTGACAGATTTTTGGTGACTGCTAGTGAGTTTGTTTGGAAGTATGACTGAGAGAAAAAGAAAGCTCAATTTTACTGTGGGGGAAAAAAGAATTCTTGCCCGGGCCATTACCGACTATGGGCGTTTTCTCCACGGCCCGCAGAGTGCCACCACCACCCCGGCCAGGAGGAGGGAGATCTTGGATATGATCACAGAGCAGGTCAATTCATCGGGGGAGGGGGAGACACGGACCCGCTCTGGGATAGAAAAGAAAATAAATGACCTCCGGCGTGAGGTGAAAAAAAAACTGGCCGCAATAAATGCCCATGCCAGGGGCACAGGAGGGGGCCCACCATGCCGGGTTAGATTTTCAGAGACGGAGCGTGTGGTGGCCCTGACCTTTCACCGGCATGAAGTGGAGGGCCTGCCAGGCTTTGACACAAGTCCGGTCCCCGCGGTGCCAGGTAAGGTTTTTATTTCTCTCAGGTGTGTAGCATGTGTGGGGGAGGGGGTGAAAGGGAATATGTGGCAAGTGTGTGGATCCTCCAACCTGTGAATGTTTTGTGTCATCCACAGCTGTGCAGGAGGGTGCAGGGCCATCTGGACTGACCGCTCCAACCCCAGGACAGCAGCCTAATGAGGCCCCCCCAACAAGGCCAGAGTCCGCAGAGGAGGAACAAGAGGAGGGGGAGGATCATGCGGAGGACGATCATGAGGAGGAGCAGAATCATGAGGAGGAGGAGTCCATGGAAGGCACTGGCCCTTTGGTTTCTGCGGACTCTTCCCCTCTGGCTGCAAGAAGCCTGCCCTCCCTAAGGGTCAGCCCCCCCCCTCCTCCCCCAACATGGCTCCCCTCACAAGGGCCTCCCCTTCTCCCCGGCCACAACCATCAGCTGGAGCCAGGAGGTCATCCCCAAGCACCAGGGGGGCGCCCAATCTCATGCCCGCCTGTCTGAGAAGGAACCTGGCCACCCAGACCCGCCTTCTGAGACAGCTCTGCCAGACTATGGGGCGGGTGGATCAGAGCCTGTCCTCCATTAATGATAGCCTGGGTAACCTGGACTCCCACTCCCGGGCCTCCACAACCTGCCTTAATGACCTGCAAACTACAGCAGCAGGCGTTGGGCAGGATGTGAGGGCCCTTACCCAGGCTATCCAGGGCAACACGGCAACACTTGGTGCTGCCCTGGACAGAATAGCCGTGGCCTTGGAGGGCAGGCCGCCAGGTGGGCAGATCTCAGGGGCTGCTCCTCCTTCCCCGGCTTTTCCCCTCCCCCATGCGTCTCCCCTGAGGGTCCGGGGCCGTGGCCGGGGGCGCCCCAGGCGTGGCTCAGGCAGAGGGCAATAATTTTTTTTTCCACCTTTTGTTTGTTTTGAAAGCTTTTTTATTTTTGCTCTCTGCTTGTTTTTGTTTTTTCTAAGCGTTTTTTTTTTACTATGCATTTTTTGTTTCTATGCATTTTTGTTTGTTTGACTTTTTTGGCATATTTTGGGTTGTGAATGATGTTTGAATGTGGGGGTGATATTCCTGCTGGAAAAGGGGTGTCACCCTCAATTTTGGTGGAGAAGGGTTCCCCAGGACCAGGGAGAAGTGATTCCCAGGTCCGTGTGAATGGTGTATGAATGTACAGTGACATAATTGGAGCCTTGACGTGGCGTTACTGCTCACCAGTCTTGCATGGTGGACTGGTGCCAATCCAATTTGATGAGGATGTGGGGTGTGTGTGCTAGGGACCATAGTGGTGTGCATGCATGCATTCTCATTGTGCCATGATTAATGTGTGTGTTTAACGTGCAAAGATGCCCAATATGAGCTGCCTCCTGACTGCTCTTCCCTCAGAAGACGGGGTATCCTCGGTTAGGGGTTGATTTTCTGGTTGGGGGGTCAGATCATCACGTAGCTCAACCTGCAGGCCCTTCCTCACTGCGAGATTGTGTAGCATGCAACATGCAGCGATGATATGGCACACGAAGTTTGGGGAATACAACAGTGTACCCCCAGACTTATCCAGGCATCGGAAACGTGACTTCAGGAGGCCAAAGGTGCGCTCCACCACTGCACGGGTTTTGATGTGTGCTTCATTGTATCGTTCCTCTCCTGGGGTTTGGGGGTTCCGGATAGGAGTCATGAGATGGGGTCCCAGTGCATATGCAGAGTCACCTGTAAAGGAAAAGACAGGAGAATGTTAGTCATGCATGTGCCACTTCTGTTGTGCATCACGGGAGGGGATAGTCATGCCTGACTCCCATGTCACTCACCAACCAGCCAGGTGTTCCCATACACGTTCTGTTCGAATTCTGTTCGGATGTGGTTTTGATTGTAGATGTAGCTGTCATGGCTGGACCCTGGGTGTTTGGCACGGACGTGCCATATGAGGCCTTGGGCATCAACTATCACCTGTACGTTGATGGAGTGCCAATTCTTCCGATTGCGGTACATGTGCTCGGTCTCATGGGGGGGCTGGAGTGCCACATGTGTGCAATCAATGGCCCCGATGGTGCGTGGGAATCTGGCAATTCGGTAGAAATCTGCCATTGCCTTGATTCGAAGCTCCTCAGTGGTGGGTTTGATGATTTGGTTGGCCAAGCGTGTGAGGATTGCAGGGACAACCTGGTGCACACATCTGCTCATGGAGGATTGTGACATCCCAGCCACCACTCCACTTGTACGCTGAAAAGAGCCACTGGCAAGGACATGGAGTGTTGCCAGGACCTTGACCAGTGGCTGCACTGCATGTGAGCGTTGTGTTGGGCTGGTGATGTCCTCCTGCAAGGTTGTGGTTAATTCCAGGATGGCATGAGGGGGGAATCTGAAGATGCGAAAGACCTCTGAATCATTCATGCCAAACAGGTGTATGCGGGTGCGGTATACCCTCTCCCGTGCCATCCTCCGTGCCCTCCTCCTTCTTTGGTCATCTATATTCACTAGTGCAGCTATGAGCGACGATGCCCCTAGCATGTTGGCAGTCAAATTGTAGTGCAACACGTGTGTGTGGTCTGCTCCTCAGTAACGGTGTTGCTTTATCTGACAATTAGACTTTTTTTCAAAAGTTAGATCAGCTTTTATGGGCTCTAACTTTAGACAGGACATTTTGCAGTTGCGCACATCGCGTAGCCTGCGCAGCAACTGCGTTTTTTTGTGGATCCCCGTAACTCCCTCATTAGCATATTTGACTAGCAAATCAATGGTGTGTCTAGCGCAGTTTTGCGCGAAGGGAAGCGAATGTCTAACTCAATTACGCCGGACCAAAAAACGTAGATTTCTGGCGTATATTGTTTTGTGAATCGCGTCCAACTATACGCACGCGCACATTTAGACTTACGCACGCGCAACAGCAGTTGCGCACGCGTAATCGCTCTGTGAATCTGGGCCACAGTCTTTGAAAGAAGTCAGTCAATGGGTTTTCAATTTGAATAATTTGTTATTTCAGATGAAATTTTGTTTAACTCATTTGTTTCCATTGTAGTTAAGAAACATCCTTACATACATGTCATCTAAATGTATTTAGAATGAAACGTAAATAAAAAAAAAAAAAAAAAAAAAAAAAAAAAATTGCTATCTCCAATGACATGAAATATCCGTTGGGTCTCTAGGGTAACAGGAACTATAGATTTGAACAGCTTAGTAGTATTTTTATTCATGAAAAGAAAATAGGTACTTTAAACTCAGTATAATAATGTGTTTTATTTATATATTTCTCTATTAATTTAGGCGTGAACTATAGCTGGAATACATACAAGAAAAACACTTACAGTATAAACAGGATTTGGAGGAAATCTCCCCCAAGATGAAACAAACTGCAATAAATTCCTTTCCCTATTTACCCAAAACAGTTTTGGAATTTTCTGTCAATTTAGACCAAAGCAGTTATTTTTTAGAACTCTTTATTTTACACAGTAAAAATAAGAAACGTTGGCCCTTCTAGGAGACTCTCTTGCTGACCCTCTTGTAGACGATGTCTTTTACAGTCATAATCTGAAAGGCAATATACAGAGTTTATTAATTAGTTAGAAAAATTAAAGTATATAGACTCTGAAGCCACATATTACTTCTGATCAAGCCCAACTGCCACCAGAATTAGGTCTTAGGCTGCATTCACACCTTAGCGTAGCGATTTGTGGCGTCAAAACGCGTCATTTTTAACCCCGGTTTTGTACAGGTCATTGTCGGCTATGCCGAAGCCACGCGATAAAAAAGGGTCCGGGACATGTTTGCGCTTCAGGCGTTCAGCCGTGAACCATCTCTATAGAGAACAATGTTATTTCTCCCCTTCAGCGTATTGTAGCGTCGCGCTTCAGGCGACAAAACGCCTAGGTGTGAATGGAGCCTAAAGCCCTGTAAACTAGGGTTGTCCCGATACCAGTATCGGTACCGATAATGAGCATTTGCAGGAGTACTTGTACTCCCGCAAATGCCCCATCGGATACTACCCCCCCAGCCGCATACCGCAATGCCGACACGAGGAACATTACAGCTTTCATTTGAATAGCTGTGTGTTCCGCGCCACGTATAGACACTCCCCCTTGCTCTAGCAGTTTGATAGACAGATCACCCGTCCCCAGGATTGGACGGGTGATCAGTCTATCATAGTGCCCGAGCAAGGGGGAGGGTCTATACCCAGCGCGGAACACACAGCTATTCAAATGAAAGCTGTAATGTTCCCCACGCTGATTAACTAGGCGGCAGCATCATCTGCATCTAGGGTATGGGAGACATGACTGCATTTGTGGGGGGACATTGAAAAGTATCGGTATTCGGCATCAGCGAGTACAAAAAAAAAAAAAAAAAAAAAAACACGGTACTTGTACTCGGTCCTAAGAAAGTGGTATCGGGACAACCCTATACTGTCAACACGATCGGAATTTCCGATGGACGACTTTTTCCCATCGAAAATTCTGACGTGTGCGTATGCCCCATCAGAGTAATGCAATTGGAAATTCCATCGGAGTTTAGATAAAAGCGAACATGTTCTCTTTTATTCCGTTGGAATTCCAATGCGATTTTGGGCGGACAAAGGTCCGATCGTGTGTACGGGGCTTTAGAGTTAAAACCCCTTTCAGACTTAACCTGGTCTGTGACTCCATTGGGGAAATTTCCCAACTGTCTCAATGATACTTGTTCTGCCTCCCCATAAAATTTGTTGAACTGTAGCAAGTTACTATTGTTTGCATGTATAGTGGTTTGGACCATTACAACTAGTTTATTAAATGATTTGGTTTCTTCCCAAGTCCTTCCTCCCCGTTTACAGCTAGTTAGTTCAATCCAAGCCATTTCTTCCCTGTTCCCTCTGTCAGTGTTAATTATTTTGCAGAGACTGGTCTTGGTTAAGTTAGGGTCTTCCTCTTCAAAGAACTGAAACATCTCATGTACTCCTATTATCGGAATTTAAAATGTGTTGCATGCAAATTCCGTGTCTTATGGTTATAGGTCGGCTGCATGCGAATGGTGTAGCAGGTGAGCATACTGTCCAGACAGACTGAGTCCAAGGAGGAATGTCCATACATAAAGTGACATTTGAAACAAAAAAAATAATAAAAAATAAATAAAAAAAACACATCTGACAGTAGAACAAAATCTGGGCGTGGTAATCACCAGAACAAAGTCAGACAGCAATAATAATCACTTTATGAACTCGAACCCAGATAGTAAGCAATCGAGCTACAAATTTGAAAATGACTTGCCAAGCTATTGACAGACTTGGCAGGCTTCACAAGTCTGCATTGCATGACTCCAGATGGACTTTACAAACATTCTGCAAGTTCTGCTGTGCAATAGTCATCCCACCACAGGGGTCACTGTGGCTAAAATGTTCATGCTGTAGACTTGCAGAGCTCTTGACTCATCACTGCAACTTTGCTCTTGCTACAGACTTGCGACACAAATTTGCTACAAATTGGAAAAGTGTCAACTAGCACTTGTGCTTCAAGTGCACAATTTGCCAGTGAAAAAAAGTGCAACTAATTAACAGACTGACAATTCAACACTGGCACAAATGTGGAAAGCTATCCTTGCCATCTGGGATGAGTCAGATAAATATGCATCTAGGTTGGTGGATATACCAACTTGCCAATCAATCTCCTTTAATAAGATGCCATTTCAATACATTTTGTTGAAAAAAAGTGATCAGCGCAATACGCAACAGTTGGCATATTGACACTGCAGTGATCCCACCGCACACCAACAGCTGTGTTCTAACACGATCGCTGGTTTGAATTAACCCTTAACGATATACTGCATTAATGAGCTACATTTGTCTTGTATCTGCCTGTAGGTCAGGTATGGAATTTTCTACAAATCTTACATTGGTTAGAAGATCACCAGAAATTTCGTTGGTGGAGGTCACTCCTTTTAGTTTCACAACAAGCTTGCCATCCTCTAGATAAAAGGTAGACTGAAAAAAAATATGATAGAGAATGTAAAATTAATATTTATCTTTTATATGAATATATTTATTTGTAAAAATCACAAAAAAAATAAATAAAATATATATATATATATATATATATATATATATATATATATATATATATATATATATATATACACACTTACATTAAAGATTAAAAACACTTGGGTTCCGCGTCCAACTTCCAGTTCTTACATGTTACGCTGCATCACGACGCTGCATCACGCAGCTTCATCAGTTAAACCCGAGTGTTTTAAATCTTTGATGCAAGTGTATATTTTGCCTATTAACCACTTTAGCCCCGGACCATATTGCTGCCCAATGACCAGAGCACTTTTTGTGATTCGGCAGTGCGTCGCTTTAACTGACAATTGCACGGTCGTGCGACGTGGCTCCCAAACAAAATTGGCGTCTTTTTTCCCCACAAATAGAGCTTTCTTTTGGTGGTATTTGATCATCTCTGCGGTTTTTATTTTTTGCGCTATAAACAAAAAAAATAGAGCGACTATTTTGAAAAAAAAAATGCAAGATTTTTTACATTTTGCTATAATAAATATCCCCAAAAAAATAAAAAAAATTTTTCCCTCAGTTTAGGCCGATGCGATTTTATTTTACGACAATTATGTAGAAGAATACGTAATTAGCGTTTATTGATTGGTTTGCGCAAAATGTATAGCGTTACAAAAAAGGGGGTAGTTTTATGGCATTTTTATTAATTTTTTTTTTACTAGTAATGGCGGCGATCAGCTTTTTTTTTCAGCACCGAGACATTATGGGGGACACTTTAGACACATTTTTGGGACCATTGGCATTTTTATAGCGATCAGTGCTATAAAAATGCATTGGATTACTATAAAAATGCCATTGGCAGTGAAGGGGTCAAGTGTGTTCCTAGGTGTGTTCTAACTGTATGCACATTTACGTCGGCAGAATGGCACATGCACGTACAGGACGTACCTGTGCTAGTGCCCAGCCGTGGGTCATGGGCGCGCGCCCGTGACCCAGTCCGAAGCTCCGGGACCGTGGAACTCACGGACCCCGGAGCTGAAGAACGGGGAGAGCCGTGTGTAAACATCTTTTATAGGGATACACAATCGATGACGTCACATCTACAGCCACACCCCCCTACAGTTGTAAACACACATTAGGTCACACATGACCCCTTCAGCACCCCCTTGTGGTTAACTCCCAAACTGCAAATCTCATTTTCACAATAAACAATGCATTTTTTGCTGTGAAAATGACCATGGTCCCAAAAATGTGTTTGCCATAATTTCGCATTCACAAAAAAAAAAATATATATTTACATTAGTAGTTAAAAAAAAAAAGCAATAAAAAAAAAAAAAGCAATAAAACTATCCCCTATTTTGTAAACGCTATACATTTTGTGCAATCCAACCGCTTATTGCGATTTTTACCAAAAATAGGTAGAATACGTATCAGCCTAAACTGAGGAAATTTTTTTTATATATTTTTGGGGGATATTTATTATAGCAAAAAGTAAAAAAAAAAATTAGCATTTTTTCAAAATTGTCGCTCTATTTTTGTTTATAGCGCAGAAAATAAAAACCGCAGAGGTGATCAAATACCACCAAAATAAAGCTCTATTTGTGAAAAAAAAAAAAAGCCAATTTTGTTTGGGAGCCACGTCGCACGACCGTGCAATTGTGTTAAAGCGACGCAGTGCCGAATCGCAAAACCTGGCAAAACCTGGCCGGGTCCTTTAGCTGCCTAAAGGTCCGGGTCTTAAGTGATTATAAAAACATTTTTTGCTTGTCTTGCAAAATGCTCTCAAAACAAGTTACTCTCAAGCCAAGGTTTTACTGTACACTTAAATTTACTGATCTGGTTTTCCCCAATCTTCATACAATCTCTAGGATCCATTCCCATGTCAGACATAAAGTCACATGCCAAGTAGCAGCCCATTGATGTCTATGGAACCCCTTCAAAGTTATGCGACTTCAGCTCCTGCCCTACTTTGATGCAACTTAATTGGCAGAAAGGCGCATCAAAGTCACACAGCTTTGGAGTCACTAATGTGAATGGAGCCTCAAGGGCCCTTTCACACAGGCTTCCAATTAGGTCCACCGGATTTGAAGCTCTATGTGTGTTCATAGGCAGGTGGATGTAAATGGACTTGGGTCCATGTGACCATCCAAGTCTTGGAAAAACATGACACTTTTCAGTTTTTCTGGACCTAAACACGAAAGATTGTAGGTTGCCAGATGTAAAAACAGACATAAGTTTGTTTACTTCTGGCCACCCCTAGGGGCATCACTAGTCCACAGTCAAAACGTGGACAAACCGAACAGGCACGAATGTACAAAACTGGCATCTGCCCTGGTTCTGCTTCAGTTTAACAAGGGATCCGATCCCCTAGTGAACTCAAGTGATAAAGCCCATGTGAAATGGTCCTTCGCTATACAATCTGGTTGTACTGTACAACTTCAAATCTTTAGATTTAAGAGTACATAAAGGCAAAAAAATAAAAATCACCTTTGGATACAGTGGACAGGAATTATACTATTCGTCACCAATTTTGGCTCCCTGGCCCCATTAGGGAGATTCACCATTAAAAAGAGAAAATCCCACATTAAGAAAAAGTAAGGGAAATCTTCTGAAGGGGATACTAGTACTTGTGACCCCAATGGATTCCCTTAATTAGCAGGGATTTCCCTCTAGATGGTATAAAAAAAAAAAAAAAAAAAAAAAGGTTTACGACCCTCCCTTATGCTATCCAAAAGGAAAAGCTTGCCTATAGTTCTACTTTAACAAAACTATACGCAAGGACAAACCCAAGCAATTCATTGCATTTGTATCCAATCAGGCACTATATGGTAGATGGAAAGGGAGATAGTACAGTCAGCTTTAGATTTGCCAAAACAATGAATTAAGGCAGTATAAACTACAGCTTCACATCCATACCCTAATCTTTTCTTCAGTCAGTGTTTCTACATCGGTCTCCTCGCCAATAGTGAACACATTATGTAGAACTTTGGGTCCTGTGGTCACTGTGATCTCAAAGTTATTCCCGGTCTGCTTAATTTCTGTCACGCTCTTCGCATCTTTTCCTTTCTGGATCAACTCTTCAGGAAGACCTGCAGAAACAGAGATCCCGTGATCTTCAGACAAACTGGTTTACAGATGTGGGTGACCATTCATACCTCTCAGCACCTCCATTATGTCCTAAACATAAGTACCATTAGGTACACCATCCAGTCCCAGCAGATTTTAGCCTCTCAAAGCCTTTTACAGGCTGCAGTGGGGCTGGACGGTGCTCCTCTTACCTCTATCCGTAACCCAACCGTTGGAGCCTCATGCACCGGGGCTCAGCCAGAGTACATGAGGCATGCATGCTCATGTGTTCAGAGTATTTAATCTGCACAGAATTCTATCCACTCCAGCTAAACACAACTAAAAACAGAGGTAAAAACTACAGTATGCATTATACCAGTTAAAATGCATGCATTTACAGATTATGAAATATCCTATACATACAGTGTCATCACATGGCCATGTGGATAAGCTCAAAGCTCTTTTCACATGGGCACCATATATTCCATCTTGGTAGGTGATCCTAGACCAATCCTCTGGCAAGTCAGATGAAAAAAGGGAGGGGAGAAGACAGACCCATGTAAGCCCTATGGCTGGCAGAATGGTAGCAGACTTTCATATGCCTAAAATAGGCCATATCCAGTCAGCAGTGTTAATTTCATCAACTAAAATATATCTTTTTGTCAATGAAATAAACACTATTTTAGCCAACTAAAACCATTCAGGTGACCAATATAAAAAAAAAAAAAAAAAAAAAAAAAAAAAAGGGGGGGGGGGGGATGCTTTTCTCCTGATGCCGTCTTCCTCTGTTGTGATGTCCCCTGCGGTCTGACATCCCTAATGTAGCCTTGTGACATCACACAGGGCAGGCTCTCTGGATGACCACACCCCATTGCTACATAAGTGGTCAGACAGCAGGGGGATGTCACAATAAAGGAAGACAGCATCAGAAGAGAGTCTTGCTTGCAGTGGCTCTGGGAGAAGACTGCTACCCCTCTCTATCCCATAAAAAGGACTTTTCAAAAACCAGCTTGTGCCTTTTTTTTACATTTCCCTGCATTGAAGTGAATGGGTAGGGGTGCAGTTAACATAGGGGGCATCTTCCAGGTTCCGATAAGCCTCCTGCCCGCAGACCCCGACAACCACCAGCCAGGAAGAGGCCCTTGTACCCCATCAACATGGGGGCAAGGCTCTTTGGGCGCAGTCAGTGTGAACCTGGGCTAAAGTTGACTTGGATGGGATGCAAGTTATGGGCGCTTGAACAGACCCTGATGTGGGCAGATTTGGTGGAAGCAAGTCCACCTACATATGGCCGCCCACAGGGACACGCGGCAGTTAGGGTTTGATCCATGTATTCACTGGTTGAAAACGGACAGCCAGAATACTTGTGTGAAAGGAACCTAGGAAGATTGCCCAGTAGTGCTCTCCACAATGAGAGTGCTACATCACTGGATCCTTGTAGCATGTAGTTGGTTGTGCAAATGTTAACAAACCAACAGATATCGGCTTCTGTTTTAGTTTAGTGCTTTGCATATCCTTTCAATTTCTTGCAACGAGAAGTACCTATGCTCTGCTTTTATGTTGTTGGATACCATGCAGTTCATAAGGATTGCAGTCCAAGTAGCTTATGGAGTAATCTTTCAGATGTGTGTAGCGTCACCTCCGAAAGGGCCGCTGGATTAATAATGGGATCGGCAGATTAAGTTACCCTTGCTTGGTCTAGGGGTGCACCAGAAGCCACTAAGTAGTAATTTAGTGTCCACACAGTCAATAAAGATTTTCTCAATGCTTTAATTCCAGGCCAACATAGCCAAACATCAACTCGGTGAAAGGAGAATAGGTTGATGAGGAAATAGAGATTCTCGATGTCAGGCCTGGATATATGTACAGCAAAATCCACCCCTAGAAAGATACAATTTTTGCATGTGTCACCACTTTAAATGCTGACTGGGAGGAACAGGTCTCTCCCACCGACCCGGCTCTAGGCCTCTGCCACAGGACGGTGTAGTCTAGATAGTTTGTAAATGTCTGAATAGAGAAAATCCTCCCAGCAGTTATCCCAGCACAGATCACCGGGTGATGGCAGAGTGTACCTGTCTATGGCCCGGGCACCCAGTAAGTCACTGGGGTCCCTTTAGTCTAGTCCCAGACCGAGACTCAGCAAGGCCTGGAAGCTTGGCCAGGTGGGCCACGCCAGCAGGGTCCATGGATGCGCACACCCTGAAGGTGGGTGCCGCACCCCAACTCTGGGACCCCGCGCAGGAGAAGGAAAAAGAGCCCAGAACACACGACCTCCATCACAGATATACCCCTTCCCAGTGGGGAAAAACCCTTTCCAATTGGCTGCTGGGGAAGACTGACAGAAATCCCTCTGGCTCCCACTGCCAGCCAAAGATGATAGTCCGAGCCAGTGGACCTTTCCAGAATGACACAGGTCATTAACCTAAACGAATCACGACCAATTCAACTCTCCCAGTCAACTAGTTTTTAGCGTAGTGCCCATGCTGGAAGCAAGGGGGCGCTAAAAGTGAAACACAATATGTAACTGCCATCCAATAACTGCAGATTAAGCCCTGGTTCAGACCAGTGCAGTTTTGAAGTCACTTTACTTCATCACTTTAAAGCAGCACGATTTAATGTGCAGTTTGCCGATATCTGTGTGACTTAATTTAACAGATATCAATGCAAACCACACTGAAATCGCAAAGAATAGTGCAGGAACCTTTCATAATCGCAGCGATTTAAACAGTTCTATTGCCGCAAATGCAGTGCGACTTTGAACTGTCAAGTCGCACTGGTGTAAACCAGGACTTAAGCCAGACTCTGATTAGAACTATGGATACTGATACTCCATCACAGGTATATTCAAACGTGGTGGCAACTGCTAGAAGCAGCACAGGTTCAGTCACCCCCTTTATGTTGGTGTTACCCCCCTTCTCAGTTGTGTGGTTACAGGGAAATTATTGAAGCCCAATTCCAGGAAACGTGAACATGATTCCCTGCAGTGGGACTGGGGGGGCGCGCAAGTTTTTTTGTCGATTTAGGACTAGAATAACTTCCTTCCCCAATACTCTGCCACACACACACACACACAGCTAGACCAGTTACCGCATCTCTACACTACGATCCTGCAGTCTAAGGTCATGAAATCATGTTATCAAGACCAATGCAGGGTCCATGATGAGGACACAAAGGGGTAGTACACACACACACACACACACACACACTTTCCAACTGTTCCCCATTGTATCCAAAAGCAGATTTGGGGCCAACAGGTTTCTAATGTCATAATAAAAAGATGCTAGTTACACAAATTTGCATAAGCATACTGGATATGTGAAGCCACACATTACTATCAGAGTGCTCCTGCTGATACAGTCCTACTATAATCTATAGCAGTGGTTGCTAAACTGCAGCCCTTTGATTGCACTATTCCTCCCCCACTGACACCAACGACGGCTCCCCATTCCTACCACCGTCACCAATGATGGGGCAATGTTTCTTCCCACTGATGCCAGGACATTTTCTACTCCCACTGGCTACAGTCCAGATCCTGTAAAGCACAGTAAACTGGCCTTTTGTGTAGAAAGTTTGGAGACCACGGATCCAGAGGAGTAGTGGTAGTAAGACATATTGAAATTGAGAGAAAAAACACTCACACCCCACACTGCAATAAGGCAGGTTTCCCCACATCCAATTCATATTACAGTAGATTGTGACTGGCTCTGAATGGAGCCGGCTCACGTCTCCAGAGCGGAATCCTGTGCACCTTTGGCTCAGTTTCAGGTCCAATTCATTCCTGCGGCTGGGTTCACGCCTCCGGGGATGCAGCTTGCAGCAGGGGTCCAGTGTGTCTCTGTTCCAGGGCGAGTTTGGCCCTGAAACTAAGCCAAAAAAAAAAAAAACGCACAGGACTCCCATGCAAGCCGCTCAGCATTCACAGAGATGTGAACCAGCTCCATAGAGAGCCGGTCACAATCTCCTATCATGCAACTTGGATGCAGGGAAACCTGCATCCAATTTGCATAGGTGTGAACCCAGCCTTAACGGAGACAGCAACGCACCGGACCCCTGCTGTCAGCCACATTCATTTCAAGTGTGAACCCAGCCTTACAAATACCCCCCATGACCAGTTTAAAGCAGAAGGGCTTAATTATTATTATACAGGATTTATATAGCGCCAACAGTTTGCACAGCACTTCCCAACATGAGGACAGACAGTACAGTTACAATACAGGAAGAATCAGAGGCTCATTAGAGCTTACAATCTAAAACACACACACACACACACACAAATTGGAAAGTGTTTCGGTTTGACCTAAATATTCTATGCTTTTATAAAAAAAAAAAAAAAAAAAAAAAAAAAAAAAAAAACAACACACACACACACACACACACACACACACACACACACACACACAAATTTAAGCCCATGCCTTGTCATCAGGGGTGGACTGACCATTCAGGCACTGCCCAAGGGACCAATGTCAATAGGGGTCCCCCCCCCATTAGTGTTGCCAGCCTCAACAAAACCAGGGACAGCATGTAAAAAAAAAAAAATCCCATAATCTATTGCCTGGGAGGCCCATGAGTTGTCAGTCTGCCCCTGCTTGTCATCTATTTTATTTCCCATGCAACTTAATGAAATTATATAAACATTAAAGTTGGAGGTCCTCTTGGTATTACCAATGGCTTTCATGAACGGCTCAAAGTTCTCCTGGGACTGAAGCTCATAGGTTCCTGCAAACGCCATCTTAGATGGGAGGGTTGGTGCTCTTCTGTTCCTACTGAGAGTCAAAGAGAGAATGTGTCGCCTCTTCCTTCACTTCTCCTTATAAGAACCCCATGTAATCTCTACGATAAGCATCAGGTGATGTAATTGCAACGAGGTTCAAACATTAACTGCCGCGTTGCAGTGCATTTGTTATGCCAAGCACAATGTCATCACTTCTTGTGATAAAACTGGTTAGATTGACACTTACACAGCATAAAGCATAGACGCTAAGCATTCAATACGGGGCGTTTCCTAGGACCACTATATAGACACTATAGAGAACTGACAACCCATTCAAGGTCAATTCACATTGAAATAAATCAATATGTACCTGACAACATTTGCTAATCATGCACACAAGCCATGTGCTAATAGCAACACGCTTTCCACTTTGGGGTTGATTTACTTAGGCCTGGGTCACACCTATGCATTTTTTAGTGCATTTTCAGTTTTACAGAAACACACTACAGTTCATTTAACACGGTTTCCTATGGATGTAGTTCACATCTGTGCATTTTATGGGAAGGGCCAGGGACTTTTTTTCTGGTTTTTGGTTCCATAGACTTCAATGAATCAAAATGGTGTATCGAAAAACGCAAAATGCACCTGGAATATGCAAACTGCAACCTGCATAGGTGAGAACCAGGCCTAAGGCTAGATTCACACCTAGGCATTTTAAGTGCCTTTTGCATTTTGCAAAATGGTACATCTAAAATGCCTAGGTGTGAATCTAACCTAAAACTGGAGAGAGCAAAATCTGGTGCAGCTGTGCATGGGAGCCAATCAGCTTCTAACTTCAGCTTGTTCAATTAACTACTTTAAGTTTTGACAAAAAGAAAAAAAAAAAAACAAACCTGGAAGCTGATTGGTTTATTTGCAGAGCTGCATCAAATTTTTCACCCTCCAGTTTTAAATCAACCCCAATGCCTGAACCGTTAATGGATCCATGCTTGAGCCCAGGTTCACACTGGGTACGATTTAGTTCGATTTGAGATGCGATTTCACATGTGAAATCGCATCTCAAATCGGCGGCAATTGCCGGCAATGACAACGTCCTAATCGGTGCAACGCGATTTCAGGACGCGATTTACATTGACATCTGTGCAGCTGTCTCCTAAATCGTGCCGAAATCGGGACTGCCAGAGGGAGTGAAATCGCGCAATTTCACTCCCACAGCCCAGTGTGAACCAGGGCTAAAGCGGAGTTCCACCCAAAAATGGAACTTCCGCTTATCCCACTCCTCACCCCCTTACATGCCACTTTTGGCATGTAATTTTTTGGGGGGAGGAGTGGGACTTCCTGTCCCACTTCCTCCTTCCGCCGAGGGGCCGGTAAGGCGATTAAGCTTAATCGCCTTATTGCAGCCCCTCCTTGTAGGCAATGGTCTAGGACACTGACAGGTCCGAGGCGACCGCCTGTTCAATGGGACGGTGCAGCGCTGGGCCGCACCGCGTGCATGCACAGTGCCTCTCGCGCATGCGCAGTGGGTGCCCGGCCGTGAAGCCGAAAGCTGTCACAGCCAGGTAGGGTTGCCACCTCAAACTGAACACATATTAAATACACAGGTTCTGAGGCTAATTTATTGCAGATAAGGCACCAAGTGAATTTAATTACCACCTTAATCAGCCACAGAAAAAATGTAAAATAAAAATGTGTTCAGTTTTAAAGGGATGAGGTGGCAACCCTACGGCCAGGTGCCCACAGTAGCAATGAGGATGCCGGCGCGTCGCTGGAGCAGGTAAGTGTATGTTTATTAAAAGCCAGCAGCTACACTTTTTGTAGCTGCTGACTTTTAATAAACATAACATTTGGCTGGAACACCCCTTTAAGGCCCCTTTCACACCTGCGGACCGCATGTCCGCTTTTTCATCCACCTGTTTGCAGATGAAAAAGTGACATACATTGGTCCCTATGTGATTGCGGGTATCGCGGCTCCGGCCAATCACAGCACCGGAGTTGCGATACCCGGAGAGATGTCCGCAGCCAGAGGGGGGGTCGAGGACGGCAGCCGGGGCTTAGATCTAAGGTACGTAATACATAATGAGCTAGTATGCAATGCATACTAGTTCATTATACCTTTGTCTTGTAGTTTTTTTTTCTAAGGGTTTTTAGTTAATTCATGTGTATCTGCATCCAGTCTTCTAAATCTATGTGGAATCCACATATTCTTTTCCAATTGTGTATATTCTAATTCCACTATTTCCAAATCATGTAAAAGGTTAAACCAGGTATCAAATTATCATGTTTTGTCAAAGTCCTATAAGCTCACAGGAAAATTAAAACTATTGTAAAAGAGCTGAACTGCTGAAGGCAACTGGATACCAGAAACAGGAAAAATGTGAATGAAAGGTAAAAGATAATATAATGAGAATACAGAGAGAAGTACAGGGAATGGACAGAGAGGAAGAAGGTGGAAGTGGGAAGTGGGCAGGGCCAGTGCAAGGATTTCTGCCTACACAAGCGAAGCTCCATTTTGGCGCCCCCCAACGGCCACCCACCTCCCTTGCAAAAATGTTTCTTTCATTACATGCCAGACGGTGCCCCATTACATGACCAGACGGTGCCCCATTACATGACCAGACGGTGCCCCATTACATAACCAGACCTGCCCCATTACATAACCAGACCGTGCCCCATTACATGACCAGACTGTGCCCCATTACATGCCAGACCTGCCCCATTACATGCCAGACCTGCCCCATTACATGACCAGACTGTGCCCCATTACATGACCAGACTGTGCCCCATTACATGCCCAGACTGTGCCCCATTACATGCCAGATCTGCCCCATTACACGACCAGACTGTGCCCCATTACATGCCAGACCTGCCCCATTACATGACCAGACCGTGCCCCATTACATGACCAGACCGTGCCCCATTACATGCCAGACCTGCCCCATTACATGACCAGACTGTGCCCCATTACATGCCAGACTGTGCCCCATTACATGCCAGACTGTGCCCCATTACATGCCAGACCTGCCCCATTACATGACTAGACCGTGCCCCATTACATGCCAGACCTGCCCCATTACATGACCAGACTGTGCCCCATTACATGACCAGACTGTGCCCCATTACATGCCAGACCTGCCTCATTACATGACCAGACTGTGCCCCATTACATGCCAGATCTGCCCCATTACATGACCAGACCGTCCGTGCCCTTACCTTATCCCATGCGAATCGCGGCTGTACGATTTTTCAAAAACCAGACTGTGCCCCATTACATGCCAGACCTGCCCCATTACATGCCAGACCTGCCTCATTACATGACCAGACTGTGCCCCATTACATGCCAGACCTGCCCCATTACATGACCAGACTGTGCCCCATTACATGACCAGACTGTGCCCCATTACATGCCAGACCTGCCCCATTACATGACCAGACCGTGCCCCATTACATGACCAGACTGTGCCCCATTACATGACCAGACTGTGCCCCATTACATGCCAGACCTGCCCCATTACATGACCAGACCGTGCCCCATTACATGACCAGACTGTGCCCCATTACATGACCAGACTGTGCCCCATTACATGCCAGACCTGCCCCATTACATGACTAGACCTGCCCCATTACATGACCAGACTGTGCCCCATTACATGCCAGACTGTGCCGCATTACATGCCAGACCTGCTCCATTACATGACCAGACTGTGCCCCATTACATGCCAGACTGTGCCCCATTACATGCCAGACCTGCCCCATTACATGACCAGACTGTGTCCCATTACATGACCAGACTGTGCCCCCATTACATGCCAGACTGTGCCCCATGCCCCATTACATGACCAGACCCCATTACATGTGCCCCATTACATGACCAGACTGTGCCCCATTACATGACCAGACTGTGCCCCATTACATGACCAGACCTGCCCCATTACATGACCAGACTGTGCCCCATTACATGCCAGACTGTGCCCCATTACATGCCAGACCTGCCCCATTACATGACCAGACTGTGCCCCATTACATGACCAGACTGTGCCCCATTACATGCCAGACTGTGCCCCATTACATGCCAGACCTGCCCCATTACATGCCAGACCTGCCCCATTACATGACCAGACCGCCCGTGCCCCATTACATGACCAGACCTGCCCCATTACATGACCAGACCTGCCCCATTACATGACCAGACGGTGCCCCATTACATGCCAGACCTGCCCCATTACATGACCAGACTGTGCCCCATTACATGCCAGACTGTGCCCCATTACATGCCAGACCGCCCGTGCCCCATTACATGACCAGACCTGCCCCATTACATGACCAGACCTGCCCCATTACATGACCAGACGGTGCCCCATTACATGCCAGACCTGCCCCATTACATGACCAGACTGTGCCCCATTACATGCCAGACTGTGCCCCATTACATGCCAGACTGTGCCCCATTACATGACCAGACTGTGCCCCATTACATGCCAGACCTGCCCCATTACATGACCAGACCTGCCCCATTACATGACCAGACCGTCCGTGCCCTTACCTTATCCCATGCGAATCGCGGCTGTACGATTTTTCAAAAACCAGACTGTGCCCCATTACATGCCAGACCTGCCCCATTACATGCCAGACCTGCCCCATTACATGACCAGACTGTGCCCCATTACATGCCAGACCTGCCCCATTACATGACCAGACTGTGCCCCATTACATGACCAGACTGTGCCCCATTACATGCCAGACCTGCCCCATTACATGACCAGACCGTGCCCCATTACATGACCAGACTGTGCCCCATTACATGACCAGACTGTGCCCCATTACATGCAAGACCTGCCCCATTACATGACCAGACCGTGCCCCATTACATGACCAGACTGTGCCCCATTACATGACCAGACTGTGCCCCATTACATGCCAGACCTGCCCCATTACATGACTAGACCTGCCCCATTACATGACCAGACTGTGCCCCATTACACGCCAGACTGTGCCCCATTACATGACCAGACTGTGTCCCATTACATGACCAGACTGTGCCCCCATTACATGCCAGACCTGCCCCATTACATGACCAGACCGTGCCCCATTACATGACCAGACTGTGCCCCATTACATGACCAGACTGTGCCCCATTACATGACCAGACCTGCCCCATTACATGACCAGACTGTGCCCCATTACATGCCAGACTGTGCCCCATTACATGCCAGACCTGCCCCATTACATGCCAGACTGTGCCCCATTACATGCCAGACTGTGCCCCGTTACATGCCAGACTGTGCCCCATTACATGCCAGACCTGCCCCATTACATGCCAGACCTGCCCCATTACATGACCAGACCGCTCGTGCCCCATTACATGACCAGATCTGCCCCATTACATGACCAGACCTGCCCCATTACATGACCAGACGGTGCCCCATTACATGCCAGACCTGCCCCATTACATGACCAGACTGTGCCCCATTACATGCCAGACTGTGCCCCATTACATGCCAGACCGCCCGTGCCCCATTACATGACCAGACCTGCCCCATTACATGACCAGACCTGCCCCATTACATGACCAGACGGTGCCCCATTACATGCCAGACCTGCCCCATTACATGACCAGACTGTGCCCCATTACATGCCAGACTGTGCCCCATTACATGCCAGACTGTGCCCCATTACATGACCAGACTGTGCCCCATTACATGCCAGACCTGCCCCATTACATGACCAGACCTGCCCCATTACATGACCAGACCGTCCGTGCCCTTACCTTATCCCATGCGAATCGCAGCTGTACGATTTTTCAAAAGCCGCACCTCTGACGTCTTCTGTTCCGTGATAGGCGGAACATTCAGCTTCCCATGAGGCACTGTGTACGGAGGACGAGAGAGGGCCTCCGTGATAGGCGGACACCAAACCAGGACGAGAGAGGGCCTCCGTGATAGGCGGACACCAAACCAGGACGAGAGAGGGCCTCCGTGATAGGCGGACACTGAACACAGTGCCTCCTGGGAAGCTGATTGTTTCCGCCTATCACGGAACAGAAGACGTCGGAGGCGCGGCTTTTGAAAAATCGTACGGCAGCGATTCTGGTCATTTTTTCGCCCCATCCCAGGCTGCGGACCTGCCCGCCCCCAAGCGGCCGCTTGGTCCGCCTGGTGGTTGCGCCGGCCCTGGAAGTGGGAAAAGTTCCAGCCTACCTTGCCTGCAGATGACAGGACATTGTTGAACTTGTACTTTTTCGTGAAAGACAATGAAAATCAAATGCACTTTATAAATGGGACAATTGTACTGATGGATGTTAGAATTATTGTTGGATCCCCAACTCTAGGAAAATGATATCCAGCAAATTATATTCTACTATTCAACGAGACCAGTGGCGGCTGGTGCTCAAAATTTTTGGGGGGCGCAAACAAACGGAAAAAAACAAACAATTGCAGCCTCACTGTGCCCATCAAATGCAGCCACTGTGCCCATCAAATGCAGCCACTGTGCCCATCAATTGTCGCCACTGTGCCATCAATTGTCGCCACTGTGCCATGCCATCAAATGCAGTCACTGTGCCATGTCATCAAACGCAGCCACTGTGCCATCATTTATCACCACTGTGCCCATCAATTGTCACCACTGTGCCATGCCATCAAACACAGCCACTGTGCCCATCAATTGTCGCCACTGTGCCCATCAATTGTCACCACTGTCCCATCAATTGTTACCACTGTGCTCATCAATTGTTACCACTGTGCCCATCAATTGTCACCACTGTGCCATGCCATCAAACGCAGCAACTGTGCCATTAATTGTCACCACTGTGCCCATCAATTGTCACCACTGTGCCCATCAATTGTCACCACTGTGCCATGCCATCAAACGCAGCAACTGTGCCATCAATTGTCACCACTGTGCCCATCAATTGTCACCACTGTGCCCATCAATTGTCACCACTGTGCCATCAATTTTTACCACTGTGCCCATCAATTGTTACCACTGTGCCCAGCAATTGTCGCCACTGTGCCCAGCAATTGTCGCCACTGTGCCCATCAATTGTTACCACTGCGCCCATCAATTGTTACCACTGTGCCCAGCAATTGTAGCCACTGTGCTCATCAATTGTCGCCACTTTGCCCAGTAAAATGCTGCCACTGTGCCCTGTAAAATGCCCCCTCCCCCCCGCCTGTCACTTACCTTTCTGGAGTCAGCCATGCTTCTAACGTCCCTCGATGTCCTCTCCAGCCCTCGATGCTGCTTCAGCCAATCAGGTTATCGGTAACTAGAACCGGTGAACCTGATTGGCTGAGACGCCTGTCACTCTTATCTAAGGAACCCCCCCCCCATGCGTTCCGAGGATAAGCATCTGGAAGTCGTTTACAGCCTGAGGGCTGTAATCGGAAAGCCTATCAGAGCCGCTGGCTCTGATAGGCACTTCCACAGCCAACCAGCTGCCGTTATTCAGATGGCCGGTGCTCGCAATGCATGAATCTATGTATTGTATCAGTGGCGGTGCGAGAGCGAGAGGGGGCGGTGCTGCAGCACCCTCTATACACGCAAGGCCACTGAACGAGACCAAAACTGAACTTTTTGCTATTAGACCTCTTTCTTGGATCGGACGGACGAATAAACATTGTAATGATGGTAATAGTACAAAATCTTTTTTTATAAATTCAAGATGTTGCCAATAGCCTTACTGCAGACATATATTAGAATGTTAAAATCAAGGATTGTAAAGTTTATATGACAAAATGTTATTTTTAAATAACAAACATATTATACTCACCTCCGCTGTGCAGTTAGTTTTGCACAGAGTGGCCGATCCTCCTCTTCTGGAGTCCCTCGGTGGCTGTCTCGGCTCCTCCCTGCAATAGCTAACCCCCTCTGGGAAGCGCTCTCCCAAGGGGGTTACCTTGTGGGCGCGCTCCCTGGCATACACTCTGCGTCCATAGACAGAGTGTATGTCTCAGTTAGGCACCCCAGCGGCCGCATCATTGGATTTGATTGACAGCAGCAGGAGCCAATGGCTGTGCTGCTATCAATCTATCCAATCAACGCCAAGAAGCAGTGGAGAAGAGGACGCCAGGGGACGCGTACAGCAGGTGAACGGGGGGGGGGGGGCGTCATTACCAGGTGTTTTTTCACCTTAATGCATAGGATGCATTAAAGGCTCACTAAAATATTATTTTTTTAATAACAAACATGTTATACTTACCTCCAATGTCCAGCTTGTTTTGTGCAGAGTGGCCCCGAACCTGGTCTTCTGGGGTCCCTCTGCAGCTGTCTCAGCTCCTCCCCGCAAGGACTCAACATCTTCATGCGAGCTCGCATGGTGTTGAGTGCTTGCGGGCGCACTCCCGTGATACAGCTGCCGGCCATAGCTGCTCACGGTATCACTCGGCCTTGGATGTGATTGAGAGCAGCGTGAGCCAATGGCTGCGCTGCTTTCAATCAACCAATGAATGAGCTGGGAAGACGGCCGAGAAGCCTGCTCGTTCACGGTACGGGACCTTCGAGGGATCAGGTAAGTAATTGGGGGGCTGGGGGGCCACTAATACTCTGATGTTTTTTCACCTTAATGCATAGAATGAACCTCTACAACCCCTTTAAGTAAAGGGAAAATACACCGGGGGTTTAGCTGCACCAGATGTTAAAATATATTATGAAGCAGTATAATTAGCACGAATGGTAGAATGGACCAAGGCTAAAAGAGATAAAAGGTGGGTGGGGATTGAGCACATGTTAAGGCGGCTCTTCAGACATTTCTTCAACTTTCCATCTAATAAATCCTCTTGTTGGTTTAACTTTGGATAGTAAAACATTTTTTTTCGGCCAGTAAATGTCTTATACAGCCCACTTCCTGTTTCTTGTCTGGTCATTAGCCTAGAATTATGACATCATGCACAACTCTCTCTCTCACACTCTCTCTTTCTCTCTCGTGAGAGTTTGCCAGGAAGAATCATAAGAGGGCCAATGAGAGCTGTAGTGCCGCAGGGCTGGAAGTGTGCCTCTGTGTGTCTGTGTAAATCCAGGAAGCGAACAGGCAACAGCCCACAGTTAAAATGGCTGCAGCCAAGCTTAGTTGAGGAAGGTTTCTGCAGCATATTTGGCAAGTACAGAATCACAGTATATATAAAATATGCAAAGTGGTTGGAGGGAAGCTTCAGAATGGCAAAGATGTTTTTATTATAAATGATGTGAGCAGACTAGAGTTTCTCTTTAATTTGGTAACAGTGTTTAGACCATATAAATCCTGTATCAAGCTAAGTTACAGGTTTTTTTTTTCAAAATAGCAGTATTATTTAGGTCATTAAAAGTAGGATGTTGGATGTTTGTTGATTGTTTAATGATTTTCTTTCTCTTGTGTATTTTGTAGCGAATTTAGCTTTGCTTTGGTTTTTTGAAACATGCTTTTGGGGGGGGGGGGGGGGGGGGGGGGGTTGTATGTGCATGTGTTTTTTGAAAATGTTAAATAACAGACTTGTCATATTTGGTTTTGCCCAAGGCAGCCCCAATCCTTCTCTTCTTGGGATCCCTGCCGGATGCTATTAGCTCCTTCAAGTGCCCCCATAGCAAGCAACTTGTATGGGGGCACTTGTGTGTGCCTGCTTCTGAGATGCTATCTGTGTATCCAAAGGACACACAGAGTGGGGCTCCGCACAGCCCCCTGCTTCCTCGTCACTGGCTGTGATTGACAGCAGAAAGAGCTAATCGGTCCCACTGCTGTATCTCAGCCAATGAAGAAGGAGAGAGCCAAGTGAGCCTTGGCTCTCGTACACATCACTGGATCGAGATCGGGCTCAGGTATGTATTTAGGAAATCTACGGAGGAAGCTGCACGCAGAAGTGTTTTTTTTTACCTTACTGCTTAGAATGTAGTAAGATAAAAAAAAAAAAAAACCACTTGAAGGTTAGGACAAACTGATTCCGGGACCCAAGGTTTTTTAACGCAATTACTGAAAAAATGTCCCAAGGGTATGGCATGACCTTTTTATAATGATGATTTTGTTTTATTTTTATTTACATCCATTCGAAACATGTCCTGTCTTTTTTTATTTTTTATTATTTCCGTCAAATGATGGCTGGGCGGTGAGGCTCTTGTTCTGGGCGGGCGTTATATAAAGTCCTTGCCTTCCCGGCCCACGTCACTGCGGACCCAATGCGCGTTCCTGGCGGCCGCAATGTCTGCCAGACACCCGCGATTGCCCAGTAACAGAGCAGGACCGTAGGTCTGTGTGTTTAAACTAGGGTTGTCCCGATACCACTTTTCAGCCATGTCCCTCCAGCCATTTCCCCCATACCTTTGCCGCCGAAAGCCGCCGCGCCGCTGCATGGAGAAAACCACAGCATTCATTTGAATAGCTGTTTTGCCTGCGCATATAGACACTCCCCCTTGCTCGGGATTGGACAGATCACGATCACCCATCCAATCCCGAGCAAGGGGGAATGTCTATAGGCAGCGGGAAAACTACAGCTATTCAAATGAAAGCTGTGATGTTCCCGCACACTGTTTAACCCATGCGGCGGCTTTCGATGCGGCGGCGCGATGCGGCGGCTTTCAATGCGGCGGCTTTCGATGCAGCGGCGGCGGACGGGGGGGGGGGGGAATATTCTATTTAGGTATCGGGGGCATTTGCGGGAGTACAAGTACTCCCGCAAATACTCGGTATCGGTCCCGATACCGATACTGTATCAATATCGGGACAACCCTAGTTTAAACATTTAGATTCACGTCCTGTCAGAGGAGAGGAGGCCGATGATGTGCTCCCAGTACAGAGGAATACAGATCGGTCTCCTGTCCTTGTGAGTTCCCTCCCCCTACAGTTAGAATCACTCCCTAGGGAACATATTTAACCCCTTGATCGCCCCCTAGTTATAACCCCTTCCCTGCCAGTCGCATTTTTCACAGTAATCAATGCATTTTTATAGCACTGATCGCAATATTAATGTTAATGGTCCCAAAAATGTGTCCGATATGTCCGCCGCAATATCGCAGTCACGATAAAATACGCAGATCACTGACATTGCTAGTAAAAAATAAAAAAGCCATATTTTTATTCCCTATTTTGTAGACGCTATAAATTTTGCGCAAACCAATCAATATACGCTTATTGCGTTGTTTTTTTTTTACCTAAAATATGTAGAAGAATACATATCGGCCTTGTGACGGATCTCAGATACCCCAGGTGGGCACATCCGCCAGACCTGTGTCTCCTGTCCTCCAAATGCACCAGCAGCCTGGCGATTCGCCATAACCAGCCCTTAACCCCTCAATCACGAGACAATCCACACATGTTGAGTGTTACACCTTCAGAGCTTAACTGTTTATTAAAATCCAAACCATACAGTTTTACACACAGTTAGGGACACTCCCCTTAGCCTTGTCTATGAGGGGAGGGGGACAAGGAACAACCAATGGGAACAGAACATTTGGACATTGAAACAGTGTACAGATACCTAATGAGATTATGGTAAACAGGCAGCCTAGCTTCTCAATACACACCCCCTGCGGAGAGACGTCTGCAGTCCACTCTCCATTGTCTTTGTCCAGCAACAAGAGGGGGGGGGGGGGTGGCGGGTGTAGGGCTGTAACATTACATTACATCACAATAATGCCAGCTTCAGGTCTCCATTATCTTTCCGGGCCATAGTCTGTCGGTAGGAGGCACGCCCACAATCCTTTCCAAGACATACAGTGACAGTGGGCTCTGTCACAGGCCTAAACTAAGGAAAAAATGTGTTAAAAAAAATAAAAAAAATTGGGATATTTATTATAGCAAAAATTAAAAAATATTGGGCCAGATTCATCAAGAGTTACGACGGCGTATCTCGAGATACGCCGCGTAACTTCTAAAATGCGCCGGCGTATCTTTTTTCTGTATTCAGAAAACAAGATACGCCGGGATTGAGCTAAGATACGAGCGGCGTAATTGTATTACGCCGTCGTATCTTAGCTGCATATTTACGCTAGCCGCTAGGTGCCGCTTCTGTCGATTTACGCTTAGAATATGTAAATTAGCTAGATACGCCAATTCACGAACGTACGCCCGGCCGTCGCAGTAAGATACGCCGTTTACGTAAGACCTTTTTCAGGCGTAAAGTTATTCCAACAAAAAGATGGCGCAGCCAATGTTAAGTATGGACGTCAGGACCGTGACAACATTTTTCAATCTTACGTCGTTTGCGTAAGCCGGTTCAGAATGGGGCTGGGCGTAAGTTACGTTCACGTCGTTTTCATTGACTATTTGCGTGATTTGGAGCATGCACACTGGGATACGTCCACGGTCGGCGCATGAGCAGTTCGTTCGGCGCCTCATTTACGCCGGGTCACCGTTCATTTCAATACAACACGCCCCCTACCTGCTAATTTGAATTGCCCGTGGATACGCTGAAGCAACGGAGCAAGTGCTTTGTGAATACAGCATGTGCCTGTAAAAGTTGCGGAGGCATAACGTAAATAGGATACGTTACTCCCGCACAAAGATACGTGCTCCTACGTTAAATCTGGCCCATTGTGTTTTTTTCAAACTTATCGCTCTATTTTTGTTTATAGCGCAAAAAATAAAAACCGAAGAGGTGATCAAATGCCACCAAAAGAAAGCTCTATTTGTGGGGGGGGGTGGGGGGATTATAATAATGTCATTTGGGTGCAGTGTTGCATGACCGCGCAATTGTCATTCAAAGTGCCACAGTGATGAAAGCTGAAATATGGCCTGGGCAGAAAGGGGGTGAAAGTGCCCGGTATTGAGGTGGTTAACCACTTCAATACCCAGCCATAGACAATTGACGGCCTGGGATGGGATTTACCATCCTAAGTGGCCGTCAATTGACGGCCTGGGTATTGCAGGCGAATATCTGGACGATGCCTGCAGCCAGAGGCATCATCCAGATATCCATCTCTTCAGCCGGCGATTCTGCACAATGTAAGAACGATCATAGCGGCGGTTCCGCCGCTTGATCGTTCTTACAGGCCGCGGGAGGGGACATCCCCCCCCTCCCGCCGCCATCCGGTGCTTCTCCGGGCTTACCTGTACCTTCGGGGGCCCGGAGAACGAATCGTCGGCGGTGGCAGGAAGCATAGAGATGACTGGTGACCAGATGGTCACCAGTCATCTCTATGACCGTCGGAGGACCCGGGCGCGATCTGATGACGTCACGCCCGGGTCCCCGTATGTAAACAAAGCCGCAATTGCGGCTGTAAGTCACCATTCATGAGATCGGTGAATTTTTTTTCACCGATCTCATGGTTTCCAGCCTGGAGGTGAGATGTGAGGTCTTATTGACCCCACATCTCTCCATAAAGAGGACCTGTCACACACATTTCCTATTACAAGGGATGTTTACATTCCTTGTAATAGGAATAAAAGTGGAAAAAAAAAAAAAAAAATCAAAAAAAAGTGTAAAAATATATAAAGTATAAGTAAAAAAAAAATAATAAAAGATAAAAAAAAAATTAAAACGCCCCTGTCCCCGATAGCTCGCGTGCAGAAGCGAACGCACACGCAAGTCCCGCCGACATATGTAAACGCCGTTTAAACCACACATGTGAGGTATCGCCGCGTGCGTTAGAGTGCCAGCAACTAATCTAGCACTAGATCTCCTCTGTAAATCTAAACTGTAACCTGTAAAAAATAAATAAAGCGTTGCCTATGGAGATTTTTAAGTACCGAAGTTTGGCGCCATTCCATGAGTGTGCGCATAATTAAAGCGTGACATGTTGGGTCTCTATTTACTCGGTGTAACATAATCTTTCACATAATACAAAAAAATTGGGCTAACTTTAGTGTTTTGTTATTTTTTTAATTCATAAAACAATTTTTTTTACAAAAAAAGGCGTTTGAAAAATAATTGCGTAAATACCGTGCAAGATAAAACTTTGGAATGACCGTCATTTTATTCCCTAGGGTGTCTGCTAAAAAAAACATATATAATGTTTGGGGGTACTGTGTAATTTTCTAGCAAAATAATGATGATTATTACATGTAGGAGAGAAGTGTCAGAATAGGCCCGGTATGGAGGTGGTATAAAAGCCTAGTATTGAAGCGGTTAAGGAGGTGTGTGTAACCATTACTATTTGAAATGTGAGAAGTGTCAATGCAATTTTGTAGTAAGTTTACTTTAAAATGACCATAAATGCCTTCCTATCTTGTCTCATTTTATGTTGGTCTGATGGCAGGGTGGTTATAAGAAATACATAAATGTAGTACACGGGTGATATACAGACAATGGACTCCAAAGAGTTTAAATGATGTGCTGAGATATAGAATATCAAGTTATTGGTGGCAGCGAACAAATTCGTTGATTTACCAGTTGTTCTGACAGTTTTAAATGAAATTCATAGAAGCCAGGAGTCAGGCCACTCCCCATGGTAAATGGCTTGTACAAGTCACCTTTACTCTATAAACACAGACGGCCATAAAAACTAAACTTTACTGTATGTATTGACGTCACTCAAGTGATGGGGAATCATTTACAAGACATGTAACCTTTAACATTGTCAGATTCATCAAAGTCAATGGTGCTTAAAGGACTCATGGCTGCCAATAAATCTGGTACAGTGGAACCTCGGTTTAAGAGTAACTTGGTTTAGGAGTTTTTTTTATTTTTTATTCTGACTCAGTTTGCAAGTGTTGACTCGCAAGATGGGCAGAATTCAAGCTAAATAGGCCTGCAGTACCTCATTTGGCCTGAGGTAGGGGGGCGCAGAAGGTGAGCAGAGCCAAAAATAGGCCTGCAGTACCTCATTTGGCCTGAGGTACGGGGGTGCAGGAGCCAAAAAAAGCTGAACATTGGCCTGCAGTACCTCATTTGGCCTGAGGTACGGGGGCGCAGTAAACGAGCCGAAGTGTCCTCGGTCCTTTTCGGCCGCATTCGGTATTGCATCCCATTAAAGTCAATGCGGAACAAATTATTTTAGTTTCCATTGACTTCAATGGGAAAACTCGCTTTGATATGCGAGTACTTTGGATTACGAACATTCTCCTGGAACGGATTATGCTCGTAATCCAACTGTACTGTTTTTTCAGCCGGCGTTCAACTTTCTTGTAAAAGGGGGCTTGTTCACCCCATTGTGATAATAATCATTCTTTTATATATCGTGCCAACAATTTACACAGGGCTTTTATATACAGTATCTCACAAAAGTAAGTACACCCCTCCCATTTTTGTATATGTTTTATTATACCTTTTCATGTGACAACACTGAAGAAATGACACTTTGCTACAATGTAAAGTAGTGAGTGTACAGCTTGTATAACAGTGTACATTTGCTGTCCCGTCAAAATAACTCAACACACAGCCATTAATGTCTAAATTGCTGGCAACAAAGGTGAGTACACTCCTAAAGTGAAAATGTCCAAATTGGGCCCAGAGTGTCAATATTTTGTGTGGCCACCATTATTTTTCAGCACTGCCTTGCCCCTCTTGGGCATGGAGGTCACCAGAGAATCACAGGTTGCCACCGAAGTCCTTTTCACTCCTCCATGACGACATCACAGAGCTGGTGGATATTAGAGACCTTGCGCTCTACCACCTTCTGTTTGAGGATGCCCTACAGATGCTCAATAGGGTTTAGGTCTGGAGACATGCTTGGCCAATCCATCCCCTTTACCCTCAGCTTCTTTAGCAAGGCAGTGGTCGTCTTGAAGGTGTGTTTGGAGTCGTTATCATGTTGGAATACTGCCCTGCTGCCCAGTCTCTGAAGGGAGGGGATCATGCTCTGCTTCTTCAGTATGTCACAGAACATGTTGGCATTAATGGTTCCCCCAATAAACTGTAGCTCCCCAGTGCCAGCAGCAGGGGCGGACTGACAACTCATGGGGCCCCTGGGCAATAGAAGATTATGGGGCCCCTGGGCTTACAGATGGCCACCATGCCAGGAGGCGGGGCAGCTAACATCTCAGGATTTTCACTTTAAAAGCATGTAGGTTTCGGACATATCAGGGACAGATGTAAAAAAAACATCGATTTTTTTTTTTACATACTGTCCCTGGTTTTACTGAGCCTGGCAACCCTGATGGGGCCCCCTAGTGGCATGGGGTCCTCGGGTAGTGCCCGAGTGACTCAATGGTCAGTCTGCCCCTGGCCAGCAGCACTCATGCAGCCCCAGATCATGACACTCCCACCACCATGCTTGACTGTAGGCAAGACACACTTGTCTTTGTACTCCTCACCTGGTTGCCGCCACACACGCTTTACACCATCTGATCCAAATAAGTTTATCTTTGTCTCATCAGACCACAGGACATGGTTCTAGTAAACCATGTCCTTAGTCTGCTTGTCTTTAGCAAACAGTTTGCAGACTTTCTTGTGCATCATCTTTAGAAGAGGCTTCCTTCTGGGATGACAGCCATGCAAACCAATTTGATGCAGTGTGCAGCATATGGTCTGAGCGCTGACAGGCTGACCCCCCACCCCTTCAACCCCTGTAGCAATACTGGCAGCACTCATAAGTCTATTTCCCAAAGACACCCTCTGGATATGACGCTGAGCATGGGCACTCAACTTCTTTGGTTGACATAGCAAGGCCTGTTCTGAGTGGAACCTGTCCTGTTAAACCACTGTATGGTCTTGGCCACCGTGCTGCAGCTCATTTTCAGGGTCTTTGTAATCTTCGTATAGCCTAGGCCAGTGATGGCGAACCTTGGCACCCCAGATGTTCTGAAACTACATTTCCCACGATGCTCAGCTACACTGCAGAGTGCATGAGCATCATGGGAAATGTAGTTCCAAAACATCTGGGGTGCCAAGGTTCGCCATCACTGGCCTAGGCCATCTTTATGTAGAGCAACAATTCTTTTTTTCAGATCCTCAGAGAATTCTTTGCCATGAGGTGTCATGTTAAACTTCCAGTGACCAGTATGAGAGAGTGATGCCGCGTACACATGGCAGAGAACCTCGACGGGCAGAACACATCGTTCCGCCCGTCGAGGTTCTCTGCCGGCCGTCAGAATCTGCGACCCGCCCGTCGGGAATGGCAACCAGCCATTCATCCTGACGGGCCGTCGAGCAAATAGAGAACCTGTTCTCTATGTGCTCGACGGGTTTCCCAACGGGCGGGGCTCGCAGAGAGCGTACACACGGCCAAGGTTCTCGCTGGAATGCAGCTCCCAGCGAGGTTCTCGCTGGTTTCTGGCGAGAACCTCGGCCGTGTGTACGCCGCCTTAGAGTGATAATACCAAATTTATTAGACCTGCTCCCCATTCACACCTGAGACCTTGTAATACTAATGAGTCACATGACACCGGGGAGGGAAAGTGGCTAATTGGGCCCAATTTGGCCATTTTCATTTAGGGGTGTACTCACTTTTGTTGCCAGCGGTTTAGACATTAACGGCTGTGTGTTGAGTTATTTTGAGGGGATAGCAAATTGACACTGTACACTCACTACACAACATTGTAGCAAAGTGTCATTTCTTCAGTGTTGTCACATGAAAAGATAGAATAAAATATTTACAAAAATGTGAGGGGTGTACTCACTTTTGTGAGATACTATGTATGTATGTATGTATGTATGTGTATCTATATAATATATATTGTATATTCACATCAATCCCAGCCCTCAAAGAGGCTTACAATCTAAGTCCCCTAACTCACATGCATACACATACAAGAGCCAGTTTAGACAGGAGCCAATGAACCTACCAGCATGTCTTTGGAGTGCGGGAGGAAGTCGGGGTACCCGGAAAAAACTCAGGCACAGGGAGAACATGCAAACTCCAGGCAGGTAGTGTTGTGATTGGGCTTTGAACCAGCAGTAACCCCAGTGCTTCTAGGGGGAAGTGCTAAGCACTTTGCCACTGTGCTGTGCAATAATAGTGTCGTTTGTCATAATTTCACATGCGTGCACAGTTTAAATCTTGACATGTTTAGTACCTATTAACTGTATTTAAATCAACATCATCAGCATTTATATTTAACCAAAAACTGGGTATTATTTTGTGTTTGTGTTTACTAAATTCCATTTAGCTGTATTTTTTTTCCAAAAATTTGCATTTGGCCGCGCAAATATGTGACATAAAAAAATGCAACAGCCACCATTTTATTCTCCAGGGTCTCTGCTTTCAGAAACTATACAATGTTTGGCGGTTCTAAGTCATTTTCCAGCACAAAATGTTTAAAATGTATGTGAAAAAAATTCAAAAATGCCCCGGAAAGCAAAGCGTTGGAGAAGAAACTCAGGAACATAAAAGGAAACTATATACATAAATTGCCTCCCACCTGCTCTTGGTTGTTTACTTCTTATTCTTTTTACTTATTTATTTCGGACAAAGGAACAGCTGTGTACCTAAATACAGTAAGAAAAAAAGGCATGCAATACAATCCTTCAGACATGGCTTTGGTTCCAAATTGCAGAAAATTACATAATCAGCAATTAAGAACAGACAAACAATATCCCTCTCGGGTAACCAATACTTTGCCAGGAATCTGGAGGTTATTATATAACATATCACACAATGGGCCAGATTCAGGTAGATGGGAGCATCTTTGCTCTGGAGTAACGCTTCTCATTTACGTTACTCTGACGACCCTTTCAGCGCAAGTACTGTTATTCACATAGCAGTTGAGCGTAAACTTGCGCCAGAGTAACGATAATGCGCTGGCGTAACCCGACGCAAGTGGAAGTGGGTGTGATCACATGTAAATGATGGGCGGAGCCCAGCGCAGAGGCTTACGTTCAGCGCATCATCCACGGAGCATGCGCAGTGAGTGCGGCTCCACTCGCCCCCTTGTGCGCATGCTCACAACTTCCTTCGGCACCACTTCACGGGAAACGTCAGCGCAATGCCTTCCGTTGGGCAATTAAAAGCGCAGGCGGAAACGCCATTCCGCAAAAGTATTTCCGTTTCCCCCCACCCCAGGGAAGATACTTTTGTGCTGTGATGGCTGCTCCCGCTACCCCCAGAGAGAGGAGGAACCTCAACTTTAACGCCCAGGAGGTCTCAGTGATCATCTCCGCTATGGAGACATTTAATCATCAACCATCTTCTGGCCCCAGGAAGGCGACCCAGAAGACCAGGGGGGTGTCGGATCTTGTCCAGGGCCAGTTGGCGAGGGATCACGCCAGACAGACCCAACAAATGGGGGACATAGTTGGGCACTTGGAGAAAGTGGCTGACAGCCTGTGCTCCGTTGGCCAGATAAGCAACGCAGTGCAGGATGTGAGTTGCAACTGCGCTGCAGTGGTGACCAGTTTGGGGGAGGTGCAGGGGGATATTAGGCACCTCACTGCAGCCGTCCAGGCCAACACTGCTGCCATCCATGGAAACAGTGCTGCCATCCGGGACCAGGGGAGGCTGAGTCGGCGGGCCCAACACTACCAAGTGACCCGGCAGCTCAGGATGCAGGCCCAGCAGCTGAGGATGCAGGGCCAGACAAACAATTACCTCGGCCGGATAGCCATGGCCTTGGAGGGCATGCAGGCCACACCTGCCAGGAGTGGCCCACCCGGGGATCAGCCACCTCCAGATGCCCCCCCACCCCCACCCACTCCAACCAGGCAGCTGAGGAGCCAGAGAGGTTCGGCAAGAAGGAGCCCCCGGCATCCCCGATGATTTTTTATTTATTTTTTGTCTGATTTTTACTCAGGATATGAGATTTTTATTTTATTTAGATTTTTACTCAGGATATGAGATTTTTATTTTATTTTGATTTTTACTCAGGATATGAGATTTTTATTTTATTTTGATTTTTACTCAGGATATGAGATTTTTATTTTATTTTGATTGTTACTCAGGATATGAGATTTTTATTTTATTTTGATTGTTACTCAGGATATGAGATTTTTATTTTATTTTGATTTTTACTCAGGATATGAGATTTTTATTTTATTGATACTGCTCACGTTGCAGTGTGAATGGTGTGTGAATGTGAGAGGGTGGCACTCCTGACAGAAAGGGGTGTCACCCTCGGCCGTGGTGGTGAAGTTAACCCCACGGCTGTATGAATGACGTGTGAAAGGTGTGTGAATGGACAGTGACATCATTGGGGCCTTGACGCTGGCGTTGCTGCTCCCAAGTCCTACATGCTGGACTTGGGCTAATCCAATGCGATTAGCATGTGGTGTGTGTGATCTAGGGACATCAGTGGTGTACACGCGTGCATTGTCTGTGTGATTAATGTTTTGGTTTAGTGTCCAAAGATGCCTATGGCGAGGACCCTCCTGACTGCTCTTCCATCAGCAGACTGGGTCTCCTCTGGCAGGTGGGGACTGTGTGGGTCGGGGGTCAGGTCATCACTTATGTCAATCTGCAGGCCTTTTCTCATAGCAAAGTTGTGCAGAATGCAACATGCACCAATGATCTGACACACGAAGGTAGGGGAATACAATAGGGTCCCCCCGGACTTATCCAGGCAGCGGAAACGGGACTTCAGGAGCCCAAATGTTTGCTCCACCACTGCACGGGTTTTGATGTGTGCTTCATTGTATTTTCTCTCTCCTCTGGTTTGGGGGTTCCGGAAAGGAGTCATGAGATGGGGTCCCAGTGCATATGCAGAGTCACCTGTAAGGTAAAAGACAGGAGGATGTTAGTCATGCATGTACCACTTTTGATGTGCATCACGGGAGGGGATAGTCATGCCTGACTCACATGTCACTCACCAACCAGCCAGCTGTCCCCATACATGTTCTGTTCGAATTCTGCTGGGATGGGGCTCTGACGGTATATGAACCTGTCCCGAGGTGTTTGGCACGGACGTGCCATATGAGGCGTTGGGCATCGGCTATCACCTGTACGTTGATGGAGTGCCAATGCTTCCGATTGCGGTATATGTGCTCTGTCTCATGGGGGGGCTGGAGTGCCACATGTGTGCAATCAATGGCCCCCACAGTGCGTGGGAATCTGGCAATGCTGTAGAAATCTGTCATTGCCTTCAGCCGCAGCTCCTCAGTGGTTGGTCTGATGAACTGGTTGGACATGCGTCTGAGGATTGCAGGGACAACCTGGTGCACACATCTGCTTATGGAGGACTGTGACATCCCAGCCACCACTCCACTTGTACGCTGGAATGATCCACTGGCAAGGAAATGGAGTGTTGCCAGTACCTTCACCAGTGGCTGCACTGCTTGTGAGCGGTGTGTCTTGCTGGTGATGTCACCCTGCAGGGTTGTGGTTAGTTCAAGTATTGCATCTGGGCTGAATCTGAAGAGGCGATACACCTCCTTATCCCCCATGCCAAAGAGGTTCATGCGCGTGCGATATATCCTCTCACGTGCCCGCCTTCTTGGTTCCAGGGGACCCATCAGTAGTGCTAGGACCACGATTGACCCTGGCATGTTGGCACACAGAGGTGTTGTCCTTGCAAGTGTGGTTGTTCAGCTAGCTCTTATCGTCGGTAACGCTGCTGTAGCTGCTCTCCTGCTGACCTGTGACCGTCTGGAGTAAAGATAAAGCAGCCTTTTGTAGAAATAACTTTGCGCCGGATGGACGAGATACGCGCGGCGCATGTAGCCAGCGTATGGTGCTAATCCGTTCGTGAATCGGGAAATCTCCCTCATTTGCATATTTGCAGGGGAAATCAATAGGCGCGACTGATGCGCCAAACTAAATTATGCGCTGACGGGACTCTGGCGCCGGAAAGTTAAGCCGATCGGAAATGGCCCAGTTTTCTGTCGCATCTAGTTTGGTGGGTACGGCCACATAGAAACGACGGCGCATCTTCACAGTTACGCGGCGCATATCGAAATACTCCAGCGCAACTCTACCTGAATCTGGCCCAATGCCTGCACTGTTAGGTCTAGATTCACGTAGGGCGACGTTACTGTGAGCGGGCGTAGCGTATCGTATTTACCCTACGCCGCCGCAACTTAGAACGCAAGTGCAGTATTCTCAAAGCACTTGCGTCCTAAGTTACAGCGGCATAGCGTAAATGTCCCGGCGTAAGCGTGCCTAATTCAAATGTGGAAGAGGTGGGCGTGTTTTATGTAAATTAATCGTGACCCCATGTAATTGACGCTTTTAATGAAGGCGCACACTGCTTATGACGTTAAGTAACTTACGCACAGCCCTATTCGCATATGACGTAAAAGGATACGCTTGTTTCGACGTCCATAACTTGCATGGGCTGCGCCACCTAGAGAGCAGCTTTATCTTTACGCCGGCGTTTGTCTTACGTAAACGGCGTAACCAAAAGAGATGGGCGCACGTGCGTTCAAAAATCGGCGTATCTAGCTCATTTGCATATTCAATGCAGAAATCAACGGAACGCCACCAAGCGGCCAGCGTAAATATGCACCCAAGATACGACGGCGTAGGAGACTTACATATCTTGGCCGAATTTATGCGAATCAGGCGCACATATACGATGGCGCAGATTCGGACTTACGCCGGCGTACATGGAGATAAGTCTTTGAGAATCTGGCCCTTAATTCCTACTAGCCCCCCAAAAACTTTCTAAAGCTGCTGGATACATTTCTATCCCCAGAATAAATAATAATAATAAAAAAAAACAACAACAATAAATCAGCAGTATAAGGCTGCTTTCACACTGAATCACTTTGCAGGCGCTATTGCACTAAAAATAGCGCCTGCAATGCGCCCGGAAAAAGCGGCTCCTTTCTATCCAGTGTGAAAGCCTGAGGCACATCGGGAGCAGTGATCGCTGTCATGTCACTGATAGCCCAGCCCCCACAGTTAGAATCACTCCCTAGGACACACTTAACCCCTTAATCGCCCCCTAGTGGTTAACCCCTTCACTGCCAGTTTCATTTACACAGTAATCAGGGCATTTTTTATAGCACTGATCGCTGTATAAATGACAATGGTCCCCAAATAGCATTAAAAGTGTCCAATGTGTCCGCCATAATATTGCAGTCACGATAAGAAACGATGATCGCCGCCATTACTGGTAAAAAAAATAAATATATTAATTAAAGGGCCATAAAACTATCCCCTATTTTTGCCAAAAATATGTAGAAGAATACGTATCAGCCTAAACGGAGAAAAAAAATATATTTTTTTATGTTTTTGGGGGATATTTATTATAGCAAAAAGTAAAAAATATTGATTTTTTTTTCAAACAAATTGTCGCTCTATTTTTGCTTATAGCGCAAGAAATAAAAACCGCAGAGCTGGAGCTACGCCGAATCACAAAAAAGTGCTCTGGTCATTCGGCAGCCAAATCCTCCGGGGCTGAAGTGGTTAAAACGTACAGAGAACATTACTATTGATGAATGTTACTATTACCGTATTTATCGGCGTATAACACGCACAGGTGTATAACACGCACCCTAACTTTAAGATGAGGTTTCAGGAAAAAAACTTTCCACAGCCCCCTGCGTATAACACGCAGGCACAGTTCACCCTCTATTTTCAGGGTAAAAAAGTGAGTGTTATACGCCAATAAATACAGTAATTTTAATTTTAATATTTTATATTATCAATAATCTAGATGGCTAAAGTGTTGTGTTTTTTCTGTATACAGCCCTATCAACATACCCAAATTGTCATGCAACTAAATCATATGTTAGGTCATGGATAGGACAGATTTGTGCAACGTACTTAAACAAGGTAATTAGCGGTGAAATCTTCTATCAGTAGATAGAGTATGTACTTTGTCTCTTTATCAATCAGTTGTATTATTGTTTGTAGCATAAAGGTAATAATTGGCTGACTTTGATCTCTTGTCTGTGCGGACTAATGAGATCTGTTTTATGCCTTATCGGTTAGTAGAGATCGGACATTTCCATGATGAGAAAACGGCTCTATACATATCAATGGTGCAGACATTCCCTTATCTAGTTTCTGCAGTTCTTCATATCCAGGCCAAAGGTAACTTGATTAGCAGTTCAAGGACTTATTATAGCATAGCACAGTTTGGAATAAATGACTTTCATATTTGGCTATACTGTATGTAGCGATGGCTCGGCTCCCGTTGGTCTAATGAGGACCTCCAGAGTTAGGGATAGCTGACATCCTTCTGTGTAGAGTGGGGGCATGGTGAGTGTAGTGCAAGATAGATTCAAGGGCGCCAGACACTTCTTGAATGCAAAGAGATTTATGCCTCGTTTCCACTGAATGGAACGGTTCGGGTCGGTACAGTTTGGAGCGCTTAGAATGGTCCGGTCTATTCTTGTGAGCGTTTCCACTGCAAGTCGGATGGTCCCGGGCCATTCAGAGTTTAGAAAAAATGCCTAGGGTGTCCACCAATCAGTGGAATGTATTGTAGGTCCGCCCTTACCGACCCGTTCCATTTTTTATGGCCCCACATTTTAAGCAGGACCCAGGTCCGGTACGGTTCAGTTTTATGGCACACTTTCATAATGGAAACACCCAAAATAACGTACTGAACCGATCCGCTCAGTGGAAACGAGGCATTATTGTCTCTTAAACAGAACTGTGGGAGAGAGGGTTTAGAGCCAGGCCGCATTTTAGTAGTTGTAATGTTAATTGGCACACTCCGACTCTGACTTTTTTCAAATATAAGTTTTATTGAACAACGCCAAGGGGAGAAGTCCCATCAATACAATCAGCATATTAATAATAAACAGGTGTAACGCCCCTGTACTTCCAAGTACGGATGCTTTTGAAATTTAGTGGGAAAGATCAGAGTGTAAACTTACTCTGATCTCAATTGTCATTATGTAGGGCTCTTTGCTTCAGCTTGGCTGTGCTGTGGGCTCACTCTGCTGTGTTTGGGGTGTTCTTCCACCCCGGGACAGCAGGTGGCAGCAGTGGAGCTGAGGTTTGGGTGTTCTTTTCCAGCAGCCAATCGGGAGGCTTGGGGCCCCCCTGGGCATGCTGGGAGAGGGTACTTATGGAGCAGACGCCATTTTGTCCGGGTCTTCGCTTGTCTTCTGGTTCCTGGTGCGGCACCTACCTTTAGGGTGACCGCACATCACTGCGCCCCGCGCGTTATGGCCTACATGGCCGGGGCGTGGGTGCTACGTGGAGTTCCTGGTTCAGGAGCCAAGCTGGTCCGGAACACTTTGAGCACCATGGGTTCCCACCATCGGAGATCCCAAGCGAGTTGTGCGGTGGGGAGTCCGGTTGAGGAATACCAATGAGAGGCTGGTGTCCCAACAGCACCGGAACGAACCATCGGGGATCGAAGTACTGTACACTGAGGGATTGCTCTCCCCCTCAGTCAGTACTCTGGCGACATTAAGGGAAGACTCAGGACAACCTTTACTCGGGAGGAGTACCTCCATATTGCACTCAGGGAAGGCCGGTGGCAGAGGCGCTTTCCTGACGGTCATTTAGAAGAGCCTGTGGCAGAGGCATCCTTCTCAAGTTCGAGTGATACTCTGGCTGCCAGGTCTGTGAGAGAGACCTGTCCAGGTACGCTAAACCCGCTCAAGTTCGAGTGGCGCAGTAGAGACTGATTATTGTCGGAAGCAGGACTGCTTCAATATCCAAGGCCTGAGTCTGCTATTCTTCCTCAACCCTTTGGGCTGGACTGGGACAAAAATTTGGCCCTGGACTTCATCCAGACTGGCCCACTTTGACAGGACTCTCCCACAGCGGCCGGACAACTCCTGTACCCCCTGGCCACCCAAGCCCCCTCTCCCCCTTCACTAGCCACTAGCCTTACTTTATTAGAGTAGAACGGCTGGTACTGGTACTCTTATAGGCAGTACCAGTGGGCAAGCTAGACATTATTTCTCCCAGGGCAAAGAATCAGTTTGGTGCCCCCCCCCTTATGGGACAAGATTAGGCAGAAGGGAGAAACTCCCAGGCCGCTGTCACTGAAGCCAGCCCACTGAGCCATCGGCCCACCGGGAAACTCCCTGTAGTCCCAATGACCAGTCCATCCCTGACCCTTGGGTAATAAAGAGCACTTATAAAAAGACTTCCTATTTGGCGGACATTCCTTCATTATTGCTGTATTCAACATTCACCCTAGACACTTCACCAGAGCCATGAGATAACATGCCATCCCAATCTAACCAGCGGCTCCTGCGGGGGTGAGAGCTACACAGGTTACAGACACACCCTTCAATACATTCTCATAGCAGGGTCCTTGCATGTCAGTACATTGCAAAATATAAGCATTTTGATTAGTTTACAACCCAGGAATCAAGAGTTTCCAATCCATCTTAGTGTAAGTATCTAAAGACACAGGACCTCTCCACTTCCTTTTCACTTTTTCTTATGAAATCACACAAGTAGAGTATAGTTAAGATAATGATAGAAAATAACTAAAAATAGGGAATAGCAAGCACACAAAAGAGGGGGGTAGGTAGGGCAATCCAGGGAGTGGGTGGCGGAACAGGGAACGACACCCGTTCCAGCGCCATGCAGTAGTCCACAACCGAGTTACTGTCGTAGAAGGGCAATCCCTTCATCAGAAAAAATAAATACATTCCAAATGTTTCAGGTCTTTGAGTACTTCTCACGATTATGTTGCGCAGTGAGCACTCCATCTTTTTTTTATCTCCTCCAACTTCCTAAGCCAGCATGCAATGGTCGGGATATAGGGGGATACATGCCTTAGCGGCATTCAGTAAATGTCGCATTAGCGATTTCTTGTACAATTTGGTGGGAATTGTAGAGAGGTGTAGTAGGAAGAACGCTGCATCATCTCTTTGGCTCAGCTCACCCCTGTTTAATTAGCTCGAACCCGCCCTTGACACATCAGAAGCCTGGTGGTAGGATATTGTGACCCCTGTTGAACTGGAGTCACAATAGCAGACATACAGTATGCAATGGCAGTATGACAATAAATTACCTGCTGTGGTGGTATGGCACCTTCAAGTAGGGTGTCCACGTGTCCCGGATTGCCCGGGACTGTCCCTTAATTGGCATCTGTGTCGCTGTTCCCAGGTGCCGTCATTGCGGGACAATACAATGTCCCAGAATGAAGCAGTGGGTAAAGTCATAATGAATTCAGTGCGGAGTCTGAGCATGCAGAACCACCTCCACCTGACTTTCATTCTGCTCACTGGTTGCTAGAGCCGCTTAGCGTGTAGCAACCAGTGACATCACGGCTGCAGTGCACCCCCTCCGTGTTCAGAGCAGAAAGCACGGGAGGATTTCACTTTCTCCTCCGACCTCCGCGCTACTGCTCTGCCTCCTGGGACCCAAAGCAGCTGAGCTCCGAGGCTGCCCTTTGACATTCCAGAGAGGGACAGTTTCACAGCATCTGATCTGAGAGGGAGAGCAGCAGCATCTGAGAACAACAGAGAGTGGGGGCCTCGGAGAGCAGCAGGAGGCTGACTGGAAAGAACAGCGCGAGAGAGAGTGAGAGAGAGAAGACATCCTCCCAGTCCCAGAGCCTGAACACCTTCCCCCAACGTCTGCTCCAGCTGTGCCTTTCATCAAGAAGAAACATAGGCTGACCAAGGACAGAGGACAAGGATGGGCTGGAGGTAGGTGCAACACACACACCTACCCACAGACAGGGGCTGGGACAGGGGGTACAGGAAGGACTGCAGGCCAGCTTAGGGGGTCAATTTCACTCACCACCCCCCCTCTCTCCCATCCCCCTCTCTCATCCTCCCCCCTTTTCTCTCTCTCTCTTCCATCCCCCTCTCTCATCCACCCCTCCTCTCTCTCTCTCATCCACCCCCCCTCTCTCTCTCTCTCATCCACCCCCCCTCTCTCTCTCTCTCTCTCATCCACCCCCCTCTCTCTCTCTCATCCACCCCTCTCTCTCTCATCCACCGCCCTCTCTCTCTCTCTCTCTCATCCACCCCAAAAGGGGGGGTTGCCGTCCGGGGCCCTGGGGGCCTCTGGGGACCTCCGGACCCCTAAAAAAGGGTTGCCATCCGGGGCCCCCTATTGGGCTTGAGCCCAGTCAAGCCCAATGGTAAGTCCAGCCCTGGGTACAAGTCCTTCCATCTATGTGTCACTCATTCAAAACTCCCTGGTAAACCTCCTGTGTCTTACTGGCTTGTCTGTCTTTGTCTTTATACCAGGGAGTTTCTGAAGTGATCTGCAAAATTCAGCCATGGATGAATGACACATAGATGGAAGGACCTGTACCTGCTGCTCCATGAAAGGACCATCTAACGGGCTTAGATCCACTTTTTTTTTTGGGGTGAGTATGTACAAGACCATAGGGGTGTTAAGGTACGAGGTGTGGTGACGGCTGAATTACAGGACACAGATCGTGTGGAAACACATTGGGCCAGATTCAGGTAGATGGGAGCATCTTTGCTCTGGAGTAACGTTTCTCATTTACTTTACTCTGCCGGAATTTTAGGAGCAAGTGCTGTTATTCATGAAGCACTTGCTCCTAAAGTTGCGGCAGCGCATCGCAAATGAGCCGGCAGAATTCAAATTGGGCAGATACGGGGCGTGTATTATTTAAACTATGCGCGATCCCGCGGCGAACGTACTGCGCATGCGTCGAGTGTCAATGCATCCCAGTGCGCATGCTCCAAATTCTGTCAGTGAACGTCAATGACGTCACATCCCCATTCATGAACGTTTTACGCAAGCGACGCGATTATTTTTTTTTCCGACGCGATGACGACGCCTATACTTAACATAGGATACTCCACTAGGGGGCTGCTTTATCTTTACGTCGCGTATCGCTTCCGGAAACGTCGTAAAGTCACTGCGTCGCGCCCGAAAAAGATCGTGAATTTCCGACTCCCGCTGATTAACATATTTTTTCAGCGTTAATCAGCGGGAACGCCCCCGACGCCATTTTTAAGTTGAAGTAACGATGCGATGGCGAAATTCAATTGCGCCGATCGCATCGGAACTCCAACCCGGCGTTTCTTGTTTTCTGGTTACAGAAAACAAAAACGCCGGCTTAAAGTGACAGTTAGGCTGGCGGATCAATGGATACTCCAGCCTAACTCTACCTGAATCTGGCCCATTGATGAATTTTAACCTCACATAAGATTGATCTATATGACCATTTAGATGTTCATTGATAAAGACTTTTCCTGTTGGAATTTGAGCGCTGCTAATACTGAAATTTTCTTCAGTATATTTTTAGGTAAGTATAACACATAACAAAAAAAAGACAAGCTTTAGTAACACAAACACAATATAACATCATAACGCAAAAACACAATAGGTATGGCAACCAATGCCCTAAGGCAAGCAAGTGTGATCTACCAGAGGCATACAAATAACATAATTAAAGGATTAGTCCCACAGCGCTTTGGAAGGAGCCATAACCTGTACCAAGGAAATAACACAACATTTACTATGGTGACATCGTGACGGAAGCCACTCTCACCTTAGATTCAGCGCCGATGTCCCAGGCCTTGGAGAATTTAGTAGGACATCCTCTAGGCTCATTTGTGTATTTATAGAGTGGTACAATTTTGTTTACTATGGATTTCTAGAAATCAGATTCAGGAGCCTGTGAGGACTTCTAGTGTAGGAGAATACACTTACAAACATGGAATAACAGCAATCCCAACAGAGTTCTCATAGCTCTGGATGTGGCCAACAAATTAATGTTTATTTTTTTTTATTTTTTTATTCTCAAAAACAGGTTTATTTCAAAAGTCCACCATGTTGTTTGAACATTGGTAACACCAAAATGATTTTTTTTAAGACCATTAAGTAGTTGTTCCCACCCATTCTGATTCCTGGGCAGTTGGGGCAGTTGACTGACTAACCGGCTGGGAGCTCCAATCTTCTGCTGCAGGTTTGGGAGCTTCTGGGAGCTTCATGGATGTCCACAAGCAGTGCGTCCATATGCGAGGAGCCAGAACCGCAGGGGTGACACGTGAGGTGCACAGTGGGCCGATGAGAGACAGCAATAATACAGTTCATCGGTTTACTCACGGTTAGCAGAAAGCCTCCCTGGGCCGGTCGCACAGAGATGGGGAAGACAGCACAAAATCCTCCGGGGCACGCTCTGTGATAGGGAAACCCCAGCCAAGATGGTGGTTGAGGTGCCCGTGATGACAGGGGTGTTTAAAGTGCTTGTGGCGGCTGGGTCCCTTGATGGTATTTGTCGTGACGCCAGTACCGTTAATGGTGGTACGACCATTTGCAGTGTTGAAGAATGAGGTAGACAGAAGTAGGATACAACTCACAATTTTTACTGTGACTGGTTTTGATTGCAATACAGACATCCAGTTAAAATACAGTATCTGGGTAGAGAGAGAATTCTGCTGATCCACTGTTAATAGGCTTTAGTAATCCTGGACTCAGGCTGTGGTTCAGTATTATGCTTGCTTGTTACTGGTCCCTTTTGAATCCAGTGACCTTGGTGAGGTTGCCGGAGGCTAAGAAATCCTTCACCTTTATGCTCAAAAAGGTCTTTGCTGCCAATTAATGGCTTTCACCTTTTGATTTAAGCAGTTCCAATCTGTCCCTTCTCTGGACTGACCTTCTCTCTCCTTCACCTTTTTCCTTCTGCACACACACACTTCCTGAACTTAACTACCGACCACAGATAACCTGAGCTGGGATAGATATCCCAGAGTGGTGCTATCCCCATCTTGTGGTGGGAAGTATGAAGCACACCTGACCAGCATATGAACAGGGATCTCACAGATGTAGAAATGCAAAATGACATGCAATATAGCAATAACAAAGAAATAATACTTTTGCAGTTCCCACATGTAGTCAGTGATATTTGGTATGTGAATTTTGTAATCTAACTCTAAAAATGAACTATTTTAGATATGGATGCCCTAGATGAATGAAAAGTTAATTAACCTAAATGTATATTAATGGACTCAATGTGACAAATTTTTTTTTTTTTTTTTTTTTTTTTTTTTCCTCCTTTTAATCATGTTTTAGATTTCTATGTTTTGTGTACCTATATGTCTGAACTATGTTAATTTTGTTTCTGATGGCCTCGCAACGAAACCATTAAATTTGTTGTAAAGCGAGTAATTAAGAAATAAAAACAAACAACAAACAAACAAACATGTCCTGAGTGGGACGCTGCATACCCCCATGGTAAAACGTGTGTCGACCTCGACACACTTTTGACTCGATGTTGTGTCTTCCTGTAAGATATAAGAGAAAGGGAAAAGCATGCATGCATAGAAAATAACAATATAACCCCATTCTTGTACTTCTTGTATCTGCAAGTAAAATGGGTTAGGCAAACATATCTCAGGCAACAACGAAATGTGACAAAAGGTGACAAAAAGGGGTGTAGTTTTCTCTCTGAAAACTGGTGATGTATGGCAAAACCAGAATAGTCCACGATGAGATGGAAAAAGGAAAACAAAACAAAAATAACAACTCAGGAGGCTCACATGGTATGAGTCCGTTCCCTGGGCACAGGAAAATGTCAACAGACAAATATCACGGAGGCTCAGGCACATGAAAGTCTATCTCCGGGTGCAGGCTTGAACGTTGCAAAACAGTAGGTAAGTAATCCTTTTAGAAAGTCCTTTACATGAAATAAACGTGATATCCCAAGTAAGTCTTCTCACTCTGGAACTTCATACGATGTACGGATGCACTCAACGAGGAAATGGCGGGGTTGGTAGTTGTCTTCACGGCTGCTGGTGCATGAAATCCCTAAAACGGACAGGTGGTTGTCCTCTTGTAGTCCTGTCAGATCTTCGTAGCGGCTGAGTTTCTACAGGCCTTGTTTCAAGGGAATTTGGCGTCTCTTGAGCTGTAGTAGACACTTCTTGAGATAGCTCCTCTGGTTGAAGTGCGGTTGTATTGGTCTTGGCCGGCACTAAGATATTGAGCCATGGTGTAAGGAACCACTGTAAAGGATCAGAGTCTAATAATGCTTTTCCAAAAGACTGTAGTGGATTCTCTGAATCAGAGGATTTTGTAGGCTCTGGTTCTATGGATTGTGTTTCCTCTTGGACAGCTTCTTCTCGAAGAGCTTCTTCTTGAGTACTTTCCTTGAGACATAACTTAAGGCGATTGCGATGTACTACACGTGATTTGTTTCCTTTAGTGATCTCATAAGTATCAGTCTCTGGATTGAGAATAGCTGTAATGGTGTAAGGTTCTCTCTCCCATTTGCTATCTAACTTACTGGTGCGATGATCATTTTTTAACCATACATGGTCACCAATTTTGAGAGGTTCTGCTTTGGCAAATTGGTTATAATCTTTTTGTTCTTTTTCCTGAGCATGTTCCATGCGATGTCGAACAATTTCTTGTGCATCAATTAAACGTCTTTGGTGCTCACTCACCCAATCAGTCTTTGGTAGAGGGTTGATTGCATCAGGCACTTGTACGCCCAAAGTATGGTCAGCAGGTAGTTTACCTTGTCGGCCAAACATGAGATAGTAAGGTGTATACCCAGTAGAACAGTGAATGGTGTTATTGTAGGTGTACATCAATTGAGGCAATAGAGTAGGCCAATCACTTCTTGTAGCAGGTGGTACTGCTCTTAACATCTCAATTAAAGTCTGGTTCATTTTCTCGCAAAGTCCGTTTCCTTGGGGGTGGTAGGCTGTGGTCCTGACTTTCTGGCAATTGTGAAGTGTACACAGTTCTTTGAAGAGTTGCGACTCAAAGGCAGATCCCTGATCTGTAAGGATTCTTTCTGGGCATCCATACGGCAAAAGGAAATATTTCCAGAAGGCATCTGCAGTCGTTTTAGCGGTCAAGTCCTTGACAGGTACGGCTACAACAAATTTGGTATAATGATCAATGATGGTCATGGCGTATGTGTAACCTGAGCGACTTGGTTCCAGCTTCACATGGTCAATTGCAACTATTTCTAGCGGTGTTCGGCTTACAATGGGATGTAAGGGTACTTTTTGGTCATGTTTTTCATTTCTTCCAACAGCACAGGTGGAACATTCTCGACACCACTTTTCAATGTCTCCTCTCATCCCAATCCAGTAGAATCTTCTACGGATGGTGGCTTCTGTCTTCTGCACGCCAAAGTGTCCTGATTGATCATGATACATCTCAAGAATAATTCTTGCATCTCGGCGTGGTATTAAGATTTGGTATAGATGATCCCAGGTAATTGGGTCTAAAGTTCTTCTTAATAGTAGGCCCTTCTGTAGGAAGAGGTGTTTTCTGTGTCTCCAAAGATTTGTCAATTCTGGATCAGCATTTCTTCTGCGAATTCTTTCAGGTGTTCTTCCGCTTGTGAAGAAATCTTGCAGTTCTCCCAACACTCTGCTTTCATTTTGCAGCTTGATCCACCTTTCTTTGTACACTTGGGATCTTGGATCCACTTGTTGTTGAAGGTTAAGGACTTTTCTTCCTGTGATGGTGATAAGGTCTTGTTGGGCAAAATTTTTGTAAAAAGCTGAAATTTCTACCTCTTCCCAAACATCTTCCTGTGTAGTAGGGTCTTCTTGGGTAGGCAGACGGGATAATGCATCCGCATTTTCATTTGCTTTTCCTGTTCTGTATTTTATGGTGAAATCGTAGTTAGCCAGGCGTGAGGCCCATCTTTGTTCCAATGCTCCCAACTTGGCGGTATTAAGATGTGCTAGCGGGTTGTTATCTGTGAAGGCCACAAATGGTGTAGCGGCAAGGAAATCTTTAAATTTTTCTGTAACAGCCCAAACGAGTGCGAGGAATTCCAATTTGAAGGAACTATAGTTTTGGTTATTTCTTTCAGTACCTCTAAGAGATCTACTAGCGTAGGAAATAACTCTTTCTTTTCCTTCTTGTACTTGCGACAGGACAGCTCCCAGACCTTTCTTACTAGCATCTGTGTAAAGACGAAATGGCTGCTGGTAATCTGGGTAGCCTAGGATTGGTGGTTCTGTTAACTTTTTCTTTAGGAGCTGGAAGGCAATCTCTCTTTCTGTGTTCCATTCAACTGGCATTGGAGACTTTTGGTACCTCTTAGGGTGTCCTCTCAAAAGTTCTAATATTGGCCCCGCAATTTGGGCAAAATGAGGAATAAAGCGTCTGTAGTATCCTGCGAAACTGAGAAAACTCCTCACTTTCACTGTAGTAGGAGTAGGCCAATATCGGACTGCGGCTATCTTCTCTGGATCCGGTTTAACACCTTCAGAGCTTACAATATGCCCTAAGTATTTGACTTCTGTCTTCAGCAGATAGCACTTAGATGGTTTGACTTTGAGTCCATGTTTAATGAGGATTTGAAAAACTTCGGCCAAATGTTTCAAGTGCTCTTCATAAGATTTGGAGTAGATGATGACATCGTCTAAGTACAACAGGACGGTTTCAAAATTGATGTGTCCTAAACAACGCTCCATTAATCTTTGAAAAGTTCCGGGCGCATTGCAAAGTCCAAAAGGCATGCGGTTGAACTCAAATAGGCCCATAGGGGTGGTAAATGCAGTCTTCTCACGATCTTCAGGTGCCATTGGTACTTGCCAGTATCCACTGGTTAAATCAAGGGTAGAGAAGTAGGCTGAAGATCCTAAGGCTGTCAAAGATTCCTCTATGCGTGGTAAAGGGTAAGCATTCTTGTGGGTGATTTGGTTAATTTTTCTGTAATCCACACAGAATCTGATGTTACCATCCTTTTTGCGGACAAGGACTAGAGGTGCAGCCCATGGACTATGGCTGTTTCTAATGACATTGGAGTCCTTCATCTCTTGGATCATTTGCTTTACGGATTGGTACATAGTTGGTGGTATAGGCCGATATCTTTCCTTGATCAGTGCGTGTGAACCTGTAGGAATGGAGTGCTTGATAATATCCACTTCTCCATAGTCTGTGGAATGCTTACTGAAGGCACGGTGAAGCTCCTTCACAATTTCTAGTACTCCCTCAATTTGGTTTGCTGGTGTGGAAGCATCTCCCACATGAACTTCTTTCCACCAGGATGTGTTTACATTTTGGTCCTGTGGGTTCTGTCTCTTGGTAATTTGCTCTGTGGTAGCTGTAGCCACACTGATGACATCTTGAAAAGTGACTTGGATTAGCTGTGCAATAGGACGATGTTTTGTTAGGGTTACACTGCTATCACTCAAGTTTAGGAGTCGTATAGGCACTTTACCTTCAGAGACGGTTACTAGGCTCCTTGCAGCTCTAACTAGAGGATAGTCTTCCAAAACAACAGGCTCTACCAGGGCTTGGTAGTCTTATCCTTGAATTCCGACTACAGCTCGGCACCACAAGAGAGTTTCGGTGTTGGGTTTGAGGATCACAGGTTGCTTATCCCGGATGCGGGCACAGCAAATTTCTCCTTTTTCGTTAGTGAATCTCTGTTGCGCATTTAGTACACGGATGGTTTGTTGGATCACTTTCCTAGAATCAGGAGAGGCAGTAGGCACCAACTGGTGCAAGGCTTCTAGCATCTCAACATAACAGTTCCTGAGGACATTCATTCCTAGGACTACTGGAGGGTTAGGGTTATTGTCTCTGACTCGTACCACAATAAGGCCTTGTCGAGGTAGTGTAGTTCCTCCTACTTGAATGGTAGGTTCCCAATAACCATGGACTGGTATGGGTTTGCCGTTACTGGCTATGAGGCTCAGCCAGGATTCTGGAGGTTGGGTAAGCTGATTTTGATCCCAGTATTTTTCAAAAGCTGTTTGTTGGATGGTGGTGACTTGGGATCCGGTGTCAACTAGGGCAACAAAAGGAACTCCATTTATTTGAAGTGTCACTTCAGGACGGGATCCAACGTATCTTGGCATCCAGTCGGGATCTTCTGGACCTATTGGTTTACCTCCCGAGGGGTGGTCCTTGGCCTCGGGGGTTTCCCGTTTAACTGCTAGCAGGTTGCTACTGTGTGGGCTGGTTTGTGACAGTACGTGCAGACAGGCCGCTTAGGGGTACTAGTGCGGTCAGGGGGACGTCCGCCAGAATCTCTGAAACAAGTCTCTCTATACTTAGAAGGGAAGAGTCTTCTGGACACAGGTTTCTCATCCTCTAGCATTAATGGTTTCTCCCATTGTTCCAATTTTTGGTGGACTTTTAGTCAGGAAATGGACTTGCTCAGTCAAGGCAACAACTGCGTCAGGGACTGGAGCTTGGGTTGCCTGACTGACTATAGGTAAAGACTTTACAGGGGTAACCAGCTGTGATACAGGCACTTCAACACAGGGCCGGACTGGCCAACCGGGATAGCGGGAAAAATCCCGGTAGGCCGCTTGCTGGCTGTCAAAAAACAATCAGTTTAGCTGCCTGTGTGGCCGGGCCACGGCGGCGGCCGCCATGACATCGCGGCCGGCCGGCCGCACTTTTCAATTAGCCCTCAGTGACTGGTTGGTTGCTGGCAATGTCCTCTCACCTCACTTACATGATGTACAGGCAGTGTATGTATTTAAAAGCAGCGGCGGCCGGCCGCCGGCGATTTGCGGCCGCCATGCTCGCCGCTGCTCTTTCGCGGCTGTGTGGAGTGGACTGTCTGCCCTTGGAATTGGAGCGATTGTGTCACGTGGTCAGAGGGAGGGGAGGAGCCGTGCAGCAGAAGAACCGAAGGTCAGAAGTTCTTCCTTCTTCCCGTGCGGCGCCAGCACCGCCCAGTGCAGAGTCACGTGACGTGACTCACGTGTCTGTCTTCAGCCGCAGAGGAGAAGAAGATAACGCGCGGGCCGGCCACCCTTGGAGCACAAGGTGAGGAAAAAAAGATTAGAAATCCTGCTGTATCTCTCTCGGCTCTCTCACCATATAACGGTGCACCCCCGCCCCCCCTCCTCTCTCTGCCAGTGCCACCTACCTACCTTCGCTGCCCCTGGAAAATCTAAATTGTCTGAACAGTCTGTCTAACAATCTCAGAGAGGGGACGGGGGGGGGGGGTTGACCATGGAATGGGAGAGAGAGAGAGATTATACAGACACTACAATTTGCAGGGGCAGAAAGGGTAGGTGCAGAGGGGGGGGGGGGGGTTGACCATGCAATGGTAAAAGAGATTATACAGTCCAGAACAGATTACAATTTGCAGGGGCAGAAAGGTGACAGAGAGAGAGGAGGGTTGCACCCCCCTTTCTCTGTCACCCTTTCTGCCCCTGCAAATTGTAATCTGGACTGTATAATCTCTTTCACCATTGCATGGTCAACCCCCCCCCCCCCCTGCACCTACCTTTTAACCACTTGAGATCCGAGGACGTCCATCGGCTTTGTGCGGTGATATCTGAATGATGCCTGCAGCTAGAGGCATCATTCAGATATCACCGTCTTCAGCCACCGATTCTGTGCAACATAAGAATGATCATAGCGGCGGTTCCGCCGCTTGATCGTTCTTATAGGCGGCGGGAGGTTCTTGCAGTGAGGAAAGGTGTTCGTATACAGCTGATACAGCATTCGTGGTGGTCCCGGTGCTCCCCCACAAGGGTCCCAACTCACCAGATCCAACTCCACACCAGGGGTACACGGCATGTAGTAGGTATATGTAGGTATAGTGGAAAACTGGGAAGCCTATACTACATGCTGGGTACCCCTGGTGTGGAGTTGGATCTGGTGAGTGGAGACCCTTGTGGGGCAGCACCGGGACCACCACGAATGCTGTTGCTGTTTTGACGTCACTTCCGCCCTGCTATGGGGACGGGTGGGGGCCATCTTGCCCTCACTCGTATCCCTGTCGAGCAGGAGAGAGGACCCGTTCGCCTCCGCTGCTGCCGACGGGTCCGGTAAGTGGAGGGGGGGCCTCTCCTGCCGCCGATAACGGTGATCTTGCTGCGAACCCGCCGCGGAGACCACCGTTATCGTTTACAGGACTGCTAACAGTAAAGATGGATATCTCGGTCGTGGCAGCAGCTGCTGCCGTTACGAAGATATCCATCTTTAAACAAGGGACGTATATAGTCGTTAGCGGGTCCTTAAGCAGGTAAAAATAAATGTGCATTTATAATTGTTTTGACCTGAAGAGCATTGCACCACCCTCTCTCTCTCACTATTACTATTTTTTTAAGTAAAAATAAATTTGCATTTATAATTGTTTTGGCCTGCATGCAGAGCATTGCACCCCTCTCCCTCACAATTGCACCACCCTCTCTCTCTTACCATTGCAGCCCCTCTCTGGCTTTCTCTTTTATTAAAAAAAAATTCAGGTAAAAATAAATGTGCATTTATAATTGTTTTGGCCTGCAGACCATTGCACCACCCTCTCTCTCACAATTGGACCCCCTCTCTCTCTTGCCGTTGCACCCTGTTTCTCACCATTGCACCCCTCTCTCTCTCACAATTGCAGCCTGACCCCCTCTCTGGCTCTCATGGATTTTTTTATTTTATTTTTAAAGCAGGTAAAAATAAAGGTGCATTTATAATTTTTTTGGCCTGCAGAGCATTGCACCCTCCTTTCTCTCACCATTGCAGCCCCTCTCTGGCTCCCTCTCGTGGATTTTTTTTTAATGTAAAAATAAATATGCATTTATAATTGTTAAGGCCTGCAGAGCATTGCATCCCTCTCTCTCTATCACAATTGTACCACCCTCTCTCTCACCGTTGCAGCCCCTCTCGTGGATTTCTTTTTGTAAAGCAACCTTTTTTTCAGGTAAAAATAAATATGCGTTTATAATTGTTTTGGCCTGTAGAGCAATGCGCCCTCTCTTTAACCATTGCACCCACTTTCTGTCTCTCTCTCTCGTGCATTTCTCTCTCTTTTTTTTAAGGTAAATATAAATGTGCATTTATAAAAAAAAATTGCCTGCAGAGCATTGCACCTCCCTCTCGTATTTATTTACTTAACAAAAAGTTAACTTATATATTTTAATAATTTAAATTTGGGTTGTCCCGATACCGATACCAGTATCGGGACGGATACCGAGTATTTGCGGGAGTACTTGTACTCCCGCAAATACCCCGATGCCTAAATAGAATACTTCTAGGGGAGTGTCTATACATGGCGCAGCAGGCATTACAAGTATTCAAACGAAAGCTTGTAATGCAGGGGGATTAACGTGGCGGTATCATATCTACTACAGGTATGGGGGACATACATGGCTGCAATATGGGGGACATACATGGCTGCAATATGTGGGAGACATACATGGCTGCAATATGTGGGAGACATACATGGCTGCAATATGTGGGAGACATACATGGCTGCAATATGTGGGGGACCATACATGGCTGCAATATGGGGGACATACATGGCTGCAATATGTGGGAGACATACATGGCTGCAATATGTGGGGGACCATACATGGCTGCAATATGGGGGACATACATGGCTGCAATATGGGGGACATACATGGCTGCAATATGGGGGACATACATGGCTGCAATATGGGGGACATACATGGCTGCAATATGGGGGACATACATGGCTGCAATATGGGGGACATGGCTGCAATATGTGGGGGACATACATGGCTGCAATATGTGGGGGACATGGCTGCAATATGTGTGGGGGGACATGGCTGCAATATGTGTGGGGGGACATGGCTGCAATATGTGTGGGGGGACATGGCTGCAATATGTGTGGGGGGACATGGCTGGAATATGTGGGGGGGACATGGCTGCAATATGTGGGGGACATGGCTGCATTTGGGGACACATTTAAAAAAAGTATCGGTATTCGGTATCGGCAACTACTTGAAAAAAAGCATCGGTACTTGTACTCGGTCCTAAAAAAGTGGTATCGGGACAACCCTAATTTAAATAATAAGTGAACTCATTTATTATAATAATAAAGTGCATTTATTAGTTTTTTTTGCCTGCAGAGCATTGCACCTGGTTGTATTTCCCCTATAAAAAGGGGATAGGCATTAGGAGACAGAGAAAACACCTCCTAAATTTTGATACATCAGACATGTGTAATGGTGTCCAGGCAATTTTCATTTATTTTTTGTGTGCAGTGTAATGCGCATACACTGAGCGATGTACACTCTGGGCTCAAGATGGGAGGGCTTCTAGGAACACTGTAACTCCTGTTTTAGCGCATTTGCAGGATTCACATCATCCTCACCTTGATGTGTCTCTGGATTGCTTTTCAGTGGTGTTATCTGGGACCGTGGTCAGTTTGGGGAGAGTGCACCAGGTCCTGCGGTGGAGGTGTCTCCTCATCTATTAGACAGCGTGACAGTCCAGCCACTGTGAGTAAATAAAGTGACCCTGAGCTAACCTAAGGAACCATTTGGATCATGTTAAAATTTACAATAAAATTTACAATATTTTTTTGGTGTAGATGTCATAATTTGTGTCTGATTTTTTTGTGATTGCCTAAGGCTTGGTTCACACTGGTGAAAATTGAATGCAGCTTTCTCCTCATCTAATTCGCATTACATGAGATTGTGACCTTTCTATGGAGCTGATTCACATATCTCCGGGGGATTGCACCAGGGTCCTGTTTCAGGCAAAAATTTGGCCTGATTAATCTCTGAAATGGAGAACAGGGACGCATAGGGCCCCTGCTGTGAGCTGCATTCATCTTAGATGTGAACCCAGCCTGAACAGACTATTGGGATATTAATGGAGTACAGTCCATTTACCGATCATTTTACCATACCTAACAAGAATAAATGCATCTGCATGTTGTGTGAAGTTACACTGAAGTGTTTGCTGGGGTACACATAGGCATTTCTTCTTTTAGATATTATCAAATGTGTGCTGTCTATTCAGAGCTTCATTAGAATAATCTGCAGCTATAGTCCAGAATACTTTCAGTGCCATGACTTAGGCCCCTTTCACACGATCGGTCCGCTTGGATGTGCCTGTCTGTTTTTCAGGCAGATCCAAGTGGGCCACGCCACCCATTGACTTGTATGGGCAGGCGGATGTCAGCGTAGATGTGTCCGGTGACACCTGCCTGTTATCCAAACCAACTGCATCTGCTCAAAACAGGCAGGTGGCGATAGGTTTGGCGTCCATCCAGAGGATCAGATCGGATGAAAACAGACATGCTGTCCGTTTTTATTTGATCTCCCCATAGAGATCAGTGGAGCTCTGCACAGTGAGCAGAGACGAACCTGTCATCCACCTGCTAAGCGAGGATCAACGGAGCGATCCCCGCTGAGCAAAGCAGAGTCTGTACATGGACACGCTCATGTGAAAGGGGCTTAAATATCAGTATTGAAGGGGAAAGGGAGGCGATGAGTAGGGAATGGGGAAAAGGAGAAGGATATGGGAGAAATCGTCTCCACCGCCATGATTCCAGCAAGCCCAAATGCGTGAAAACTCTTACATCTCCATGATTTTACAGATGCATTTAAGCTATTTAGAAATGGTTGGGGTGTGGGATGATCCAATTTACTGGAATGCACAGTTTAGCAGCGTTGATCATGAGTATAACCAGCAGGGTGTATTTGATTTAAATCATAAATATTAACCACTTAAAGACCCCCGCACGCACATATACGGCCACAACATGGCTCGTACAGGCACAAGGGTGTAAATTTACGTCCCCGCCTGAGTGCGGTTCGGGGGTCCCATCGGGACCCCCTCCGCGGCGTGCGGGGGTCTCCCTACCTCTGGGAGCGATCCGGGATCTGCGGGCGGATGTCCGTGTTTTCCGCCCCCCCCGCGATCGCTCCCAGCCAATGGGAGCGCGCTCCCAGCCTGTCACTTCCTCCTCCTGTGTTTACACAGGAAGGAGGAAATGATGTATTCTCTCATCGCAGCGCTGTTTCCCAGCGCTGCTGATGAGAGAAGACATGCCAAGTAAGTGTGCACCAACACAACACTGACACACACTCACATAGGCATATTAACCCCTTGTGATCGCCCCCCCCCCCCACCCCCCTGTCACAGTGTTACTGAATGCAGTGATTTAATCACTGCATTTAGTGTCAGTGTGACAGGCACTGTAAAAAACAGTTAGTGTTAGGTTCAGGATAGCCCCCCCACCCCCCTAATAAAGTTTTAACCCCCTGATCACCGCCCTAGTTAACCCTTTCACTCCCTATTGCCAGCGTCACTAAGCGATCATTTTTCTGATCGCTGTATTAGTGTCGCTGTTCCCGCTAGGTAGCTATTTTTTTTTATTGCGATTTTTTTTTTTTACTAAAGACATGTGGCTAAATAAATTTTGGCCTAAATGTTTGACTAAAATTTAGTTTATTTGATTTTTTTTTAACAAAAAGTAAAAAATAGTGTTTTTTTTTCAAAAATGTTGCTCTATTTTTGTATATAGCGCAAAAAATAAAAATCGCAGAGGTGATCAAATACCACCAAAAGAAAGCTCTATTTGTGGGAAGAAAAGGACGCAAATTTTGTTTGGGAGCCACGTTGCACGACCGCGCAATTGTCTGTTAAAGCGACGCAGTGCCGAATCGCAAAAACACCTTGGGTCATTTACCAGCGTATTGGTCCGGGTCTTAAGTGGTTAAAGAGCAACTGTCATCTCTGTCCTGCTGTTGGCTCCTCTTCTGACCTACTTTTGACTCACCGACAGTCCCATTCACTTTAATGGAATGGCTGGTGATGCAGCAGTGACACAAGGTGAGGGATGTAGCGGCAGCAGGTGAGTGGATCCCCGCTAACGGCGCTGCCATGATGGATCTGAAATGACAGGTGCTCTTTAAATGTAAGGACTTATTCTTGCTGGTAGTTAAAATATTTAATATTTGCAAACAAAACGAATATAAGCTGTCAGGTTAGTAAAACAGCGATATCAGAACCGATTCAATCATACAGTTTGTAGTGTACATAGATTTGCAAAACAATGGGATAAAGGAATATTCCTGAACTTTGTTTATGGTTACTGTGACATCAATGCAGTGTATGTTATCTCACACTTCAGAGTTTGTATTCATTGAATGTTATGAAAAAAGAAAAAAAATTGCAGAATAATACAGCCTCATGCTACATCACTAAGCTCTATTTCATGCTGAATAATCAAAATAATTAATGCATCTTAAATAGAAAACTATTTTTTAGATAAAGTTTTTACTCCAAGAGCATATTATTTAAATACATTTGATTAAAAAAATCGTTGATTTTTATCCACCCTGATAACCAGGGACTTATGATAAGACTGCACAGGTGTAGTGAAGTGATGGAGGATAAACTGGGCTGGAGTGTGTTCCAGGGAGTAGGTGGAGATTTGTGTGGTTATTTTGTGAACCTGTGACCAGAACGGTTGTATTAGTGAACATGACTACCAAATATGTGGTAGTGATCCAGGCCCCTTGGAGCATCTCCAGCAAGTGATGGGGGTGTCTAGGTGGTATTTATTAAAGGGTCACTAAAGGAAAAACATTTTTTTTACTGAAATGACTGTTTACAGGGTATAGAGACATAATAGTTAACTGATTCCTTTTAAAAATTATTAAAAATAGATAAAAATCAATCATATAATGTACCTACAGTTTAGTTTCGTTTTTGCTGTTTTCTGGTTATCTGATGTACAGAGACAAAGAGCCAATAGAGGGCAGTGAAGGTTTTGCAAAACGAAACTGGATTGGTGCTGAGGAGTTTTAGACCAGGGCTCGACAAATCCCGGTCGCCATGGCGACTAGTAATAGCATCCTGGTGACTTGTCTTGGAAGGTGGGCAAAAAAAAATAAAAACATTTTTGTGAAGTCCCCAGCTCTTCCTTGTGTGAGCTGGCACCATCTGGTGGTGGCTGTTGGTATTACAAGTTAAACAGCAATTCTAATGTAATTTTTCACTATTTTCACTGCCATCTTCTTCCCTCTAATTAGAACCCCCAAACATTATATATATTTTTTATCCTAACACCGTAGAGAATAAAATGACGATCGTTGCAATACCCTCTGTCACGCCGTATTTGTGCAGCGGTCTTACAAGCGCACTTTTTTTGGGAAAAAATTACACTTTTTTAATTAAAAAATAAGACAACAGTAAAATTATCCCCAATTTTTTTAAATATTATGAAAGATAATGTTACGCCGAGTAAATTGATACCCAACATGTCACGCTTCAAAATTGCGTCCGCTCGTGGAATGCCAACAAACTTTTACCCTTTAAAATCTCCATAGGCGACGTTTAAAAAAATCTACAGGTTGTATGTTTTGAGTTACAGAGGAGGTCTAGGGCTAGAATTATTGCTCTCGCTCTACCAATTGTGGCGATACCTCACATGTGTGGTTTGAACACTGTTTACATATGCAGGCGTTGCTCACTTATGTCTTCGCTTCTGCGCGCAAGCTCGTCGTAACGGGGTGCGTTTTCTGGCAAAAAAATTCCTTTAGTGACCCTTTAAGCATAACAGGTGTGTGATAACATCTAGTGAGGGTCTTATAGTTATTCTCCTGGACCAAGACATTTAGTGATGCCTTTGTTGGCAATAGAGATAATGCACGCCCACTGATCCTCTGTTAGCTCCATTTGTAATTCCCATTCCCAGGCTTGGCATGCTTTCCCAGATTTGTGGGAGAATATTTGATAGTATATGCTGCTGGGGTGAGGACTGGGAGCACAGAGTTTCAAAGTGCGGAGAGTGCCCAGGATACTGACGAATCACGGTTAATGTCATGTATAAAGTGTCGGATTTGGAAATATGTCCACTTAGGGAATGATTTTTTAGATGTATTTGATGACAACGTGTTTTGAGCTAGGAGAGATATAGGAAATATGCCTCTTTTTTTTTTTTTTTTTTTTAGTGATTGAAATGGATAAGAAAGGTGAAGGTAAAAGAAAGCAGAAAGGAGGAGCAGAAAAAGAACGTGAAAAAAAAAAAAAACTCTTAGAAAAAGCTGCAAACCAGTATCAAAAAGTCAGTAGCTTGTTTAAAACAGTGGCAACAAAGCATGACTTACCACCTGCATCTCCACATAAAGACAGTGGTGCTACCTGTAGCACAGCAATGCCTAGCACTGTACAAGTGGATATGGATACTGATGCTGGTGAAGATATTCACCACAGTATTGGACCATCAATTGAGCTAGAAACTGATGAAGAAGAAATTGTGGATGAATCATTAGCAGCAGAAGAGATTCCAGAAGTAGTGGGCATTAATGAGGGCATACCTGACACAGTTAATGATAACATGTGGTTTATCAGACCAAAATCTGAAAATTTGGATTCATTCTTCCAGTTTCATCCATGTCAACCAGATTTACATTCTTTTAATTTGAAAAAATTATATGAGAGGAGGGATGGAAAGAAGCGTCACTGGTTGACCTATTCACACGGACGTTGTGTTTTTTTCTGCATGGTGTGTCTTGCTTTCAGTAGAAAGACAGACGTCAGTGCTTTTATTGATGGTTGCCTTGATGAAAAACATATGTATCAGAGGATTGAAGAGCATGAAAGAAGCAACCTCCACAACAATAGCGCTGAATCATTTTTAATGAGATCAAAGAATATGGACATATCTAGTCATTTCTTTGAGAAACAAACAACAGCCAGAAAAGAGGAAGTGAAGAGAAAACGTGCCATCTTAGAGAGAGTGATTGACACCATCAAGCTGATCGGAAAAAGAGGTCTAAGCTATAGGGCAACAGCTGAAGCAGCATATACATTAGATGAAAAAAAATTGGACCATGGAAATTTCCTTGAGATTTTGCTACTCCTAAGCAAGTTTGATCCCTTGCTGAAAAATCACCTTGATACAGTAATTAAAAAAAGTAAAAAGCAGCATCAAGGTGCAACGAGTAGCAAAGGACGTGGCGGCTTTGTTACACTTATTTCTAAAACAACAGTGAACAATATCATCTGTGTAATTTCAACACTTTTAAAAAAAGGTATTGCCCAAGAGATCAGAGATGCTGGCATGTTCTCAATACAGCTAGATACAACGCAGGATATAAATGTCTCAGACCAGTGTTCAATTATAATTCGTTATGTCACGGATGTGGTCCATGAACGTCTGGTCGCTGTGGTAAATTGCACATCCACGACAGGGAAGGCTTTGTGTGAACTGGTTTGTGATGTATTGCAATCCATGGAAATTGACGTTACAAACTGTGTTGGGAACTCAACAGATGGAGCTTCTAATATGCAGGGGCAGTACAACGGATTCAGCACATGGCTGAGTAAAAAAGCACCTGGCCAGATTCATGTTTGGTGTTATGCACATGTACTAAATCTGGTGATGATGGATGTCACAAAGATATCTGTTCAGGCAATATCATTGTTTGGCATGTTAAATTCATGTGCTGTGTTTATCCGTGAATCCTACCTCCGGATGAATGTATGGCGAGATAAGTCTCAGGAAGAAAGATTTCGATCACTTTCTGTGATTGGAGAAACAAGATGGTGGTCCACAGATGCAGCACTTACAAAGGTGTTTGGTTCATTTAATGATCCAAGTCGAGCCTTGTATATAAATTTGATCCATACCATGACAGCGATATCATGTTCTGACCATTTTAATGCTGACATAAGATACAAGGCTGGAACTTTCTTGGACTCCCTCAAAAAATTCAAAACATTTATAACAGCACAGCTGTACTTATTTATTTTCAAGAACACCACTCCACTATCCTTGTACCTGCAAACACAGGGTATGGATATACTGCAGGCATACCGAATGGTGTCAGAAACGGTAGAAAATTTACAAGCACATAATCGTAAATCTCAAATGATTATAGATGCGGCAAAGAAGTTTGCAGTCTGGGCAAATGGCAAGTTGGATACAGCTGACTGCAATGTAGTGATTGAGGAAGACTTTCCACCAACTAAAAGAATACAACGAAAGAAAAGAATGGCTGGTGAGCTTGCAGTAGACGAACCAATCTTGTTGGCAAGTGATCAGTTCAGGGTGGAGGTATACAATGTGACCTTAGATAAGATTATTAATAGTCTGCAGAGCCGATTTACAACACATGGTCAGCTATTTGCAGATTTGGCATGTTTGGATCCCCGAAATTTTGAAGATATTTTGCTACACATTCCCAACAATGCATTAGAACGACTGAGTAGTCTTGTAATTAAATTTGACTCCATGGCAACTAAAGAGAAACTGCAAAGTGAGCTACTTGATTTTTCATCAAAGTGGAAAAGATTGAAAATGTCTCTTGATGAAGAATATATTCATGAGAACAATGAAGGTCTAGATGAAGACACCATCCATTCTCATCTTATCGCTGAAACTGAGGAACAGCCATACTCAACTGTTGGTGATGAAAATGGAAAGTGCAAGACTTGTAAGAACTGTATAGCATGCTGCTACAATGTGTTACTGCGTTACAACTTATACAGTCTGTCGTACAGTTCACTTTTCAATGCGTACAAATTGACACTGACACTTTCCTCTTCTCAAGTAGCATGTGAAAGGTCATTTTCAAAACTTAAATATATTTTGAATAGACTTCGAAATTCCCTCTCCCAACCACATTTGGAGGCCTTTATGCTCATGTCCATGGAAAAAGAGGCCTTGATTGGACTAAGCAATGAAACCATCATTGATGTTCTTGCTTCGAAAAGCAGCTTGCTACAAGGGATGTTGCTTACATAACATTACAAGCATGTCCGAGGATTACAATGCTGGTTAATCTCTATTTTTCAAAAACTGTACTGGATTAGTTATTTGTTTACAATGTTTACAAACATGTTTTTGCACATTTTATCCTCTAAAACTTCAGAAGATAGTTTGCACATTGCAACCTCCTAAAAGTTAATAAGCACTTTTTTGTTATCTACTGTTAAAGTCGTTTACTTGTTTCTAAAGCACTTTTTTTGAGTCATATTTGAACATTACTTTTTGAAAACTGTTGAGTTGCCTGCCTTTGTACTGTTACAGAATTAACAGAAACATATTTGCACTTTTTACTATCTCAAGAGATTTATTGTAACTGTTACAATATTTAATTTATGTAAAAAAAAAAAAATTGTGTAGTATTTATCTACTAATATTTTGTGTCTTTTGTGAGTAATTTATTTATGTTAAGTTAATAAAGTTTTGAAAATGTTTATACCTTCCATACTTTGAAGTAAATTCTTTGATTATTCTTTATTCTGGTAACATATCACCATAGCAACAAGTGGACTGTTCTTGATGATTGCTCCACTTTTAACTGTAATTGGAATATATATATATATATGTGTGTGTGTGTATGCAGGCATACCCCACTTTTAAGTACGCAATGGGGTTTATTTACTAAAGCTGGAAAATGCAAAATCAGGCTCACTTCTGCATAGAAACCAATGAGCTTCTAATCCCAGCTTGTACAATTAAGCCTGGTAATAAAACATTGAAGCTCATTAGTTTTTATGCAAAAGTCAGCCTGATTTTGCACTTACCAGCTTTAGTAAATAAACCCCATTGTGTACTTAAAAGTGGGGTATGTCTGTAGTTTTGTGTTTTTTCCCCTTAATGCATTCTATGCATTAAGGGGAAAAAACACCTGGCAATGACAGCCCCCCAGCCCCCCCCCATTTTACATACCTGAGCCCATTCACCTGCTTGGCTCGTCCCCGGTGTCCTCTTCTCCACTGCTTCTCGGCGTTGATTTGATAGATTGATAGCATGACAGCCATGACTTGGAAGCTGATTGGTTTCTATGCAGAAGTGAGACTGATTTTGCGCTTTACAGCTTTAGTAAATAAACCCCATTGTGTACTTAAAAGTGGGGTATGCCTGTATATCTATACAATGTATGTGCTTTTATTTGTGTCATATCTTTACATAATACACTCTTCAAATGTGCTTTAAAATGTTTTTCCTTTTTATGAACAAGAAAGTAACGATGTTATGCTGTGGGGCTGGTATGAAATTATTTCCAGGGCTGGTTTTCATTCCCAGTCCGGCCCTGCTTCAACAGATCTAACAGGTTCAGTTGGGTTCTTTCCCAGTATGCTGATAGCTAGTTCTTTGAAATCTAAGAAGGTAGCTCTTGGATGTTGGGCAGCTAACATTCTTAGTTGGCTCTTTAAAGGGGTGTTCCACCCAAAAATATGACCCCTTCTTAACCCACTCCTCACCCCCATACATGCCACATTTGGCATGTAATTTTTTTGGGGGGGGAGTGGGGGCTTCAGTAGGAGTGGGACTTCCTGTCCCACTTCCTGCTTCCGCCGAGGGGCTGGTTAGGCGATTAAGCTTAATCGCCTACACCAGCCCCCTCCCTGTAGGCGATCACATGGGACACTGACAGGTCCCATGCGATCGCCTCTCCAATCAGCGGCGAGCCGCGCCGCGCACGCATGCGCAGTACGGCTCGCGCATGCGCAGTGGGTGCCCGGCCGTGAAGCCGAAGGCTGTCACGGCTGGGTGCCCACAGACAGGATGGAGACGCCGGCCGGGGAGGGGGGCAGAGGAGCGGAGCCCCGGTCGGCGCGTCGCTGGAACGCAGGAGCAGGTAAGTGAGTGTTTATTAAAAGCCAGCAGCTACACTTTTTGTAGCTGCTGACTTTTAATAAACACCATTTTTGGCTGGAACACCCCTTTAAATTGTCTGTATTGACGCCTTCAATAAATTGTTCTTTCAGGGTTTTGTCCTGATTCTCTGCCTCACTGGGGTCTACTTGGACAACAGCTCTAAGGGCTTCCTGTAAAGATAATGCAAAGTCTCTGAGTGACTCACCAGATTGCTGTATCTTGCTGAAGAACCTCATCTTGACCTCTGACACGGTTCTGGGTTCGAAGGTGGTGTAGAGACGTTCAAAGATCTGCTCCATGGTCTTCCTCTCTGAGCTTGGCCAAGATTTCACTTCTCTGAGTGCAGCTCCTTCCAATTGCGCAAGAAGAATCTCCATCTGTTGCTCCGAGGATACAGGGTACAATCTGAACACAGCAAGGATTTTTTCTTTAAAGTCCCTTAAAGTATGAATTTCTCCAGAATATCGTGGGAACCAGGGGGCCCCAAAATAATAAGGCATGGTTAAAGGCATTAAGCTTGGTGTTGCTGCGGTTGGTATTGCACTGCGACCGACTGCGGATGATGCAGGGAGTCCGCCGAGGTCAGGCTGCATGTCATCTTCCTGCACAGACAAGGTAACAGCAGGCGAATTCTAGTTAGGTAAGTCAAATGCGTTTTTAGACACTTTTTGTGCGGTGTTGCTATGGGCAACCGCTGTCTTGCGGGTGTAAGGCCCTTTAAGAATTTAATGTCAGCTGAATACAATGCTGCAGCAATGTTGATTTTGGGTCTCTGGCAGAGTTCCAGCTATCAGTGCTCCTTATAGTTAGTAGAGACAACTGACGGGTTGCAAATACTGCTCGGACGGCAAGCAATGTGATTATTTTCTCTTCTTTTGCTCGCATGCGAAGTCTCGCGACTTCTGGGGCGTGCGTTTGTCACACTCTCCTCTCAGGATTGACACAGCAAAGGTAAGGCCGGACAATTTTGCATAAATGGGTGGCACCAAACTTTCCACTCTTCAGGGGGTGTCACTAACTTATCCACAGTGATGGCGCAGAAATTTTTGAACAAGAAGGTCTCCGGCAGCCATTTTAAGTGTATTGAAACAGTCAATTCAAATACAACAAGCAGTTTTGTTGACACGCAAACGTTCAATTTCCTCACTTTGGATGCTGCGGTTTTTATGCTGATAACTGGGATAACGCTTCCATGCAGCTTTTAAACAGTTTAAACAGTTCTGTGGCCCCACACAGCATGCAATAAGTAAATAGTCTCTCAATAAAGCAAAGGGGCTTATTCTGATGCGACAGTCTTTTAGATAAGGCGCAGGGGTTTATATCCTGTTCGTGACGCCAAAATTCTATGCGACGAGCCAGAACCGCAGGGGCGACACGTGAGGTGCACAGTGGGCCGATGAGAGACAGCAATAATACAGTTCATCGGTTTACTCACGGTTAGCAGAAAGCCTCCCTGGGCCGGTCGCACAGAGGGAAGACAGCACAAAATACTCCGGGGCACGCTCTGTGATAGGGAAACCCCAGCCAAGATGGTGGTTGAGGTGCCCGTGATGACAGGGGTGTTTAAAGTGCTTTTGGCGGCTGGGTCCCTTGATGGTATTTGTCGTGACGCCAGTACCGTTAATGGTGGTACGACCATTTGCAGTGTTGAAGAAGGAGGTAGACAGAAGTAGGATACAACTCACAATTTTTACTGTGACTGGTTTTGATTGCAATACAGACATCCAGTTAAAATACAGTATCTGGGTAGAGAGAGAATTCTGCTAATCCACTGTTAATAGGCTTTAGTAATCCTGGACTCAGGCTGTGGTTCAGTATTATGCTTGCTTGTTACTGGTCCCTTTTGAATCCAGTGACCTTGGTGAGGTTGCCGGAGGCTAAGAAATCCTTCACCTTTATGCTCAAAAAGGTCTTTGCTGCCGATTAATGGCTTTCACCTTTTGATTTAAGCAGTTCCAATCTGTCCCTTCTCTGGACTGACCTTCTCTCTCCTTCACCTTTTTCCTTCTGCACACACACACTTCCTGAACTTAACTACCGACCACAGATAACCTGAGCTGGGATAGATATCCCAGAATGGTGCTATCCCCATCTTGTGGTGGGAAGTATGAAGCACACCTGACCAGCATATGAACAGGGATCTCACAGATGTAGAAATGCAAAATGACATGCAATATAGCAATAACAAAGAAATAATACTTTTGCAGTTCCCACATGTCCTGAGTGGGACGCTGCACATAGAGAGTGCACAGGTGCTGCCCCCTCTCTCATGTCACCTCTCTCTCACCCTAGATAAATCTCTGCACCCTATTCAGGTGTCCGGCCCCTTGTCGGGGAACCGGGCACCTGAATTGCAGCAGCTTTTTTTTTTTGGAAGCACCTGATTCGAGCCATAGGTGTCCAAAATGGTGAACAGCGGGCAACATGCTGTGCGTTCGATGTTCCCTCAGCGTTGTGTTAGGAAAACAAATAAATCGCTTTCCTAACACTGACCCGCCTCTAAGCCAATCAGGTCTGTTACCTGTCACCTGATTGGCTACAACAACAGGCGCTGTGATTGGATGCCTGATAAAGAGGACGGGAGAAGACATTGAGGAGCGTGGAAGTCCCGGGCGATGTACACTAGCAGCATTTGATGGGGCACAGTAGCGGCAATTGATGGGCACACTGGCAGCAATTGATGGGGCACAGTAGCGGCAATTGATGGGTACACTGGCAGCAATTGATGGGCACACTGGCAGCAATTGATGGGCACACTGGCAGCAATTGATGGGCACACTGGCAGCAATTGATGGGGCACAGTAGCGACAATTGATGGGCACATTGGCAGCAATTGATGGGCACAGTGATTGTGTTTGATGGGCACAGTGGATGCGTTTTTTTGGGCACAGTGGATGCATTTTTATGGGCACAGTGGCTGCATTTGATGGGCACAGTGGCTGCAATTGATGGGGCACAGTAGCGACAATTGATGGGCACATTGGCAGCAATTGATGGGCACAGTGATTGTGTTTGATGGGCACAGTGGATGCGTTTTTTTGGGCACAGTGGCTGCATTTGATGGGCACAGTGGCTGCATTTGATGGGCACAGTGGCTGCAATTGATGTTTTATTTTCCAGTTTGTTTGCGCCCCCCCAAAAATTTTGAGCACCAGCCACCACTGTTCTCAGGAAATTGTTCCCCTCATGAGCAGAACTTTGTGAGCTAGCATCCACCACACAACAGGATGGGCACCCTTGTTATTACAGGGAATGGCAATATCCACATAATATAGAGGTGAATCTGGAATATTGACGTATGATACCTCAGTAAGTGGTTCATGATCAGCACGTGGGTCAGTCACAACTAACAGGCGTGGTTCACAGAAAGCAGCTTGAATCTGATTGGTGAAAGTACCAGGTCGAAGCGACCAGCAATTGGGGTGGCCCCACAGGCAGAAGTCAATTTCAGAACAGCCCTCTGGCCAGTATTTCTGGAGGAAATCACACAAACATCAGCTGGGTTTTCAATGAATACGATGGCACGTTGCGAAAGCAGAAGCTTCTCCCATCCGTTTTAGATTTATAATGTAAATGCTATCACTTTTCCTTTTGTAGATATACTGATCCATTTGAAAGTTGAGGTTGGTGCCACCCGAGTGCTTTCCTGCAGCCAGAAACTTGAGGACATCTTCCTCTTTCATTTGCAGAACATCCAGACCTCCAGGCATGGGGTTACGATGGGGAAAAAGAGACAACGCCGTGTGGAGAGTCTCCTCCTGGAACCAAAACTAAAGAGGGTTTCGTTATTTTTATTGGACTTTTTATTTTTTATCTTATTAATTTTGGCTGGAGTTTTAATCCTGCACTAATGATCTCATATGTCTGGCCATCTTGGAAGATGTCGTTCAATCGTTTATGGACTGGATTTTCAAACCTGTCTCTTGATAAGATAAAATACGCTCAAAGACCATACAAGAGATTAGAAATGAACTGGATTATTATTGGAACTGATTATTTCAACGTGGCACAGGAAGACTGAAGGTTGAGGCCAGTCTTCCTGATCTGTTTTTTTTTTTTAGAAGACTCTCAATCCTGCAAGCAACGACCCCCCATGTTACCGCAAGCAGAATCTTCAGCATCTGACAATACTGTTTGCATAGTATGCAGATTTCCAATTGCTATTCCACACCTAGGACTCGCAGACAAATAATGGCACACAATTCACTCAAATAAAGGATTAGGACCAACTGATTGCACACTGCACTCGGCATACATTACTATAGATAAGGGATCAATTGCACACACATCTACAAGTGCGTACACACAATGCACCCGGTGTTCATGGTTACAGACATGCTATCAGCTAGTGCTCAAAATTTTGGGTGGGGCGCAAACAAATTGAAAAAAAAAAACATCAATTGCAGCACACTGTGCCATCAAACGCAGCCACTATGCCATCAAATACTGCCACTGTGTTCATCAATTGCAGCACACTGTGCCATCAAACGCAGCCACTATGCCATCAAATACTGCCACTGTGCTCATCAATTGCAGCCACTGTGCCCATCAAACGCAGCCACTGTGCCATCAAATACTGCCACTGTGCTCATCAATTGCAGCACACTGTGCCATCAAACGCAGCCACTGTGCCATCAAATACTGCCACTGTGCTCATCAATTGCAGCACACTGTGCCATCAAATGCTGCCACTGTGCCATCAAATGCTTCCACTGTGCCACCCAATGCTGCCACTGTGCCATTCAATGCTGCCTCTGTACCATCCAATGCTGTTAATGTGCCATCAAATGCTTCCACTGTGCCATCCAATGCTGCCCCCGCACGCTATCTGCCCGGCACTTTCCCTGTCTCTGTGGGGCAGCCGGTGATGGCGGGCGGTGTCTTCTCCCCTCTATGCGTCTTCTCCTGTCCTCCTCTCCTATGAATGGATGCCTGATAGGTGTCCAATCACAGCGCCTGGCGTTTCATCCAGCTTTGCTAACATTGAGTTGAGTGAGAAGGAAAGCACAATGTTGCGCTTTCTTCTCACTTTTTTGGACGCCTATTAGAGCAAAAGGCTCTAATCAGGTGCTTCCAAAAAACACCCCCACCGCTGTGACCGAAAAGGGGCCGGACACCTGAATAGGGGGTGTCAGCACCGACCATGTAATGCATGAATCTATCTATCTATGGTAATTAGAGAGTGACAGGAGAGGGGGGGGGGGCGGTGCTCCTGCGAACTTAACCGGTTAAGACCCGGACCAATATGCAGGTTAAGGACCTTGCCCCTTTTTGCGATTCGGCACTGTGTCGCTTTCACTGACAATTGCGCGGTCGTGCGACGTGGCTCCCAAACAAAATTGGCGTCCTTTTTTTCCCACAAATAGAGCTTTCTTTTGGTAGTAGTTGATCACCTCTGCGTTTTTTTATTTTTTGCGCTATAAACAAAAAAATTTGAAAAAAAAAGCAATATTTGTAACTTTTTGCTATAATAAATATCCCCCAAAAAGATATAAAAAAATATATTTTTTTCTCAGTTTAGGCCGATACATATTCTTCTACCTATTTTTGGTAAAAAAAAAAATCGCAATAAGCCTTTATCAATTGGTTTGCGCAAAATTTATAGCGTTTACAAAATAGGGGATAGTTTTATGGCATTTTTATAAAAAAAAATATTTTTATCTACTAATGGCGGCAATCAGCGATTTTTTTTTTTTTTCGTGACTGCGACATTTCAAGGGGTATGAATACTTTTTCAAGGCACTGTAGATCAGACCAAACTGAGGACAAATGAGGAAGAAAGAGCGACAGAGGGACATTTTTTTCTGAATGAGGGACAGTCGCTCGATATCAGGGACAGTTGGGAGCTATGCATTTGTTATTTTATTTTCTGCCTTTATAAATATTTATATTGTTTGTTGTCTGTATGCTGTATGTATGTAGAGAAAGGATCCTCCTACTGGTGAAAAACTGAAATGACATTACATTGCAGGAGGTTTCTCAGATTTAGGGCTATTCAATACTTTTGTGATCTTTGCCGAATTGGAGAGATTTCTCTTCACTCCCAGTCTAGTAGACCCTACAGGAAATGAGAGGAAATTTCTCCAAAATGAATGAATTGCTCTCGAAAATGATTCTTGTTCAGGTGACAATTTAAAATGTTGAATTTTTCCTCAGTCCTGGTCCCAGTAACTATGGGTGTCAGAACAATTAGAGAGAGGATTTCCCTATTGCACACACAAACAGAAATACAAAAACCTAATGGGGGTTCTAGTCCCTCACTACCTAAAGCAGAGGTCATCCAAAAAAAATAATTAAAAGCCAGCAGCTACAAATACTGCAGCTGCTGACTTTTAATAAATGGACACTTACCTGTTCAGGATGCCCACGATGTCGGCAGCCGAAGCCGAGCAATCGTTCGGCTCTCGGCTACCCTGCGCCGCCATCCTCGGTGAGGGAATCAGGAAGTGAAGTGTTGCGGCTTCACTTCCCTGTTCCCTACTGCGCATGCTCGAGTCGTGCTGCGCGTCCTAACTGGTCACTGCTGTCTTTTGGGATCTGTGTGTTTCCCAGAAGACAGCGGGTAACGGGGATGGGAAGGGGCATCTATGGTGATCTATACCAGGAAGTGGGAGCAAATATCCAGGGCCATTTGAAGGAATTTGGGGGCCCCAAGCAAAATGGACAACAACATTTGTTTTCACGTTGAGCGGGGGGTTCATTCAGGTTGAGAAGCGGGGTGCTAACAACTTTGTAAGATGATAAGTGGGGGGCCTCATCCTCCTGTGCAGTGAGGAGCGAGTTGACAGCTCGGGGCCCCAAGCATTTGGTTGGTTTGCCTGTCCTGTCGCAACGGGCCTGCAAATACCTGTATTACACAGGTATCTGCAGGGTTCGGAGGGTTCCGAAAAGCGGAGGTTCCATTTTTGTGTGAACCTCCGCTTTAATTCAAAACACAAAAAATGTTTTGGCTTTGGATACTGTATGCTTATAGCGACATCTAGTGGGGAAAAAGCATGCAACCCACATTTTTCTTTACTACAGTTGTGTTAAGTTCTAGGCCAGTGATGGCGCCCCTATGGCACGCAGAGCTTTCTCTATGGGCACGCAGTTTATTGAGCCAGCGCCACCAGGATAGGGGGTGGAATCCCCCAGCCAGGCAGTCACTTGCACTGGCGGTGCAGCCACGGAGGACCCGGCACCCTTCCATGCATTAGTGCGATTGGGAAGGGGGCGGCCGATGTGTGTAAATCCCTCCTTGCATGGACCAAGGGCAGCCCAGTGGGAGGGACTTAGATGGAGTATTTGCTGCTGTGGTTTTCCCGGAATTGAGATTTTTACCTTCTTGCCCGTTTACCATTGGAAAATAAAGAAATGACAAACAATTAGGACAAAAAATTACAACTTCAAAAAACTTGTCATGCCTCTTACTAAATATTTTGGACTTTACTTTTCAAAAAGGGGTCATTTGGAGGATATTTCTACTGTCCTGGCATTTTAGAGCCTAAAGAAATGAGAGTCCGTCCTTACATCAGGACTGATACATTTTCAGATATATACCATAATTTATGGACTCTGTAAGACCCCTTTCACACTGAGGTGCTTTATAGGTGTTTTTGTGCTAAAAATAGCACCTGTAAAGTGCCTCTTCTGCAGCCCCAGTGTGAAAGCCCGAGTGCTTTCACACTGGAGCGGTGCGCTTGCAGGACAGGAAAAAAAGTCCTGCAATCAGCATCTTTGGGGCGATGGAGGAGCGGTGTATACACCGCTTTTCCACCGCTCCTGCCCATTGAAATAAATAGGCGCCGCTTTCAAATCGCCTAAGTGGGTGCTTTTAACCCCTTCGGAGGGTTAAAGGTGCACCGCTAGCGGCGCCAAAAAGCGGCTATAAAACCGGTAAATCGGCGCTTTATCGTTAGCGCTTTATGGCTAACGCCTGCATCACCCCAGTGTGAAAGGGGTCTAACTTTCCTACAGACTAAATAATATACACTGATTTGGGAAATGTAGCAGAATACATTTAGGGCTAAATATATGAAAGAACAATTATTTATTAGCAAAATGTTATAACAGAACGTAAAGTGGAGCTCCACCCTAAAGTTGCACTTCCGCTCATCAGATTCATCCCCCTTCCAGTGCCACAATTGGCACCTTTTGGGGGAGGGGGGACAGGATACCTGTTTTTGACAGGTATCCTTTCCTACTTTTGGGAGTCCGGCCGTGGTAATTTTTAATAACATTCAACTACAATATGACTTGTGTCACAATTGTATGCGCTATATACAGTAGGTGACTGGGATATTGTGTCAATCTCGCTCCCTTTCTCGGCGAGATTGACCACCTACGAGCCCCATCGCGGGAGCCAGCGCCGAGCTGGCTTGCCGCGATGGAGAGCGAGCGCGTCATAGAAGCGACGGGAATCCGACGCGGATTCCCGCCAATTCTACACGTGGGCGGAGTTTGTTATGAATCCTGAAGGAGAAATCCCCGCCGGATTTTTAAAGAAAAATCCGGCATGGGTTCCCCCCTCAGGAGCATAGCGGGCCCTTAGGTCGGTTACGGGTTGTAAGGAGACCCCCTACGCCGAAAAAACGGCGTGGGGGTCCCCCCACAATCCATAACAGACCCGTATCCAAAGCACGCCGGCCGGCCGGTCAGGAAGGGAGTGGGGGCGAGCGAGCCCCCCCCCTCCTGAGCCGTACCGGGCAGCATGCCCTCAACATGGGGGGGTCAGGTGCTCTGGGGTAGGGGGCGCACTGCGGCCCCCCACCCCAGAGCACCCTGTCCCCATGTTGAGGGCATGCTGCCCGGTACGGCTCAGGAGGGGGGGGCGCTCGCTCGCCCCCACTCCCTTCCTGACCGGCCGGCCGGCGTGCTTTGGATACGGGTCTGTTATGGATTGTGGGGGGACCCCCACGCCGTTTTTTCGGCGTAGGGGGTCTCCTTACAACCCGTAACCGACCTAAGGGCCCGCTATGCTCCTGAGGGGGGAACCCATGCCGGATTTTTCTTTAAAAATCCGGCGGGGATTTCTCCTTCAGGATTCATAACAAACTCCGCCCACGTGTAGAATTGGCGGGAATCCGCGTCGGATTCCCGTCGCTTCTATGACGCGCTCGCTGGAATGTACTTTTACTATTCCAGCGAGTGCGAGATGTCGGCAGCCTGTCGCCGAGATTCAGCGCGATGCTGGCGTGCTGAAAACACATTCTCGGCGGCAGGCACTGTATATATTTTTTTCTTTTTGTTTGCTATTTTCTTTACCCCAGGAAAGAGTTAAACTTTTTAATGTATTGTAACTGTATTGCCTTCATTGATTTTGTAATACTCTGCAAAATGGTTGGGGCTAAATAAATCCTGAATAATAATAATATTTATCTTACAGTAAACAGACTTTTTGCTCCATGTGCTTTAGTCTACGTTTCCACTATTGCGACCCCAAAGTCGCGTGATTTAGAGTGCGACTTTGATGCAACTTTGAGTGAAACTTTGATCCAAGTTTACACTCTCTGGATCAAAGTCGCATTAAGAGTCTGCAGGATGTAATGTAAGTAATGCAGGAACCTTTTCAATGTTGTTGATTTTCAAAGTTGCATAGATTGAAAGGGTGCCTTTGAAATCAATGGGCTGTGACTTGTAATGCGCCATTATGTGTCCAAAGTTGTATGAAAAGTTGCACGAGTGGAAATGAAGCCTAAAGCTAAACTTTGGACACAAAAAATTTCAGTTGAATATACAAAAATTAACCCAGATATTAGCTTGTAAATGTAGCGCCTAGTTACTTAAAAAGTACCGGTGCTAGTTAAATTTGGAGAGGGATCAGAGTGTTAACTGACTCTGATCCAATTATTACATTCAAAACTGGTCTCTGTCTCAGCTTGGCTGTGCTGTGGGCTGTCTATTGTTACTGGGGTGTAGTTCCTACCCCAGGACAGTGGGTGGCAGCAGTGGAGTCGAGGTTTGGGTGCTCTTCCCTAGCAGCCAATCAGGAGGGAGTTTCCTTGCTGTGCATGCTGGGGGAGGGTATTTATGGGGCAGACACCATTAGTCTGGGTTCTTCTTCGGAGTGCGGCACCCACCTTTAGGGTTACTGCGCATAACGACGCCCCGGAGTAATGGCCTTCCAGGCCAGGGTGCGCGTGCCACGTGGTGTTCCTGGTTCCGGAACATTTGAGCTGTGGCAGGGAGCCCAGTAGTCGACTGGGTTCCCAATCCTGAAGATCCCAAACGAGGTAGCTGTTCGGTGGGGAGTCCTTCTGAGGAGAGCCAATGAGAGGTTGGCGATCCAATAGGGTCTCGACAAACCACCAGGGATCTAGGTAGCCGGACACTAAGAGACTGGTCACCTGTCAGTCGGTACCTGAAAATCATCTGAAGGAGATCCAGGCACAATTCTATCAAGGAGGATCATCTCCGTAATCACAAACACAGAGAGGGCCTGTGACAGAGGCTTTTCCCTCAGTCCATTTCAGGAGGGTCTGTGGCAGAGACTTTTCCTTCAAGTTCGAGCGATACCCTGGCTGCCAGGTCATTGAGAGTAGGCCTGTCCAGGTACGCTATTCCCACTCTGGCTAGAGTGGCGGAGAATCCAAAGCATTGTTGGGAGCAGGACTGTTTCCCTATTGTTGCGCCTGAGTTTGCTACTTCTTCTTTTACTTCATCTCTACTCTTCATTAGTGTTGCTCACGAATATTCGCATTGCGAATATTCGCTACGAATATTGCATATTCGAGTATTCGCGAATATCTCGAATATCGCGGCGAATATTCGCTATTTCGAATATTCGCATTTTTCAAATTTCGCAAAAAAATCGCAATCGCGAAAATTCGCAATTTTTTTTTTTTTTATAAAATATCACGAATATTCGATATTATCGAATATTCGCGACCGCATATGTGAAATCTCGCTTTTTTTTTTTTATAAAATATACCGAATATTCGTAAATATCGAATATTCGTGATATTTTATAAAAAAAAAAAAAAATCGCGAAATTTCGCATTAGCGAAAATTCGCATTGGCAAAAATTCGCAATTTTTTTTTTTTTTATAAAATATCACGAATATTCGATATTAACGAATATTCGCGAATATTCTTCGAAATATTCGCGAAATATCGCGAAATCGAATATGGCGTATTCCGCTCATCACTACTCTTCATCACAAGTTTTAATGTTTTTACCCGGCTGGGTAATAAAGAGCACAGCAAAGACACCTGTCGTGGACATTCCGTTACTGCTATTTTCACCACACACCCCTAGGACAGCAGAAGAGCCATGAGGTAACACCACCCAAAACAAACCAGCAGCTCCTTTGGGGGTAGTGCTACATAAACATAATGGTAACATTGCCACTGTGCTGTACAATAAATAGCCTATGCAGAGAGAAAAGCTGTGGGAGGGGCCATACAGTTCCACCTTAACAGCATGCCAGCAGAAAATTACAGGAGGGGGCAGAGACAAGACCAGTCACCCTGCACAGGAGAGAGAACAACAGTGACTGGTCTTTACTACAGGAAGTAACTTTTCACACTTTTACTGCACAGATCTGGAAGAAATACACAAGGCACTCCGAGATTCAAATAAGAATACATATGGCTCTTAGACTTCATCTTTTGTTTATCCTGGAATTGAGATTTAAGGATCCAGCAAATTCTATTACAGGTAGAAGAAAAAAGTGTTCAGGATTTGAATGAAAAAAACAAACATTTATGCCCACCTAGGTGGATGGAACACTGCTGATCGCTCAGTTTTCCCCCAACACTCTGAGCAGAGAGCCAGAACTGGAGGCCTGATGTAAGCAGCGGACCTTGACTTTTAGCTTTATAACCATTTAACGACCACTTGCCGTCGTTATACCTCGGTACTTTGATGTGGAATACCACTGTAATGGCAGCAGATAGCTTGCCATAACCCCGGTATCCTCTTAAATGGCAGATGACTGGCTTTCAGATAAAAGAGGTCTCTGCGTTGGATTCGCCGCAAGATCACTTTTATCGACTGCGGTTAAGGTGCCCCTCTCCCGCTGCGCTCCGGTCATCTCTGCCGCATACCGGAGCCGTCGTAGCGGAGCAGAAGATCGGGTCCCCTCCCCTGTTAGACTTGATGCCGAGTGGGAGAAAGATGGTCCCCACTCGGCTCCGTAACATTGGATGATGGAAGCGACATCAAACGTCACTTCCACCCCATGGCTCCTAAAGGGGAATATTTTTTGTTCTTGCATTTTGTAACTATGAGATATTAGGTCTTTTTGACCTAAAAGGACAGTGTTAAAATAAAAAGTAAAATAAATAATTACAATATTTTTTTTTTAAGCGCCTTGTCCTGCCGAGCTCGCGCGCAGAAGCGTACGCATACGTAAGTTGCACCCGCATATGAAAACGGTGTTCAAACCACACATATGAGGTATTGTTACGATTGTAAGAGCGAGAGATTTTTAAGTGCCAAAGTTTGTCGCCATTCCACGAGCGGGCGCAATTTTGAAGCGTAACATGTTGGGTATCAATTTACTCGGCGTAACGTTATCTTTAACAATATAGAACAAAAATGTAACTTTACTGCAGTCTTATTTTTTTATAAAAAAATTGCACTTGTAAGACCGCTGCGCGAATACTGTGTGACATAAAATATTGCAATGACCGCAATTTTATTCTCTAGGGTGTCTGAAAATATATATATTTCATGTTTGGGGTTTTTAAGTAATTTTATAGCAAAAAATAATGAATTTAACTTGTAAACAACAAATCTCAAAAAGAGGCTCGGTCCTTAAGTGGTTAAGCTGCCAAGAAAGCATTTTCCTTGAAAGTATTGAAGCTATTTGGCCCTCAATGATATAGCATTGGAAAGTTAACCTGGCTGGTAGCTGACCGTAGCTTTGCTGAAAAGCTAAACTAAAGCCTCGTACACATGATCGCATTTCCATCGGACAAAGCATAGTAATTTTGTCCAAAGGGCGTTGGCCGTGAACTTGTATTGCATACAAATGATAAAGAATTGTCAGCCAACAAACACAAAACGACGTGGTTTTTCAGCTCTTAAGCGCCACCTTTTGGGAAACTTCTGCTAATGGTGTGTTATGGTGAGCATTGCTTCTGAGCAGGCATGTTTGTAAATTTTATTTTTTTCCGAGACGGATTTCTGTACACACGATTGGATAATCTGACAACACACATTTGTTGTTGGAAAATTTTAAACCATGTTATCTCACATTTGTTGGCGCAAATTCCGACAACAATTGTCTGATGGAGCGTACAAACAGCCAGATTTTTTGACAACAGCCTTTCATCACACAATTCCCATCAGAAAATACAATCGTGTGTATGGGCCTTAAGCCTTTTGAGTAGGGATGAGCTTTGAGTTCAAGTCGAACTCATGTTTGACTCGAACATTACCTGTTCGCCGAACAGCGAACAATTTGGGGTGTTCACGGCAAGTTTGTGTGAACTTTAGAACCCTGTTAAAGTCTATGGGACTCGAACGTTTGAAATCTAAAGTGCTAATTTTAAAGACTAATATGCAAGTTATTGTCCTAAAAAGTGTTTGGGGACCCGGGTCCTGCCCAGGGTACATGTATCAATGCAAAAAAAGTTTTAAAAACTGCAGTTTTTTTGGGAGCAGTGATTTTAATAATGCTTAAAGTGAAACAATAAAAGTGAAATATTCCTTTATATTTCGTACCTAGAGGTGTGTGTATAATATGCCTGTGCTTAGAACTGTCCCTGCACAAAGTGTCATTTCTGAAGGAAAAAAAGTCATTTAAAAATCACTCGCCGCTATATTGAATTGTCGGCTTCCGGCAATACAGAGAAAAGTCATTCATAAAAAAAATGCGTGGGGTCCCCCCAAATTCAATTAAGGTCTGGTGTGGATTTTTGGGGGGAACTCCACGCCATTTTTTTTTAATTTGGAGTGGAGTTCCCCTTAAAATCCATACCAGACCTGAAGAGCCTGGTAATTGAATTTGGGGGGACCCCCACGCATTTTTTTTTTTTGGAATGACTTTTCTCTGTATTTCCGGGAGCCGACAATTCTTTATAGCCGCAAGTGATTTTAAATGACTTTTTTTTCTTCAGAAATTCCATTTTGTGCAGGGACAGTTCTAAGCACAGGAAACGAGCGCTACTTTACAGACATACTATACACCCCCCCCCCCCCCCCCCCCCCCCCCCCCCCCCCAGGTACAAAATTTAAAGGAATATTTTATTTTATTGTTTCATTTTAAGCATCATTAAAATCAACTTTGTTTGCATTGATACATGTCCCCAGAAGCAGGACCCGGGTCCCCATACACTTTTTAGGACAATAACTTGCATATTAGCCTTTAAAATTCATACTTTATATTTCAAACGTTCGAGTCCCATAGACTTTAACGGGGTTCTAAAGTTCACACAAACTTTTGGTCTGTTCGCAGGTTCTGGTGCGAACCGAACAGGGGGGGTGTTCGGCTCATCCCTACTTTTGAGGCAGTGCTCTGGGTTGTCCACACAGCAGTGAAGACTCAGCAGGTGTGGAGTGCTATAACTTCTACCCAAAAACAAAAATTCTTGCAGCAGTCATACATTTAATAATAGGTAAGACGACAGTTTATTTTTTCATCATAATTTTTATTGTATTTAGTTAACTGTTAAATAAATATCAGCTTGCTCTTCTAGGGAAGTTTTTTGCTAACTGACTTGTAGACAATTCCTTTGTAGGTCAAAATCTGAAAGAAAAAAAAAAAACATATACACTTAAATTATTTGTTAACAGCCATGGTTTTACAAAGCATATTCTGAATAGACCACAATGTCATAAGGCCAAGCAAAAATGTTCTCCCCTGGGATCTACTTAAAGCAAAATGTTAGTAAACGTGTAAGCAGGTGCAGTTAGCCAATCTGCCACTAGGTGTCTCTGTTCCAGAATAATGTTTGGTTACAGAGAATAGTGTCATCAGGTGCTAGGTCCCTTTTAGCTAGAAGCCTCCTATAGTGATGTAATGGGTGAGTCAGTGCCTACATATAAGCCAGTTTGGTAGGAGCCCTAGTGCAGTTGGGACATGGGAGCAAAAGACCCCACCATCAGGCAGATGTGGTCAGCAAGTGGAGGCCCTGGACAGGGATGGGAGGTAGACCTGCACCCAGAAGAGCTGGCTGTAGTCATCCCAACTTTTAGATGGCAAGGAATGGATTGCAAAATGCCTTTTAGGCTAGACCAAGTGTTTCCTGGCTATCCCCCTGGAGGACCTGAGAGAAGTGTACCCAAGCCAGAGGTCACTGCAGTGGTCCTGGCTCAGGAAGGCTACCTGTACGGAGCAGTGAGCTCGATAACAACAGTCTAAGGCAAACCAGAACCCTCTAAATGAGTACTGATGACCCTGAGAGGAAAGAGACTGAGTAGGGAAGATGGCTAACTAAAGTGTACAGTGAGCTGCTTCCACATGTGACTGCTGATCCATTATATGCGATTGACAACATTCTGTCAAGTGACCCCACATAGTATGTCTTCGTGAAATCACTGTAATGCCATCTTAAAATAACATCAGTAAAGGGCAGCAATCCTAACGTTTTGGATGGACATTCCTTCCTTGGGATATAATGGGCAATAGCCAGGAATGTTGTGAGAAGGCTTCTGGCAAGGAGAGGGGCACAAGGTGGCAGAGGGTTAAAACCTCACGCAGGAGGATTGTTGTTCTGGTAGCAAGAAGAAGTGTGCCTCTTAGCGCCATCACACAGCCATTTGCAAGCCCCTCTTAAAAAATTTGACTGCACATAAATATGCGGCCTCATGGAAGTGGTCTTTTTTTCCATGGGGCCACATACAAGTATCTCCCTTTATGCTTGGAGCGTGCCACACAGCGCACTCTTAGCACAGAGCCCCGTATCTCGCACTAACGATCAGCACCCGGGACTCTCAGTTCCGGGTCACCTGATCGCTGTGATAGCCACTGATTGGCTATCACAGTGATCAGTCACTGTGAGCCCGCCTCTACATTTACTTCCTCTTTGAAATAAAGAGGAAGATACATTCTATCTTCTTCTCCTTGCAGGAGAGGAACATGTAAATAAAAGTGTGTATAAAAAATAAAAATAAAACACAAAAAAAAAAAAAAAAAAAAAACAAGATCAAGGTTTGCCAGGGTGAAGCTGAATACACACACTATACAATTTTCTTCAGATTTTTTCCTTTAGGCTCGGTTCACATATGAGCCATATCTGTCGCACAGCAGGTGTCCGGTGCGTGCTGGTTCACCGTTTCAGGTCCGATTTTAGCCCGAATTTTGGGCTGAAATCGAACATGAAACGCACCAAAAAAGGCACGTGTTTTTCCGGCACGTGTACGGCCTATCGGACCGTTTTCCAGCAGACAAAAGTTTCTAAACATGCTTAGAAACCTGCCTGTCGGACAAGTTCGATGGTTAGTACACAAAATCATAGGACCAAAATCCCACGCATGCTCAGAATCAAGTCGACGCATGCTTGGAAGCATTGAACTTCGTTTTTTTTCATCACGTCGTTGTGTTCTACGTCACCGCATTCTGGTCCGAGGAGATTTTGGTCCGATGGTGTGTACGCACATCAGACCAACAGACCACTTCAGCCTGGTCTGCTGGAAACGGTCCGTCGGACATGTTTCATCGGACATGTCTGATCGTGTGTACGTGGCCTTAGATTTACCAAAACCAAAACACTTTCAATTTGTATGCAATCAGGCAGGCCCTTGCACTACATAGTTGAAGATAAATCTAATGCCGCGTACACACGACCGTTTTTCATGACAAGAAAAATGGCCATCATAGATTTAGAAACTCAACTATTTTTTCACGCCATAATTTTTCTCGTCGTGAAAAACGGTCACGTGTAGGCTTTAACGATGGGAAAAAAACATGCATGCTCAAAAGCAAGGTTTGAGAAGGAAAATTTCCATAATCAGCTCAAAGGGTGGCGCTATTTGAATGGAACTTCCCCTTTATAGTGCCGTCGTACGCGTTGTATGTCACTGTGCTTTGCTCGAGCACTTTTTATCACGATCGTGTGTATGCAAGGCAGGCTTGAGAGGAATCACATCGAGAAAAACATGGTTTTGTTTTTTTCATGACATGAAAAACGGTCGTGTGTACGCAGCATAAGGCTTGGTTCACACCACTGCGAATTGGATGCAGGTTCCAGTGCAAACTTACACAGGAGTCCTGTGTGCCTTTTGGTCCGTTTCAGGTCCAAATTCAGCCAAGAATTGAAATCGAACCTGAAAAGGTGAACGGGGACGCATGCGGCGATAGTGTGAACCCTGCCTAAAGGAAATCTAACAACAAAAGTTGTATAGTGTGTATCCAGCTTTAGTGTTAGGGTTGGGGTCAAAGGTCACAGTTAGCATATTTTGGGTAGAATTTAAAAAAAAATACATTTTAAATTGGTATCAGTGTCAATGTGTTTTAGGCAGTATAAAAAAAATTGCAAAATGCGCACTATTGTTTCTGGTGAAAACATACATACAGCAAAATAAAATAAGAAAACACACACATACATACATACATACATACATACATACATACACATATACATACATACATATTGTAAACGTTGGGGGTTTAACTCAATGGTAAATGCGTTTTTTTTAGCGAGTCCACAGCAGTCAGATGTTATGTTTGAGGGCATGGCAGCCCATTTTTATTGCAGGAAACAAAAAGAACAGTTCACATACAGGATTTCCCACGCAGGGGTTCTTCTCCAGAAATGTTCACAGAACTCAAAAATACCAAGCCTCCTGGCTCCTAGGCTTACTTAGCCTTGCTGTACCTGCTAACCTGGCACACTCCTGGCCTCAACAGGTCCTCCAGCCCACTGTCTCCCAGACTTCCGGACTTCCTTCAGCCCCTCTTGGACTCGCTAGTCACCTCAGGTCCACCAGCCTCCCAGTCCTTCAGACACGAAGTCCCCCCACACCAGGGATGTAGTCTCCAGGGCAGACAGACAGACAGACAGATCCCCACACACAGGTCTGTCTTGCAGCACCAGCCAGCTGCACACCTTCCACCTCTCTCTCTGTTCTGACCAGTCCCTGATTATATTGTCAGTGTTCAGCTGGGAACCCAACCTGCTGGCTGTCTGTAAGATCTGGACACAGGGTTGGAGACCCCATCCCGCCCAAGTCTCTGCAGGATCTCCAACTACACAGCCCCATTCAAAACTAGCAAAACCTGGAGAAAACTGACAGAGCAGTTTTCTCCATTTAAACGCTACGCTCTGTAGTTCTGCGGTCCGCAGACACGCAAACCCTGTGTCCATTTTACCTCCCATTTCATAGGGACCGGGACTCTGACTATTACAATATATATATATATATATATATATATATATATATATATATATATTTATTATTATTATTATTATTATTATTATTATTTTTGTTTTATTTTTTGTTCATAAATTTTGGGCCAGTTTCATTTAATAAAAAAAAATAAAAATAATTTAGGAGATATCCATTACCATTTACCGCCACCTCGATACACAAAGTAGTTGTGATATGTACGGTTGTACTAACACGTGTCAAAGATGCAACATTTGTTTTACTCTTAGGCATGAAGGGGTTAATGATGCAGATAACTCTTTTCCTTTAAGTAATATATACAAATGCTTGATCATAACTCTGTTTATTGGTTTGGCATTCCTCTCAATGGTTGACACTGGTTGCTACTGGCCATTCCCTTGCAGGTACTACATAAGGCCCAATTGTTTTGTGATCATTAAGGGCCAGATTCTCAGAGGCGTTACGACGGAGTATCTCAGATACCCCGTCGTATCGCCTTTTTTTTTGTCTCGTATCTATGCGTGTGATGCTGAGCATAACTTTTGCATAGATACGCTTCTACATCTGACAAGTGTAATACAATTACACTTTCGGATCGTAGGTGTAATGACAACTCCGGCCACTAGGTGGCCTTTACGTTGTTTTTTCATTTGCATATGCAAATGAAGTAGTACGCCGATTCTCGATCGCTTTTACGCCGCCCCGTCGTCGCGTACATCGTTTACGAACTCGTAAGGTTACCCCAGCTTCTATGTGGAGTAACCTTACGAAGTTCCGTCGGATGCCGTCGGGTGCCGTCGGACGCCATGTTAAGTATGGCGTCGGGTCAGCGTCGGCTTTTTCCGTCGCTTACGTCGTTTTACTAACTCGTTCGCGAATAGGGACTTGCGTAAATGACGCTCACGTCGTTTTGACGTCGGTTTCAACTACGCTTCCCGACGTGAGCTGGAGCATGCGCACTGGGCTTTTTCCCCGGCCAGCGCATGCGCAGTTCGTTCGACGCGGGGGCGCGCTTAATTTAAATACAAGCCGCCCCATTTGAATTGCGTGGGTTTACGCTTGGCGATTTACGAGACGCCGGCGTAAACAACGGAGCAAGTGCTTTGAGAATAAAGCACTTGCTCTAGTACGCAGCGGCGGCGTAGTGTAAATGGCTTACGCTACGCCGCCGAAAATATATGAGAATCTGGCCCTAAATGTGTATTTGGCGTTCAGGTAGAAGCGCAGTATACTTACACCGACGAGAAGATCTCCGGAGACTTCAGTGACAGAGTGGACCTCGTTAAGCTGCGCAACCATCTTGCCATCCACTAGATTAACGACAGTCTGGGAAAAACAAAAAAAAACAATAGTACATGTTCATGATTTTTCTTTATTAATTTTCAATAAATGTATTTTTTAAAGCAACATAATGAATAAAACTGTATTTCATAGATAGTAAAAAAGAACACTGGGGTATAATACTTTCACTCCGTGTGTGCAGGTGCTTGTAGGCAGGTGCAGTCTGTTGTCTCCACTGCAGGGGGCGCTCAACTGCAGCAGCATTGCAAAGAAAGAAGAAGTTAAGAGGAACATGGTTCCTCTATGGTTTGCTGAGTCACTGGGGCAGCGATCTGATTGAATGCTGGCTGCCCATGGTACAGTGGCATCCATCTTAGGTATGGAAGAGTCCATTTAAGGCCCTGGTCCCTGGGTTTGGTGTGCATTTATATGTGGGTAGTAAAGGGACAGGTCACCCATCTGTCAGGGACAGTATTAGGAAAGGTTACAGATGCGTAGGGAAAGCTTAGGGCTTCGCAATCTCCTTGGACACCTTCCTGTTTGGGCTCAGATCGGCCAGACCGCACTCCCCCCTCCAGATGTCTGAAACCTGCTCTAATACACACTGTTGGCATCTGTGAGTGTTCCTATTTGGGCCTCCTCCTACTGGGTTTGATGTGAACTGGTTTGCCTTTACTTCAATACAAGTTGGGAGTGAGGGCAAGACCAGTCACCCTGCACAAGGGGAGAGAGGGCAGCAGTGACCGGACTTTATTACAGGAGGTACACAAAGCCCACCTAGATTCAAGGCGGTATATACATGACTCCTAACTGTCCCTAATTTTAAGGGACTGTCTCTGATCTGAAACAAAGTCCCTCTGTCCTTCTTTCCTCCTCATGTGTCCCTCATTTTGGTCTGATCTATATAGTTGTATATAAAATGCACTTTTTATCGTTCAAAAAGTGTTTCCCAGTTCTAAACCGTGGAATCGACAGTTAAAATAGCACAATGCTGAATAGCAAAGGATGGCCTGGTCATGAAGAGGGTAAAATCTTCCGAAGTGGTTATGCAACTGCAAATCTATATTTTTATAACAATATAATACCCATTTTTTTCATAAAACATACTGTATAAGATTTTCATCGAGTAAAAAGATACCAAACATGTCAAGCCAACTTTTCATAGAAAAGATTGGGTGGTTGTACAGCCACATAGCACCCAACTGTCCCTGGTTTTGAGGGACTGTTCCTCATTCTAAACAAAGTCCTTCTGTCCCTCCTCATTTGTCCCTCATTTAGGCCTGATCCATATAGTTGTATGTAAAATGCACTTTTTATCCTTCGAAAAGTGTATTTCAGTGGTAAACCTTTCCTTCGATTTCTAAATTGCTGCATTTGTAAATTTCAAGAGCCCATATAAAGAAAAGGTAGTGGTAAAAACAAAACAAAAAAAAAAAAAAAAAACAATTGTGGGTTTAACCAATCTTTTTTTTTTGTATAATTCTTCTTTAACCCCTTAAGACCCGGACCTTTAGGCAGGTAAAGGACCTGGCCAGCAGTTTTTGCGTCGCTTTAACTGACAATTGCGCGGTCGTGCGACGTGGCTCCCAAACAAAATTGTGTCCTTTTTTTCCCACAAATAGAGCTTTCTTTTGGTGGTATTTGATCACCTTTGCGGTTTTTATTTTTTGCGCTATAAACAAAAATAGAGCGACAATTTTGAAAAAAATGCATTATTTTTTACTTTTTGCTATAATAATAATCCCCCAAAAACATATATATTTTTTTTCCTCAGTTTAGGCTGATACGTATTCTTCTACCTATTTTTGTTAAAAAAAATCGCAATAAGCGTTTATCGATTGGTTTGCGCAAAATGTATAGCGTTTCCAAAATAGGGGATAGTTTTATTGCATATTTTTTTTTTTTTTTTTACTAATGCCGATCAGCAATTTTTTTCGTGACTGCGACATTATGGTGGACACTTCAGTCAATTTTGACACATTTTTGGGACCATTGTCATTTTCACAGCAAAAAATGCATTAAAAGTGCATTGTTTACTGTGAAAAGCATGACACTCCGCACCAGGGAGAAAACCTTGCATTACGTCCCCCTCCTCCTGTTGCTCTTCCTGAGCTCTCCCATCCCACCGGGAGGCCAATTGACCATCCGGCATGTTAGCCAACTGGTCGGAGAACTAAGTCGGAATAAGCTTTGATCGGCTTACGTATTTAGAAACCTAGAAGCAACGTCACTTTTGGCTTAGGGGAGCCGCCCCTGTGTGAACCGACACTTAAATCTGCAACTGCTTGTGTGAAAGGTTTCATAGGATTATTATTATTTTTATTATAGAGGATATATATATATATACACCGTATTTGCCGGCGTATAAGACGACCCCCTAATTTTCAAGATAAAATGTTGGTTTTGGGATATACTCGCCGTATTAGACGACCCCTCACTGTGCCGTTAGACATGCCTCACTGTGCCGTTAGAAATGCCTCACTGTGCCGTTATACAGGGCTGGACTGGGACAAAAATTTGGCCCTGGACTTCATCCAGACCGGCCCACTTTAATTCAATAAAATGCTGCCCCCCCACCCCCGAAAAATCGCCCAACAAAAGGCCCCTACATCCATTATTGTATATAATGAGAGGGTGAGAGAGAGAGGGAGGGTTGAGGGAAAGGGGTGGGTGAGAGAGTGTGGTGAGTGTAAGAAAAAGAGAGTGAGTGTAAAATAGAGGGGGTGAGTGTAGGACCTCTTTCACATTGAGGCGTTTTTCAGGCGCTTTTGGGCTAAAAATAGCCTGAAAAATGACTCCGCTGCAGGCCTAGTGTGAAAGCCTGAGTGCAAATCGGGGGTGTACAAATCGCCTAAGAGTCAGGGAGTGAATGCGACAGAGGGGGGAGCTGAGAGACAGAAGGGGGAGCTAAGAGACGGGGGGGGGGGTCTGAGAGATGAAAGGGGCTGAGAAACAGAGGAGGGGGCTAAACGAGGGGGGACTAAGAGACACAGGGACTGAGAGACAGAGGGGGGGACTGAGAGACAGGGGGGTCTGAGAGAGTCACCATTTAAAAAAATAAATACAATTTAAAACGGCCCACTGAGCCATCGGCCCACCGGGAAACTCCCTGTAGTCCCTATGGCCAGTCCATCCCTGCCGTTATACATGCCTCACTGTGCCATTATTACATGCCTCACTGTGCCATTATTACATGCCTCACTGTGCCATTATTACATGCCTCACTGTGCCATTATTACATGCCTTACTGTGCAATTGCCTACTTCACTGTACCGTTCTATTCCTTGCCACGGCGATCTCCCTACCTTCTCCTGTTTTCAGAGTATGTCAGACGGCGGCCATCTATTATTCAAAAGCCGCGCCTCCTCCTCAGGCTGTTCCCTGATAGGCGGAACACTAATTTTGCCAGCAGAACCTCAGTTTAGTGTTCCGCCTATCACAGATGTCCTCTCGTCCGAGGCCAAGATAAGCTTTAATAAGCTTTAAAAATCATTGACTGTTCTGTAGTTTTAGCTGCAATTTTTAAGCTGGTGACAGGCAATTATTTTTATTTATTTTTTATTTTAATGCCTGAAAGCATTAAGCCTCGTTCACACGCACAAGAAAAAAGCTGGCAGAGCTTTCTTGACGAGCATACCGATCGTTTGTACGAGGCTTTGAGGTTTCTTGTCAAGAAAACTGCCTGTAATCTCGACGAGAAAAATAAAGAACCTGCTCTCGTTTTCTCCAGTGTTTTCCTGCCGGGAAACCTGAGGCGGCGTACACACGACCGAGGTTCTCGCTGGAAACCAGCGAGAACCTCGCTGGAAGCTGCATTCCAGTGAGGACCTCGGCCGTGTGTACGCTCCTGGCTCGCCCCGCCCGCCGGGAATCCCGTCGAGCGAAAAGAGAGCACGCTCTCTTTTTGCTCGACGGCCCGCCTGGATGAATGGCTGGTTGCCATTCCCGACGGGCGGGTCACCGATTTCGACGGCCGGCAGAGAACCTCGACGGGCGGAACGATGTGTTCTGCCCGTCGAGGTTCTCTGCCGTGTGTACACGGCCTGAGCGTCTGTATACTTACCTGTCGCTGTGGAAACCCACGCATGCTCGAAATGACTTTGATGCATGCGCAGTAGTTTGCAAAGAATAGGTAGGATGTAGCAAGATGGCGGCGACGGCATCTACTGTGACGAGCGCATGCTCGTCATAGTCAATGACGTCACCGCGTTTGTGCCATTCAAAAGAAACGGCGGTTCTTTTTGAATGGAGTGTCTGTACACTCGGCCGGCAAGAGATCCTTGCCAGGAAAAAAGTTTTTTCCTGACGAGATTCTGGGCCGTGTGTACAGGGCTTTAGCTCTCCCAGCTAGATTTAAAAATTACCTGTTACATTTTCATTCCACATTGTCTTTCTTTAAAGTCATGGGTTTTGAGTCACATAAGGACACTACCGGCATGGAGTCTATATGTTCTCCCCATGTGTGTGCTTTCCGTAACAGAAACAATATTGTGTTTTATGACAAGATTCCAGTACACTGTGGATTCATTCTTGATATTATATTTGTAGTACAAACCCTCTGGCTGGTTCCGCACTCTTGTCCCAGGTCGACCTTTCCAACAGTGTAAGACTAGCCAGGCACACAGTAGGGTCCACACTTCTGGCTCAGTAAGTAGTATAGGGGTTGCTTTGTCTTAGTTTATTGCAGTGTAACTTGGATAGGACATAATGTGCTGTGGGATACTCTGGAATGTTGGACAGTAGAAGGAGGATGCTGGAATTTTGGACAGTAGAAGGAGGATGCTGGAATTTTGGACAGTAGAAGGAAGATGCTAGAATTTTGGACAGTAGAAGGAGGATGCTGGAATGTTGGATAGTAAAAGGAGGATGCTGGAATGTTGCACAGTAGAAGGAGGATGCTGGAATGTTGGACAATAGAAGGAGGATGCTGGAATGTTGGACAGTAGAAGGAGGATGCTGGAATGTTGGACAGTAGGAGGATGCTGGAAAGTTGGACAGTAGAAGGAGGATGCTGGAATGTTGGACAGTAGAAGGAGGATGTTGGAATGTTGGACAGTAGAAGGAGGATGCTGGAATGTTGGACAGTAGAAGGAGGATGCTGGAATGTTGGACAGTAAAAGGAGGATGCTGGAATGTTGGACAGTAGAAGGAGGATGCTGGAATGTTGGACAGTAGAAGGAGGATGCTGGAATGTTGGACAGTAGAAGGAGGATGTTGGAATTTTGGACAGTAGAAGGAGGATGTTGGAATGTTGGACAGTAGAAGGAGGATGTTGGAATGTTGGACAGAAGAAGGAGGATGTTGGGATGTTGGACAGTAGGAGGAGGATGTTGGAATGTTGGACAGTAGGAGGATGTTGGAATGTTGGACAGTAGAAGGAGGATGTTGGAATGTTGGACAGTAGAAGGAGGATGTTGGAATGTTGGACAGTAGAAGGAGAATGCTGGAATGTTGGACAGTAGAAGGAGGATGCTGGAATTTTGGACAGTAGAAGGAGGATGTTGGAATGTTGGACAGTAGAAGGAGGATGCTGGACTGTTGGACAGTAGAAGGAGGATGCTGGAATGTTGGACAGTAGAAGGAGGTTGTTGGAATGTTGGACAGTAGAAGGAGGATGCTGGAATGTTGGACAGTAGAAGGAGGATGCTGGAATGTTGGACAGTAGAAGGAGGATGTTGGAATGTTGGACAGTAGAAGGAGGATGCTGGAATGTTGGACAGTAGAAGGAGGATGCTGGAATGTTGGACAGTAGAAGGAGGATGCTGGAATGTTGGACAGTAGAAGGAGGATGCTGGAATGTTGGACAGTAAAAGGAGGATGCTGGAATGTTGGACATTAGAAGGAAGATGCTGGAATTTTGGACAGTAGAAGGAGGATGCTGGAATGTTGGACAGTAGGAGGATGTTGGAATGTTGGACAGTAGAAGGAGGATGCTGGAATGTTGGACAGTAGAAGGAGGATGCTGGAATGTTGGACAGTAGAAGGAGAATGTTGGAATTTTGGACAGTAGAAGGAGGATGTTGGAATGTTGGACAGTAGAAGGAGGATGTTGGAATGTTGGACAGTAGAAGGAGGATGCTGGAATGTTGGACAGTAGAAGGAGGATGCTGGAATGTTGGACAGTAGAAGGAGGATGTTGGAATGTTGGACAGTAGAAGGAGGATGCTGGAATGTTGGACAGTAGAAGGAGGATGCTGGAATGTTGGACAGTAGAAGGAGGATGCTGGAATGTTGGACAGTAGAAGGAGGATGCTGGAATGTTGGACAGTAGAAGGAGGATGCTGGAATGTTGGACAGTAGAAGGAGGATGCTGGAATGTTGGACAGTTGAAGAGGATGCTGGAATGTTGGACAGTAGGAGGAGGATGCTGGAATGTTGGACAGTAGAAGGAGGATGTTGGAATGTTGGACTGGAATGTTGGAGTAGAAGGAGGATGTTGGAATGTTGGACAGTAGAAGGAGGATGTTGGAATGTTGGACAGTAGAAGGAGGATGCTGGAATGTTGGACAGTAAAGGAGGATGCTGGAATGTTGGACAGTAGAAGGAGGATGCTGGAATGTTGGACAGTAGAAGGAGGATGTTGGAATGTTGGACAGTAGAAGGAGGATGTTGGAATGTTGGACAGTAGAAGGAGGATGTTGGAATGTTGGACAGTAGAAGGAGGATGTTGGAATGTTGGACAGTAGAAGGAGGATGTTGGAATGTTGGACAGTAGAAGGAGGATGTTGGAATGTTGGACAGTAGAAGGAGGATGCTGGAATGTTGGACAGTAAAAGGAGGATGCTGGAATGTTGGACATTAGAAGGAAGATGCTGGAATTTTGGACAGTAGAAGGAGGATGCTGGAATGTTGGACAGTAGGAGGATGTTGGAATGTTGGACAGTAGAAGGAGGATGCTGGAATGTTGGACAGTAGAAGGAGGATGCTGGAATGTTGGACAGTAGAAGGAGAATGTTGGAATTTTGGACAGTAGAAGGAGGATGTTGGAATGTTGGACAGTAGAAGGAGGATGCTGGAATGTTGGACAGTAGAAGGAGGATGCTGGAATGTTGGACAGTAGAAGGAGGATGTTGGAATGTTGGACAGTAGAAGGAGGATGTTGGAATGTTGGACAGTAGAAGGAGGATGTTGGAATGTTGGACAGTAGAAGGAGGATGCTGGAATGTTGGACAGTAGAAGGAGGATGCTGGAATGTTGGACAGTAGAAGGAGGATGCTGGAATTTTGGACAGTAGAAGGAGGATGCTTCATCCATTTACATCTCCTGTTGGTGTTCTTACCTTAGCCTTCCCAGTCAGTGAATCCATCTCAACCTCCTCACCGATTGTAAACTCATTGCGTAGGACACTGGGCCCTGTGGTCATTGTACTCACAAAATGATTCCCAGTCTGGACAATTTCTGTGATAGTCTTCAGATCTTTTGCTTTCTGGATGACGTCCTCTGGAACCCCTGCAATCAGTAAATACTCGTTCCAAATGTGTATATTCAAACTGTCTTTGGTCAAACATCTAAGCATCCACACACATATTTCAAGTTTGCTTTGGGTGCCAAGACATAGCAACTCACAGTGCTGGTACTAAAGAAGATTGTGGACACCGGTCATCCAGATGAAGAGTACAGCAAACAAATAGACAACTCTCTTAGCTTGCTATAAAATACGGGGAGAATAGTTATACATCAGATAGCCTTTTTTAACTTTCCTGTCTCAGGAAAACCCTGATAATATTTTTTTATAGACTAATAGAAGTCTAATATAAACTGCAATGTAACCCACTCGAAAAAAAAAACAGGTTGAGCTGCATCCAAGCTGCAGTTTGGCGGTATGAAAGATATTGGCTAAAAATATTAAATAGGTCAGTGGTTACTTATCTAAAAGGCAGAAATTGCTAATTGCGCAAGGAATCATCAGCAAGCTCTGGAGTAACCACAGAAAGCTGGTTGAGAAAAGCTGGCATAACTAGTGGTCAGGTTGTGAGCAAGGTGCCGCATGGTGTGGTGGGCAGTAATCACACAGTCCAAGTTAGGCAATATGGTATATTGTACAAAGATACAACACAACGTATTCAGGCCCGACGGGTAGGCATACCTGTCCAGAACCACTTTTTAAACTGTCACAGCTGAAGACTTGAAGATGCCGTCAGCGTCTGCAACGTGGAGCAGAATGCGGCCTTGCCAGTCTACACCCAAATTAGAGGCTTCCTAAAGAGAGGTTGAAGTAGTCCCTGCACTATCCCTGCTCCTCTGGAACCTTTCACTGCCTGTAAACATTCTCCCTGCCAGGTGGGGAACATGTCCCTACACTGGCTACTTGCATAAAGTTTGCCAAACCCAGGAATCAGAGTCTTAAATAGACTCTACCTGACCCAAGATGACTGCTGGAGTCACATGGGGTGCCAGCGTCCAATTGGACAACTGTCTCCCTGTGATTGCAGGAAGTCATAGAGCAGGGATATGCAATTAGCGGACCTCCAGCTGTTTCAGAAATACAAGTCCCATAAGGCATAGCAAGACTCTGACAGCAACAAGCATGACACCCAGAGGCAGAGGCATGATGGGACTTTTGCAACAGCTAGAGGTCCGCTAATTGCATATCCCTGTCATAGAGGAACCAAGTTCCTCACAACTTCCTTTGCCATCTGCATTGCCACATCGGTCGAGTGCCACCTGCAGGGGGCAGCACAGACTGAACATGCCTACACTGTGGCATGGCCATGATGGTGAGTGAATATTAGACATGTGCAGACTGGAATATTTTGTTTCGTTTTTTCGTTTGGAAAATAAATTTATTTAGTTACTCCCGAAAATCGTTTTGATTTATTTTGTTTTTCGTTGGGGAGTAGCTTTCGTCCGAAAATCCAATAATACTCGAATGGTCAAAAGAATATTCAACGGAATCTTTTCCCTATAATGTCGAATCTCTCTATATCTAATTTTTACCGCAACAAAAACGAAAATAAAGCATTTTATATGTCGGATCTTTCGGTTTTCGTTTCTTGCGCTTTCGTTATCGTTTGTTAAAACGATAAGGAAAAAAACAGATTTTCGGACGAAAATGCATTCTAACAAAAACAAATGCACATGTCTAGTGAATATACTGTATCTTAACAACCAGAGAACATCTTTGTAACTTGCACACATAATAGCAGTAGGATATCATGGACTGGAAAGCAAGGGTCTCGGTTAGACAATTTACACTGTAGAGTGTAGATCATCAAAACTACAACATTTAATACTGGTAACTGTATTAGATAACTAGTGATTTCATGGAGGTAGTGTATTTGCTCTGACATCAGGGATTCTGATAGCAGAAGACAGCAGAAAGTTGCAAGTTATCCAGGTCTTGTTCAATTTAATGGATGTCTGGAGATCGTGACATAGTTTTCCCACCTCTAACTATTTAAACAATTGAAAGTGCAAAGAAAGCTGGAGTTAGGCTTTAATTTAAAGATCACATTTAGCTTTTTAGTTTTGGATGGCATGTGAAGGCCTATAGTAGTGATGGCGAACCTTGGCACTCCAGATGTTTTGGAACTACATTTCCCATGATGCTCAACTACACTGCAGAGTGCATCGGCATCATGGGAAATGTAGTTCCAAAACATCTGGGGTGCCAAGGTTCGCCATCACTGGCCTAGAGTCTCTGTCCATGCCCTGATACAGGTGATTTCTCTTGTCTTCCTGTATAGTCTAAGGCCTCTTTCACACGGAGCGGTTGGTTTTTCGGTCCGCTCCGTGTGTGTCCGTCGGCTCAGCGGGGGGTCCCGCTCAGCTGTCGGTGGACAGGGCGGACCCCGCACACTGTGCAGGGACCGCCCTGTCTCTCCTCCGCTATCCCCTATGGGGAATCGGATGGAAACGGACCGTCTGTCCGTTTGCATCCGATCCGATCCACCGGACGGAAGAAAAATAGGGTTTTCTTCCGTCCGCAAAACGGATCCAGGCGGACGCGGATAGTAGGCGGACGTTAGCGGATGCATCATCCGCTAACGGATCCGCTCCCATAGGGACACATTACAAGTCCGTAAACGGACTTGTAATTAGCGGACCATTCGTCCGCTCATGTGAAAGGGGCCTTAATCTGCCCATGCACTAAATCGATTTTTAAAAGCACATTTATTTGAATATTTAAACAAAAATTCTCAGTATATTCAATAACTTGACAAATGTCATTCGAAGGTTCTTTCTAAACTTTTTACATTTTGTTTGCTTTTGACTTTCGATTTTGGAATGAATGGACTTTTCCGCCAAACGAAAACCACATACACTGTTAGAAATTTGTACACTTGAGACATTTTTTTCCATCCTTCTCCTTACAATTTTCTTATCACTGTGATCAAAAAATAAATGTCTATTTGATACACTAATTATTATAAAATAGAACAAAAGTTCTTAAAATGAAAAACTAAATTCTAAATAGTGTATGGCCATCATAACACCAGATGAATAGACAGAAAGTAAAGAACTCCAAACTTTCTAAACAAAGGGCCAGTTTACTGTCCTTTAGATAGACCAGTGTTTTTCAACTCCAGTCCTCAAGGCACACCAACAGGTCAAGTTTTCAGGATTTCCCTCAGATGAAATGGCTGTGGTGATTACTAAGGCAGTGAAACTGATCAAATCACATGTGCAAAATAATGGAAAGCCTGAAAACATGACCTGTTGGTGTGCCTTGAGGACTGGAGTTGAAAAACACTGCTATAGAGTCCACTCTACTCTCAGCACACCAAATGTGCAGGTAAAAGAAGTCTATGGCTCAGTACAGGTAACCCGCAGGTGCACGTCTCTGCACCTGTGGATCAGTTTGAAAGCAGCCCAGTAACCACTGCAGAACAGATATGATTTTAGTAATAAACTTACCTTTAATAACAGTATTCTATTTTATTCCATCCCAGAGCAGGAGGTCGCGGGCCACATCAGAGGGCTCCGCGGCCACATCAGAGGGCTCCGCGGGCCACATGTAGGGGGGACTGTGGCTAATGTGAGTAGAAAATGTCCCAGCATCGGTGGAATCTAAAAATGCCCCATCTTTGGTGCCAGTGGGAGGAATAATGCCCCACTGTTTGTGTCATTGGGAAGAATTGTGCCCCATGGTTTGTGGCATTGGGAGGAATTGTGCTCTATTATTAGTGTCATTGGGCCCCACTGTTGGTGACATTGGGAGATATTGTGCCCCTTTTTTGATATAAGTGAATAAAAAAGTGCCCAAATCCATCCCCCAGGCCGCAGTTTGGAGACCACTGCACTATACGGTCAAACGTTTGTGGACACCTTACCATTACAGCTATATGAACTTGTTGTACATCCAGTTTTTAAAACTTTCTTTTGGCAACATTGTTTTGCAAAATGTATTTTATTTTTATGGAATTTTTAGACAAAAAGATCTCTCTTTGGAGAGATGTTTTTCATAGGACAGGAAGTAGAAGAACATTCCCCAAAAGTAAATAGAAAAAAACAACAACAGAGGCTTTAACTCCTCCTTACCCTATCAAATATGGAAAAAAATATATAGTTTTGGCCTAAGATGTACTTTAAAGTTGACCTTCATTTCCCCACTTTTTGGATCACTATAGCTTTTCTTTCCTCCACAGTGTTTCTTTTCTTAAATTTTTTGGTCCAGGCTGTCTCCCTCCCTCTATTCTCACCTAGGTAAAAATGATGTATACCCCACTCCAGCAGCCATCTGGCAAATCCACGTCATATACTGTATCGTCATAAGGCATCAGCTTACAGAGTGGCTGGAGGAGGACGGACTTAGCGGTAAGTCAGCCAGCTGCAAGAACCCAGAAGATATAGATGGCTCCCGATGACGTCAGAAAGGAAGACAGCGTTGTGGGACCCAGCGTACGGCAAGGTATCGGTAGATGGCAACAGGTCAATGCTGTATTTGCTGGGCAGGTGAGTAAGCTATTTGAGCTCAACCCAGCAGACAAAATAAGGCGATAAAACAAAATTAATCCCAAAGGGGGTGAGGTTCCTCTTATGTCTGTAAATGCACAAACATGCAGCATGTTCTAAACCAGGGGTCTCCAAACTGCAGCCCTAGTACTGAATGTGGCCCTTTGCTTGCCTGAATCCGGCCCTTGGGGAAATTTTCCTTCTACTGATACATGACACTATTCCTCCCTCTGATACCAATAATGGGACATTATTTCTTCCATTGAAGCCAACGATGGGGCACTATTCCTTCTATTAACACCAATGAGATGGCTCTATTTCTCAAACTAACACCAATAATGGGGCACTATTAATCCCACTGACACCAGCAATAGGACACTATTTCATCCCCATATTTAACCCCTAATATCAAAGATGCACTGTTTACTCCCACTGATGCCAGGATAATTTTTTACTCCTAATGACCACAGTTCGGCCCTCCTAAGGTCTGGAGGATATTAAACTGGCCCTTTGTTTAGAAAGTTTGGAGACCCCTGTTCTAAACTGAAGAGCATACAGTAGATCTAAATAACCTTGTAACAAGAAAATGTCTATTTGAAAAAAAACATCTGTATCCTCTTTTACCCTCCAAACCTAAAACAATATTTTTTACAGATTCTCTTTAACCACTTAAGTACCTTAGGTGTTTTTCAGTTTTGGTGTTTGCATTACTAAAACATTTTTTTCTGCTAGGAAATTACTTAAAACCCCCAAACATTATATATATATATATATATATATATATATATATATATATATATATATATATATATATATATATATATATTTCTCTAACACCCTAGAGAATAAAATAGTGGTCATTGCAATACTTTTTGTCACACCGTATTGGCGCAGCGGTCTTACAAGCGCACTTTTTTTGGAAAAAATACACTTTTTTTAATTAAAAAAATAAGACAACAATAAATTTGGCCCAATTTTTTTATATATTGTGAAAGATAATGTTACTCCGAGTAAAATGACACCCAACATGTCACGCTTAAAAATTGCGCCTGCTCGTAGCATGGTGTCAAACTTTTACCCTTAAAAATCTCGATAGGCGACGTTTAAAAAATTCTATAGGTTGCATTTTTTTGAGATACAGAGGAAGTCTAGGGCTAAAATTATTGCTCTCGCTCTAACAACCGCGGCGATACCTCACTTGTGTGGTTTGAACACCGTTTTCATATGCGGGCGCTACTCGCGTATGCGTTCGCTTCTGCACGCAAGCTCGTCAGGACGGGGTGCTTTAAAAAAAAAAATTGTTGTTTTCCTATTTATTTTTATTTATTTTAACTTTTTTTACACTAAAAAAAAAATATATAATAATTGATCACTTTTATTCCTATTACAAGGAATGTAAACATCCCTTGTAATAGAAAAAAGCATGACAGGTCCTTTTAAATATGAGATCTGGGGTCAAAAAGACCTCAGATCTCATATGCAGGCTTAAAAGGAAAAAAAAAAAAATTTGACTGTCATTTTTTAAATAACAGAAAAAAAAAAGTCTCTTTAAGATGCTGGGCGGGACTGACGTTTGGACGTCATTTCCGCCCAGCGCTGCTATGGGGTCGGGCGAGGGACATTTTTCCCTCACTCGTAGCCCAGCAGAGGAGCCGCACAGACCCGATCGCCTCCGACACTACCGACGCGGGAGGGGCACCTCTCCTGCCACCGATAACGGCGATCTTGCGGCGAATCCGCCGCGGAGACCGCCGTTATCATGTACAGGACCCTGCACTGAAGAGATGGATATCTCGGTTGTGGCAGCAGCTGCTGCCGTTACCGAGATATCCATCTTTAAAAATAGGACGTATATATACAGTGCAGGGTCCACAAGTGGTAATGCAATACTAGTGATAATAATAATATTAATAGAAGTTAAAGAACCCAATTGTTCTTACCGATTGCTTTCATGAAAGCCTCAAAATTCTCCTTTGATTGCAGCTCATAGGTTCCTGAGAAAGCCATTGCAGGAGGGGGACTGATCTCCACCAGAGGGTTACAAAGAGAATGTGCTACCCCTTCATTCTCTTCTTCTTCTTATAGGCAGCTGCTCTAATCTGTGACCAGTAGTGAGATTACATCACCGGCTCTACAACGCCATTCAAACATTAACATTATCTGCCTTGCATGGTCATGCTAAGCTTTATGTATTTACTTCTTGTGATAAACCATATTTGGTAGCAAACATAAAAACATAGATAAGCTTGTCTCAGAGATATCTATAAATGGAAGTAATAACTGTTTGGGTGAGTTTAATAGCAAAATTCAAATTTAAAATATTTTCCAAAAAATAAATAGACTGGTACTTTAAAAAAAATGAAAGGAACCTCCTGCTTCATACCTCATTAGCTCTCGGGTGCTGTTACCTACAGACTTCACCACTTTGAGGTCCAGTGACTACCCTCTTCTGCATATAAAGAAAGCATGTTTCACTTAATCCACTTCCTGTGAGCCCAGGTTGTCATGGACCCGTTTTCTGAGGTCACCAAGATGATCTAGGCTTACAATACTACTAATGTCATAATGTTAGTACTGCTCCTTGCGATATTAAAAGATGCCATTGTCTACTGCCACCAAAGGAAGAGGAGGAGATTGAGACATCATGTTAACAGTCAGAAGAATCCTGGATTTAGAATAGTATTTTTTTAAGCCTAGCTCCACTAAACCTTCCCTCTCGCTCCATACATTAAAATATTTTAGCTGTCTTCCATCCGGTCATGTTGGGCAGTCCTCTAAGCTTCAGAGAACATCAATCATGTTGTAATAGTGCAAATCCAGGCCCCTAAGGGGTGTGTTCATGATGTCTTGTGCTTACAGAATGGGACTCAGGGAAGCTGGTATCATTTACCTAGAAGAAGACTGGTACACTGCAGCACAGAAAACACAGATAGAATCTCTGGAGCATAGAGAGGGTAACTAGTGCGTACGTTTTTTTGTGCCATGTGAATGGACTTTAAATTAGAAGGAATGTCAAACTGAAGCTGAGCTTGTTAAAAACTGTTGCGTTACGTTTTTTTACTATGTGGATAAAATCTTGGTTTTGCAATACAGGGTTCATTTAAAGAGTATTATGAGTTTTGCAAGGAAAGAGCAGAGCAGAAGATGTTTACTTTCAAGCCCTTTCTCTCTAATTGAAGCTGAACACAGGGAAGGGAGGTATAGGAATAATTTCTCTAATGCCATGTACACACGATCGGTTCATCCGATGAAAACGGTCTGATGGATTTTTTCATCAGATATCCGATGAAGCTGACTTTCATCAGTCGTGCCTACAAAACGTCAGTTAAAAAAAAACGATCGTGTCAGAACGCGGTGACGTAAAACACAACGACGTGCTGAGAAAAATGAAGTTCAATGCTTCCGAGCATGCGTCGACTTGATTCTGAGCATGCATTGATTTTTAACCAATGGATTTCCCCACAGACGATTGTTTTTTTCTATCGGTTTTTTAACCATCAGATAATTTTAAAACAAGTTCCTAGTTTTTTCACCGATGGATAAAAAACCGATGGGGCCCACACACGATCGGTTCGTCTGATGAAAACGGTCCATCAGACCGTTTTCATCAGACGAACCGATCGTGTGTACGCAGCAAAAGGCTAGGAGCATACAGGTCATTTTTAGTAGCACGTCTGCACAAATTCCTAGTCCTTTTTGCCCATCTGAGGACGTCATGTGTGTACCTTGTACATTCTCCTGCTAACATTTTACCCTCAGAGCCGGTAATTGGTAAAGGACTTGCTGTGTCCAAAATTGATACTAGCCAATGTATGCAATCTGTTGCCTGAATCAACATGTTTCTTCTAAAGTCTGTCACTATTTCAGCAGATGAGGCATTGTTTCCTACAAATCCTTACGTTGCCCCACCTAAAACAAAGATTCATACCCACAGTGATGCTGGCCATATGAAACACCTCCAAAAACATTAAATGATCATTACCCAATACTGGTTATTTCAACAGGCCATGGCACACATAGTCAAGGATGTCAGACAGAAACTCAAGACTGCAGCAGACACACTGACCGATCTTGTAAAAGTCAAGTACCTTGTGTGGATACCCTGAGGTGTACTTCTTCAATCGAGTTTCTTCTTTGGTATTGAGCATACAAGTGCATAGCACGTCCCTCTGCAGAAGGACCACTGCATTTACACAGACAATAAAGTGGAAGTAAAGTAAGGTGACCAGATTTTTTAAATGAAATCCGGGGACATATTTTTTTTTTTACTAGTAATGGCGGCAATCAGTGACTCTCTGCCCGTCACCGCCCGCCTCACAGCCTGTCAAGTCTTACTCTCCGGCCTCTGGCTACTACTGGGTTAGGAGAGGAGAAGGATCACTCCGCCAGGGAAGGCAAGATAAGCAGGCAGGCGTCTGGCCAGAACTTGAGCCAAGGCAGAAGAACATGCGAGCGGGAGCTGAATGGGCATGCACCCAAAACTGAAGAAATATTCAGGGCATTGGCTCTGCGTGTCCCTCCTGAATGCAACAGTGACTGTGGTGGTGTACATTGACATTCAGAGGATTTACTAGAGTTCAGTTGACTGTTTAAGTAAAGGTGTAAGGCAGTGATTCTATCCAAGGTGCCTAGTGTATCCCAGAAGAACCCACCCCAGGATAGGTCTCCTATTTGACCACACCTGGGGCCCAATGAGCAGTAGAAAATGGAGCAAGTGTCACTCATCTACCCTAAGGCCCCATACACACGATCGGATATATCCGATGAAAACGGTCCGCGGACCATTTCCATCGGATATGTCCGATCGGGAGTTTGATCCGATGGCGTGTACACACCATCGGATCAAATTCCCCGCCGCCGGACGGCGCGGTGACGTAGTGGTGACGCGGCGGTGACGTTGACGCCGCCGCGTCACCGCCACGTCACCGCACCAGGAAGTAAAACACTTCCGCGCATGCGCCGAATCCATTCGGCAGCGGCGCGGCGGTGGTGGGAGCCGACATGTCTGCTGGTAAGTGTACTAACCAGCAGACATGTCGGGCGGACAGATTCCCACCGGATAGATTTCAAAGCTTGCTTTGAAATCTGTCGGGTGGAGAAATCTGTCCGCTAGCCCATACACACGAGCGGAGATGTCTGCTGAAACGGTCCATCGGACCGTTTTCAGCGGACATATCCCCTCGTGTGTACGCGGCCTTACACGCTAACTGTGAAATCATTTTTTTCTTTGCAGATCTCATGTAAACATCTAGGTGATGTGCTCTCTCAACGATTGTGCAAGTGTATCGAATAATACCTGTGATATGTGTGTAGTGCTTACCACCGTAGGAGCCGCTTGGTATGATGGGTTCTCTGTTCTTTGCAACAACTCTGAGAACTGCCTCAGCCTCTCTGACACACCTAGTGGAGTAATGAGATGCTGCAAACACCTATGAGCTCAGTTAGTATATTACTGTAGCACTACCCCCGAAGGAGCTGCTGAGTAATTTTGGGTGGCACGTTACCTCTATCTTCTCGCTGTCCAGGGTGAAAAGAGAGTCCAAAGTATTTCAATGTCCACACAGTGCACTTTTTTTTCTAGGATTTATTTGCAGAACTTTAGTAGAAAAGAAGTAAAGGGGTGGAAGAGTAAGTAGGTTCAGGTGCAAAATCACAAATAAGAAACATTCCTGCTTCCAGCAAACAGTTCTCGTCGCCACTCTAGCCAAAATGGGTGTTGCTCACCCGCATAGGTCCCTCACACTGGCCTAGCAGCCGGGATGGCGCACAGAATAAAGTACAGTCTCTGCCACAGACCTTCCTTTATGAGGAGACACTTTTGGTTCAGAATCCTCTGCCACAGGATTCAGCACCCGGATCTCTCCAGCTTAGCTTTGGTAAAACTTTAGTCCCGGCAGGTAACATCGTCAAGCCTCTCAGTGTATGGTGCATCCGTGGATAAAGTTTCCAGGCCTTCTCCCAAGGTACCAGCCTCTTGCATGGCCCTCTCCAGGATAGGTCCTCCCCTGGCTTCCTTCATCAAGTGGCTTCCTCCCGCAGGAAAGACAGCGCAGGATCACCTCTTCAAAAAGCAGGCCCCAGTCTGACTACTGGGCCTACCAGGCGAAGCTGCGACCCCGGACCAACGTGGTCCCAGAGTCAGGATTCAGGACCCGCACCAATGGCGTCTGTCTCTTAAGTACCCCTCCCCAGCATGCACAGCGGGGCAACCACTCCCACCGATTCGCTGCTAAGGGGAACACCCAATACACTCTGACCTTGCTGCTGCCACCCTTGGCCTGTGGTGGTAATGAAACTCCCAGGCAGGCAATGGTGGAACTCCAGCACAGCCATAGCTGGAACAGAGGCTAAATTTGCCATTAATCATACTAGTCTGAGCCAAATAGCAGCTCAGACCCCCACTAGATTTAAAGCAGCTCCTGTTTAACAGTAGCAGTCCGCTACATTACTCTCAACTGTAGTAGAATATAGGAAATAAGCACTAGGTTATGTAGTAGTAAATAAAATAAATTAGGGCTGTGCAAATTAACTTTTAATCGATCGATTAATCTTTAATTTTTTTGATCGATCAAAATCTTTTTGATCGATTAAAAAATTCTTATGACTGGTACTCACCTCTCTGTCGGCTTCTGGGCCTTCAGGGAGTTCTGTCAGAGATCCGGTGACATCATGGACACCGGGGGGGCTTGCCGTGTCCATCTGAAGGGCTCCTTTGCTGTGCCTTCATATCTGCATGCCGGCGGGACCTTACTATCTGCCACACGCAAGCCAGGGCCGTTTTAATAGCATCTTGGGCCCCTGGGCAAAGAAATGCTCTGGGGCCCCTACAATAATGACAGTGCAGGTAAACAGACATCAAGTAGGTAGAAGGCAGCCTGCCTCCCCTGTGTATCTATCACTCTCAGTGCCATCATGGGGCCCCCAATTTCGGGGCAGCGTAGGCTCAAGGACCAGCTGCTTTGGGCAAATTGCAGGGGCCCCCAATGCAGCTGGGGCACACTGGGCAGTGCCCAGGTGTGCCCTCTCATTAAGACAGCCCTGACGCAAGCGCTGTTACACTTCCCTCTATTACTTCCCTCTGTCAACCTGGGATTCTACAACCATCCACTGGGAGTTGTGATAGTTCCCTTCATGGGACATCTACATGCCGATGGACTGATGTTAACCTCTCCTCATCTGGATTCAGCAGTGGCATCGTTGTACACATTTTTATACCAGTATCATACTTAGCTACATGTTTTTATGACTGCTTTTGGTACCATTTGGTATTACTCGCACCATTTTTACAGTTTATGTAGCTACATCGATTTTATCTCCAGTGCAATATTTATTTTGTTACCTACTTGAAGACTATAAAAGTTTTAATGCTCTTCCCATCGAGTGCTGCCTTTGTGTGTTTTTTGTATCCTGCTATCCATTTTTCCAGTGGTTGGTAGCTGCACTGGGAATCGGTCTGCAAGGAGATCAGCTAAAAGTAGTTGGATCTGTATGTGCGTTATAATTAATCAAAATTAGTCGATTAATCGATTAAAAAAAAAAACGATTAATCGAACACAAAAATTTTGATCATTCACAGCCCTAAAATAAATATATTATTAACAAGCATCAATGCACAAAAAACAATGAATAGGTAAAGGAGTCAGTTTGAATGCAATAAACTAACTGACGAGAATACTAGGCTAATATGGCAGGTAATCTACATCACCATGGTACTAAGCAAATCTAACCTGGTATCAGCAGCAAAGAGCAGCATGAACAGTGAACCATATAAACTAATGGACTGGAACAGTAAGGAAAAGATCCACAATATCCATCTGCAGCAAGAGCTTGAGAAGGTCAAGAAGGATCATTTCCCTTTTTTATACTACTTTTTGTCACACTACCATTACTGTGTTGATATTTTTTGTTCATTATACCCCCTACAGATGTACTACACACGCATCTACCCTCGATGAAGTGAGCATGGTTTTGCGAAACGCATTGAGTTACTTTTTATGCCTGTGTACATTGCAATGTACATTTCATACCATGATGATACGTGTGATTCCATTTTTTACTGTATGTATCATTTCATGTTGTTTATGTTTGCATGACAATTTTAAATACATTTTGAGACTGCATTTACTCTGTCAATTGGTATCTGTCAATATGCTAACCGCATTCACCTCATTTAAAGTCCCGGGGAATTTCTTGTATTTTGTTGTATACATTGGGATGAAGGTGGTTTTTGCGGGTGACATCGGACCTTTTCCTTTTTGTCTATTGAACCCGGGTTCAAGCCCAAACCTGGTCTTCTGCTACCATTAGCCTATCATTCATTACATACCATTATTCTATTCCGCAGCCCTTGTAGCCATTTCATGTAACACGCAGGTACCACATCTCCCATGGGCTGATTTCGTTTTTTGGTGCTGTTCCCTGTTGGTGGATTTGGTCATCGTCCGGCTCGGGAGCTGCGATGTGCACAAGGGAGGTTTGTCATACCTCCTTCTGTCCGTCCCTGCCCTGTCTGGATAGGTTGGGCCGCCAACACATCGGCGCCATGCAACCACACCCACCGGGCGACATCTGCGGATGCAGCTTGCTATTGCGTGGCATGTCAGCACTCCGTTCGACTTGAACATCGGGCTCATCCCTAGTCAGCACGTGTGACTGGCGGTGAGCATTATGCATGTTTGCGTGCCTTCTGTGTTAGAGGCAGAGCCAGGGCCGGCCCTATAATGGGACCGGGTGGTACCATGGGTACCAGGCGGCACTTTTAGGGGGGCGGCATACGCCAGCCCGCTCCGCTGCCTGAGGAGCGCGGAGTCGGGCTGCCAGCGTGCTCCCCACCCTCCTCCTCCTCTCCTTTCCATAGGTTGCTCTCTTCTCCGGTCACCGCAGCCGCCGCAGCCACTGGAGTTCCCTGTCGATGTCCATCCCCACTCCCTCCTCCTGTCAGAGGAGGAGAGCAGAACACCGGAGCGGCTGTCTCTGTGTGCAGAGAGACCAGCAGGCAGCTGCGCAGTGATGGGGGGGCGGTCCGTGCAGTGCCGTGCCTGAAGTGTTCCAGTTCTCCTCGTGTCCAACTGCTGCCCAAGCCTGACATGACATGCTCTTTTCTCCACTGTTCTGTCATCTACAGCCGCCGCCTGGGTGTTTTTTGTTAGCCAGATGGTGGGGGTGGTTTGTCCAAGGGGGGTGTCTGTACTAACTGAGGGGGGGGTTGGTCAAAGGGGGGTGTCTGTACTAATTGAGGGGGGGTGGTTTGTCCGGGGGGGGGGGTTGTACTAATGGAGGGGGGCTTTGTTCTGGGGGGGTCTGTACTAATGAAGGGGGGGTGGTTTGTCTGGGGGGCTGTACTAATGGAGGGGGCTTTGTTCTGGGGGGGTCTGTACTAATGGAGGGGGGTGGTCTGTACTAATAGAGGGGGGTGGTTTGTCCTGGTGGTCTGTACTAATGGTGGGGGGTTTGTTCTGACTTGGCAAATGACAACCCGCAACGTGCGGCAGGTGACGTAAGTGACCATCTCCAACATGTGACAAGTGACAATCCGCAATGTGTGGCAGCCTGGCAGGTGACAACCCGCATCTGGTGGTGGAGTCTGAAGCAAAACTGTAAATACAAACACACATCACAAGTTGTATGAGACATGAGAGCCTGAGAGAGACTTGCCTTGCCCAGCCCTGATCATCCACTTAAGGACCGGAAGAATTTGCCCACTTAATGACCGGGCCATTTTTTGCGATACGGCACTGTGTGGCTTAAACTGAATATTGTGCGGTCGTGCGGCATTGTACCCAAATAAAATTGATGTCCTTTTTTCCCCACAAATAGAGCTTTCTTTTGGTGATATTTGATCACCTCTGTGTTTTTTCTTTTTTGTGCTATAAACAACAAAAAAAAATACAATTTAAATATATATATATATATTTTTAACTTTTTGCTATAATAAATATCCCCAAAATTTATATAAAAAAAAATGTCTTCAGTTTAGGCCGATTCATCTACATATTTTTGGTACCAAAAAAAAAATACAATTAGCGTACATTGATTAGTTTGCGCAAAAGACATCGTTGCCGCCGGCAATTCACAGGTCCCTTTATACTCCTGGATACATATAGAGCCCTGACAGGTCCTTTTATACGCCTATATACATATATAGAGCCATGACGGGTCCCCTTTAGTTATCATGATATAAAATAATGAATGTGGGGGCCTTTTGGTTGGCGTGATTTTTTTTTTTTGGGGGGGGGGGCAGCATTTCATTCTTGGTCCCAGGCAGCACAATGTCTTGGGCCGGCACTGGGCAGAGCTCACTGGGCCCTCTTGGGATATAAATTGGGGGCTAGCCATGGCTGGGATCTTTTTGTCACTTTCTATTTCCTGTTTCACTTCATTCAAGGTGAGTCCGCACTCCTTGATGGATGCTATAATTATCCACTCACTCCCTTCACATTTGACCATTTAATTGTAACATTACCCCCAGTGGAGCTGCTGGATATTTGGGTGGCGTATTACCTCATGGCTCCTCCGAATTCCTAGGGGTGAATGATGTGTATTGCATATAGTGGAAGTAAAGGAATGTCCACGACAGGTGCTCTTTGCTGTGCTCTTTATTACCCAGCCGGGTAAAAACAATAACTTGTGGTGAGGAAAGTAAAGTTGAAGAAGAAGGGAGAACTGCAGATTCAGGCTTTATGATAAGGAAACAGTCCTGCTCCCAAACGTAACACTTCTCTGCGCCACTCCCGCCGGAATGGGTTTAGCGTACCCAGACAGGCCTCTCTCTCTGACCTGGTAGCCGGAGTATCACTCAGACAATTTCAGGATAAAGTCTCTGCCACAGACCCTCCTTGGTGAACTTGAGGAGAACGTCTCTGCCACAGACCCCCCTCGGTGAGCCTCAGAAAGGTACTTCTGCCACAAGCACCTTTCTGGATTAAATTCTGGGAGATATCCCTCCTTAGGTGAACTACGCCTGGATCTCCTTCAACTTGTCTCCCAGGTACCGACTGACAGGTGATCAATCCCTCAGTGTCTGGCTACCTCGATCCCCGGTGGCTTGTCCAGGCCCTTTTGGACCGCCAGCCTCTCAATGGCGCTCCTCAGACTGACTCCCCACGGAACAGCAGTACAGCTTGGGATCTTCAAAGGTGGGAACCCAGTCACTCACTGGGTCCCCATTGCTGTTCAGATGCTCCGGGCCAGCATGGCTCCGGAACCAGGAACACTGTGTGGCACGCACGCCCCGGGCAGGTAGGCCATAACAATGGGGCGTGGCCACCCTAAAGGTGGGTGCCACACTGGACGAAGAAGACCCAGAACCAATGGCGTCTGTCTCATAAATAACCCTCCCCAGCATGCACAGCAAGATCAAACCCTCCTGATTGGCTGATGGGAAGAGCACCCAAAACTCGACTTCACTTCTGCCACCTGCAGCACCGGGGGTGAAAGAACACCCCAGTACAGCAGAATGGGCTCACAGCACAGCCAAGCTGAGACAGAGACCTTGTTTTGCAACTAACAATCTGGATCAGAGTTTACACTCTGATCTACCCTTAAATTTAACTAGCACCGGTACCATAAAGTACACAGGCGCTACAAAATGTTAGTATGGTTTGCCAAATACATTGTCAAACACATTATTAGGTTCACTAACATGGTTCGTTCATGCACACACCATTACACATTCATCTCATTTCCTTCACTGTCTCCAAGTTTCCAAGTCCATTTAGCTTTGAACAACATTTGTTCATATTTATATATTTCATTACATCATTCATGTTTACTCTGTTGGTATAGTACCAACTGATATCCTTATATTCTTTTTTTTTTTTTTATGGTAAATGTTTATTAGGTTATTACCATACAAAAGGTACAAAAAAACAAAAGAAATATAGCGAACAGATATAGAGCTAAGAAGCTCAAAGACAGAATAACAGAGCAGCGGATACAACAATCAAGGGGAAGGATGGGTAGAAGAAGAAGAAAAAGAGAAGAGGAAGAAAAGAGAAAGAGGGAAAAAAAAGAATAATTAATAAAAAAAAAGGGGGGGGGGGCGGTAAGTGGGGGGGAGGGGTGTATTTACCTCAGCATCATACTACACGAAATAATAACGAACATGAAGACAATGATAACAGTACAACAAAATATAAAACCCTCAGGAGTGGAAGCAGTAATTTCTAAACTATGGGGAGGGCTGTCATGAGCAGGACTCCTGAAAAAATGACCGTTTTTAAAACTTTTTTCCATTGATACATGTTCCCTGGGGTAAGACCCGGGTTCTCAAAGACGTTTTCCAACAATAGCTTGAATATTGGGCTTTAAAAAGGGGACATCCCCTTTTGCCTCCTTTTCGCCTCCCGTAAGAACGATCAAGAGGCGGAACAGCCGTGTAGCTGCAGGCATCATTCAGATATCCCTGCACAAAGTCAAGGACGTCATATGACGTGGGCGGGAAGTGGTTAAAACGCATTTTTTTCCAGAGTATTTTCCGAGTATTGCAGAGTATTGTGCGGGGGTATTGCAAAGTATTGTCCGGGGTATTGCAGAGTTATGTGCGGGGGGTATTGCAGAGTATTGTGCGGGGGGTATTGCAGAGTATTGTGCAGGGGGTATTGCAGAGTATTGTGCGGGGGGTATTGCAGAGTATTGTGCCGGTGGTATTGCAGAGTATTGTGCCGGTGGTATTGCAGAGCATTGTGCCGGTGGTATTGCAGAGTATTGTGCCGGTGGTATTGCAGAGTTTTGTGCGGGGGTACTGCAGAGTATTGTGCCGTTGGTATTGCAGAGTATTGTGCCGTTGGTATTGCAGAGTATTGTGCGGGGGTATTGCAGAGTATTGTGCGGGGGTATTGCAGAGTATTGTGCGGGGGTATTGGAGAGTATTGTGCGGGGGTATTGGAGAGTATTGTGCGGGGGTATTGGAGAGTATTGTGCGGGGGTATTGCAGAGTATTGTGCGGGGGTATTGGAGAGTATTGTGCGGGGGTATTGGAGAGTATTGTGCGGGGGTATTGCAGAGTATTGTGCGGGGGTATTGCAGAGTATTGTGCAGGGGGTACTGCAGAGTATTGTGCAGGGGGTACTGCAGAGTATTGCGCAGGGGGTACTGCAGAGTATTGCGCAGGGGGTACTGCAGAGTATTGCGCAGGGGGTACTGCAGAGTATTGTGCAGGAGGTACTGCAGAATACTGGCCGGGGTACTGCAGAGTACTGGCCGGGGTATTGCAGAGTATTGCGCAGGGAGTATTGCAGAGTATTGTGCAGGGAGTATTGCAGAGTATTGCGCAGAGGGTATTGCAGAGTATTGCGCAGAGGGTATTGCAGAGTATTGCGCAGAGGGTATTGCAGAGTATTGCGCAGGGGGTATTGCAGAGTATTGCGCGGGGGGGTATTGCAGAGTATTGTGCAGGGGGGTAATGCACAGTATTGGCCGGGGTATTGCAGAGTATTGTGCAGGGAAGGAAGAGTATTGTAGGTATGGCTGAGCAGGGATGGATGGATCTGTGACTGCAATAGTCACAGATCCAGCCACAGCGCTGCTGACACCCACGCTCCCCCTCTCACACTGTACTGATCGGTACAGAGAGAGGAGGGAGGAACCGGCGTCATCAAATCATTGACGTCATTGGACGGAGCGATCACGTGGTAAACGGCCGCTACCAGCGGTCACGGACATTCCTGTGTGCGCGCCCCAGGGGGCGTGTGGGAGCGCGACTCTGGGAGGACATTATATAACGTCCTCCCAGAGTTAAGGAACCACCCTGCAGCCGTTACGGCGTGCAGTGGTTAAGTAGTTAAAGGAATTTTTATTTTTATTTTAATTTAAGCATCATTAAAATCACTGCTCCAGGAGCAGTGATTTTAATGATGCTTAAATACATTTAAAAAAAAAAGAAAAATTCCTTTAAATATTGTACCTGCTGGGTGTCTATACCTGTGATAACGTCTTTAAATAGCACAATCACCTGCCTGCCAGTAAATTAGGAAGAACTGATCTAGCTAAGCTATACAGTGTATAAATATATGTACAACTCCTAGGGATGTATATATATCCTCTACACACTGTAAATTAAGCTAAACTGACTAGCTTGCCTGCCTGCTCTATCTAGCTATATAAAAAGACAATCTCTCTGTCTCTCTGACTGATCTCTGTTCAGCGCTGGAACACACTACACGAGGTCGCCCAGCAGGCGGCCTTATATAGTGTGGGGCGTGTGCTAAAGCCCTGAGCCATAATTGGCCAAAGCCACCCTGGCAGTGAATTATAGACCGTTGCGTGTCACTCAAATTTGGCGCGAACGACCCGTTTTGTTCGAATTTCGTCGAAACGTACGAACAGACAATGTTTGAGTCGAACATACGTTCGTATCAAACGCGAAGCTCATCCCTAACTCTGATTGAGAAAAACTACCATGTAGACTGACATGCAATGTGTAGATTAAAACTGGTAAGGTTCTTCCTTCATATCTTTCAAATGAGTGTTCATGATGAGATGGCCCAATGACACTTTTTTTCACAAAAGCCAATCTCTTTGATGCCATGAAGTGTGTGTGACAGATTTATTCAAGTTACATGACAGAAGGCAGGCCTGTCGCTACAGGACAGGCAAAACAAACAATTGCTTGGGGCCCCGAGCTGGCCTGGGGCCCCCAACTTCCCCTTCCCAGGCTGTAGCTTGGCCGAGCTCCTCTTCCTGTCTCCTGGAGTCCTGTCAGTCCGGCCGGGTACCGCACGTGGTACAGGAAATTCAGTTTCCTGTTCCCGGCTAGAATGACAGGAAGTGCACACCGAGTGCTCACTCCCTTTCAGTCTGGCTGGAAACACAGGAAACTGAATCTCCTGTACCGCATGGTACCCGTCCTGGGCACTATCTGATAGGGGACTGAGGACCCATAATGATAGAACACCGCACTGACAGGAGGAAGAGGAGCTCGGCCACGCTACAGCGGCAGCCTACAGGGATAAAGGGGAGGCGAGTATAGAAAAACATAGTGACTGGGGGGGAGTAAGAACTTAGTAAAGCGCTAACATAGGCTTTGCGTGCGAAGGGGGGGGGGTGCTTGGTGCTTCCTTCAAACGACCCTGACTGAAGGTGTGACGTGTGTGGCTCTAAATACTGGGGTATAATTGAACTGTGGAGGCTACTTGGATGAACGGTATCTTGAAGTGTTGAACTTTCCAGAACAAATTCAGGTGAATGTGACTAACAACTATGAGCTATATCGTTACTTTAATATACTAAAACCTTCAAAGACATCTCTTCATAGTGCATGCAAGGAGAGTTGGTTAACTTTTCGTGACCTCCCACCTAAGTGAATAGTACATAGTAGTTCTTCAGGACATCAATGCCACCACACCAACTTCTACACTGCTGTGATTGTTTTGCTATCCAAAAAGAGCAATATTTCTGGGCTATTCATACAGTTATAAATTGTTACAGAAGAATTCAGATCACATAGCAATTTATGAGTGTGCACAGTAAAGGCAAATTTATAGCCAAACAAGGCCATTCACAATTGATTCTTTACATTTGTGAGAATATGGTACATCCCTTATTTCTGCACCTGTCTGTCAGCTGTATTACTTTATATAGCCATGAGATGATAACTGAGTCTATTTGAACTTCATGACTTGTGTAAGCTGGTAAACTCAATATCATGTGAGAATCAAACAGTTATGTGATTAGCAGAAGAAAGTTATTTATATTACATTGAAGCTGAAGTTTAGGTATAACAATTTTTTACACAGTTACATATAGGGTTGTCCCGATACCACTTTTTTAGACCGAGTACAAGTACCGATACTTTTTTTCAAGTACTCGCCAATACTGATTACCGATACTTTTTTTTAATATCATGTGACATTTGACTAATGGGCACTGATAGGTGGCACTGATGGGCACTGACAGATGGCACTGATGGGCACTGAAATCAGTAGTGTATTTAGGTTTTGGGCTGCCCTAAGCCTGACTAAACTTGTGCACCGCCTAATTTAAATATGACCCACCCCTTCCTGGCAAGGCCACATCCCTTTCTGTTTAAGACCCACCCTGAAGTTTTCTAGTAGGGACACTAATTCTGAGGGCCTGGGGGGTACAAGGGATTCCCTTAATTTGCATAGATTTCCTCTCACTTCCTGTTTGGCTATGGGGCAGGAAGTGAAGGGAAATCTCTGCAATGGGATAGGGATGGTAAAAAATGTAACTGACAAGGGCTTTAATCCTCCCTTATCCAAAATGAAAAAAGTGTTGCCTATAGTTCTACCTTAAAGCGGATCTCCACCCTAAAGTGAAGATCCGCTGATCCGAACACTCCCCCCCTCCGGTGTCACAATTGACACCTTTCAGGGGGAGGGGGGTGCAGATAGACAGGTATCTGCACCCACTTCCAGCCCAGCATTCACGGGCAAAAGACGGGCATTGCATCACATCCCGTCGCCCCCCCCCCCCCCCGTTGTGTGCTGGGAACACTCGGCTCCCAGCACACAGCTGGAGCCAATCGGCGGGCGCAGCGTGACTCGCGCATGCGCCGTAGGGAACCGGGCAGTGAAGCCGCAGCACTTCACTTCCTGGTTCCCTCACCGTGGATGGAGGGGGGAACAGCAGAGAGACGAGCGATCGCTCATCCTCTGCTGCGGACGCCGCTGGACTCCAGGACAGGTAAGTGTCCTAATATTAAAAGTCAGCAGCTGCAGTATCTGTAGCTGCTGGCTTTTAATATACCTTTTTAGTGGGACATCCGCTTTAAGCACACATTTCTGATAATTTTATTGAGAGGACTAAGAAGATATAACCATGCCAATGGTTCAGCAGAAAACATATAGGCCAGGATACAGCGTTGACTGATATATTGGCACTGACAGATAGATGGCACTGATAGGCGGCACTTATGGGCAATGAAAGGCGTCACTGATAGAGGGAACTGATGTCACTTATGGGCAGGCACTGATGGGCACTGAAATGTGGCACTGATTGGCAATTGCATATTAAATGACATGAATGATGAGAGGAGAGAAAGGATTTTGCAATGCTATTTGGCATATAGCTGTAGCGCCCCCTTGTCTTTAGCACGGGTATTGCGTTTAAGAAAAAAATAAGTTAGTTGGATTGGGAGAGTTACTTTGCTCCCGGTCACGATTTGTTAGGTTTGTGACCTGTATCGTTCCGGAAAGATCCACTGGCTCGGACTGCATTCTGGGGATGTGAATCCGTCCCTGGCGGATGGATTCTTCTTCGGCAGCCAATTGGAGAGGGTTTTCTCTCGCTGGGCATGCTGGGAGAGGGTATATCTGAGAGTCAGGTCATGTGTCGGGGTTCTTTTATTTGCGTCTCCTGCGCAGGGGTCCCGTAGTCGGGGTGCGGCATCCACCTTTAGGGTGTGCGCGCCCATGGGCCCCGCCGACGTGGTCCGCCTGGCCAAGTGTCCGGGACCTACAGAGTCTCAGTCGGAGATGAGTCTGGAGGGATCCTAGTCAGTGGCTGGGTTCCGATGCCGTCTAGAGAATCAGGCACCTGGGCCATACACAGGTGCGCGTCGATGTCGCTCGGTATGGGACACTGAGAAAACATGACTGGGAGGTTTTTCTCTATTCAGACAACCGCAAATTATCCAAGTTACACCGGCCTGTGGCAGAGGCCTAGAGCCAGGTCAACGAGAGAGGCCTGTTTTTCTCCCTGTCTGTGTCCGAATGGCGATGCAAGCAAATCTGTATGTTTAGCAGCTAAGTTACTGTACGCTGTGCTCTATTCGAGGCCCGACATTGAGAGTTTCTTTCTTCATCAACCTGTCTCACTTTTATTGAGTTGATGTTCGGCTATGTTGGCCTGGAATTAAAATACAGAGAACAAATCTTTATTGCCTGTCTGGATATTCCATTTGTTATTGAATACTTCTGGTGCACCCCTAGTGAGAGAAAAAGTCCAACTTAATCTGCCGATCCCATCATCAAACCAGCGGCTCCTTCGGGGGTGAGCGCTACACGTGGGGGCTCGTCCGGGATTCGGCTGTTGTTCTTGGCAACCAGAAGCGAGTGTCCAGATTGTGTGTTGAACTGTCCGGAGAGGGAAGAATAAATCCCGTCTCGCTGGGCTGGGGCGTACGTGCGGTGTGACACGCGCCTGCAGTGTGTACGGACGGGTTCTGTTTGGTGGGAGGAGTCGCCTTCCCCTGCGTGAGACGTGCATTGAAGGTTTCGTGCCAAGCGAGCGAGATCACGCCCACCAGCGCGCCAAAAAGAAGGAAGAGCATCGTCCATCTTGGTGTAATGATGGCTGTTCCCCGACCACCGGGAGTTACTACTCAGAGACTGAGGGCTCCTACTACTATATCGAGGGGTTTTGATGCCTTCGTCCCAACCGGAGTATCCTTGACGGATACGGGTGTCCGACTGGCCACTCAGGGACAGTTTGTCCTCCTGTCCAGTAAGGGTACTGAGGTACTGGGCCTGACCTGTTACCGTTGTGGGGACCTTTCTATGAAGATTCAGCCTTTCGTCCAGTGCCAGAGATGCCGGGCCTATTCGTTTGTAGCTGTGTCGCCCACATTAGCCCCGAGAGAGTATCGGGCAAACCTTCTTACAGCCGCTATCACCGCGGAGGTGGAACCTACATGGCCATAGCCTTCCCCTCGGTATCGGTTGTGGATCTGGGAGTCAAGGACCCCGAGGTGATCTCCTTATCATCCACTCCAACCCTGCCATCGGGTGCTTCGCCGTCTCCTTCGCTGGAGGCGAATCTCGGGGATACTCCAGAATTGGAAAGCACCCTATCCTGTGTGTCAAGTTCACCGGATGTGACAAACCCTCGAATCAAACTCGATTTGGGAACGACGGAATCTTCTACATTCTCCTGGTGGCATGCTCGTGCGAAGAGGAAGCCCACCCTGGTCTCTCCAAGTGGTGATCGAGACCAGCCTGTCGGGAGCCCTCCACCGCTTGAGGAGTGGTGCTTAGCGGACTTTAACCTATCGTCGGACAAGCTGGCAAACGATGACTGTGATGGTCACCCGGAGCCGAAGGATTGCTCCATCGAAAATGGATCAAGAGGACCCAGTTGGTTGCCTGCGGAGGCTACAAGTCTGACCTGGGGAGTGGGTGAGTCAAGTTTCACTACAGTTGCTGCCCTCACTACTCCTGTGTCTTTGAATATGTCTGCTTTGAAGAGAGCCTCAGATGCCCTAGTCTTGCCGGGTTGCAGGAACCCAAAGACTCTGCCCAGATTGGCCCGCTTGCAGTGTGTGGTGACCCAGAAAGTTGCCACTGAGTATGGGTACGAATACCCCTACGTGCCCCCGTCCCTCCTTTGTCAGATTGATCGGGAATGGGAGGTTTGGTGCCGGGAGGCTATTTGGTCGCATTTGAAGGCACCTTATGTTTTGATAGGCACTGACCCGAAGTTGCCCCAACTGAAGGACAGATTTGAGGAATGCCATCGCAACTGGAGCTGGGGCCGTCACCTCTTCCAGGACCGTGCTGTGTTGAAATGCCCTGGTAAAAAGGACAAAGTCTTCAAGGTGAGAATTATTACGCCAAGGGGGGATATTGTTTGGCTGCCAGACCCCCGGTTCTATCAGTAGACATCTTATAACAGCGCCCCGGGGCCTTTTGTTGAAGTTTGCCGTGCTAATGTTGAGAAAGTTACGGACAAGTACTGTATGCCCCTCTGCGTAAACTGAACTATTCTCCCAGTTTTTTTTATTACCCCCCCCCTTCTCCTCTCCAGAGCCACAGAGACGTTTGTGAGGTATACTTTCGGGAGGGGTTGGGTTTTTCAGTCAGTTAGAATGGGAGGGGTCCTTGCACAAGAACCTGGCTTTTGGAAATGTCCTAGGATCACCGACGGAGAAACGAAAAGGGACATTTCTATTTCTCCTCTTTGCAACCACTCTTGCACCTCTTTGAGGTTTTTTTGTGTGTGCATTGACTTTTGCATTACCGGGGGAGCTGACCGCTGAGGGGCAATGTCCTGTCCCAGGAATGAGAGACATACTAATAAGAATTCACTGTGTCCTTCATGTTTTATGTTTCGTTTGAAGCACTTATATTACTGTGGTCTCTTGAGAGAGGAGGGAGGTTTTGTGCTCATGTTAGAGCCCACAGCTTAGCTCCTGCTCTAGGAGAACTAATGCGAATCAACGGCGGATGCTCTTCCGATCCCGAGGCGACACCGATTCCACGCGAACGTCTTCCTCCGATCCCGACAGCTCCCCGTCCGACATCCGCTCCTGGTCCGGCAGCATAGGCGAAGGAAGCCCCCCCAGGCACGGTCTGCCTGGAGGCCGAAAGCCCCATCTGCGTGGTCGACTGGCCATCTGGTGCCCCCCCGCCTGTCCCACCGCCGCGACCGCTGCTTCTGAAGGGGCCCTTGCTGTGTCGCACCATGAGGGTGCCATCATCCCCAACCACCATCCGAACCTGCGCCATCCCAGCTCCGCCAGCCTCGTCTGGTAGAGGCCCCGCGGCTGTGACACTGCTGCTCCCTCGTCGAATCCCCCCCTGTGTAGCAGCTTGAGCTGCCGGGGTGATCGCATCCACGTGGGTCCCATGCTGCTGGGGGGAGGCCCGGGCGCCATTACTGCCCGAAGCCCCGCCCCCCAAGCGGCGCTGTCGGCGGGGATTCCGCCTGGCTTCTTGCTCGGCATTACTGGGGGTACTCTTGGCCGGGGGTGCCGATGAGACCTTGTCAGGACTCCTAACATTGCGTTGCCCCCGCTTGGAGGGGCCCGGCGAGTATCGCTCCGGCGGCCTAGACCGCCGAGCGCGCTGCTCCCGCTCATGACCCTCTGTGGCCCCCCCATCTCCCTCCTGTAGAAGGGCACCCACCTGGGTTTCAAGCCAGTCGGGCCCCCCTCGTCACAGCCGCTCCAGGATTTTTTCTACGTGGGCCATGTGTGCAGAGAGAGAAGCGACAAAAAGCTTCCTCTCTCTTGGCTAAAACTCCCAGAATGCCTCCTCCGCCCCCGCCCACACCTTTTATATTGCTCCGCCCCCTCTGCACTCTCTCTTCCTCCTCCTACTCCTCTCAGTTCCCTTCCTCCAAATTTTAACCCTTGCACTGTCATTACTCTACCCCCTGTCATGCCGGCCCTGCATTATTTCCTTGGGTCTTTTTTCATTCCGGGCCTTCCTTCACTTTCTGTACCAAATGTGACGGCTCCGGTCAGTGGAAAATGCACTCCTGCCCAACTTACCCACTGTATCCACTACTGCCACCCCGCTCCGACATCGGTTCAAGGTATCAGATCTGGCAGAAGACAAGTCACACAAATGTTGTGATACCGTAGTATTTGGGACAACCCTAGTCAGATCCAACATGGACTATTTGAAGCTCTATGAGCAGGACCCTCCAATCCTCCTAAGAATTGATTGTACAGTCTGCCCCCGTGTAGCAGCAAACTGGGTGCTATATAAATGCAATAATACGTCCTGCTGATTCATGCAGAAAATAAAAAATACAAATTCCAAGAACAAATACTGTCCCTACTTTGGTATTAGTTTAAGTCTAGCTTCATACTAATGCGGTGCAAACCTTTGATTCATCCACCCATTATGGAAACCATACCATTCAGACACCCCTCTTTCCAAAAATCAGTGGTGTAACAAATCACCGCATGATTGGACACAAGAGGCGGGATTTATGATTTCCCAAACCGGGGGCATTCTCCTTCAATTCCCGGCCAGAACAAGTACTGTCAGTGAGTAAAGCAATGAGCTTTTTTGGGGGCATTAGTTTGGCTTGGGGGGTGGCCTTAGTTTCATTCCGATGTATTGTCTGGAATGAAGGTGCCCGGGAGTCAAAATGCGGGACTGTGCCAAATCCGGGACTGGTCACCCTAACTTCATTCATAGCTTTTATGGAAACCCATATTACAGCTTCTATGAAAAGAGAAAGGGGGAAAAAAGGGCATTTTCAGCATTTTTTTCGTCTGCTACCCCCACATCACCAGAAGATCACAGTTGTGGTAGTATTTGTGAGGACTATCAAGGAACAGAGCAGGGACAATGATTCATGTTTGTCCCTGGTAATTTAAGTCTCCATACTAATGCGCTGCAGGAAACTCCTCACTCCCAAACCGCATTCAAATAACACTCCCCTTACGATCTGCAGTCACTAAATCACTAAACTTCAGCTTTCATTTTTACATTTTTTTTTTGTCTGCTACCTATGTAGGTGTATCTGATGTTTAATTCTCCAGCGACTCCTCACTGAGCAATTCCAAATGATCAAAATACAATTTCTGCAAGATTTATCATTATGGGTATACATTACATGTGAGTAATAGTGCAATGTAAATACTTTTTATCTTCATATGTTAAAGATTACAGCATTGTGTGTCTATATATAAGAATACTGGTTTACTAGCAGAAATGCGTCTGTTCCTTGAATGGTAGAAAATGTATGTCAAAGGAGATCTCTGTTATAAATAAAGATTACTGTTAGTTAGGGTTGCCACCTGTCTGGGATTCACCCGGACAGTCCGGGTTTTGAATCATGTGTCTGGGTTTCATGTGGACTGAAACCCAAACACATTATTAAGCCTGGGATGTCACTCCACAAGCAACCAATATAGTCACACACAAATCTGTTGCCATCCAGGAGCTGTGGCGGCTGACAGAGAGCAGGTTTAGCATCACTGGAGGGCAGGGTGATGATGTCAGCAAAAGCAATTTTGCCACACTCAAATTTTAATGCAGGATGCTATGCGCACCGCATTACTACTCTCCTTGGGGCACCCAAAGTGTTCGGGTTTGGCTTGAAGAAAAGGTGGCAACCCTACTGTTAGTGAATATTATGAAATCTTAGTTGAAAATGTGTGCAAATCTGGGCCTCAATCTACAATTGCTGCAAATTGCTCATTTTTAAAATTGGGTTTTAAGTAAAAATATAAACTCAAAAAAGGTAAGCAGAGGACAAAGGACCAGTCACCAATATTGGTCTTTCCTTGCAGCAATTTTTTCCTTATTACCCTTTTTACATGCAATGCTTTGTTCTGCACTGTGTCTCTGTCTGGAGGCAGCCATCTTGGTAGATGCAGGGGTTTGCTTCCCAATGTCAGTGCCTCCAGTAAGGAGAACAGTAAGGAACATAGCACTGATATCCTTAAATCTCACGAGTCTCTCTCATGAGCAGGGCTGGTGCAAGGATTTTTGACACCCTAGGCGAAACATAATTTTGCCGCCCCCGGCTCCATCCCCTTTGCCCTGCTTATGTATAGTATTTGTATACCCTGCCCTTTTAATGAAGCGCCCATCAAATGCGGCCTCACCAGCGCCCATCAAATGCGGCCTCACCAGCGCCCATCAAATGTGGCCTCACCAGCGCCCATCAAATGTGGCCTCACCAGCGCCCATCAAATGTGGCCTCACCAGCGCCCAATCAAATGTGGCCTCACCAGCGCCCAATCAAATGTGGCCTCACCAGCGCCCAATCAAATGCGGCCTCACCAGCACCCAATCAAATGCGGCCTCACGGGGGGGGGGGGGGGGGCTCAGAGCAGTGAATATACACACACATTTGCAAATTGCATGTCATTGTCATTATATAATATACTATCTCATTATCCAAGACAGCAACAGTTTTTACCATGTGATTGTGAGGTGATGGTCTTTTTCCATGTGATTGATGTGACCCTGTGCTGCTTGGTCTAAAATGCTGCTTTAATGTACCTGCCTCTGTGTCAGGTGCCTCATCCAGGCTCCGCCTCCACCAATCATCAAGCCAACGCCAGGCACTGTGTTGTCCCACCGCTCCAGCGGTGTGAGTGTATGCCATGGCACGGGCATCAGAACGTCCTCGGGACCTGGGGGGGGGGTGGGTGTGGAGACCGGAGAGCCGAGAGAGACCGGGGGGGGGTGCGCTGACGACACTGTACTCAAACACCGTGAAGTGCGCTCTAGGCAGCTGCCTAATCCGCTTAGTGGTAGCGCCGGCCCTGCTCATGAGGCCCTGTACACAGGAGGAGACATGTCCGATGAAAACGGTCCGCGGACTGTTTTCATCAGACATGTCTCCGGGGATCTTTTGGTCTGATGTGTGTACACACGATCAAACCAAATTCCCTGCGGACAGAGAACGCGGTGGCGGTGACGTTGTCACCGCGACGTGCGAAAACAAGGAAGTAAAATGCTTCCACGCATGCGTCAAATCCATTCGACGCATGCGGGGGATTTCGGTCCGCTGACTAGGCATACTAACCAACGGACATATCCGACGGACAGGTTTCCAGTGGACAAGTTTTAAAGCATGTTTTAAAACTTTTGTCCGATGGAAACCTGTCCGCTAGGCCGTACACACGATCAGATATGTCCGCTGAAACTGGTCTGTGGACCAGTTTCAGCGAACATATTCGATCGTGTGTACGCGGCCTGAGACTTATCTCTTTTAATAATTTACTGGCTTATGAGATTAAAATCACTTACAGGTATAATAATGGGAGTGCCCTGTAAGTATATCTGGTGTTTATTATAACTTAAAGCGGAGCTTCACCAAAACGGGAAAACCCCACATGTCTGGCTACTCCCCCCTCCGGTGCTACATTTTGCACCTTTCGGGGGGGGGGGCGTAGTAGTGGCTAAGGTACCTGGTTTTGACAGGTACCCGCTCCCACTTCTGGGTGATCTCGCCGTGGCGAGATCACCCGGAAGTTTGGCACCCCTCCTCCTTCCCCCGCCACTGCTGACTTTAAGCCCTGGTTCAATTATTTGAAATTGCTTCTTTACTTGAGGATTTCAAAGCAAGGTCACTCTTGATAGACATTTGTGTGGCTTTACACAGATGTCTAGCGCACCTAAAATCGCAAAAGTTGAGAAACTTTTGCAAGCCGCGCCGCAAAATCGGTGTCGCACCGATGAACAGTCTTGCCGGCAATGGTAGTTGTTATTTGATCTCTCAAATCGCACTCGCTCCAATGTGAACGAACAATATGATCTTTGGTACTTGCACTACGAGCAATAGCTCCTGGCCAAAGTCGCTAAAGTGTTAAAGTAGTCTTAAGTAGTACCATTTGAAAGATACAATTATACCGTTTCAGCCCTGGTTCACACTGGGCTGCGGGAGTGAAGCCGTGCAAGTTCAGCTGAACTCGCACGATTTCACTCCCGCTGGCAGTCCTGATTTCGGCCGCGATTTAAGAGACATCTGTGCAGGTTTCTGCACAGATGCGGCGTCGCACCGATAAGGACAGTGTCATTGCCGACAATTGCCGGCAAATGCCGCCGATTTGAGATGCGATTTCACATGTGAAATCGCATCTCAAATCGAACCAAATCATACCCAGTGTGAACCTGGGCTCATGGTGGGTTTCCAGTTGCTTGCTTTAGTAAAACCCTTTATCAAAATCCCACAGCTAATGACAACTAGGGATGAGCTTCGAGTTCGAGTCAAACTGATGTTTGACTCGAACATTGCCTGTTCGGCGAACAGTGAACCATGTGGGGTGTTTGCGGCAAATTCGAAAAGCCGCGGAACACCCTGTAAAAGTCTATGGGAGAAATCTAAAGTGCTCATTTTAAAGGCTAAGGCTGCATTCACACCTGAGCGTAGGCGGGAGCCGGCGTATTGAAGCGACATGGATTTGGCGTTTTGCCCCCGCGATTTGCGGCGACAAGTTGCTCCTTGTTTTTCGCTGATGGGGCAATTTTAACATTGTCGGCTATGCCCGAACGCCTAATATGCCTGAAAAAAAGGGTCCGGGACTTGTTTGTGAACCATCTCCATAGCTGACAATGTTAATTCACCACTCCAGCGTATCTCAGGCTGCTACAGCGTCGGGCGTAGGGCGATACAAAACGCCTAGGTGTGAATGCAGCCTAATATGCAAGTTATTGTCATAAAAGTGTTTGGGGACCTGGGTCCTGCCCCAGGGGACATGTATCAATCCAATTTTCTTTTTAAGCCCTGGTTCACACTGGGCTGCGGGAGTGAAGCTGAACTCGCACGATTTCACTCCCGCTGGCAGTCCTGATTTCAGCCGCGATTTAAGAGACATCTGTGCAGAAAAATTTCTGCACAGATGTCAATGTAAATCGCGTCCTGAAATCGCAAAAAGTAGTACAGGAACTACTTTTTGAAATTGGTGCAGCGCCGCAGATGAGGCGTCGCACCGATTAGGACGTGTCATTGCCGGAAAATGCCGCCGATTTGAGATGCGATTTCGCACGTAACTGGGAAAGTCTGGGTTTTCCCTTGCGTCAGAGGGGGACGGGGTCACGTGACGTGTGGCCCCGCCCTCACCTACATAAGAGATGTCACTGGCTGAAGCTGCTTAATTTCCGGGCTGTCTCTGGTGGAGACAGGTGATGTGCTGCGCTGTGCTGGATGGACATCTCATCGCTGGATCCTGGACCTGGATGAAGAGGAGATGTTCTCATCGCTGGACCCCGGCGGAAAGGAGATCACCCGTCGCAGGATACCGACATTGTTGGAGCAGAGACCGAGAGTGGATTACCACCGCTGGAATCTTTTTTTTTTTTTTAAATAAAGGACTTTCCCAACGGTGTCTGTATTTTTTTTTTACAATTGTTACACTTTCTTTGTGAAATATTGGGGGTACAGTGTACCCCATTACCAATTCACATAGGGGGCCGGGATCTGGGGGTCCCCTTTGTTTAAGGGGTCTTCCAGATTCCGATAAGCCCCCCGACCCGCAGACCCCCACAACCACCGAGCAAGGGTTGTGGGGATGAGGCCCTTGGGGACATGGTGCTTTGAGGGGTCACAGACCCCTAAAGCATCCTCCCAATTGTGAGGGCATCTGGTCTGATATGGTTCAGGAGGGGGGAGCTCTCTCGTCCCCCCCTCTTTTCCTGCAGCCTGCCAGCTTGCATGCTCGGATAAAGAGTCTGTTGTGGAATTTTGGGGGGAACTCCACGACATTTTTTTTTTGGGGTAGAGTTCCCTTTAAAATCCATTGTATTTGAATTTGGGGGGACCCCCACGCATTTGTTTTTTATATGAATGACTTTTCTCTGTATTGCCGGGAGCCGAAAATTCATTATAGCCGTGAGTGATTTTAAAGCGGAGGTTCACCCTCAAATTAAACTTTCTAGCTAACCTGTCTCCAGCCTTAGTAAATCACTGCTGCGTTGTCATTTTTTGTCATATGTGTACCCTTGCCTGTATTCTTGCTGAGAGAAAGGAGTCACCGCTCCAGGTGGGATCACTAAATGGTTACAGGTGGTGCAGGATACCGAGGGTGCTGGCGGTGCACTAAGCAAAATGAAGACAAAGAAAAATGGATAGCCGCACTCCAAAACCTGATGGGTGGTCTTTTATTCAATAGACAGCATGTACAAAAATTCTTGCTGACTTCCGGGTCTTCTTCCCTGCGGGGAGTGGGCATGTCTCTCCTTTTCCCCGACGACTCTCAGCGTAATGTTATCTGGGCGCAAGGACTCCTGGGATTACAACGGGGTGTGTATTCTAAATGACGTCACCCGTTGTCATGCTACTGACTGTAATCAGGAAGTGTTGATGGCGAGGCTCACGCTGCTCACTGTCAGCACAGCACATGCGAGAGATCCTGCGGTGCATGATGGGGGCATTCCGTGAAGAAATCCAGGAACTGTTTGCTTGTGGGATTCAAAATGCCCACAAGCAAGATGGAAAAGCACTGGAGGATTTTTTATAACTTCTTCTTTCAAACGAAAACGGAGCGAACGGACGCAGCAGCGCCCAGCAGGTGAGTAGTACCTAGCTAGCTCTGTCACCAGGCTTTGGAGATTTAAAAAAAAATAGCTAAACTCGCGGAACCCCCGCTTTAAATTACTTTTTTTCTAAGCACGGGAAACAAGTGCTACTTCAGGCATACTATACACCCCCCCCCCCCCAGGTACAAAATTTAAAGGAATATTTCACTTTTATTGTTTCACTTTAAGCATTATTAAAATCGCTGCTTCTGAAAAAACGACAGTTTTTAAAACTTTTTTCTGCATTGATACATGTCCCCTGGGGCAGGACCCGGGTCCCCAAACACTTTTTAGGACAATAACTTGCATATTAGCCTTTAAAATTAGCACCTTAGATTTCAAACATTCGAGTCCCGTAGACTTTAACGGGGTTCTAAAGTTCACACAAACTTTTGGTCTGTTCGCAGGTTCTGGTGCGAACAGAACAGGGTTTTTTTGGCTCATCCCTAATGACAACTTAAAGCGGATCTCCACCCTAAAGTGAAGATCCGCTGATCGGAACCCTCCCCCCCTCCGGTGTCACATTTGACACCTTTCAGGGGGGAGGGGGGTGCAGATACCTGTCTAAAGACAGGTATCCGCACCCACTTCCGGCCCGCAGTCTCGGGCAAAAGACGGGCTTTTCCCGTTGTATGCTGGGAACTCTCGGCTCCCAGCACACAGCGGGAGCCAATCGCGGGCGCAGCGCGACTCGCGCATGCGCCGTAGGGAACCGGGCAGTGAAGCCGGAGCGCTTCACTTCCTGGTTCCCTCGCCGTGGATGGAGGGGGGAGCAGCAGGGTGATGAGCGATCGCTCATCCTCTGCTGCGGACGCCTCTGGACTCCAGGACATGTAAGTGTCCTAATATTAAAAGTCAGCAGCTGCAGTATTTGTTGCTGCTGGCTTTTAATATTTGCTTTTTGGTGAACCATCCGCTTTAAATAACTGGCCTTACACAAGTAAAGTTGGCCTTACACTATACAATCTGGTTTTGCAATCCTTTAGATTTACTCAATTTATGTAATATGAGGACATGGGAATTGGCAGCTTCATTGGTCAAAAGAAGCAAACTTAGGTCCTGGTGGAGATTCTTCTCCAAGGGGACTGTTAGGCCTCGTACACACGAGGGGATATGTCCGCTGAAAACGGTCCGATGGACCGTTTCAGCAGACATCTCCGCTCGTGTGTATGGGCTAGCGGACAGATTTCTCCACCCGACAGATTTCAAAGCATGTCGTCCCCCACCGCCGCCGCGCCGCCGCCGAATGGATTCGGCGCATGCGCGGAAGTTTTTTAACTTCCTGGTGCGGTGACGTGGCGGTGACGTGGCGGCGTCAACGTCACCGCCGCGTCACTGCGCCGTCCGGCGGCGGGGAATTTGATCCGATGGTGTGTACACGCCATCGGATCAAACTCCCGATCGGACATATCCAATGGAAATGGTCCGCGGACCGTTTTCATCGGATATGTCCGATCGTGTGTACGAGGCCTTACTGTTGCCTGGCCAATCCTGCTGTGGGCTTCAATTAACATGGATTATTTGAGGATTTGCATCATTTAATTTACAGAACATGCCCACAACTTTGAAGACGTTTTCTTTATTATTGTAAAGCAAACAACAAATAGGACAAAATAACAGAAAAAGTCAATGTGCATAACTATTCACCCCCCTAAAGTCAATACTTTGTAGAGCCACTTTTTGCTGCTATCACAGCTCTGAGTCGCTTTGGATAGGTCTCTATGAGCTTGCCACATCTTACCACTGATATTTTTGCCCATTCCTCCTTGCAAAACTGCTCCAGCTCCTTCAAGTTGGATGGTTTGCGCTTGTGAACAGCAATTTTTAAGTCTGACCACAGATTTTCTATAGCATTGAGGTCTGGGCTTTGACTAGGCGATTCCAAGACATTTACATGTTTCCCCTTGAACCACTCAAGTGTTGCTGTAGCAGTGTGTTTGGGGTCATTGTCCTGCTGGAAGGTGAACCTCCGTCCTAGCCTCAAATCACACACAGAGTGGTACAGGTTTTGCTCAAGAATATCCCTGTATTTAGCACCATCCATCTTTCTCTCAACTCTGACTAGTTTCCCAGTCCTGACTACTGAAAAACATCCCCACAGCATGATGCTGCCACCACCATGTTTCACTGTGGGGATGGAGTTTTTTGGGTAATGTGATGTGATGTGTTGGGTTTGCGCCAGACATAGCATTTTCTTTGATGGCCAAAAAGTTCAATTTTAGTCTCATCAGATCAGAGCACCTTCCTCCATACATTTTGGGAGTCTCCCACATGCCTTTTCGCAAACTCAAAACGTGCCATTTTGTTTTTTGCTGAAAGCAATGGCTTTCTCCTGGCCACTCTGCCATAAATAGTATACAGAAAAATACCGTGCTGCCCTATAGGTAAGCCGCTAACACTACAAATAGACAAATAGAGTGGGAGGACACCACTGTTGCTACATCTTTGCACAAAGAGCTTGTACATCCATCTAAATGTAAGTGTTCTTGCTACATTAAATTTTCAACATTCAACACAGAGTTATGCTATGTGGATATGTGGATGTTTTTTTTCTTGCTAATCTATGGTACACACCTTTCCATACACATCCGGGATTTTTTTTGGACCATCATGTCCTGTGAGAACATCAGGTAACCAGCTATCTTTGTCTGTGGTATACTCCATTCCTCTGCCGTTTGGTCAGTGGCGGCTGGTGCGCAAACAAACGAAAAAACAAACAATTGCAGCCTCACTGTGCCCATCAAATGCAGCCACTAGGCCCATCAAACACAGCCACTGTGCCATCAATTGTCACCATTGAGCCATGCCATCAAACGCAGCCACTGTGCCATGCCATCAAATGCAGCCACTGTGCCCATCAATTGTCGCCACTGTGCCAATTGTCACCACTGTGCCCTTTAATTTTCGCCACTGTGCCCTGTAATTGTCGCCACTGTGCCCTGTAATTGTCGCCACTGTGCCCTGTAATTGTCGCCACTGTGCCAATTATCGCCACTGTGCCCTTTAATTGTCGCCACTGTGCCCTGTAATTGTCGCCACTATGCCCTGTAATTGTCGCCACTGTGCCCTAGTAATTGTCGCCACTGTGCCCTGTAATTGTCGCCACTGTGTCCTGTAATTGTCGCCACTGTGCCCTGTAAAATGCTGCCCCCCCCCGCCCGGCACTTACCTTTCTGTGGTCAGCCATCTGAAGAAGAGGAGTCAGAGGAGGAAGGTGGCTTTGAGGAGGTGGAAGACCAACCACAGCGGGCGTCCCAGGGGGCTTGTTGTCACCTTTCAGGGACCCTTGGTGTTGTACGTGGCTGGGTGGAGGAAGAGACATTCAATGACATCAGTGAGGACAAGGAACGGGACATGGCTAGCTTGGTATCCAACCTTGTGTAAATAGGGAGTTTGCGGTTGTGCAAATGGACTGTTTGCGGTTGTTTGCGGTGCATTAAACAGGGAATTTGGTCTGTCACTGTGAAGCAAGCGCAACCCTTACACTACCTGATCGATTCAACATCATACCTGATGTTTTAAAGCACGTTATTCCAAACAATTTAGGAATGTTAGGTGATTTATGCCCTTTATGGGTTAAAACCCGACTCTGCGTCAACTACGTAATTTTCCATGGGAGTTTTGCCATGGATCCCCCTCCGGCATGCCACAGTCCAGGTGTTAGACCCCTTGAATCAACTTTTCCATCACTATTGTGGCCAGAAAGAGTCCCTGTGGGTTTTAAAATGTGCCTGCCTATTGAAGTCTATGAGCCCGGTTTGCGAACATTTGCGGAAGTTTGCGTTCGCTATTCGCGATCAGTACATTTTATGTTCGCGACATCACTATCTAGCACCTCCTTTAAGTTATCACCAGGCTTTGGAAATCACCAATATTATTGCTGGACTACTACACTTTTTTGTTTTCACTCTGCCATAAAGCCCAACTCTATGGAGCGTACGGCTTATTGTCGTCCCATGTACAGATACTCCAGTCTCTGCTGTGGAACTCTGCAGCTCCTCCAGGGTTACCTTAGGTCTCTGTACTGCCTCTCTGATTAATGCCCTCCTTGCCCGGTCCGTGAGTTTTGTTGTGCAGCCATCTCTTGGCAGGTTTGCTGTTGTGCCATGTTCTTTCCATTTGGTTACGATAGATTTGATGGGGCTCCTAGGGATCATCAAAGATTTGGATATTTTATTATAACCTAACCCTGACTTGTACTTCTCAACAATATTGTCCCTTACTTGTTTGGAGAGTTCATTGGTCTTCATGGCAGTGTTTGGTTAGTGGTGCCTCTTGCTTAGGTGTTGCAGCCTCTGGGGCCTTTCAAAAAGGTGTGTATATGTAATGACCGATTATGTGACACTGATGGCGCGTACACACGATCATGAAACACGGCACACGGCATGAAAAAAACTTCGTTTTTAAAAAGGTAATTTAAAATTATCGTGTGTGGGCTACGCCAAAAAAATAAAAGTTGTTTTTCGGGTTGTAAAAAATTATCGTGTGTGGGCTAAAACGACGTTAAAAACCCGCGCATGCTCAGAAGCAAGTTATGAGACGGGAGCGCTCGTTCTGCTAAAACTACCATTCATAATGGAGTAAGCACATTCATCACGCTGTAACAGACAGAAAAGCGCGAATCGTCTTTTACTAACAAGGAATCAGCTAAAGCTGCCCAAAGGCGAATAGAATTTCCCCTTTAGAGTGCCGTCGTACGTCACCGCGCTTTGTTTATAATTTTTTTAAATGATGGTGTGTGGGCAATGTCGTTTTTATATATGATGAAGTTGGAAAAACTTTGTTTTTTTGGACATGCTGAAAAATGATCGTGTGTACGCGGCATTAGATTGCACACAGGTGGACATCATTTCACTAATCATGTGATTTCTGAAGGTAATTGGTTGCACCAGAGCTTTTCTTTTTAAAACATATTTTTATCTTGTCTACTATTGGCTGTGGAACAAAATCCCCCATATTCCCATGTCTCCCTTTGTGGGAAATTCGGTGATACCCTATGCTCTTCAAATACTTCTCTTCTAATGCTTTGCTGTGAATGCCAGCATTTTAGGGAAGAGCAGGAGCCAGCGGTATTGAATGTTGAAAACTTCAGAGTGGAGGGGGCGTGGCTGACTGCCGAGCTGCATGGACGTCTGATCTCCCAGCTCCCGCACCAACCGGAGATTCGAGCACCAGCAACGCTACTCCGCACCACGAACGATGCACCACTCTAACCAGCATGTGCTGGGGAACCCGGACGGGTCATCCCGCAAACGAAAAGATTACCGCCAGCCGCGGAAATTGACGGATTTCTTCTCGCCACCTCACAGGTCCCATGGCCAAGATAGCGCCCGCGACCGCGAGGAGAGAAGACATACACTGACCTGTCTGGGGACGAGGATACATCTGTCCCCTCACGCTCCTTTCCTCCTGATCCACCGGCGCTCTCTGGCACAGCCTCCACTACTGCCAGCCCTGCCAAGGCGCGGATGCGCTTAGATCCCAGCTCACAGGCACCTGAGGTAAGGCCTGCCCTGGACAGTCTCCCCTCACTAACGTCCGGACCATCCCCCATAGCTGCTTTCCCCACCACCAATCAACCAGTGGTTGACACCATGTTAAAAGACATGCTGATCACGCTGCACAGCTCCATCCACAATGACATTTCATCTATGCTGTCAGCATTTAAATCTGAGATGGGCCTTGTGAACAATAGAATAGGCCGCATTGAGCATCAAATGAGCGCCATGACAGTTACAGTCAATGACCTAGTTGATGCCCATGACCACACCAGGGAGGAACAACGATGGGTACGGGCCAAGATGGCGGATCTCGAGGACCGATCGAGACGCAATAATGTTAAGATACGCGGCATACCTGAAACGATCGTTCCCGCCGATCTCAACAATTATGCTAGGAAAATGATATCTCTGCTCCTTCCTGACCTCCCTCCTGTTGAGACGGTCATTGACCGTATCCACCGGCTGCCGAAGCCTCCCCACCTACCACCTGAAGTGCCCCGTGACACCCTCATGAGGGTACACTTCTACCACGCCAAAGATATGCTCATGGCCAAATCCAGGCGTTTGGGTCAACTACCCGCGCCATATACAAAGTTACAACTGTTTGCAGATATCTCACAATATACCCGCCAACAGAGAAGACAACTCCAGACCATCACAAAACCATTGAATAACCACAAGATCCCTTATCAATGGGGATTCCCGACCAAACTCATGGTTACCAAGAATGGGGTAAAGCACAACATCCACTCAGTGGAGGAAGGCATCCAGCTCCTCAGAAAATGGCACATCATCCCTGGGAACAACCCACCACCCCAGGCGCCAATCTCTGATGTAACGCACCCCACCGACATGGATTCCTCCCCCAGTGCAGGTGTGTGACCTTGCGGTTAGTATTCCTCCACTATTACCACTACAAAGCACTCCGGTTGGTGCCTGCTCGTTGCAGTTAACCCACAAACGTTCACCCCGTAAGCTGTCAGCAATCCTGACATACTGCTGACATTGGTGCCCCTGCTGCGCCCAGCTTTCCATTGTTCTGAATAAGTTGTTGTTGACTGTTACTTTTGTCCCCTTGTTTTTTTTTTTTGTCTCCCCACTTGCTCCCTCTCCCTTTCACCTGGATCCCGGAGAGCTTCACCACTCTGAGAAGACCTACCCCCTGGTCAGCGGAACCACCTCTCATCTACTACCTCCTTGGTCTGATTGACTACCTTCAACGAACTGTGAGTACCTTTCTCTACACGCTCACTACACTGCTCTAGCCGAGATGCCTAAATTCCTCACCTTGAATGCTAAGGGACTGAACCACCCGGTTAAACGGGTATCACTGTGGAAAACTGCTCACGCATCTCACTGTGACATCCTCTGTGTGCAAGAAACGCACTTTAAGTCCTCTGCAGAACCGACTTGTACTAATAAACACTTTCCGAATATATTCAAAGCCTCTGGCCCGGAAAAGAAAAATGGGGTCTTAATCGCCATCAAAGACACAGTACAGTTCAATCTCCACGATAGCTTGACAGACGTCGATGGCAGATACTTAGCGTTGGATTGCTCCATTAACAATGTCAGATACACCGTCGTGACGGTGTACGCTCCTAACAAGCGACAGATTAGCTTCTTATCCAAACTAATGAAAAAAATCAACCGCTTCAAGCAAGGTCACCTTATACTATGTGGTGATTTTAATATAGTGCCTGACAGCACGATTGATATTTCCTCCCACTCGGGCAGACCAACCTCACCCATGGGACATTTCATACGATCTCATGATCTTTATGATGTGTGGAGATGCCACCACACTACCGAAAGGGACTACTCTTACTTCTCTCCTCGGCATAATTCCTATACGAGGATTGACTATTTCTTGGTGGACAAATGGCTCCTCCCCAAGGTCTCAGCATCTGACATCTCCTCCATCACGTGGTCCGACCACGCACCTGTCACTATCTCCCTGAATGACTCCTCTCCTTCTTCTCGATCAAGGGTTTGGAGAGCCAATGCCTCTCTCATTCACTCCCCAATTCATTCTGAATATATCAGGGACCACCTAACTGAGTTCTTCTCCCTAAATGCTAATTCTGTGACTAGTCATAATGTACTGTGGAATGCCCATAAAGCATTCGTTCGAGGACTCTTTATTCAACTGGGGGCCAGGGAGAGGAGGATGAGATCACAGCGTTTAGAATCCCTTACCTCAGATATAAAAGTATTGGAAACTCAAAATCAATCAGCTCCTAGTAGTATTACAAAACACAAACTAGATCTCTTAAGACAAGAACTAAGAGCTCACTTGCTGGACTCCTTTGAGAGAGCCCATACCCACTTTAGAGCCCTCCATTATTCCACCGGCAATAAAGCAGGTAAAGCTATGGCTAATAGGATTAAGGGCCACCTATCCAAGACTAAAATCACCCACTTGTTCCACCCCTCCTCAAACCAAAAATTAATTGACCCCACAGAAATTGCCAATGCCTTTAGCGACTATTACACCACCTTATACAACCTGAAAGATGATAGTTCAGTTCTCCAACCATCCCCTCAAGACATAACAGCATTCCTCCAGGAAATCAATCTCCCAAAATTGTCTGAGGATCACTTGGAGACGCTTAATGCCCCGTTCACAGCCCTAGAAATTCAACACACGATCTCTGGATTACCCTCCAACAAATCCCCGGGCCCTGATGGCCTAACGGGGGAATATTATAAAAAATTTGGCTCCATCCTATCACCATTTCTTGCTAGAGTTTGCAACGACGCTGCCTCATCCTCCTCTCTTCCCCCTGAAATGTTATCTGCTTTAATTGTTACGCTGCCGAAGCCGGGGAAGGAACCCACCTGTGCCCAAAATTTCCGGCCCATATCTCTCCTAAACTTAGATGCCAAGATTTATGCAAAACTCATAGCCAACCGTCTAGTGGACCTAATGCCCATGCTCATACACAAGGATCAGTCTGGCTTTACCAAGGGCAGACAGACCTTTGATGCGACCCGGAGGATCATTAACATCATCCATGCTGCGGAATCTACTCGAACGCCTTCTCTGCTCCTATCACTGGATGCGGAGAAGGCGTTCGACCGGGTCCACTGGGGGTACATGCGGGCTGCACTGGTCAAGTTTGGATTTCAAGGCCCTATTCTCTCCGCCATAATGGCATTGTATTCCTCCCCATCAGCCCAAGTGTACACATCGGAAATACTCTCGAAGCCCTTTTTAATCACTAATGGCACACGCCAAGGCTGTCCCCTGTCACCACTTATCTTTAACCTTGTCATGGAGCCCCTAGCAGAACACATCAGAACCCAAGACATGATATCAGGGTTTAAGATTGGCACCCTAGAACACAAAATCAACCTATTTGCGGGCGACGTGATAATCATGATGACAAACCCCCTTTCTTCCCTGGCTTCGGTACAATTGCTGTTACAAAGATTTAGTAGCATATCTTACTACAAGGTCAATGAAAACAAATCTTATATCCTAGATTTAGGATTGGATGCTATCACCAGTAACTTACTCAGGAACAAATTCCCCTACCCCTGGGAAGACTCCGGAATTTCATACCTTGGCATTACCTTAACTAAGTCCACAAAGGCTTTGTTTCCCCGCAACTATGTTGAGTTGAAACAAATGCTTATTTCCGAAACCACGAAACTCTCCAAGTACGAATTCTCCTGGGCAGGCAGACTTGCGGCTTTCAAAATGATGGTCTTGCCCAAGCTACTGTATGCATTCCGAACACTCCCCATACCGCTCTCGCAATCTTACCTAGCAGCCCTACAATCTGTCTTGGGACGCTACATATGGCAAGGCAAGAAGCCCAGATATAGCTTGACAAAAATTTCCAAACACAGATCTGCAGGAGGTATGGGATATGTGGTCATCAAAGACTATTACCTGGCCACTATTCTCACACAACTCAAGGAGTGGATGGCAACAACACCCTCCACTCTTTGGAGCGACATAGAATCCAACATGATTCCAGGTCATAGCCTGGCCCACTGGTTATTTAGCACACTAATCACTAACCCTCCACTGGGCCTATACTCCCCCACCATTCAGGCCTCTGTTAAAGCCTGGAGACTGCTAACTCGTGCTAAATGGTCGACTGTACCAATTAAACCCATCCCCATACCGATACAAACACTGACACTATTAACCCCAGATCTACACATTCCGAAATGGCTGACTGAGAAGCTGACGTACACCTATGAACTGCGACACCTTGTGACAAACTCCTCATTTCTACATCTTCAGACCACTTTCCAAGCTCCCACTTCTGACTACTTTACATACTACAGGCTGCGACACTGTCTCTTAGCCACGCCCTCACTGGAGGGACACCTACCAGTGAACATATGGCAATACCTCTTTGCTCAGACACGCCCGACCAAAGGTACCTCTATACTTTATTCGTCCCTGCAGGAGAAAAATTCCTTCCTCAAGTCTAAACCCCTCACTGATTGGGAATCCGACTTCCAGACCCAATTTTCTGACCAACAATGGCAGACAGCAATTAAGTCTATATACAAATCCACCTCTTGTACAGCCCTGTGGGAACTCTCCCAGAAGCTGCTACTAAGATGGTACCTAACGCCGTCCAGAATAGCCAAATTTCACCCCCATACTTCACTTGACTGCTGGAGAGGTTGCGGTGAACCTGGCACTCTAATCCACATTTTCTGGACATGTCCCCACTTAAGGAATATGTGGACTTTGCTAGAACAAGTACTGAGGGAATTGACTGGCTTTCCCATACCACTGACCCCCCAACTAGCTATTCTCAATCTGACCATCGATGACGTACCTCCTCCCCTGCGACTAGTGACGTCCCATGTCCTACTGGCAACCAGACTTCTCATTGCCAGGAACTGGAAATCTAGTACCACCCCCACAATAACGGACGTAATACAATTAACTCACACTCACTACCAGTATGAGACAATCCTTGCTCGCAGGAAACATTCCTGCCCCACACTAATGACTCAATGGACTCCATGGCGACTATGGTACGACACTAAATGGAATCACTGATCATTGATCCATTCCTGAACGCTCCATCCAATCCTTGATGCGCTCCACCCCCTCCCCTCCCCTCATGTGTGAAGCCCCCCCCCCCCCCATCCTCCCCTCCTTAGCATAGATATTGCACTCCCTTATGATCATCCCTACAGTATACAGTTATATGTAATTTGAATGTTCTGATACGTTACGAGTTTGTTTATGCACAATCAGAAACCCTTTGCTGTATTCAATACTGCTCATGGCTTGTTCGCCTAGATGTTACTTACTGCTGTATTTGTATTTCTCAATAAAAACTATTTGAAAGAAAACTTCAGAGTGCTGGGGTAAGAACTTACAATAGTTTACTGGGAGATGTTTATTATATTGTGCTCTATGCAGGGTCGCCATCAGGGGGGGTACAGGCAGTACACCTGTAAGGGGCCCAGGGGTCCCAAGGGGCCCGGATGGGAACCCCCTAAAAAATACATTTTTTTTTTTTTAGCAGTCCGGAGGTCCCCAGGGCCCCGGGTGGCAACCCCCCATTTTTTCATTTATTTTTAAAAAAAAAATATATTTAATATATTTGTATTGAATTTTTTTTATTAAAGGGCCAATGTTTTTTTTTAGGGGTCTGGAGGTCCCCAGGGGCCTGGAGATCCCCAGGGCTCCAGATGACAACCCCCCTTTTAAAAAAAAAAAAACATATATATATATATATATATATATTTTTTAGTACTTTTATTTTTATTTTTTATATATAAAAAAATACATACATTTATTATTATTAAAAAGGCCCAGAGGTCCCCAGGGCCCCAGATGAGAACCTTTTTTCTTATAAAAAACATTTACATTTTATATATATATATATACAGTGCAGAAAATAAGTATTTGAACACCCTGCTATTTTGCAAGTTCTCCCACTTGGAAATCATGGAGGGGTCTGAAATTGTCATCGTAGGTGCATGTCCACTGTGAGAGACATTATCAAAAAAAAAAATCCAGAAATCACAATTTATGATTTTTTTAACTATTTATTTGTATGATACAGCTGCAAAGAAGTATTTGAACACCTGAGAAAATCAATGTTAATATTTGGTACAGTAGCCTTTGTTTGCAATTACAGAGGTCAAACGTTTCTTGTAGTTTTTCACCAGTTTGCACACACTGGAGGAGGGATATTGGCCCACTCCTCCACACAGATCTTCTCTAGATCAGTCAGGTTTCTGGGCTGTCGCTGAGAAACACGGAGTTTGAGCTCCCTCCAAAGATTCTCTATTGGGTTTAGGTCTGGAGACTGGCTAGGCCACGCCAGAACCTTGATATTCTTCTTACAGAGCCACTCCTTGGTTATCCTGGCTGTGTGCTTCGGGTCATTGTCATGTTGGAAGACCCAGCCTCGACCCATCTTCAAAGCTCTAACTGAGGGAAGGAGGTTGTTGCCCAAAATCTTGCAATACATGGCCCCGGTCATCCTCTCCTTAATACAGTGCAGTCGCCCTGTCCCATGTGCAGAAAAACACCCCCAAAGCATTCTACCACCCCCATGCTTCACAGTAGGGATGGTGTTCTTGGGATGGTACTCATCATTCTTCTTTCTCCAAACACGGTTAGTGGAATTATGACCAAAAAGTTCTATTTTGGTCTCATCTGACCACATGACTTTCTCCCATGACTCCTATCATCCAAATGGTCATTGGGAAACTTAAGACGGGCCTTGACATGTGCTGGTTTAAGCAGGGGAACCTTCCGTGCCATGCATGATTTCAAACCATGACGTCTTAGTGTATTACCAACAGTAACCTTGGAAACGGTGGTCCCAGCTCTTTTCAGGTCATTGACCAGCTCCTCCCGTGTAGTCCTGGGCTGATTTCTCACCGGATCATTGAGACCCCACGAGGTGAGATTTTGCATGGAGCCCCAGTCCGAGGGAGATTGACAGTCATGTTTAGCTTCTTCCATTTTCTAATGATTGCTCCAACAGTGGACCTTTTTCCCCAAGCTGCTTGGCAATTTCCCCGTAGCCCTTTCCAGCCTTGTGGAGGTGTACAATTTTGTCTCTAGTGTCTTTGGACAGCTTTTTGGTCTTGGCCATGTTAGTAGTTGGATTCTTACTGATTGTATGGGGTGGACAGGTGACTTTATGCAGCTAATGACCTCAAACAGGTGCATCTAATTTAGGATAATAAATGGAGTGGAGGTGGACATTTTAAAGGCAGACTAACAGGTCTTTTGAGGGTCAGAATTCTAGCTGATAGACAGGTGTTTCAAATACTTCTTTGCAGCTGTATCATACAAATAAATGGTTAAAAAAATCATACATTGTGATTTCTCTGGAATTTTTTTTTGATTATGTCTCTCACAGTGGACATTGCACCTACGGTAACAATTTCAGACCCCTTCATGATTTATAAGTGAGAGAACTTGCAAAATAGCAGGGTGTTCAAATACTTATTTTGTGCACTGATAATATATATATAATAATTTTAGTAAAAGGCTCAGAGGTCCCCAGGGCCCCATGTTATTTTTGTTTATATTTTTATTTATTTATTTTTTATTAAAGGGTCCAGAGGTCCCCACCCCCTTGTTTTTTTTTTTTAAATTGTATTTCTTTTTTATATATATATATATATATATTTTTTTATTTCTTTTTTTTATTAAAGGGCCCAGAGGTTTATTTTTATTAAAGGGCCCAGAGGTCCCCAGGGCCCCCCGGATGGCTACCACCCTTTTATTTATATATATATTTTTCTTTATTTCTTTTTTTGTAAAGGAACCCCCCGCTTATCAAATCGCGGCAGCCCCCCCCCCGCTTCTCAATTTCAGGCGGCAGCACCCCCCCTGGTTCTCTGCTCCAGGGGGCCCATGCCTGAAGCTGTGTAAGGGGCCCCAAAATTCCTGATGGCGGCCCTGGCTCTATGTGTTGAACTGAAAACACTATGTAGCACCACCCCCGAAGGAGATGCTGGTTATTTTCAGGCGGCATATTACCTCTATTTCCTCGCCATCCAGGGTAATGGTTGAGAGTTGAGAAAGTTAAATGTCCTACTTTACACTTCCTTTTCTAAGATTTATTTGCTGAACTTGGTAAAGAAATAAAAGAAGTGATTGAGGAGGTGGAAGGGTAACAGGTAGATAGGTTCAGGTGCAGTATTTCAATCGGGAAACACTCCTGCTTCCAGCAACGTGGCTTTCGTCGCCACTCTAGCCAGAGTGGGTATTGCGCACCCCGATAGGTTTCTCTCACTAGCCTAGCAGCCGGAATGGCGCACGGAATATGGTACAGTCTCTGCCACAGACCTTCCCACAGATGGAGACACTTTCGGTCTGAAATCCTCATAGCACCCGGATCTCTCCAGATTAACTTCTTGCAGAATTTAGAACTGACAGGCGATCATCATCCAGCCTTTCAGTAAACGGTGTATCCTTCGATGAAGTTCAAGGCCTCTCCTGAGATACCAACCTCGTGCTTGGTGCTATCCAAGATAGGTCCTTCATCAAGCGGCTTCCTCCCTCCAGGACGGACAGCACAGGATCACCCTTGTAAACGTAGACCCAATCTGCTTACTGGGCCTACTCAACAGATCACAACCCCGGACCAACGTGTTTTGGAGCCAGGATTACAGGAACCCGCACCCCCGGCCAGAAGGGGCCACACACGGGGTGGTGGGACGACAGACCAGGATCGAAGACCCTTGTCCAATGACGCCTGTCCCTTAAGTACACCTCCCCAGCATGCACAGCGGGACGACCAACCGCCACTGATTGGCTGCCAAGGGGAAACACCCAAATACCTTGACCTAACTTCTGCCGCCCTTGGCCTGGAGTGGTAACGACACCCCAGGCGAACAATAGTGGTCACTCACAGCACAGCCATGGCTGGAACAGAGGCCAAATTTGTTCAAAATCATACATGCCTGAGTCAACTAACTCTCAGACTTCCCCATAAATTTAAAGCAGCCCCAGCCTAACAGGAGCAGGCTGCTACAACTACATTATAGATATATTACCCTAAGTAGTATTTTACCCAAAGAGATGCATAAAGGCAAATGTGAAATGTCAAAGATTGAATACCAATCATCTGCAGTATAAGGCAGGTAGAATTTGCTGCCATCTTTGGGCATGCATGTGGTTGCTGCCTTGTAAGGTATAAAATAGCAACAAGTCGTCTTGATGCAGTCACCTGTGTAAGCTGAGTCTTGTTTTCGCTTATCAATGTTTTACGCCTGACAAAGTCCATGGTCATTGAACTTGAACATCCTCAGCCCTGCCGCCAGCTCTATACAGGATCCAGCTGTCATCATCCCACCATCTTCTCCATCCTGGTGATGATTCTGCTCAGCTGCTGCCTTCTATTGTATCTGCATCCAGCTGTTGGCTGGGATTCTATAAGCTTTATTTAGGAGGAAGAAATTCATCTAACCCAGTGATCTGCCGTATTTATACATATCTGCCCGCATTCCCGAGTCCTGGTGAAGAGTGAACCATCCTAACACCAACTCAGCTGCATCAGAGTTACACATTCTAAATGGTTTTAACTGAAATGCTTTTATTATCAGCTAACAGTTTGTCAGATCAATAAGAAATCATATCCGCTCTCACAGTATTATGTAGAAACATTTAAATATTTTTTTTGTAGTGTAAAATTATGGCAAATACTAATTATTACATATAATTAATCACTTTGCTTCTGAAGTAATATTTAAAAAAAATCACATACAGTAAAAAATTATTTTTTTTGCTAGAAAATTACTTGAAAACCCCAAACAATTATATTTTCTGAAAGCAATTTTTTTTATGTTGCATGATAACTATCCACTTCCCACCCACATTGTACTGTGGGCCAGCGGCCAGAATAAGCAAACTTCTGGGTTTTAGGGTGTGTGCACCCCCCTACCCGACACCCGCTGTGATTGTACGCAGTGGAGCCAGTCAGCAATAATTCAGAGCTGGGACCTGCTGACCGACTGTGTACAAAGCCCAGAGCTCTGTGTTGATAAGCAACACAGAGCTCTGAACAGAGGGATTGATTGGTCTGTTTCTGAGAGATCAAGTATAAAAGTAGCACACTTTACACCCATTACACATAGTTAGGCACACATTTAAACCCATAGGTGTGCGCAGCCTATTGCATTAGTGTATGTACTCCTAAGCTCAAACAAACATGTGAGTGTATGTGTATATGCAGTAACTTGCAAAAGTATTTGGCCCCCTTGAACTTTGCGACCTTTTGCCACATTTCAGGCTTCAAACATAAAGATATAAAACTGTAATTTTTTGTGAAGAATCAACAACAAGTGGGACACAATCATGAAGTGGAAAGAAATTTATTGGATATTTCAAACTTTTTTAACAAATAAAAAACTGAAAAATTGTCCGTGAGGTTGGATGGAGAGCGTTTGTGAACAGCAGTTTTCAGTTCTTTCCACAGATTCTCGATTGGATTCAGGTCTAGACTTTGACTTGGCCATTCTAACACCTGGATATGTTTATTTGTGAACCATTCCAGTGTAGATTTTGCTTTATGTTTTGGATCATTGTCTTGTTAGAAGACAAATCTCCATCCCAGTCTCAGGTCTTTTGCAGACTCCATCAGGTTTTCTTCCAGAATGGTCCTGTATTTGGCTCCATCCATCTTCCCATCAATTTTAACCATCTTCCCTGTCCCTGCTGAAGAAAAGCAGGCCGAACCATAATGATGCCACCACCATGTTTCACAGTGGGAATGGTGTGTTCAGTGTGATGAGCTGTGTTGCTTTTACGCCAAACATAACGCTTTGCATTGTTACCAGAAAGTTTGATTTTGGTTTCATCTGACCAGAGCACCTTCTTACACATGTTTGGTGTGTCTCCCAGGTGGCATGTGGCAAACTTTAAACAACACTTTTTATGGATATCTTCTTGCAACTCCTACATAAAGGCCAGATGTGTCCAGTATACGACTTATTGTTGTCCTATGGACAGAGTCCCCCACCTCAGCTGTAGATCTCTGCAGTTCATCCAGAGTGACCTCTTGGTTGTATCTCTGACATAGGCGTGCCCACGGGGTGTGCCGGGTGTGCCCAGGCACACCCTAATCATCCCCGCTGTGCTCTTTAACATACACAATGTCAGTGTATGTAACAGTCACTCAGTCGCAAATACAGCTGTGTACAGCGAGTAGGAGCCTGGGAGGAATGAGCAGGGAGGGAACTAGCCCCCACCTCCTCCACCTACCCCTGGTCACTGGTTGCTATATGCGCTTGGCGTCTGGCAACCAGTGACGTCACTGCCCACGTTGCAAGCAGAGGAGGATTTCACGTCCTCCTCTGCGCTAGTGCTGCTGGGGAGTCACGCTGGTTCTCTCATGTCTGCTCCAGTGACTGGCTTGCTGCTTCTGTGGGGTGTTTCTGTTCCCACAGCTGCGAGGCATCTCTTCCTCTCACTTCCTCACCCCTCCTGCCCACCTCAAACACAGGACTGAAGTCCCCCCCCCCCTTCTTCTTGGCTGGGATGTCAGGAGGGAAGGAGGGGGAGGAGAATGGACACACTGCAATCAACAGGAGGACGGGACATGCTGATCTGAGGTAAGCACACAATCTTCATGCTTGGCACTTGCAGGAGAAGGAGAGACAGGGGAGAAGTTGTCAAAAAAGAATCCTTGCAGTGATTTTGGGGGATAAGAGCATGCTGTATGTGCTAGGGGGGTACTTTAGGAGGGAAGAGAAATATTTTTTTATTCAACCCCCTCCTTCCAGCTCAATTTCTCTCCCCTCCCAAAGTGTGCCCCCCTAGTACATACAACATGCTCTTATCCCCCAAAATCACTGCCAGTATTCTTTTTTGACAACTTTCCCCCCTTCCCCATCTTCAAAGACAAGCTGTCTGCTATTGAGGGGACAATTGTACCATCTGGAAACTTTGCTAGACATTCAGCCCCCCCCCCCCCACCTGTCAGGCAAGTTAGTGAAGCCAAGTGCCTGACCAGTGGCGGCCCGCCCATAGGGGCGCCCGGGCGCCGCCCCCCTCCCCTCCTGTAGGAAAAAAAAAAATCTTTTTTTTTTTTTTTTTTTTTTTTTTTGGCCCCTTTAAGAAATACACTAAAAAAAAAAAAAATATATTTATTTAATGCACTCTGATTGAGCGCCGGCCACCACTGCCCTATGAAGCGCCGTGTCACTGCAATCTAGACATGGCGCTTCATTTGCGGGCTTCTAGATTTCCTATGGGCGCATTGGAAAGCGCTGATATGCTTCCCGTTCCTCTCTATGGGTGCCAGGAGCATTACTACTTTGACTTCCGGCGGCATTTCGCAAACCGGAAGTGACGTCAGGCTGCAGGCTTTCTGAAGTTTACACTGCCCGAGCGGAGCTGGCGCTGGTAAGGTAAGCCAGCCAAGTGAAGCCACATGATTATTTTTTGTATTTTCTTTGATTGATCGCCCCATTAGGTCATCAGCCTGATCCCCACCCATCCACCTCAGAGCCTGTCATTGTATTTAGACTGCTGGGACTTGTAGTTCTCCATCTTCTCCTGGGGCTCATGGAGAAGATGGAGATTGGAGAACTACAAGTCCCAGCAGGTTATACATACAATAAGGCTCTGAGGTGGATGGGTGTGGATTGCATGCACCTATCAATCCGGAGGGGGGGGGGGCAGGATCAGATAACACTATCTGATCCTGCCCCCCCGGATTGATAGGTGCATGCAATCCACACCCATCCACCTCGGAGCCTGTTATTGTATTTAGACTGCTGGGACTTGTAGTTCTCCATCTTCTCCATGAGCCCCAGGAGAAGATGGAGAACTACAAGTCCCAGCATGTTATACATACAATAAGGCTCTGAGGTGGATGGGTGTGGATTGCATGCACCTATCAATCCAGAGGGGGGGGCGGATCAAATAACTCTATCTGATCCTGCCCCCCCCCCCCCCCGGATTGGTAGGTGCATGCAATCTACACCCATCCACCTCAGAGCCTGTTATTGTATGTATAACCTGCTGGGACTTGTAGTTCTCCAATCTCAATCTTCTCCATGAGCCCCAGGAGAAGATGGAGAACTACAAGTCCCAGCAGGTTATACATACAATAAGGCTCTGAGGTGGATGGGTGTGGATTGCATGCACCTATCAATCCCCAGGGGTGGGGGGGCAGGATCAGATAACACCACACATGGGCAGTGGATCGCCCACTTAAAGAATTATCAATCTGAAGGGAAAAGGGTATTTATGTGGTGTTATCTGATCCTCCCCCCACCCGCTCATAGGAGTTTGTGCTTGGGCTCTGTATGTGTTAAATTTTAAATTACATAATGACAACATTGATTTTTGTGGTGTTTGGAGGTTTTAAATGGACTGGTTTTGCCTTTTTTCAATCTGTTTTACGTACAATTAATCCTATGTATTTTGATAGCATACTGTCTGGGCCACTGTATACCAATCTTTTGGGAATCTGCCCACTTGTTTGGGAAATTGTCTTTCTGGTATGTTGATCCACACATGGCCTTGTAAAATGACAGATTCAATATAAGTCCTCCGGAGATTCCCCTTCATTAGGGTGAGTCACCTAATCTGATCATGTAATAGATATATGCTTATTTGCCTTGAACTGCATACATGTGTGCTTAGTTGCATTGAGCTGCATACATGTGTGCTTGGTTGCATTGGACACCCATCCACCTAGGAGCCTTATATTATAACATGTTGGGACTTGTAGTTCTCCATCTTCTCCTGGGGCTCAGGTGCATGCAATCCACCATCTATGGGACTACAATTACCAGCAGTGAGAAAAACTGGACAAAGATGGTGGATAGCATGCACCTGAGCCCCAGGAGAAGATGGAGATCTACAAGGAGGATGAGTGGTCATGCCTTGTTTTTTTAATGCTGGGACTTGTAGTAGTGTTGTACTGGAGCCTGGAGGAGTGTGTCTGTCTGCCCTGCCACCCTGTGTTAGTCTGGGGGGGGGGGGGGGGTTGATTGCTGTGTCCATCACCCCCCTGACATGTGTATAGTGTAGCACTGTAGCTGACCTGATTTGGGGGGGGGGGGGGTGCAGAATGCTGATATGTGCTATGTACAGGTTGCTGATATGTGCTATGTACAGGTTGCAGAATGCAGATATGTGCTATTTACAGGTTGTAGATATGTGCTATGTACAGGGTGCAGATATGTGCTATGTACAGGGTGCAGATATGTGCTATGTACAGGGTGCAGATATGTGCTATGTACAGGGTGTAGATATGTGCTATGTACAGGGTGTAGATATGTGCTATGTACAGGGTGTAGATATGTGCTATGTACAGGGTGTAGATATGTGCTATGTACGGGGTGTAGATATGTGCTATGTACAGGGTGTAGATATGTGCTATGTACAGGGTGTAGATATGTGCTATTTACAGGGTGCAGATATGTGCTATGTACAGGGTGCAGATATGTGCTATTTACAGGTTGTAGATATGTGCTATGTACAGGGTGCAGATATGTGCTATGTACAGGGTGCAGATATGTGCTATGTACAGGGTGTAGATATGTGCTATGTACAGGGTGTAGATATGTGCTATGTACGGGGTGTAGATATGTGCTATGTACAGGGTGTAGATATGTGCTATGTACAGGGTGTAGATATGTGCTATGTACGGGGTGTAGATATGTGCTATGTACAGGGTGTAGATATGTGCTATGTACAGGGTGTAGATATGTGCTATTTACAGGGTGCAGATATGTGCTATGTACAGGGTGCAGATATGTGCTATTTACAGGTTGTAGATATGTGCTATGTACAGGGTGCAGATATGTGCTATGTACAGGGTGCAGATATGTGCTATGTACAGGGTGCAGATATGTGCTATGTACAGGGTGCAGATATGTGCTATTTACAGGTTGCAGAATACAGATACAGCGGACAAAGTAGGTGGATTATATAAGGGGTGTGGTTTACAAGAAGTGGGAGGAGTCAATCGTGGAGGGGCGGGGTCTTGCGCCCCCCCATCCTAAAACTTCACCAGCCGCCACTGTGCCTGACCCTTTTCCAGCAATGGGCTCCAAGACTTAGGACTGGTTCACACCACAAATCACATAGGAACATGCTCTGCGCTCTTTTGCAATTCACATGCCTTCCAGGTGCTGTGCGATTTTAGCCCTTTCATTTGAATGGTCGGTCTGCACCAAGTGCTGTGCATGCGCTACTTTACAAAACGCACAGCAACTGAATCGCATGGTACTGCTGATCATACATTCTGGTGCAGGCAAACGCTGCATTTGCTACCTGCATTTGGGTAGTCATTAACCCATTGGCACCGGCCACACACAAATATGTGGCTTCTCTGTGCCTTGGCCTTGGCACAGAGAGGTCACATATTTGAATGAATTGCAATCAGTAATGCTGTGCCGAGAGTGCATGCCCTGAGCACCCCCTTCACAGTTACCGGCGTCTAAGTGAAAGCTTGTGATCGCTGCAAGCGATCAGGAGTTTTTGGATCGTGTGTGCCAGGAGGCAAAGTGTAAATAGGTTAAGTTGACACCCACTACAGATAGCTATGGGAGTGCATTTTGAAATGCACACAAAACGCAGGATTCCCTCACAGCATTCTAGTATAAACAGACCCTTAGTCCGAATACACAGGATTTCATTTGTATCTCAGAAAGGTCCCACCAAAATCTTGCACACGGTCCCGCTGATTTCATGCGCCCCTGCCCCAAAAGTCGGCATTTTTTTTTTCAAAAATCATCTTTGTGGGGGTGGGGGGCGGTGTCCCTGAATAGCAGTTTGGAAATGTGGTCACCCTACCCTCCGGCCTTGTGACTCATCTCCATCAAAAGCAGGCAGCGGAGTAGCCTGGTTAGCGGCAGCGGAAGGTGAGTGGCTTTAAGCAGCCTGTTTTGTTTAACCACTTGCCAATCGCCAATGACAGATTGACGGCGGCAAAGTGGTTGCTTAATCCTGACTGGACGTCATATGACGTCCTCAGGATATTAAGCCGCTGCGCGCCCCCGGGGGCGCGCATTGCGGCGATCTTTGTTGCAGGGTGTCAGTCTGACACCCTGCAACACCGATCTAGGTAAAGTGTCTCCGACGGAGACACTTTACCAGGTGATCAGCCGTGTCCAATCACGGCTGATCACGATGTAAACAGCAAAAGCCGGTAATCGGCTTTTCCTCACTCGCGTCTATGACTAGGCATCGGTTGTCAGTGTGAAACGCGTCAGCTTTTGTTACTCCACTGTTTGCTGTTTTTGCTGTTTTAGTTATATTTTTTGACTGGAATAAACAGGCGCTATTTTTACGTTTTTTCATCCATTGGAGTGCGGCTGTCCATTTTTTTCCCTACATTGCACTACGCATTGCCTGCACCCACTTGAGTTTTTGAACTTTACTCACCACTGAAAAGTGTCATCTGGAGCGGTGGTTTTCCCTTTATCTTATCAGCACAGCCCCCCCCCCCGAGGATGCCCACTGGACCACCAGGGATGCCCACTGGACCACCAGGGATTCCACTAGATCACCGGGGATTTAAATCAAAGGTATGCCACCCTAGACCACCAGGTATGACACATAATGGATGCCAATCAGTGCCACAATGGATGCCAATCAGTGCCCACAATGGGCATCACTGATTGGCAGGCATTGTTTGGCACTGATTGGCATCCATTAGTACAACACATTAGTTAATGCCCATCCATGCCACCTATCAGTGCCCATCCATGCCGCCTATCAGTGCCCATCCGTGCCGCCTATCCCTGCCCATCCGTGCCGCCTATCCCTGCCCATCCGTGCTGCCTATCCCTTCCCATCCGTGCTGCCTATCTGTGCCCATTTTTGCAGAAAATAAAAATCCCAGAGGTGATCAAATACCACCAAATGAAAGCTCTATTTGTGGGTACAAAATGATAAAAATTTAGTTTGGGTACAGTGTAGCATGACCGCGCAATTGTCATTCAAAGTGCAACAGCGCTGAAAGCTAAAAATTGGTCTGGGCGGGAAGGTGTATAAGTGCCCGGTATGGAAGTGGTTAATCAAGGTGAGCAAGTGTGAGAGAGACAGCACTGTGGATGGTCTGTGGACAAATTCTTTTCACCTTTTTGGACGCCTATGGCTCTAATCAGGTGTTTCCAAAAAATACCCCGAGCACTGAAAGTATATGCCAAGGGGTGGCGGGATTTGCTGGAGTGTCTATAGATGTTGGCTGATGGAGTCTCTATTGTCACTGGGTGATCTATTGATGCTGGGGAAGTCTATTACTGCTAGTGGGATCTATTGTTTCTGGGGGGGGGGAGACAATTGTTGATGGGAGAATACTACTGTTGAGGGAGGGGGCTTATGTTGCTGGCTGCTGGAGGGGATATTTTCTTGTGGGGTGATCTATTGTTGCGGGGGATATCTATTGTTAATGGGAGTGATCTATTGTTGCTGGTGAAGCTATTGTTGTTGGGAAGATGTCTTGTTATTGGGGATCTATTGTTGCTGGGGGAATCTAACAAATTTATTTAAAGTGGTTGTAAACCCACTTTATTGACGTTTACCTACAAGTAAGCCTATAATAAGGCTTACCTGTAGGTATAAAGAATATCTCCTAAACCTGTACGGTTTAGGAGATATTTCCCTCGCAATTCGCAGCGGCGCATGCGCAGGGGGGAATCTACGGCCAAAGGACCGGTTTTAAATCTCCCGCGCGCATGCCAGCCAATCACAGCGCTGGAGCGGCGATACCCGGAAGGCACGCCGAGTCAAGAGATCTCGCTCAGCGTGGACCAGGTAAGTTTCCTACACCTCGTTCCGAGGTAAGTATTTCATAATGAGCTAATATGCGGTGCATACTAGCTCATTATGACTTTTGCCTTGCAGGTGTGGGGGAATTTTTTTTTTTGCGGTTTACAACCGCTTCAAAGCAGTAAATACAATTCAGTATATTAAAACATGACACTTATTAATAAAAAATCCCACTTACCGTTAATCTTTTAAAATTGCTTATTTGATTTTGAGATTTATTTAAAAGCGTTGTTTATGTTAAGATTATTTAAATAATACGTTAAAAAATTATGTTTGTTTACATTGATGATTTTTTTTTATTAAAATGTTTTAATACATTTAAAAATGTTTGTTAACATTTATTTATAAGAGTGTGTGTGTATAAAGATAGAAATATCTATCTATCTATCTATCTATCTATCTATCTATCTATCTATCTATCTATCTAATATATATATATATATATATATATATATATACATACATACATACATACATACATACATACATACATACATACACACAGATGAACGTGTTTTTGAGCTTTGGTTTGAGGTGCACACCCTAATGCAATAGGCTGCACACGCCTATGATCTCTGATCAGTCTTCTCCTTGTATGAGCTGAAAGTTTAACCACTTAAGGACCTCCGCACGCACATTTACGACCACAGAATGGCACGGATGGGCACAAGGGCGTAAATTTACGTCCTCGCCCAGTAGCGGGTCGGGGGTCCGATCGGGACCCCCTCTGCGGCGTGCGGAGGTCCCCGTGTCTCCGGGAGCGATCTGGGACGAGCGGGCGGATGTCGGTGTTTGCCCGCCCCCCCGCGATCGCTCCCAGCCAATCCCTGCGCTCTCCCGCCCTGTCACTTCCTCCTCCTGTGTTTACACAGGAAGGGGCAAGTGATGTAATCTCTCATTGCAGCGGTATTTCCAACCGCTGCGATGAGAGGAACACCTCACAGTAAGTCCTGCACCAACACTACACTGACATACACACACATAGGCATACTTAACCCCTTGCGATCTGCCCCCCCACCCCCCCTGTCACAGTGTCACTGAATGCAGTGATCTAATCACTGCATTTAGTGTCAGTGTGACAGGCAGTGTAAAAGTCAGTTAGTGTTAGGTTCAGGATAGCCCCCCCACCCCCCCTAATAAAGTTTTAACCCCCTGATCACCGCCCTAGTTAACCCTTTCACTCCCTATTGCCAGCGTTACTAAGCGATCATTTTTCTGATCGCTGTATTAGTGTCGCTGTTCCTGCTAGGTAGCTATTTTTTTTTATTGCGATTTTTTTTTTTTTTTTACTAAAGACATGTGGCTAAATAAATTTTGGTCTAAATGTTTGACTAAAATTTAGTTTATTTGATTTTTTTTTTAACAAAAAGTAAAACATAGTGTTTTTTTTTCAAAAATGTCGCTCTATTTTTGTATATAGCGCAAAAAATAAAAAATCGCAGAGGTGATCAAATACCACCAAAAGAAAGCTCTATTTGTGGGAAGAAAAGGACGCAAATTTTGTTTGGGAGCCACGTCGCACGACCGCGCAATTGTCTGTTAAAGCGACGCAGCGCCGAATCGCAAAAACACCTTGGGTCATTTACCAGCGTATTGGTCCGGGTCTTAAGTGGTTAAAGGGACGGCCAGGTCTTTGTAGATTTGCAGTGGTCTAATACTCCTTCCATTTCAATATTAATCGCTTGCACAGTGCTCCTTGGGATGTTTAAAGCTTGGGAAATCTTTTTGTATTCAAATCCAGCTTTAAACTTCTCCACAACAGTATCTCGGACCTGACTGGTGTGTTCCTTGTTCTTCATGATGCTCTCTGCGCTTTAAACGGACCTCTGAGGCCCCGTACACACCATTAAATAAATCTGTTCAAATCGGTCTGACAGACCGTTTTGATCAGATTTGTCTGCTGGGCTATTTTGGTTTGATCGCTGTACACACGATCAAACCAAAATCCCCGCCGGCAGACAGCGCGGTGAGGTGGCGATGACGTTGACGCCGCCACGTCACCGCACCAGAAAGTAAAACACTTCCGCGCATGCGTCGAATACATTCGACGCATGTGCGGGCAGATATGTCTGCTGGTTAGCGTACTAAGCATGCACTACTGGTATCGGTATCGGGACAACCCTAATAATAAGCATCCTTTACCTGCAGACATTCCTCCTTTCACTTCCTCATTGTTTGTTTTTTGCTCAGAATTTGCTCTATTTCTTCTCTGTTCTGTTCACTTGCTTGTCTGATTGTAACTCACCACCGTGAAGGGAGACTTTACTGCGGTGGTCAGTGACGTGCTCGCCCCCTCCTGGGAACTACATCTGTGCGGCAGGACGCTCTCTACGTGTTAGAGCAGGGGTGTCAAACTCAATTTCATTGTGGGCCGCATCAGCATTATGGTTGCCCTCAAAAGGGCCAGTTGTATCTGTAAGATTAGATGTCCAGTGCATTCCCTCCCCTTACATTAGATGTAAAGAGCCACCCCACCATCATAAGTTGAGTCCTCCACTCTCCCTTACATCAGTGAACCCCCCCTTTCTTTATGCTGCTGCTGGGAAGAAGCTGGATGCATTGCTTGAAAGCATAAAGTAAGGGTCTGGAGGAAGTCTGGAGAGGTGCGAGGGCCGCATGAAATGGCCTGGAGGGCCGCATTCGGCCTGAGGGCCTTGTGTTTGCCACCTCTGTGTTAGAGGCTTCAAGGAGGTGTGAATTACTGGGCGTGCCGCAATGCATACTGGGAAATGTAGTTCTTACATGAACAAGAGCTGCAAACCAGGAAGTGAATGAGAGAACAAAAACTAGAACGCCGGAGGTGATATAGATGAAGGAATTTAATAGGTATTTACTCGTTTTTTAACAGAATCATTACACTATTCTGTCTGTCTACCTTGCAGACATTCATTTTAGGCAAAAAAAAAAAAATTCCTTTAGGAAAAACTTCTACCTTTATTTATACATAACATAAAATACATAAAATATATAAAGTTATACTTTAAGCGATACAAACTTTGCAGAAAGAGCATTCTTTATTAGAAAATTGAATCCTATGTATGACTATTACTGCACAGAAGGGAGACTCCCGTGTACTCATACTAGACGGCCGATGGTGCGCGTTGTCAGCACAGCTGCCAGTTTAAGAAGCCGGTCACATGGTTCTGGGAGCAAAGGGCACTTCAGCGTTGGAAGGAAGAGCTTCATGGAAATACGAATAAGAAACAGCGGACTTTATTTCTGTACATAAAACTTGTGTAACCTGTAAGACGAGCAGAGGATCCCCGGGAATACTCATCATACATCACCAGGGTGAGAAATCACTATCAGAGAAGACTAGAAATGTTTGTTTTATTTCCAAAACTTCTCCCTGCATGTGAAGAGGTGCCTTCCGTTACTACAGTACTACAGCCTAGATCAGAACACACTATCATTTATTAAAGGGACGCGACATTGAATTCAAACATTTTCTTACATATAAATACACGGTCGCTAACTATTATGGGCCAGATTCTCGTACGTTGCGGTTTCCCGGTGTATCGTAGCGTATTCCATTTACGCTACGCCTCCGCACTTTTTACAGGCAAGTGCTGTATTCTCAAAGCACTTGCTCCGTAATGTGCGTCGGCGTAGCGTAAATGGACCGGCGTAAGGCCGCGTAATTCAAAGTAGGAAGGAGGGGGGGGGCGTGCTGTATTTAAATTAACCGTGCCCCCGTGCTGAACGAACTGCGCATGCGCTGGCCGTAAACGTAGCCCACTGCGCATGCTCCATAGTATATGGTTTTGACGTAAACGTAATTAACGTACAGCCCTATTCGCGACGAGTTACGTAAACGACGGAAAAACCCGACGCTGTCCCGACGTCCATACCTAACATGGCGTACGCCGGACCTACGCAAGGTTACCCCTCATATAGCAGGGGTAACCTTACGCAAACTACGACAACGGCGCGCAAATACGTCCGGGAATCGGCGTATTAGGCTCATTTGCATATTCAACGCAGAAATCGACCGAGAACGCCACCTAGCGCCCAGCGTAACATTACAACTTAGATCCGACGGTGTAAGTGACTTACGCAAGTCGGATCTAAACAAAAGCTATGCGTAACTGATTCTAATGCCGCATACACACCATCACTTTATGTGATGGAAAAAAACAACGTTTTTAAAAACGTCAATTTAAATGCCCGTGTGTGGGGGAAAACGTTGTTTTATGTCTTGTAAAAAATGACAAAAAAAAATTGAAGCATGCTTCAATTTTTTGTCTCGTTTTTTCAAAACGTCGTTTTTTGTTTCACAAACAAAATAGTATTTTTGCTTTCGCATGATTGGATGATGGAAGTCAGCAGAGCTTCTGATTTACTAAGCTCTGGAGCAACTGTACTTGCAGAGTGACAGTCTAATTTGCCTTTAGTAAATCAACCCAGACAGGGCTGTCTTAATGAGAGGGCACACCTGGACACTGCCCAGGGGCCCCAGCTGCATGGGGGCCCCCTGCACCTTCCCCAAAGCAGCTGATCCTTGAGCCCAAGATGCCCCGAAATTGGGGGGCCCCATGATGGCACTGAGAGTGATAGATACAGTCTGCCTCCTACCTACATGATGTCTGTTTACCTGCACTGTCATCATTGAACTTGCCCAGGGGGCCATGATGCTATTAAGATGGCCCTGACCCCAGAGTGTGAGCGTAACAGCCAAGAAACCAGCATTTTCAGATGAAAGCCAGTAGTACCAACCTACGTTATTTTCCTCTGGAAATTTTAAAGTATAATTTTGTGACTGCAAAGTTGCATGACAAGTCGTACCCCATGATTTCAAAGTACCGTCAGTGGCTGCTGGTGCTCAAATTTTTTTGGGGAGCGCAAACATACAAAAAAAAAAAAACATCAATTGCCGCTACTGTGCCCATCAATTGCTGACAGTGTGCTCATCAATTGCCGCTACTGTGCCCATCAATTGCTGCCAGTGTGCCCATCAATTGCTGCCAGTGTGCCCATCAATTGCAGCTACTGCGCCCATCAATTGCTGACAGTGTGCTCATCAATTGCTGACAGTGTGCTCATCAATTGTCGCTACTGTGCCCATCAATTGTTGCCAGTGTGCTTATCAATTGCTGCCAGTGTGCCCATCAATTGCCACTACTGTGCCCATCAATTGCTTACACTGTGCCCATCAATTGCTGCTAGTGTACCCATCAATTGCTGTCAGTGTGCCCATCAATTGCTGCTACTGTGCCCATCAATTTATGCCAGTGTGGCCATCAATTTCCGCTACTGTGCCCGGCGATGTCCTCCATACTCCTCAATGTCTTCTTCCGTCCTCTCTTCCAGTCTTCTGCTAGGGTTGTTTCTACTTCTTTCTTTGGCCGCTAGTGCGGGTTAAAAACGCCCGCCAGCGGCTAAAAGCGATACTAAAACAATGGTAAAGTGTCGCCAAAACTAGCGGCGCTTTACTGCTAATGGACCCGTCGCCCCAGTGTGAAAGCAGCCGTAAAGCCTGGACCAGGCTGTCACTCCACTGATGATTCCAGATCTCATCAAGCAGCAAGGATCAATGTACATAACCGGCTCAGAGAGATAGAAAAGGAAACACCATAGTGCTCTCCGCAAATCCAAATATCCAAAATCCAAAGACATCACTTTCACTTTAAAATCACACATGCTGAGGAGACATTGAACCAGACAATGTTTCCACTCTTCCACTCACAATGAGCAGAGCAGAAGGCTGTACCACACGGGGCCCTAAGATCAAGTAAGTTGACCACCACCATTCTAAACCGTATCCACTCTTAAAAAACAATTTTAATTCCTCCATGCTTTATTTCCCCTGTTACTTCCTGTACAAGATGGCATTAGTTACCAGAACAGGAAGTGATGGGAAATCTCTTCCCTGGAGACACAAATAGTAATAAAAACCGAAATGAGGTTCCCTGCTTAGGCCTTGGTTTGGGGGGACATCACAGTTCTAGCTACAGCCAGTGGCGGCCTGTCCACTAGGGGCTTCGCAGTGCCGGCCCCTCAATCCATGGCCGCCACCCCCATTCCCTATCCACGGCTGCTATTTTGACAGGACACCAGTCCGCCACCCCCTATTCATGCGTCTGGCCCCTTTCAGGATGAATTACCGTGGTGGGGTATTTTTTTTTTTGAATCACCTGATTAGAGCCAGAGGCTCCCCTGTGTTTCTCTATCCCTCCCTTTCTTTTTTTATTCTCCCCTTTTCCCTGGCTCCGTCTGGTCCCTCTCCCTTTTATCCATACCGCCTTCTGTCTTATCTTTGCCTCCCTTAATTGGGGGACTAAGAACACAAGGGATATAGGGCCAGTTTTATTTTATAGATCTCCCAGTATAATTAATACTAATATTAATCAAATTTTGTGATTGGGCTTATGTGGGTTTGTTTTATCTGTGTTTTAAGTATTTTTGTACTGATACATATGTAATGTTGAAAAAGATTAATAAAGAGAAATTTGGAAAAAAAGAAAGAACCAGAGGCTCTAAGGCCGCGTACACACGATCAAACATGTCCGCTGAAACTGGTCCGCAGACATGTTCGATGGTGTGTACGGCCTATCGGACCATTTTCCAGCGGACCAAAGTTTTAAAACCTGCTTTAAAACCTGTCCGATGGAAACCTGTCCGTCGGACAGGTTCGATGGTTAGTACATGAAATCATCGGACCAAAATACCGCGCATGCTCAGAATCAAGTGAACGCATGCTTGGAAGCATTGAACTTTGTTTTTTCATCACGTCGTTGTGTTCTACGTCACCACGTTCTGGTCCGATGGGATTTTGGTCCGATGGTGTGTACGCACATCAGACCAACAGACCGCTTCAGCCTGGTCCGATGAAAACGGTCCGTCGGACATGTTTCCTCGGACATGTCTGATCGTGTGTACAGGGCCTAATAGGCTTCAAAACAGTGTGGGCTTGTGTCTCAGAGCATTGCACCAGGAGCCCACCCAGGTGTTACAACAGCAAATTAATATTCACTATTGAAACACTGATCCTCAATCCAGCCAATCAGAAGCAGGTCTGCGATTCGTTTTGCGATTGGCCAAAAAGAGAAGAGTTCCAATTGGCTGCCGAGGAGGAGGGAGGAAACGGAAGCCTCCACGATACCCATGGAAAGCAGAATAAGGGAAAGCCGTCGCCGCCAAGCAAGGGAAGCCGCCTGTGAAGCCCAGAAAAAGCACTGCCCACCATAGATGGGGTAAGTGCACCAGACCCACCCAAAAAAAAATTACCATGGGCTGCCACTAGCCACAACTACAGCTGACATAATGCTGTTACAATACTGGATCTTGGTTTTATTTTTTTGCAGTAATAATCACGTAATATGTTAAGGGGTTATGTCTTTTTAAGGTGTCCTCATTATTTTGTGCCTCGAGTAAATGCACTGTAAACCCCCGATGCGTGTCGCGTCTACATAGGACTGTTTTTTTCCTTTACAGGTGAAAGAATGAAGTACACCAGCACAAGAGGAGCCGCGTCTGGCGTGGGGTTTGAAGAGGTCCTGTTTTCCGGGTTTGCAGCAGATGATGGTCTGTATATGCCGGAGCAGATCACGAAGCTGGATGAGCAGACTTTGAGATCATGGAGCTCTCTCTCCTACAAGGAATTAGTGAAGGAAGTGTGCGCTCTCTTTATTCCTTCTGAGCTCATTCCCAGCAATGATCTACATGGTAAGTTATACATTAACCACTTCATTACTGGGCACTCAAACCCCCTTCGTGCGCAGACCAATTTTCAGCTTTCAGCGCTGACGCATTTTGAATGACAATTGTGCGGTCATACAACACTATACCCAAAATATATTTTTATAATTTTTTCCCCACAAATAGAGCTTTCTTTTGGTGGTATTTGATCATCTCTGCGATTTTTTTTTTTTTTTTTTGCGCTATAAACAGAAAAAACAGAAAATTTTGTGAAAAAAACACAATATTTTTTACTCTTTGTTATAATAATATCCCAATTTAAATTAAAAAAAAATTGCCCTCAATTTGGGCCGATACGTATTCTTCTACATATTTTTGTTAAAAAAAAATCGCAATAAGCGTTTATTGATTGGTTTGCGCAAAAGTTATAGCACCTACAAAATAGGGGATAGATTTATTTTTTATTTTTTACTAGTAATGGCGGCGATCTGCGTTTTTTTTGTCAGGCCTGCGATATTGCGGCGGACATATCGGACACTTTTGACACAATTTTGGGACCATTCACATTTATACAGCGATCAGTGCTATAAAAATGCACTAATTACTGTATAAATGTCATCTGCAGGGAAAGGGTTAACACTAGGAGGTGAGGAAGGGGTTAAATGTATTCCCTGGGTGTGTTCTAACTGTGTGGGGGGAGGGGGGTGACTGGGGGAGTTGACCGATGCTGTGTCCCTATGTACAAGGGACACAGATCGGTCTCCTCTCTCCCTGACAGCACGTGGAGCTCTGTGTTTACACACAGAGCTCCACGTCCCTGCTGTCACCGCCGATCGTGTGCATCCGGCGGACATCGCGGCCGCCGGGCACACGCATCGGCTTCCCAGCAATGCGACGGCACTGTGTTTACCCGCTGCGCGCCACTCAGTGGCGCGCGCGGGTAATGTAAACAATAGGACATCTAAAGACATCAACTCGGCACCTCAGGTCCGCGCTGCAGACGTCTTTTGACAATAGCGCGGATCTGTAGTGGTTAAAGAGAATTCAGAGAAATGTATAAACTGCTAAAGTGTTCACAAAGGTTGATTGGTGGCTAAAGGAGAAGTAGCTCCAGTTCTTAGTCAGGGCAAGTCAATATACACAATGGCCCAGATTCACAAAGCACTTACGCCGACGTATCTCGAGATACGCCGCGTAAGTACAAATGTGCGCTGCTGTATCTATGCGCCGTACCCACAGAACTAAGATACGGCAAAAAACTGACTTGATTTTCGATGCAAATGAGGGAGATACGCCGATTCACGAACGTACTTGCGCCCGGCGCATGTTTTAAGCGATTTGCGTAAGGGTTACATCCGGCGTAAAGTTATTCCCCATATTGGAGGCGCATCTCATGCAAAGGTATGGACCAGGGAACGAACGCCATCTAATTTTACGTCGTTTACGTGAATCGGGCTGGGCGTAGGTTACGTTCACGTCGTAGGCAGTGGTTCGACGTATCTCAGCCAGTTGTTTCGACGTGATTGTGAGCATGCGCACTGGGATGCGTACGCATGCGCAGTTCATTTGAAGTACTTGTCTGAAGCTTAGCCCATCATTTGGACGGGGTCACGCTTCATTTAAATGTATCACGCCCACTTACAGCACACTTCCACTTACGCTGACTTATGCCCAGGAATATACGCTACGCCGGCGCAGAGATGGGAGCATTTGTTTTGTGAATTCCGTGCTTCCCTCTCCTCGCTACACCGGCGTAGCGTAAAACACATACGCTACGGCGGCATAAATATGCGCCGATGTATGTGAATCCGGGCAATAATTGGCAAAAGTATTGGGACGCCTGCCTTTACACACACACATAAACTTTAATGGCATCCCAGTCTTAGTACGTAGAGTTCAATATTGAGTTGGCCCACCCTTCGCAGCTATTACAGCTTTAACTCTTCTGGGAAGGCTGTCCACAAGGTTTAGGACTGTCTATGGGAATGGGTGACCTTTTATCCAGAAGCGCAATTGTGAAGTCAGGCACTGATGTTGGATATGAAGTCTAGGAGTCATTTTTGACTCCGGCATGACAATGGATGCTCAAATTGGGTCCGTAGTCAGCGGATCCCACCATCTTCTGCGTCTGCTATGAAGACTCGTTCCCTTCATCCCGGTATAAGACACTGCATTAGTGGTAGGTACAATAATCAACTCCAAGCTCGACTATGCCAACTCCCTTTACCTCGGTCTCCCAAAATACCAGATTGCCCATCTACAAGTTGTCCAGAACACGGCGGCACGACTGGTAACAGGAAAAAAAAACTGGGAATCAATTACCCCCTCCCTGAGGTCCCTCCATTGGCTGGCCGTAAAGGACCGAGTCACATTTAAGGCCCTCTGACGCACAAATGTGTGCAAGGATCCGCCCCCCAATGTCTATGCGAGAAAATAAAATACAACAACCCCAATCGCGTTCTTCGGTCCACTAACCAAAATCTACTACAAATCCCCAAGGCCTGCTACAAGACCAAAGGAGAAGGAAGATTTGCAGTCCAAGGACCCCGACTGTGGAACGCATTATTAACCGATATCCGAACAGAAGAGAATCACCTGGCCTTTAGGAAAAAACTCAAGACCCATCTTTTCTATTGAATAGAAGGAAATGGATACCAAGCGCCTTGAGAATTCAGTTTGCATTTGTAGCGCTATATATGTTATGCTCTCACTCAGGCCTGGCTCGCAGTCTCTACTCTAATTCATCCCAAAGGTGTTCTATGGGGTTGAAGTCGGGACTGTGTGCAGGCCATTCACGTTCCTCCACCCCAAACTAGCTCACCCATGTCTTTATGGACCTTGCTTTGTGCACTGGTGCGCAGTCATGTTGAAACAGGAAGGGGCCATCCCCAAACTGTTCCCACAAAGTTAGTACCATGAAATGGTCCAAAATGTCTTGGTATGCTGAGGTTTTAAGAGCTCCCTTCACTTGAACCAAGGGGCCAAGCCCAACCCCTGAAAAACAACCCAACACCATAATCCCCCTCCACCAAATGACTTGGACCAGTGCACAAAGCAAGGCCCATAAAGACCTGGATGAGCGAGTTTGGGGTGGAGGAACTTGACTGGCCTGCACAGAGTCCTGACCTCAACCCGAGGGGATGAATTAGAGTGGAGACTGCAAGCCAGACCTTCTCCTCCACATCAGTGCCTGGTCCAAGGTTATCAGCGGTGTACCCCAAGGTTCGGTGTTGGGTCCCTTACTTTTCAATATATTTATAAATGATATTGGGTCTGAGATCCAAAGTAACATTTCTGTATTTGCAGATGACACCAAGCTATGCAGCGGAATAACGTCCTTGCAGGATGTCTCCAATTTACAAACCGACCTCAATGCTCTGTCTAAGTGGGCGACTAAGTGGCAGATGAGGTTTAATGTTGATAAATGTAAAGTTATGCACTTGGGGGCTAAGAATATGCATGCATCATACATGCTAGGGGGAGTACAACTGGGGGGATCTGTAGTGGAGAAGGATCTGGGGGTTTTAGTTGATCATAAGCTCAATAATAACATGCAATGCCAAGCTGCGGTTTCCAAAGCGAGCAAAGTCCTTTCTTGTATTAAGAGAGGTATGGACTCCAGAGATAGAGATATCATTTTGCCCCTGTACAAATCATTAGTAAGACCTCATCTGGAATATGCAGTCCAGTTTTGGGCACCAGTTCTCAAAAAGGATATCGGGGAACTGGAGAAAGTGCAGAGAAGGGCAACCAAACTGATAAGAGGCATGGAGGAGCTCAGCTATGAGGAAAGATTAGAAAAACGGAATTTATTCACTCTTGAGAAGAGGAGAATAAGGGGGGATATGATAAACATGTACAAATATATAAGAGGTCCATATAGTGAACTTGGTGTTGAGTTATTCACTTTAAGATCAACACTGAGGACAAGGGGGCACTCTTTACGTCTGGAGGAAAAGAGATTTCACCTCCAAATACGGAAAGGTTTCTTCACAGTAAGAGCTGTGAAAATGTGGAACAGACTCCCTCCAGAGGTGGTTCTGGCCAGCTCAGTAGATTGCTTTAAGAAAGGCCTGGATTCTTTCCTAAATGCACATAATATAAGTGAGTACTAAGTTTTGTAGGTAAAGTTGATCCGGGGTAAATCCGATTGCCTCTTGGGGGATCAGGAAGGAATTTTTTCCCCTCCGGTAGCAAATTGGATCATCGCTCTGCTGGGGTTTTTTGCCTTCCTCTGGATCAACTGTGGGTATGGAGTTGGGTGTATGGGATGTACTGTGTTTTATTTTGTTTGTTTATTTATTTATTTTTATGGTTGAACTGGATGGACTTGTGTCTTTTTTCAACCTGACTACCTATGTAACTATGTAACTATGTAAGTGCCTGACCTCACAAATGCGCTTCTGGAAGAATGATCAAACATTCCCATAGACACTCCTAAACCTTGTGGACAGCCTTCCCAGAAGGGTTGAAGCTGTTATAGCTGCAAAACTCAGAACTGAACCCTACAGACTAAGGGCCAGATTCTCAGCGGCGTTACGACGGAGTATCTCAGATACCCCGTCGTATCGCCGTTTTTTTTGGCTCGTATCTTTGCGCGTGATGCTTAGCATCACTTTGGCATAGATACGCTTCTACATCCGACAAGTGTAAAACCATTACACTTGCGGATCGTAGTTGTAATGACAACTCCGGCCACTAGGTGGCCTTTACGTTGTTTTCTCATTTGCATATGCAAATGAGGTAGTAAGCCGATTCCCGATCGCTTTTACGCCGCCCTGTCGTCGCGTACGTCGTTTTCGTCCACGTAAGGTTACCCCAGCTTCGATGTGGAGTAACCTTACGAAGTACCGTCGGCTGCCGTCGGATGCCATGTTAAGTATGGCCTCGGGACCGCGTTGTGTTGTGCGTCGTTTACGTCGTTTGCGTACGTCGATTCTCAATGGGGCTGGCGTACGCTGCGATTACGTCGTTTTCATTGAGAAAATGTGACGTCCTTTGGAGCATGCGCACTGGGCTTTTTCCCCGGCCGGCGCATGCGCAGTTCGTTCGACGCGGGGGCGTGCTTAATTTAAATACAAGCCGCCCCATTTGAATTGCGCGGGTTTACGCTGCGCGATTTACGCGACGCAGGCGAAAACTACGGAGCAAGTGCTTTGAGATTAAAGCACTTGCTCTAGTACGATGCGGCAGCGTAGTGTAAATGGCTCTTAGACTGGGATGCCATTAAAGTTCATGTGTGTGTAAAAGACAGGCGTCCCAATACTTCAGACAATATAGTGTATACAGCACTATTTAGCTCTTTAGGTAGAACATTTTTTGCATCTGTGTGTACGAGGCCTAAGACAGCAGGAGGATTTCTGGCAATTCACCAGATAAAAGTAAAGGACAAAAAGCGAAAAAAAGAAAACTAATGCAGCTACTACATCGAAGGTCTGGTAAGCTTCAATATATTCAGTTTTTGTTTTAGACACGTGGAATGCAGTCATACAGTATATATTTTCCCCGTACAGATCTGATCGACAAAGCTTTACTCCGCTTCAGACACCAAGACATAGTTCCAATCACCAGGCTGGAAAATGGGTTGAATGTGATGGAGATGTGGCATGGCCCAACATACGCTTTTAAAGACCTCGCCATGTCCTGTGTGGGACAGTTTCTGGATTACTTTTTGAAGAAAAACAATCGACATGTAAACATCCTGGTTGGTACGTTGTCATCAATAGATCATTGTTATCTTACAGAGGGACAATTTTTTTCATATCTTTCATAAAAGAACCTAAAAATGGACGTAAATCCTCACATATACCCAGTAAAGTGACTGGCCTCAGGCGATACAGAGATTGTTTTATCTCTGTGTATCGCCTGAGGCCAGTCAATTTTCTGGGTATATGTGAGGATTTACGTCCATTTTTAGGTTCTTTTATGAAAGATATGAAAAAAATTGTACATAAGTTATATCTTTTTATCTGCAGCCATCTTTCCTTTACATTCATTCAAAGTGCAGAATTTACACAGGATCTCTCAGCTCTGAAAAGCAGGGGGTGGAGAGTTGAATTTACATCAGTGAGGGGAGCTCTGAGAGCTGATTGGAGGAAAGGGACACCCCCCCCCCCCCCCCGCACACAGGAACAGAGCTAAGGATGTCAATCAGCTGGAGGTCCCTCCCCTGTCACCATTTTCCTCTTGGTGTCAAGGAAAACTCATCAGAAATGGTAATAGCAGAGGAACAAAGCAGCTGTCATGATAATTCAGTGGCTTCAATAGTTTTGGAGTCATTGGTCAGAAACAAATGTGCTGGTCAGATGGTTTGACTTCACTATGGCTTTTGAAACTGTGTGCTTGTTCTGGCTCAATGGCTCTATTGAAGCCACAGGCAGCCAGGCAACTGGCATTCTCCGGAGGAAAGGAGTGCCAGCTTCCATATTTTTCACTGTACAGGTTACCTTTAAGTATTGTTATTTGTAGAGTACATTGAACTTAATGTTAATGATCAGTCAGTGATAACAATATGGCCGACCACTATAGGATTATGACCACCTACCTATTATTGAATGGGTCCTCCATTTGCCCCCAATACAGTCCTGACCCATTGAGGAATGTGCCCATCAAATGCCGCCACTGTGCCCATCAAATGCAGCCACTGTGCTCATCAAATGCAGACACTGTGCTCATCAAATGCCACCACTGTGCCCATCAAAAGAAGCCACTGTGCTCATCAAATGCCGCCACTGTGCTCATCAAATGCAACAACTGTGCCCGTCAAATGCCGCCCCTGTGCTTGTCAAATGCCGCCACTGTACCTGTCAAATGCTGCCACTGTGCCCTTCAAATGCAACCACTGTGCCCAACAAATTCTGCCACTGTGCCTGTCAAATGCAGCCACTGTGCCAATCAAATACAGCTACTGTGACCCCACCCGCCTGCTTGTTGACTGTCCTGGAACTTACCCCATTTTGATGGGGGATCAGGCAGCGGGTGACAGCGGTGAGCTGTGGGATAGTGGGTTGAGCAGCAGGTCAGGCGGCGGCTCCTGTGTCCTCCATTTGTCTCGTCTTCCTTCCTGGCTCCTGCTAGGCATCCAATCGGAACGCCTGTTCCTTCAGCCAATCAGGTGATGGGTATTAGACCTGATGGGCTGAGAGGCGGTTCAGCGTTAGAAAAGCAAATATTCATTTGCTTTCCTAACACACCTGGGTGGACTTGGAGCGCAGTTCTCTGCACTCCGAGTCCACCTTTTTTGAAGCCTATTAGAGTCTATTTCTCTAATCGGGTGCTTTAAAAAATTCAGGTGCCGACATCCTAAAATGGACCGGACGCCTGAATAGAGGGTGGCTACAGCGGCCATGGATAGATTCATGCTATGCAGCCACTGCTAAAAATAGTGCCTGTAAAGCGCCTGAAAACTGCCTCTCATGCCTCCCCAGTGTGAAAGCCCAACTGCTTTCATACTGGGGCGGTGCGCTTGCGGGATGGAAAAAAAAGTCCTGCAAGCAGCATCTTTGGGGCGACTTGGGAGCGCTGTATACACCGATCCCAAAATAACCCTGCCCATTGAAATTAATGGGCACCGCTTCCGAATCGCCAGCAAAAAAATGTGTCAGGCGCTTTTAACCCTTTCTTCGGTCACTAGTGGGGGTTAAAAGCGCCCCGCTGGTGGCTGAAAAGTGCTGTAAAATGATGGTAAAGCCGCTAAGACCGGTGCTTTTAGTGTGAAAGTAGCTTTAATGTTTTCCATAGCTGTACCTGCACAAGGGGCCGGCCTGGGGTCATCTAGCAGGACTTACTTTTCTGAATAAAGCTCCACTTTAATTGTTTCAGCAATTTGAGCTACAGTAGCTCTTCTATAGGATTGGACTACACGGGGTGCCAGCTTTTGCTCCCATGTGCATCACTGAGTTTTGCCCACCCATGACCCTGTCACCGGTTTTCCTTCCTTGGACCACTTTTGGTCGGTTATGACCGCTGCAGATCGGGAACATCCCACAGGAGCTGCAGTTTTGCATATTACATTACATTACCATTACAATTTGGCCAAAGTTGCTCATATCCTTAACCACTTAACCCCCGGACCATATTGCTGCCCAATGACCAGAGCACTTTTTGTGATTCGGCACTGCGTCGCTTTAACTGACAATTGCGCGGTTGTGCAACATGGTTTCCAAACAAAATTGGCGTCCTTTTTTTCCCACAAATAGAGCTTTCTTTTGGTGGTATTTGATCATCTCTGCGGTTTTTATTTTTTGCGCTATAAACAAAAATAGAAGACAATTTTGAAAAAAATTCAATATTTTTTACTTTTTGCTATAATAAATATCCCCCAAAAATATATAAAAAAACATTTTTTTTCCTCAGTTTAGGCCGATACGTATTCTTCTACATATTTTTCGTAAAAAAAAAATCATAATAAGCGTTTATTGATTGGTTTGCACAAAAGTTATAGCGTTTACAAAATAGGGGGTAGTTTTATGTCATTTTTATTAATATATTTTTTCTACTAGTAATGGCAGCGATCAGCTTTTTTTTTCAGTACTGCGACATTATGGCAGACACTTCGGACACTTTGGCATTTTTTTTAGCGATCAATGCTATAAAAATGCATTGGGTTACTATAAAAATGCCATTGGCAGTGAAGGGGTTAACACTAGGGGGTGGGGAAGGGGTTAAGTGTGTTCCTGGGTGTGTTCTAACTGTATGGGGGGAGGGGGGGGGGTGGCCTCACTAGGGGAAATCACTGATCTTCTGTTCATACATTGTATGAACAGAAGATCAGTGTTTCCCCCGCTGACAGGAACGAGAGCTATGTGTTTACACACATAGCTCCTGGTCTACGCTCTGTAACGAGTGATAACGTGTGCCCGGCGGCGATCGTACCTGCCGGGCACGCGCGCAGGACTCGGGGGCGAGCAGGGATGCGCACGCGCCCCCTAGTGGCCGCTTTAATACGGACGTATAGCTTCGGGCTCTCGTCCAGCAGAGCCGACTTCCCGCGGGCGGTCGACAACAGGTTAATACCTAATATTTTTTTATGCTTCCAAGACAACAGCTTCAGGGACAACATGTTCACTTGCTGCCAAATATATTCCACCCACTTTCAGATGCCAGTGTAATGAGATAATCCATGTTATTCACTTTAACTGTCAGTTGTAATAAACGTATGGCTGATCGGTGTATATTTCTGCACCCATATATATTGGGGGTTTAGGTCTTGCAAAGTTTCACATTTATTACTGACTGATTGTTTTAATTACTAACCAGACAAAGAGCTTTCTGTATTATTTAATGCTGTGCATTCAATTTGTGTTTCAGCAACATCTGGAGACACAGGAAGTGCTGCAATTGAGGGTGTTCGAGAAAATCGGAATATTGATATTATTGTTCTGTACCCAATTGGACGCTGTACTAAGATCCAGGAGCTGCAGATGATCACTGTGTTTGAAGATAACGTTCATCTGTTAGGGGGTAGGTTGCCTGTACATCCGGGTGGATAAAAAACTATGGGCCAGATTCACAGAGCGATTACGCCGGCGTAACAGGAGATGCGCGGCGTAAGTCTAATTGTGCGCGTGCGTTTCGATGCACGGCAGTCCCAAAATGAGATATGCAAGAAATCTATTTTTTTTTGTCCAGCGTAATTTCGTTAGACAGGCGCATCTGTCCGCGCAAAACTGCGCTAGACAAACCATTGATTTGCTATTCAAATATGCTAATGAGGGAGTTACGGGGATCCACAAAAGAACGTTGGTGCAGCGCAGGCTACGCAGTGTGCGCAACAGCAAAATGTCCTGTCTAAAATTAGACCATATAAAAGCTGCTCTAAAATTACAAAATTCGTCTACATGTCAGAGAAAGCAACACTGTTAGTGAGGAGCTGAGCAGTCACATGTGTTGCCCAACAAACTGTATGCCAACATGCCAGTGGCATCCATGCTCATAGCTATACTACTGACTTTAGATGAGCAAAGAAGGAGGAGGGCACTGAGGAGGGCACTGAGGAGGGCATTGAGGAGGGCACTGAGGAGGGCACAGGATTTTTTATTTTTTTTTTACTTTTTTTTGGCTTATATAAACTTTACCATTTAATCTAATCTAATACAATATTCTTATCTGATACAAGCCCCTCACTTCACGGGAGAGGATATATCACACACGCCTAGAGATCTATGGAATGAGTGATTCTGAGGTGTCTCGCATCTTCAGATTCACCCCTCATGCCGTCATGGAATTAACCACAACCCTGCAGGAGGACATCACCAGCCCAACACATGACACTACCCATGACACCCATGACAGCTACATATACAATCAGAGCCCCATCCCCACAGATTTCGAACAGAACCTGTATGGGGACAGCTGGCTAGTTGGTGAGTGACATGGGAGTCAGGCATGACTGGCCCCCCCCATGATGCACACATCACAAGGGGCACATGCATGACTAACATCCTCCTGTCTTTTCCCTTCAAGGTGACTCTGCATATGCACTGGGACCCCATCTCATGACCCCATCTCATGCCAGCTCACATTATGCATCTTTGCACGTTAAACACACACATTAATCATGGCACAATGAGAATGCATGCATGCACACCACTGTGGTCCCTAGCACACACACCCCACATCCTCATCACATTGGATTGGCACCAGTCCACCATGCAGGACTTGTGAGCAGCAACGCCACGCCAAGGCTCCAATTATGTCACTGTATATTCATACACCATTTACACGGACCTGGGGATCACTTCTCCCTGGTCCTGGGGAACCAAAATTGAGGGTGATACCCCTTTTCCCGCAGGAATGTCACCCCACATTCCCAAATCATACACAAACAGAACCAAAAAAAAAAATTGACCAGCAAAAATAAAAAATGGCCAGCAAAAATATAATTTAAACAAAATAACAACAAAGAAAACACATAAAAGACAAAAATCACTCTCAAAGACACGTCACAAACAAACGCTAATAAACAACAGAACAAAAGCACCTTGCTGTATAGGGAGGGATACAAAGGGATGTACTTTTGCAAAGGAAGTGCGTTTCTGTCTGTCTATTTATGCTGTTTGCGTAGTTCACTAATTTGCCCTAGTCCACTTCCAATTTCACTGATTGCATCGTTCCCGAGTTGTGAGCATGCGCACAGAGGTGCTGACCATGGTCTGCTTCAAGCGTGCATGCGCGAGCCAGCCGGCCCTTCATTTGCATGGGGTCACGGCTCATTTCAATGTAACACGCCCACGTCCTTCCCAATTTGTATTACTCTGCCTTGCGCCTCTCAAATAACATTGCGCGGGCGCAAATTTCTGCGTAAAACCGACGAGAATAGGGTGATTGCGCCGCTACGTTGCGCCAGTTTAACGTAAAGGCGGTGCGCTACGCCGGTCCAATAATGCGCAGATGTACCTGAATCTGGCCCAATGTTTTGTTCTTAAAAGAATCAACAATTTTTGTTTTATTTATTTAAATCGGATTTCTTTGATTTCAATCATTTTTTTTTTAATATAAATGCTTTTGGAGTAAAAATCTACCTACAGATAGTTTTCTATTTAAGATACATGAATAATTTAGTTTATTCAGCATTAAATGGAGCTTAGTTATGTAGCATAAGGCTGTATATTCTGCTGTATATGCTGCCATGTTCCCCATCTTGTTGTGTCACTGCCGCATCACCAGCTGTCCCAATAACTGCTTGCCGACCTGCCGCCGTCATTTTACGGCGGCAGGTCAGCTCTCCTGGGCGAGAGCCCGTAGCTCTACGTCGGCTCTAAAGCAGCCACTAGGGGGCGCGTGTGCACCGCCGGCGGCCGGCGCGCGCGCCCCCCGCTCACCCCCGAGTCCCGTGCGCGTGCCCGGCGGGTACGATCGCCACCGGGCACACGCGATTGCTCGGTACAGAGCGAAGACCGGGAGCTATGTGTGTAAACACACAGCTCCCGGTCCTGTCAGCGGGGGAAACGCTGATCTTCTGTTCATACAATATACACACGAATGTGTTTCTCATCAAAAACCAGCCCGACGAGGAACACGACGGGAAATTGAGACTCCCGACGAGGAAAGTCTCCATCATATACATCAAAATGGGAATCTGACTTGAATCTCCAACCTGGCCTCAAATATGGAAAGCAACAAACTCTGCTGCACCCAACATCACCTCTCTAGAAACTAATTACAAGGTTCTAACAAGATGGTATTAAAGCCGGCCATACTCGGTTCGAAAATTCTTCGAAATAATTTTCTTGCGAAAATCGTATCAAAGAATTTTCGTTCGTATTTTGCACCGTTAGTGGGCTGCAGCAACAGCCGATTTTCGTGCGGCAAACAAATTTGGGAAATCCGACATGTTGGACATTTTCGGAAAAATGGACGATTTTCTGATCAATGATGGGAGAATCGTGTGAGAAATGTAATATAAAAAAAAAATGTACATGTGCAAGAAAAAAAAACGATTCTCGGCAACATGAAAGTTTTGGTCGGCCGAATTTCGAAAATCAATGGTGGCATCGTCTGATCACAAAAAAAAAAAACTTTCTGATTTTGAAAAGAAAATTTGTTCGAAATTCGACCGCGTATGGCCTGCTTTAGTTCCAGCTAGGATTGCTAAATTTCACCCACAATATCCTTCTCAATGCTTTAGAGGTTGCACGGATATATTTACACACCTACATATTTGACGGACCTCCCCTATTGTTCTCATCTTCTAGAAAAAAAGATTTGATCTACTATCCACCATTTTAGCACTACCCTATTACCAGATCTAACAGTAGCCCTATTGAACAGTAGACCCCAAAACATTACTATCCAACAATTTAAACTTCTGTTATATGTAAAAACAGCTGCAAAGCAATCAATTGCTGCAGCATGGAAATGTCCACTTTATGTATTGTAGCGGCCAAACATAGAATTAACCAGGCAATGATTCACGCCAAGACAGAAGCGATTTATCTGGACAAAATTTCTAAATTCGAAACCATTATGGAGCCCATAGATAAACCATCACTTACCGCAAGGCTTTGACTTTACATTCATTTTGACTTAAATACAAACCTTAGATCACCTCCTATTCCAATATAATCACATTATTATCATCACCCCCTGGAGTATTTTTTTCCCCCCTATGAATTAAGCAAATATCATGCACAGAGGCGTAACTACAAACTTTGGGGCCCCGGTGCAAGAAATCTTGAAGGCCCCCCCCCCCTCAAATACCACCCCTCTTTAAGTACTACTGCTGCCACCCCCTTTAAGTATTACCAGTGGTCCTCTCCCACCACCACCTGGCTGTGCCTCTTACTGATCCTATCCCCTACTACTCATCTCATCCCTACCCCCCCCCCCCCCATAACCTCTGTTGTAAAAGTAATGGGGGGATAGGGATGAGATCAGTGGTGGGGCCCGTGGGGGGATGGGATCAGTAAGAGGCATGGGTGGTGGAGGATGGTATCAATTGCTGAGCTCTTTCACAGTGTCACTTACCGTCAGTCAATCGCGATCACCGATATTTATCCCCTGTTCTGCTGTGGCCTTGGTTGGGTGGGTCACTCACTCTGACTGAGTCACCATGTGGCGTGTGCTTTCTCCTGCCAGAATACCTTGCCTCATGACACCAGGTAGGTACTGCACGCACGCAAAGAAAGCAGACTCAACGTCTTCTCTCATTTGCTGTAGAGTCCGCCCCGCCTCCCTAGTCCCTACATCCGATGATCCGTGTCTCTGGATAGGCGGAGGCGGGGGCGGGGGCGGGCACAGGCATGGTCCACAAGGAGTCAGTCAGTGAGTGGTGTTTTGTTTCTCTCGCTCTCTTCTTGCGTTACCCTTAGCGAGTCAGCGGCAAAAGCACGCCCCGCTGAACGAACAGCGCGCAGTGCGCACTGTTCATCAGCCGACAGCCGCTGGCCCGCTGCTATTGCTAACACTAACAGTATAACACGCTGTGACAGTCGGGGCCCGGGGGCCCCCCCGGACTTGAGGGCCCAGTCGCAACTGCGACTGCGGCGACAATGAAAATTCCGCCACTGATCATGCAGATTTACATAATCCATTACTATTTACTTGATTAGATATACTCACACCACAAACAATACAAGTTCTTATGATTCTACCACTTGTGGATTCTGTTTGCTTTTCATACCTGCATTCTAGACAGTTGATGACCTTTCTCTTCACTTCAGGACACGCCAAGCCACCTAGCCACATCTTGGCCCCTGTTATGCTGTAAGCTGATCTCGACTGTCCCCTGACAGATTGTTTATTTAATCTGATTTATCTTACCCTTTGCATGTTTAACCACTTGCTGCCGGCCGTACGACTTTGTACGGCAGCAGTGTGGATCCCAATTTTCTGGAGGTTATCTATATACGGCCTCAGGCCTCCAGCCACTGTCGGCGGGGCGCGCATGCCCACCGCATCACTGAGATGCAAATGCGCGTGCCTGGCGGCCGCGATGTCCCCCAGGCACCCGCGATTGGTGGTTACACAGACAAGGACATAGTTCTGTGTGTGTAAACACACAGATCCACGTCCTGTCGGGGAGAGAGGAGACCGATCTGTGTCCCTTGTACATAGGGACACAGATCGGTCACCTCGCCCAGTCAGTCCCTTTCCCCCACAGTTATAAACATTATACAGGATACACATTTAACATTTTCCTCACCCCCTAGTGTTAACCCATTCCCTGCCAGTCACATTTATACAGTAATTAGTGCACATTTATAGCACTGATTGCAGTATAAATGTGAATGGTGCCAAAAATGTGTCAAAAGTGTCCGATGTGTCCGCCATAATGTCACAGTCCCAATAAAAATCGCAGATCGCCGCCATTACTAGTAAAAAAATTAAATAATAAAAACTAATAATAATTCTGTCCCCTATTTTGTAGGTGCTATAACTTTTGCGCAAACCAGTCACTTTTTTTTTAATTGGGCTATTTATTATAGCAACAAGTAAAAAATATTGAATTTTATTTCAAAATTGTCGCTCTTTTTTTGTTTATAGCGCAAAAAATTAAAACCGCAGAGGTGATCAAATGCCACCAAAAGAAAGCTCTACTTGTGGGGAAAAAAGGACTTCAAAAATTTTTTGGGAGCCACATCGCACGACTGTGAAATTGTCAGTTAAAGCGACGCAGTGCCAGAAGCTGAAATTTCACCTGGGCAGGAGGGGGGTATATGTGCCCAGTAAGCAAGTGGTTAAAATTATACTATAATTTATAATTACACAATTGGTACTTCTTAAATTATCTTATTTCATTATTATTCTATTTTATATATTATATTTATTTTTGACATAAAGTTCTTGTCTTATACTTGTTTTACATTTCCTTTTACACAATTGTAGAGAAGATAAAAGTTATATATAGGGATGAGCCGTACATACCCGCGTTCGGTTCGTACCAGAACCGTCGAACAGACCGACCGTTTGCGTGAACATTTAGAACCCCATTGAAGTCTATGGGACTCGAACGTTCGAATTCAAAAACGCTCATTTTAAAGACCAATATTCAAGTTATTGTTGGAAAACGTCTTTGAGAACCCGGGTCTTGCCCGACGGAACATGTATCAATGGAAAAAAGTTTAAAAAAACGGTTGTTTTTTTCAAGAGCAGGACTCCTGAAAAAGTGACAATTTTTAAAACTTTTTTTCTATTGATACATGTTCCCTGGGGCAAGACCCGGGTTCTCAAAGACGTTTTCACAGGCAAACTATAGACACCCAGCAGGTACAATATTTAAAGGAATCTTTCATTTTTTTATTTTATTTAAACATTATTAAAATCACTGCTCCAGGAGCAGTGATTTTAATGATGCTTAAATTAAAAAAATTTAAATAAAATTCCTTTAAATATTGTACCTGCTGGGTGTCTATACCTGTGATAACGTCTTTAAATAGCACAATCACCTGCCTGCCAGTAAATTAGGAAGAAGTGATCTATCTAAGCTATACAGTGTATAAATATATGTACAACTCCTAGGGATGTATATATATCCTCTACACACTGTAAATTAGGCTAAACTGACTAGCCTGCCTGCCTGCTCTAGCTATATAAAAAGACAATCTCTCTGTCTCTCTGACTGCTCTCATTAACAAGCCGGAACACACTACACGAGGCCGCCCAGCAGGCGGCCTTTTATAGTGTGGGGCGTGTGCTAAAGCCCTGAGCCATAATTGGCCAAAGCCACCCAGGCTTTGGCTAATTATGGCTCTTCGTTTTTTGCGCGCTGTGATTGGCCAAGCATGCGGGACATACAGCATGCTTGGCCAATCATCAGCGCGCAATGCCGCAGTTGATAATGGGTCATTTGCGTTAGTCGAATTTGGCGCGAACGATCGCTTTTGTTCGAATTTCATCGAACATACAGACAATGTTCGAGTCGAACATACGTTCGTATCGAACGCGACGCTCATCCCTAGTTATTTATATACAACTACTTAATTTAAAATTTGTATAACCAATATGTATTATATTGTGCAATCTTCAATAAAATATTTGAACCGGAAAACATGCTAGAGCATATTTCTACAAAAATTACGAAGATATTTATTTTCTTAGACGACATGAACATAATAAAAAGCATTTATACTATACACTGTAAATTCATTTTGAAAGTAATTAAAAACAATGCCAAAAAGTAGATCTCATTAGAATGGAAACGCTCTGATTAAGGCTGGGTTCACACTTGTGTGGTGAGAATTTCAGCTTTTTTATCTCTGCAGATAGATAAGGGAAGTGTTCAGCAGATTAGCTCCGTTTTTTGCTGCGAATGTGGAGACCTGGGAGAAGTTCCAGGTGAGAGGAGAGTGGGGGAGAAATGTATTGAGCTGAATGAGAGAAATTCCTGAAGAGAACTGAACACATCTGCGAATCAGCTGCGTACCCATAGAAGATAATGGGACTGAATTCGCACCTGAGCCGCACCGCAAGGCCTCCACAACGCATACGGATTTCCGGCAATGCGCAGTGCGAATGCATCGCACATATGTGAACCAGCCTCATTGAAAACAATGTATTTAAAAATGTTCTGCGTATTAGATGCGGTTTAAGCCGCAACCAATTCGCATAGGTGTGAACCCGGCCTAATAGGTGAAAAAATTGAAATGTGTGAGATGTTGTACATCCTCCATGCGCACAATCTCTCTAAATTAAATCTTCTCCTATCCCTTGGCAGTTGAAGGAACATCGGATGAGCTGGATGTACCTGTAAGAAAACTCTTCACAGACACAAGTTTTGCAAGCAAGCATAATTTAATGAGCATTAACTCTGTAAACTGGGCTCGAGTGATGGTCCAGATAGCCCATTTCATCTATGGCTACTTCCGATGTGCCCCAGCATCACAGGAAGACACACTGCCCCCTGTGGAGATAGTTGTACCTACAGGCGGAGCTGGGAATATTACAGGTATGAGATGGGTAATATGATGCTGCCGCAAGCAACAGTTTACAGAAGAATAAATCTTCAGCCTCAGTTATTTTTTAAACATGCGCTGCATTCTAGCTCATTATGCCCCCGGCACCAGAGTGTCTGTGGATTGCCCATGCTGGCATGGGGGGGGGGGGGGGCGCTTCCGCAGCGGCAATACACAGTCTCATTTACCCCTTTCTTCAAACGCTAGCAGGGGTTAAAAGCACCCTGCTAGCGGCCAAATAGCGCAGCTAAAACAATGGTAAATCGGCGCTTTACCGATAACGCAGCCAGCTGACAGTGTGAAATAGCTCTTGAGATAATTCAGCTTCACTCCATGCCCATATAAATATAACCTAGAGAATGTACAGACCCCCCTTCAGCACAGACCCCTCCATTCAGCACAGACCTCCCATTCTGCACAGACCCCCCTTCAGCACAGATGGACTCCCATTCAGCACAACCCCCCCCTTCAGCACAGACCGACCCCCCCCCCATCCCATTCAGTACCCCAGATCAGCCATCAGCACGGCATGGGCACAGCAGGTTCCCTATGTACACAAAAACACTGGAGGGGGAGGTGACTTCACTCTGCTCGCTGTGTCTATGTGACATCCGGCCTGGGACTGCTCAGACAGCCCACAGCCCACACTCTTCTACACCTTCTCGATTTTCCAGGGGGGGTCAATTGACCCCCCTTGCCCCATAGAGCGGGTTCCAATGCATGCTGGTAAGGAATGAGTTAGACTTCACGTGGTCCTGTCACATTATAATCTCACCCCTGATACTGGTCCTATTTTCTGTTTTCTCTCTCAGCGGGCGTCATCGCTAAGAAGATGGGGCTGCCCATCCAGCTGGTTGCTGCTGTAAATAAAAATGATATCATTCACAGAGCCGTTCAACACGGAGACTTCTCATTAGGAGATTCAGAGATGACGTTGGCTTCTGCAATGGATATCCAGGTATTAAATGTTATACAGCTGACCTTCATCTCCACTTCCATAACACTTACTGGTCTCTACCACACCTCACCATGTGATTTGACAGCAAAAGGAGAAGCAGCAGACGGATGATCTCATCTCTCTGTCACTCTGCTTTCTCCTCCTATCAGTATGATCCTTACAATACAGCACATCTGATTGCCTGCTTTGCTGCTTCTTCTACCTTTGGTCTAAGCTCTGCTGTACAAGGAATGAAGGAGGCTGATATAGTCAGATTTAGGGACCTGCAGTTTTTCCAGTTAAAAATGCATTTGTGGATGTGTTACTGATTACAGTGATGCATTAAAGTGTTACTAAACCCAGGACCCTGCATTCACAATATCTGGTCTCCCACAGTACACAGAACATGGAGGTGCAATTATTTTAGTAAATATAAACTGTGAAATACCTTTTCTCATTAGCAGTATATAGCAGTCTTGTGACTTCTATCAGTGTCTGGTTAAAGCTTGTAGGAGAATTTTTCATTCTCCTCTGACTGTCCTGCAGGACCCCTGACCCTCTGTCTAGACAGTGCTGATTGGCCCTGTGCTAATCACATGCACTTTTCCCCCCAAAAAACTCTCTAGCAATACACCAAACTGAGCATGTGCAGAGTACCCCCAAGGCTCTGTTCTACCAGGAGATGGATTGGGGACAGTAAAAGAGGGGAAGGATCAGAGAAGACAGGATCAAACATCCTTTTTACACATTGCAGAGGATTAACCCCTTAGGTTCCACAGTGAGTATTACAAGCATTCTTTACTGCATATACAGACTGAATTTACTGTTGTGGGTTTAGTAGCACTTCAACTTTCGTCTTTTATATCTGCCTGGAGTTTAGGTTTAAGAGGATATATGAAAAAAAATTGTGTTTATTAAATACCTAAAAAATAAAGCTCTATCTAATACATTTACATATTTGTACAAAATGAATGTGAGATGTATAACAGAGAAATTGTCAAACTAGTAGTTGTTAAAAGGGTTGTAAGCATCCTTTACCTGCAGACATTCCTCTTTTCACTTCCTCATTGTTCGTTTTTGCTCAGAAGTTGCTCTATTTCTTCTCTTTTCTGTTCACTTCCTGCTTGTCTGATTGTTACTCACCACTGTGAAGGGAGGCTTTACTGCGGTGGTCAGTGACGTGCTCTCCCCCTCCTGGGAACTACATCTGTGCGGCAGGACGCTCTCTACGTGTTAGAGACTTCAAGGAGGTGTGAATTACTGGGCGTGCTGCAATGCATACTGGGAAATGTAGTTCTTACATGAACGAGCACCGCAAAACCAGGAAGTGAATGAGAGAACAAAAACTAGAACGCCGGAGGTGATCATTACACTATTCTGTCTGTCTACCTTGCAGACATTAATTTTAGGCAAAACATGTTTTACCTTTACAACTCCTTTAACCTCCCTGGCGGTATGATTCTTTCAGATTTTAGGTGCTAAAAGCGGTACCATTATTTGCAAGGGAATTTGGCGTTTTATACTGTAGGCTTGTAATTCTTAGGAATAACTCACTGAAATCTATCCAAACAAGAGTCTAATAGGCATCCTGGGTATGATTTTTTTTTTTTCTTATTAAAAATTATAATATAATAAATAATTATAAAAAATTATAACAAATAATAATATAATTATAGTAAAAATTATTCAATAATGTAATCAAATCAAAATCACTGAAATTTGCTCAGTTGCAGAATTTTTGCTGTCATTATTATTTTTTTTTTTATGACGAATTTCCCCATAAATCGCTATCGCTAAATTCTGCAAGTGATTCTGATTTATTATCGCTGTTTTTTAGCTGCTCTAAAACAATTTTTGCCATAAAGGGACACTTTTGGTTGCTATGGGCAATCTACAGTTTGCAGGGAGAAAGAACAGTTTTTATTATATAAAAGGACATGTAGTGTACAGGGCAGACCACTAGGGACATGGGGGGTGTGTATTTTTTACATACAGTACTGTAATCTATAAGATTACAGTGTACTGTATGTATAGTGTTTGTTTACTTTTTTGAATTTGGCGCCGTTCCCCCCCCCTACGTCGCGACGCTCGCAGGGAAGGGAATCGGCGGTACACACAGCATCAGGCGGACATCCGGCCGCCGTGTACTGCGGGGATTCATCGCTGGATCGCAGAGAAAAGGTAAGTAAACTTTTTTCTGCATCCAGCGAGGCAAGTCCGTGTGTGGCACGGGGTTACCGATCGTAGCTTTAAAATCTCACCCCGTGCCACACACGGGAAGACCGCCAGGGAGGTTAAAGACCCTGCAGGTACAATAAATGCCCAAAAAATAAAGCTTTATATATCTAATACATTTATACAAAATGAATGTGAGTTGTATAACAGAGAAATTGTCAAACTAGTAGTTGTTAAAGGGGTGTTCCAGCCAAATGTTGTAGCTGCTGGCTTTTAATAAACATTCACTTACCTGCTCCATGTTCCAGCGACGCGCCGGCCGGGGCTCCGCTCCTCTCCCCCCCCTCCCCGGCCAGCGTCATTCTAACTGTGGGCACCCGGCCGTGATAGCCTTCGGCTTCACGGCCGGGCACCCACTGCGCATGCGCGAGCGGCACTGCACATGCCCGCGCGGTCCGCCGCTGATTGGACAGGCGATCGTCTAGGACCTGTCAGTGTCCTAGGCGGTCGCCTACAGGGAGGGGCTGCTGTAGGCGATTAAGCTTAATCGCCTAACCAGCCCCTCGGCGGAAGGAGGAAGTGGGACAGGAAGTCCCACTCCTCCTGAGGCCCCCACTCCCCCCCAAAAAAAATTACATGCCAAATGTGGCATGTAAGGGGGTGAAGAGAGGATTAAGCGGAAGTTACATTTTTGGGTGGAACTCCGCTTTAAAGACTCTGCAGGTAAATACCCGCTGATCTGCAGAAATGTTGTGAGATGACAACAGTCTTTGTGGACTGAGTGGTGTCAGTCCTGCATCTTTGTGGACTGAGTGGTGTCATCCCTGCATCTTTGTGGACTGAGTGGTGTCAGCCCTGCATCTTTGTGGACTGAGTGGTGTCAGCCCTGCATCTTTGTGGACTGAGTGGTGTCAGCCCTGCATCTTTGTGGACTGAGTGGTGTCAGCCCTGCATCTTTGTGGACTGAGTGGTGCCAGCCCTGCATCTTTGTGGACTGAGTGGTGTCATCCCTGCATCTTTGTGGACTGAGTGGTGTCATCCCTGCATCTTTGTGGACTGAGTGGTGTCAGCCCTGCATCTTTGTGGACTGAGTGGTGTCAGCCCTGCATCTTTGTGGACTGAGTGGTGTCAGCCCTGCATCTTTGTGGACTGAGTGGTGTCAGCCCTGCATCTTTGTGGACTGAGTGGTGTCAGCCCTGCATCTTTGTGGACTGAGTGGTGTCAGCCCTGCATCTTTGTGGACTGAGTGGTGTCAGCCCTGCATCTTTGTGGACTGAGTGGTGTCGGCCCTGCATCTTTGTGGACTGAGTGGTGTCGGCCCTGCATCTTTGTGGACTGAGTGGTGTCGGCCCTGCATCTTTGTGGACTGAGTGGTGTCGGCCCTGCATCTTTGTGGACTGAGTGGTGTCGGCCCTGCATCTTTGTGGACTGAGTGGTGTCAGCCCTGCATCTTTGTGGACTGAGTGGTGTCAGCCCTGCATCTTTGTGGACTGAGTGGTGTCAGCCCTGCATCTTTGTGGACTGAGTGGTGTCAGCCCTGCATCTTTGTGGACTGAGTGATGTCGGCCCTGCATCTTTGTGGACTGAGTGGTGTCGGCCCTGCATCTTTGTGGACTGAGTGGTGTCGGCCCTGCATCTTTGTGGACTGAGTGGTGTCGGCCCTGCATCTTTGTGGACTGAGTGGTGTCAGCCCTGCATCTTTGTGGACTGAGTGGTGTCAGCCCTGCATCTTTGTGGACTGAGTGGTGTCAGCCCTGCATCTTTGTGGACTGAGTGGTGTCAGCCCTGCATCTTTGTGGACTGAGTGGTGTCAGCCCTGCATCTTTGTGGACTGAGTGGTGTCGGCCCTGCATCTTTGTGGACTGAGTGGTGTCGGCCCTGCATCTTTGTGGACTGAGTGGTGTCGGCCCTGCATCTTTGTGGACTGAGTGGTGTCGGCCCTGCATCTTTGTGGACTGAGTGGTGTCAGCCCTGCATCTTTGTGGACTGAGTGGTGTCAGCCCTGCATCTTTGTGGACTGAGTGGTGTCAGCCCTGCATCTTTGTGGACTGAGTGGTGTCAGCCCTGCATCTTTGTGGACTGAGTGGTGTCGGCCCTGCATCTTTGTGGACTGAGTGGTGTCAGCCCTGCATCTTTGTGGACTGAGTGGTGTCAGCCCTGCATCTTTGTGGACTGAGTCAGCCCTGCCCAGTTGTCTATACTAAACAATTCAACCTCTTATACTCTCTTCATCTCTACATTATAGAGCAGCTTTTCTCAACCTTTTACTCCCAGAGGAATCAGTGAAATATTTTTTTAGGTTTTTAGGAACCCTTGGTAAGAATCAGGGCTTTTTTTCTGGGGGAACTTGTGGGAACTCAGTTCCACCACCTTTGGCTCAGACCCTTTGGTGCCCGCTCACCACAATCACTTGTGAACACAGAAGTCTGGTTTCTGTGTTTACAAGTGACTGCGTTGAAACCCCCTGAACTCTGCACACTGTATGTAATGCAATTCTGGTATTTAATGCCCCTATAAGACCCTTCTACTGTTTGTGAAATCTGAACGGGTCGTGGTTGAGTTCCTGCACCTATTTTCTGAGAAAAAAAGCTCTGGTAAGAATAGTCTATTGGGTTTATTAGGAAAGTTCCTCTTCCATTGGTGATCAGTGGGAAGAATGCTCCTCTTAGAATGGTGGCTACAATGACACCCTTACAGACAGCTAAAAAGATCATGGGTGTCATACTACTGACTGACCTAGAACTATGAAGCAGAGGTGTAACTACAACCATTAGGGCCCTGGTGCAAGAAATCATGAAGGGCCTCCTTGGAAAACAGGTGTATCGGCGCTGCAACCTTCCCACATAAAAGCTTTGCCTGGTGTTCAGACCTTGAGGCTGTTGACACGTTCAACTTACCAGAATAAAGGAAAAAGATGGTCGGCACTCATGATGACAGCAAAAATAATATTTCTTTATTAAATGCATAAACAAAGCTGTAAAACAGCTTACGTGTTTTGCCTGTTAGACCTTAGTCATGGCAAAGCCGAAACGCGTAGAATGTTTTACAGCTTTGTACATGCATTTAATAAAGAAATACTGTTTTGGATGTCATCCAAGTGCCAACCATTCCTTTCCTTTATAAAGGGCCCCCTTGACCTCGGATCCCAAGGTCCTTCCCACCAATCTTGGGGCCCTTCCCACTGAGCTCTAGGGTCTTTACTCCCTTAACAGTGCCCTTTAATATGGTGTGGGAATCCTTTACATGTTCTGCAGCAGGCTTGCACAGTTCCCCTTTACATCTGAACCTGCACAGTTCCCCTTTACATCTGAACTTTCAGTCTGCAGAGCCCCCCTTACATCAGAGTCTTCAGAATTTCACTGTTAGGGGGAGCTCTATGGACTCTAATGTAAAGAGGAACTCTGATGTAAGGGGGGCTCTGATGTGAAGGGGAAAGCTGTGGACTCTAGTGTAAAATGGAACTCTGGTGTAAGGGAGTCTCTGCTCACCAAAGTCCCCTCCTTACATCAAAGTCCACAGAGCTCCCTTTGCATCTGTGTACTCAAGGGCAGGAGAGAAAAGGGAGGTAGGGGGGGGGGACATCTCATTCACCATGGCTGATAAGCTCACTTACCCCAGGAAGTAAAGAGGCTCCTACAGTCTGCATATAACTCATCAATGTAATTGCAGCTGCTGATCTTTCTCACCCCCTACTCATCTCCTTTGTGAGCAAAGCTCTGCTGGGAAATGGAACGTTGGCAGGGCTGTGGGCACACACAGGAGGAGAGGGGCGGGAGTAGGAGGAGTAGATCCAGCTCCAGGGGGGGGAGTTTGTCAGTACTCAAGCTGGACAGACACTCTCTGCTTACCAACTGCAAATACCATGGTGGAGCCACAGTGCCGACTCTTGGTGGGCACAGTGGCGGAACTCCAGGGCCCGGTTGCAAGTGTTACTTTTGCAACCCTGGTAGTTCCGCCACTGCTATGAAGGCACAATCAGCTACAGCTCAAGGAACTCCTAACAACCTCTGCAGGAACCCTGGGCTGAGAATTTAAAACCGAGAGCTCAAATTCAATGAATCCAAGACAAAACTTCTTCTCCTCCAAACAAACCGAAAGACAAAAGCTGAGACTTTGTGGACACCACCCACCATCCTTGGACAGTTGATCACCCCAAGCACCAAAGTCAAAAGTCTTGGAGTCATCTTAGATTCTGAAATGTCGATGGACACACAAATTGGATCAGTAGTCAGCGGATCCCACCATCTCCTCCGACTGCTACGTCAACTCATCCCCTTCATCCCAGAAGAAGACATAGCAGTAGTAGTTGGAACTATCATCAATTCCTGGCTTGACCACTCCAACTCCCTCTATATTGGACTACCTAAGTATCAGATTTTGCATCTACAAGTCGTCCAGAACACGGCAGTCAGACTGATAACGGGGAGAAAACCCAGGGAATCCATCACCCCTTCACTGAGGACCCTTCATTGGCTAACCGTAAAGGATCGGGTCACATTCAAGACCCTCTGCCTCACCCACAAGTGCACACAAGGAAACGCTCCTCAATACTTGTGCGAGAAAATAAAGCACTACACCCCCAATCATGTTCTCCGATCAACCAACCAAAACCTCCTCCACATCCCCAAGTCCTGCTACAAATCAAAGGGAGAACAAAGATTTGCAGTCCAAGGACCATGGAACGCTCTGCCCACAAACATTCGCATGTAAGAAAACCATCGGACCTTCAGAAAAAAACTGAAGACTCATCTCTTCTGAAGGATAAGAATGGCACTGGATGGAAAAAGTGCTTTGAGGTGATTTAGTTCGCATTTGTAGCGCTATACAAGTTACTCACACACTCACTCACTCAGCTTTTGAAAAATGGACGCCTGCGGTCTGACTGAGATTCTGCATGTCAGAGATAAGGTAAAGGATCGTCGAGGCATATAATGGTGGCACAGTGAGGCATGTAATGGTGGCACAGCGAGGCATGTAATTTTGGCACAGCGAGGCATGTAATGGTGGTACATTGAGGCATTTAATGGTGGTACATTGAGGCATGTAATGGTGGCACATTGAGGCATGTAATGGTGGCACATTGAGGCATGTAATGGTGGCACAGTGAGGCATGTAATGGTGGCACAGTCTGCCATGTAATGGTGGCACAGTCTGGCATGTAATGGTGGCACAGTGAGGCATGTAATGGTGGCACAGTCTGGCATGTAATAGTGGCACAGTGAGGCATGTAATGGCACAGTGAGGTGAGGTAAGGAATGACTAGTAGGAAGGGGGTCGTCTTATACGGTGAGTATATTGCAAAACCAACAATTTAGCTGGAAAATTAGGGGGTCGTCTTATACGCCGGCAAATACTGTATATAGTGCAAATCCTAAAGTGTCCTGTGCTAGTTGTAAACACACAAATAATAATTCTAAATCATCCACTCACATGTGTGAACTACCACATATGACTTCCACCTGTGCAAAAACATCCTATAACTTCTCGGCATGGGACCCCGAAGCTAGAGACAATCTACTACGTTGATTTCCAACTTCAAGGGGATCTTCCAGATATGGCACATATATACTTAAGCCTTGTACACACGATCCGATTTCCATCAGACAAAGCCATTGAATTTTGTCTGAAGGTCGTTGGCCGTGAACTTGTTCTGCATACAGTCGGCAAAACTTTCTCAGCCAAAATACACGAAACTATATGTTTTTTTACGCTCCATTGGACAATTGTTGTTGGATTTTCCGCGGAAATATGTTGAATAGCATGCTTTAAAATTTTCCGCCAACAAATGTGTGCTGTCGGATTATCCGATCGTGTGTACACATGTCCTAAAAAAAATGTAATAAATACAAACACGCATGCTCCGAATCAATGCTAACCATAACACAACATTAGCAGAAGTTGCCCAAAGGGTGGCGCTAAAGAGCTGAACAAAACACGTAGTTTTGTATTTGTTGGCTGACAACGTTTTGCCATCTGTATGCAGAACAAGTTTGCGCCCAACGCCCTTCGGACAAAAGTCCTACGCTTTGTCTGACAGAAATCTGAGTGCGTACGAGGCTTAAAGCGGACTTCCACCCAAAAATTGAACTTCTGCTTTCTTGGAACCCTCCCCCACCCCCCTCTGGTGTCACATTTGACACCTTTCAGGGGGGAGCAGATACCCGTGTAATACAGGTATTTTGTTCCCACTTCTGGGCATAGATAGCCAAGCCACCCACGGGTATTTACACCACTTCCAGCGCCTTTTTTCAACCCCCCTCCCCCGCTGCCTTCTGGGAGACAAACCAGTCCCAGAAGGCAGCAGGGACCAGTGGGAACACGCAGCGTGAGTCGCGCATGCACAGTAGGTAACCGGAAAGTGCAAGGCTTCACTTCCTGATTCCCTTACTGAAGATGGCGTCGCCTCCACCCGAGAGCCGAGGGATAGATCGGCTTTGGGTGCCGACAATTTGCGGGCGCCCTGGACAGGTAAGTGTCCTTATTTTAAAAATCAGCAGCTGTAGTATTTGTAGCTGCTGACTTTAAAAAAAAAAAAAATAATCGTCAGAGCTCCGCTTTAAGATTGGTCCAAGCTGGATCAATATAACTGCTACAGTAAACACGTAACTTGAACTTAAAAATCTGGTCAGTGCTGACATCTAGTGGGGAAATAGCAGAATGCAATTAATATTTTACACCTACGGTAGGTCTTGCTGCTAAAACTCATTCTGATTAATCCTGAAACAAAAGAAGCCAAAGACCTTTTGTATGACACTGATAATTAATGTTTTACATTTACAGGAGCCTTACAACATGGAAAGGATATTATGGCTAATTACTGATGGGGACAGTGGAAAAATTAAAGCCATGATGGAAGAATTCAACGCTAAGAAACAGCTCAGATTACCAGAAGAGCTTCACAAAAAGGTATTACAGGCTTTTTAATTGGACCGTCTTGTTATTTAATTACTGTGGATTCAGTTTTAGATATTGGGGTTGATTTACTAAAGGCTGTGTACTTTGCAAGTGCAGTTGTTCTAGAGCTTAGTAAATGAGGTAAAGCTTCATTTTGCAAAGAATTTCCAATCGTATGTAAGGACAAAAAAAAAATCAAAAACAACAACAAAAAAAAAACATTTTTTACTTGCACATAGTTTGATGATAGAACTTCCAAAGTGCACAATCTATTTGCCTTAGTAAATTAACCCCACTGGGTTACCAACATTGGGCCAGATTCACGAACAGTTAGGCTGGCGGATCGAGTGATCCGCCAGCCTAACTGTGACTTTGAGCCGGCGTTTCTGTTTTCTGTAACCAGAAAACAAGAAACGCCGGGTTGAAGTTCCGATGCGAGCAGCGTAACTGAGTTTCGCCATCGCATCGTTACTTCAACTTAAAAATGGCGCCGGGGGCGTTCCCGCCGATTTACGCTCAAAAAATATGTTAATGAGCGGAAATCGGCAATTCACGATCGAAATCCGGCGCGACGCAATGACGATACGACGTTTCCGGACGGGATACGCGGCGCATAGATATACCTACATGGGGTTGGAGTATCCTATGTTAGGTATAGGCGTCGTCATCGCGTCGAAAAAAATAAATAAAACGTCGCTTGCGTAAAACGGTCATGAATGGGAATGTGACGTCATTGACGTTCATTCACAGATTTTGGAGCATGCGCACGGGGATGTTTTGACACTCGACGCATGCGCAGTACGTTGGCGGCGGGAGCGCGCTTAGTTAGCATACTACACGCCCCGTACCCGCCCAATTTGAATTCCGCCGGCTCATTTGCGATGCGCTGCCGCAACTTTAGGAGCAAGTGCTTCGTGAATGACAGCACTTGCTCCTAAAATTTCTGCAGCGCAACGCAAATGAGAAGCGTTACTCCAGAGCAAAGATGCTCCCATCTACCTGAATCTGGCCCATTCTGTTTTTTAGCTTGTCTTGACTCTCAGTTTTTTTTTACCAAAAACTGGAGCGTGAAAAATCTGGTGCAGCTCTGCATAGAATCCAATCAGCTTCCAGATATTACTAAAGTTTAATTGAACAAGCTGATTATCTGCTATGCACAGTGCACAGAGTGTTAGGTTCAGTACACTCTGTGCAGCCCCGTCAGGTCAGAAAAGGGGGGGGGGGTGAGCGAGCGCCCCCTACCTCCTCCTGAACCATACTGGGTCACATAAACTCAACATGGGGGGATGCTTTGGGGCTCCCTTCCACCCCAAAGCACCTTGTTCCATGTTGACATGACAAAGGCCCCTTCCCTATAACCCTGGGTTGTGGTTGTTAGGGAGTGGGGTGGGGCGCTGACGCCTAAAATTGAGAAGCAGGGGGGGGGGGGGGGGTGCCGCGGCTAATTGAGAAGCGGGGGAGCCCTTTACAGAAAAAAGAAATAAAGAAAAAGGGGGGGGGGTACCTGGGGACCTCTGGGCCCTTTAATTAAAAAAAAAAATATATATATATACATATATATATATATATATATATATATATATATATATATATATATACATATATATATATATATATATATATATATATATATATATATATATATTTTTTTTACATATATATATATATATATATATATATATATATATATATACAGGGCTTTTTTTCTGGGGGAACTTGGTGGAACTCAGTTCCACCACCTTTGGCTCAGACCCTTTGGTGCCTGCTCACCACAATCACTTGTAAACACAGAAGTCTGGTTTCTGTGTTTACAAGTGCCAGCTCTTCACTCTGTGTGTAACCCCCCCTGAACTCTGCACTCTGTATTAGTGCAATTCTCGTATTTAATGCCCCTTTAAGACCCTTCTACTGTTTGTGAAATCTGAACGGGGTCGTGGTTGAGTTCCTGCACCTATTTTCTGAGGACAAAAGCTCTGTGTATATATATATATATATATATATATATATATATATAAAAATAAAAAAAGAAAAGTAAAAAAATATATAAAATAGAAATATTTTTTTTTTATAACAAAAAGGGGGGGTTGTCATCCGGGGCCCTGGGGACCTCCAGGTCCCTTACAGGTGTACTGCCTGTACCCCCCCTGATGGCGGCCATGTCTACCTTTATTGCCAGAAAAGGCTTGGCATTAGGAGGGGCAGAGACATGACCTTGTGGTGCCTTCTAAAGTCTTCCGTAAAAAGCACAGTGGAGCTGTACTATTCGGACAGGTAAATGATCTTGTTGATCACACGCTGCCATAAATGGAGACGAGGCTAAGGCATGCCTACTGATATAAACCTGGTAAGATTCTTTGTGTGTGGAGTTTAAAGCTCAACTCCGAGAAACTTAGAAATGCTCCCTTGAAGTGTCGCTGTGCCTGCAGGTTAATTGCTTGTTTAGTTCTAAAAAGGTTTACTTACCCCATCCTCAACTCTTCCATGCTACTAGACAGGTCCCTGCTACATCTTCTACCCCATGTTTCAGAAGTCTAAAGTCCTGACATAATCAAGACCATTACAAGGTCTATAGCCCTGACATGGATGTGATGATGCCAAGGGACAGACCACCACTGGAGCATGGGGAAGTGCCATCTGCTGGGGGAAACAGAGGATAAGATAAGTTAAAGTGCTTCTACTTTTTCCTAGACTCAGAGGCTGACTGGCAACTTTTAGCCCAGGAGGCAAGTACAACCCAGAGGCCCATGGTGCAGCAACTCGGCCCCTCTCCCTCTTCCCTGCCTCCTCCTGACTCCCATCCCAGGCTGGAGCTCTGCTCCAGGTACTCTCTGCTCACCAGGTGGGTCAGGTTGGACAGCGTATGCTAAACCAACTCTGGGTCCCCTAACTGGCCATCTGGGGGCTGCAGGGGAGTGCCTGGGGCTCGCCGGGGGAGGAGAGCCTCCAGTGAGGCACGAAGTCAGCCTCTCCTTAGACAGGGCATACACCATCAATGCCAGGAAGTCAACCTGTCCTTGTCCTCATCCTGCACTCGGTAGGACACTGGCGGGGCCTTTTTATTCTTCTTCAGGAAGGAAGTAGTGCAGCCTTTTTATGGGGCATCAGAGTGACCTGGGGGGGGGGGGGGAAGTTGCCCCCTGGCCCAATACACTCCTGCCTAGACTAAATGAGCAGAGAACCCTAAGGCCTTGTACACACAAGGGAATTTATCCGATGGGAACGGTCCATCGGATCTGTCCGCCGGATTGCTTTGATCCGATGGCTGTACACACCATCGGATCAAATTCCCCGCCGGCGGACAGCGCGGTGACGCGGCGGTGACGTTGACGCCGCCACATCACCGCCACGTCACCGCACCAGGAAGTAAACACTTCCGCGCGCATGCGTCGGATCCATTCACAGGATACGACGCATGTGCGGGCAGATATGTCCGCTGGTTTGCCGTACTAACCAGCGGACATATCTGACGGACAGCTCTCCGGCGGAAAAATTCCAAAGCATGCTTTGGAATTTTTCCGCCGGAGGAATCCGGCCAAAACGGTCCGTTTGCCCCTACACACGAGCGGATTTTTCGGCTGAAATGGTCCGTCGGACCATGTTCAGCGGAAATATTCCCTCGTGTGTACAAGGCCTAATAGTGCAAGCGCACCCCCACTGCAAGGGAGGATTTCCAAATATCCCTTTTGTTGGGCTTTAAAGCTAAAATAAAAAAGGGAAAACTTTAATGGTGAAACAAACTTTATTGCCAAAAAAGGCTTGGCATTAGGAGGGGCAGAGACGTGACCTTGTGGTGCCTTCTAAAGTCTTCCGTAAAAAGCACAGTGGAGCTGTACTATTCGGACAGGTAAATGATCTTGTTGATCACACGCTGCCATAAATGGAGACGAGGCTAAGGCATGCCTACTGATATAAACCTGGTAAGATTCTTGTGTGTGGAGTTGGACTTTAAAGCTCAACTCCTAGAAACTTAGAAATGCTCCCTTGAAGTGCCGCTGTGCCTGCAGGTTAATTGCTTGTTTAGTTCTAAAAAGGTTTACTTACCCCATCCTCAACTCTTCCATGCTACTAGACAGGTCCCTGCTACATCTTCTACCCCATGTTTCAGAAGTCTAAAGTCCTGACATAATCAAGACCATTATAAGGTCTATAGCCGTGACATGGATGTGATGATGCCAAGGGACAAGGGACAGACCACCACTTTGGAGCATGGGTGAAAATGTGCCATCTGCTGGGGGAAAAGAGGTGGAAGATAAGTTGCAAGGGACAGTGCTAAGTGCTAAACTTTTTGCTTCTACTTTTTCCTAGACTCAGAGGCTGACTGGCAACTTTTAGCCCAGGAGGCAAGTACAACCCAGAGGCCCATGGTGCAGCAACTCGGCCCCTCTCCCTCTTCCCTGCCCCCTCCTGACTCCCATCCCAGGCTGGAGCTCTGCTCCAGGTACTCTCTGCTCACCAGGTGGGTCAGGTTGGACAGCGTATGCTAAACCAACTCTGGGTCCCCTAACTGGCCATCTGGGGGCTGCAGGGGAGTGCCTGGGGCTCGCTGGGGGAGGAGAGCCTCCAGTGCGGCACAAAGTCAGCCTCTCCTTAGACAGGGCATACACCATCAATGCCAGAAAGTCAACCTGTCCTCGTCCTCATCCTGCACTCGGTAAGACACCGGTGGGGACTTTTTATTCTTCTTCAGGAAGGAAGTAGTGCAGCCTTTTTATGGGGCATCAGAGTGACCTGGGGGGGGGGCAGTTGAGTTGCCCCCTGGCCCAATACACTCCTGCCTAGACTAAATGAGCAGAGAACCCTTACAGTGCAAGCGCACCCCCACTGCAAGGGAGGATTTCCAAATATCCCTTTTGTTGGGCTTTAAAGCTAAAATAAAAAAGGGAAAACTTTAATGGCGAAACAAACGTTTGCTGTGACCAGTTGTTTTTCTTCACTGAAATGTTGTATCATGTTCCAATCTTCCACAGCTGCAGGGAATGATGACCTCCTGCTCGGTTAAGGACGAAGAAATCATAAGGACGATTAAACGTTGCTGGGAGGAGAACCATTACCAGCTCTGCCCCCACTCTGCGGTTGGGGTGTCTTACCATTACCAACAAACCGACAGCAAACAGAACAAGTATTTCACATTTATAGCATTCATAACGGTTATTAGATTAAAACCACTTCCACGTCATATGATGTCCTTGGCTTTCATTGGTGAAATCTGAGTGATGGGTGCAGAGGCAAGCATCATCCAGAGATAGCCGCTTAATCATTCTTGTCCCCCCCCCCTCTGGTGTTTTTCCGGGCTCACTCGAGCAATCAGCGAGCCGGAGAAGGAATCAGCCGGCGCCGTAAGGAAGCGATAGAGAGAACCAAGGGACAGATGGTCTCCGGCAATCTCTAAGACTATCGGAGGCCCGGACACAACGTTATGACGTCCGGGCTGGACATTCAAACCACACATGTAAGGTATCACGTTAACGTTAGAGCGAGAGCAATAATTCTAGCCAAAGAACTGGAGATGTGTAAACACACACATCCCTGTTCTGTGGGGAAAGACAGATTGTGAGTTCCTAATAGCTAGGAATTATGATATGTCATTTTCTTTAGTTCAGTGCCCTCCCCCCACAGTTAGAAACACACATGAGGGAACACATTTAACCCCTTGATTACCCCCTAGTGTTAACCCCTTCCCTGCCAGTAATGCTAATCGGTGCATTTTTATAGCACTGATCGCTGTATAAATGCCTATGGTCACAAAAATGCGTCAAAAGTGTCCGATGTGTCTACCATAATGTCACAGTCCCGATAAAAATCACAGATTACCACCATTAGTAGTAAAAAAATAATAATAATAAAAATGCCATAATTGTATCCCCTATTTTGTAGACGCTATAACTTTTGTGCAAACCAATCAATATAAGCTTATTGTGGTTTTTATTACCAAACATATGTAGAAGAATACGTATCGGCCTAAACTGAGGAAAAATTTGCTTTTTTTAAAAAAAAATGGGGGTATTTATTATAGCAAAAAGTACAAAATATTGTGTTTTGTTTTTTTCAAAATTGGCGCTCTTTTTTTGTTTATAGCGCAAATAAATCCCAGAGATGATAAAATACCACCAAAAGAAGGACGTCAATTTTGTTTGAGTACCGCATTGCACGACCGCGCAATTGTCAGTTAAAACTATGCAATGTCGTATATCAAAAAATGACCCGGTCATTGGGCATCCAATTCTTCCAGGGCTGACGTGGTTAATAAGTCCATATAAATGTATATTGATTTGTTTGTGTGAAAATTATAGAGCCTACAAACTATGAGATATATACTGGATTTTTTTTAATACTACTAATAGCAGTGATCATCGACTTATAATGGGACTGTGATGGTGTGGCAGCCAATCTGACACTAACTGATGCTGGGGGGGGGGGACTGACTAACTGCCACTGACATCACCAGTGACAGTAATACAGTGATGAGTGATAATGCTGTACACTATCACTGTACACTGTCATTGGCTGGGAAGAGGTTAACATCTAGGGGCGATCAAAGGGGTTAAACTGTGTGCCTAACTGTGTGTAATGTGTTTGTAGATGTTACTACTAGATCTCTCAGTTTCTCATCCCTGTAAAGCTAACAGACTGTTTCCTCTGTACAGAGCTCTGTGTTGTTTATCAACACAGAGCTCTGGGCTGTGATTGTACACAGCCGATCAGCAGATCCCGGCTGTGAGTCATTGGATGTGCACCGTCCGCCTGCAGTACATTGCAGGCATCTGATAAGGGACGTTTTTTGACCACTTAGCGACCGCCCCACGCATATATACTGTGGTAGGGTGGCTGCTCAGTGCCAGATCGCGTACCTAGTACGTGATCTGACACTTCCGGGCCTGGGGCGCATGCTGCCAGCGACCCACTCCCATTGTGATTGGACACAACAGGAGCCAATCAGCGGGGTCCATCAACCCCATGTCCTCCAGGACCCGCCGATTGTTTCGGCAGCCTGCCTATGTAAACAAGACAGATCGCATTTTTTTGAGAGGGGAAGGTAGAGATCCTGTGTTTCTGCTATGCAGGAACACGGATCTCTGCCTTCCCACAATAAATGTACCCGCTACACAGTTAGCAAGCACTCCCTAGGAACACATTTAACCCTTTGATCTCCCCTGATGTTAACCCCTTCCTTACCAGTGTAATCAGTACAGTGACAGAGCATATTTTTAGCACTGATCACTGTATTGGTGTCACTGGTTCCCCCCAAAAAATGTCAAAAGTGTCACTTAGCGTCCGATTTGTCAGCCGCAATGTAGCAGTCCTGCTAAAAAGTGGCTGATCGCTGCCATAACCAGTAAAAAAAATAAAAAAATTACATGAATATATACGATAGTTTGTACGCTATATTTTGCGCAAACAAATAAATATACGCTTATTGGATTTTTTTTTAAATCAAAAATATCTAACAGAATACATATTGGCCTAAATTGAGGAAGACATTTTATTTTTGTATTGGATATTTATTATAGCAGAAAGTAAAAAGAAAATGTATTTATTTTTTTTCAAAATTGCCAGCCTTTTTTTTGTTTATAGCGCAAAAAATAAGAACCGCAGAGGTGATCAAATACCACTAAAGAAAGCTCTATTTGTGGGGGAAAAAAGGACATCAATTTTATTTGGGTACAGCGTCACACGACCGCGCAATTGTCAGTTATAGTAACGCAGTGTCGTATCGCACAACATGGCCTGGTCAGGAAGCGGGGTAAATCTTTTGGCGCTGAAGTGGTTCATTTATATGTTGTGTTTCATAAACGATTGCGCTAATAACGTGTGACATAAAAAGTTAATTGATTCCGTAGCGTCTCTGCTTTCAGAAAAAATGTTCTGGTGGTTTTAAGTACCGGTAATTTGTCAGGTCTGCGTGCAAAAAAATAAAATAAGAAGCAAAATTGGCCCTGGCAGTGAATGGGTTAAAGGCCTTTTATTTTCATTTTCCATCAACAGGCCCCGATGTTGTCTGGCTCCGGCTTCAGCTGCTAAATTTCCAGAAGTCATTCTACAAGCCGATCTCACCCCCGACCCCCCAGCCGACATCCAGGCTTTGTGGAAGAAAGATTGCAGCTATTTGCATGTGACCAGAGAAGACGATTGGGAAGAAATACTCAGAGAAAAAATTGAAATCATTGACAGCTAAGACTGAACAATGGAAGGGAAATCTATTATTCTGCTATATGTAACTGCTTATTGAACAACATCATTTCCTAGAATTGCGTGGAAAAAAAAATTAGTTATACAGGAAAAATAAACACAATGGATAATAAAGCCTATTTTGTCAATTAACTTACTGTACCGGGACATAAACAGAAGGATAAATACACGTGTAAAATGGCCAAGTGTTACCATTACAAAGTAACAATCTTCCAGCTTCTGGCGTCTCTTAGACATGTGCGGTTAGTTTCGTTCCGAATTAAAATTCAGAAATGTTTTCGTTATTGGGAAATTTGGATGTATCCGGATTTCTGAATTAGTATAGTACCAAATTTAAACAAATCCGAAATAACGAAATTCGAATTTGGACGAAACTCGAATTCAAATAGTTTTCAAGTTTCCAAAGAGGATAAAATAGAATAGAAAATAAAGGAATAGAATAGAAAAAAAACATTTTTCTATTCTATTAATGTAGTACAGGCCTTCTTATAAGATGAATCCTTTATTTTCTAATCTATTTTATTATTTTTGGAAATTCGAAATGTTTTCAAATTTGAATAGTTTTCAAATTTCCAAAGAGAATAAAATAGAATAGAAAATAAATGAATAGAATAGAAAAAAAATATATTTTTTTCTATTCTATTCCTTTTTTTTTAATCTATTTTATTATTTTTAAAATGTTTTGAATTCGAATAGTTTTCCAATTTCCAAACAGAATAAATGAGAATAGTGTCTATCATGAATGCTGCTGCCAGACTTATCCACCTTACCAACTGCTCAGTGTCTACCAATCCTCTCCTCCAATCCCTACACTAGCTCCCGATCGCCCAGCGAATTAAATTCAAAATTTTGGATGAATGGATGTAAGGACGAATAGATATGGACGACAATAGCAGTATAAGTAGATAAATGATGAAGGGTATATTGTTTTAATGAGAAAGTAATTAGTAGATACATTCGGTATATTGAATATTTAGTAGGAACAATGTCCCGTTTTTGCCGGCATATAAGACGATTGGGCGTATAAGATGACCCCCTAATTTTCCAGCTAAAATGTTGGTTATGGGATATACTCACCGTATAAGACGACCCCCATCCTACTAGTCATGCCTTGCTTCACTGTGCCATTACATGCCTCACTGTGCCACCATAACATGCCAGACTGTGCCACTACATGCCTCATTGTGCCCCATTACATGCCAGACTCACTGTGCCCCATTACATGCCTCACTGTGCCACTAAATGCCAGATTTGCTGTTCCCTTATGACATGCCTCACTGTGTCTTGACGATCCCTTACCTTATCCTAAGACATGCAGAATCGCGGCCGTCCATTTTTTTGAAAAGCCGCGCCTCCTCCCTCTTTTGTTCCGTGATAGGACGAGAGGGCCTCCTTGATAGGTGGAACACTGAACACAATGGCCCAGATTCACGTACATCTGCGCATTATTGGACCGGCGTAGCGCACCGCCTTTACGTTAGACTTGCGCAATTTTGCCGCGTAATCACCCTATTCTCGTAGCTTTTGCGCAGAAAATTGCGCATGCGTAACGTTATTTCAGAGGTGTAAGGTGGAGTAATACAAATTGGGAAAGACGTGGGCGGGTTACATTGAAATGAGCCGTGACCCCATGCAAATGAAGGGCCGGCCGGCTCGCGCATGCGCGCTTGAAGGAGACCATGGTCAGCTCCACTGTGCGCATGCTCACAACTCGGGAGCGGCGCAATCAGTGAAATTGGAAATGGACTAGGGCAACGTTGTGAACTACGCAAACAGCATAAATAGACAGACACAAACGCACTTCCATTGCAAAAGTACATCCCTTTGTCCCTTCCCATTTAACCAAGTGCTTTTGTCCCGTTGTTCGCTGCGGTGTGTTTTGTAGTTGTCAGATTAGTGTTCTGTGTGATCAAATGGTTGTTAGTAGATCTTTGAAAGTGTTTTTTGATAAGTGTTTGAGAGACTGTTTGTTTGATATATTTCTGTTCGTTTGTTTTCTTGCTGATTTTTTGCTGTTTGTTTTTGTGACAGTTTTTTGCTGAGTGCTTGTGTGATTTTTTGGGTGTTAGTTTTCTCTTTGTGTGTGTTCTTGCTTGATTGGTTGTGCTTGTTTTTGTGACTGATTTTTGTTGACTGGGAGTGAGTTTTTTTGGAAGTATGACAGAGAGAAAGCGAAAGCTCAATTTTACAGTGGGGGAAAAACGAATTCTTGCCCGGGCCATTAGCGATTATGGGCGTTTCCTCCACGGCCCGGACAGTGCCAACACCACCCCGGCCAGGAGGAGGGAGATTTTGGATCTCATCACTGAGCAGGTCAATTCAGCGGGGGAGGGGGAGACACGGACCCGGTCTGGGATTGACAAAAAAATTAATGACCTCCGGCGTCTGGTCAAACAGAAGCTGTCCAAAATGCATGCCCATGCCAGGGGCACAGGAGGGGGCCCACCATGCCGTATTAGGCTGACAGCGGAGGAGTGTGCGGTGGCCCTGACCTTTCATCGGCATGAAGTGGAGGGCCTGCCCGGCTTTGACTCAAGTCCGGAGCCCGTGGTGCCAGGTAAGTATTTTTTTTAATATCAGGTGTGTAGCATGTGTGGGGGAGGGGGTGAAAGGGAATATGTGGCAAGTGTGTGGATCCTCCAACCTGTGAATGTTTTGTGTCATCCACAGATGTGCAGGAGGGTGCTGGGCCATCTGGGCTGACCGCACCATCCCCAGGACAGCAGCCTAATGAGGCCCCCCCAACAAGGCCGGAGTCCGCGGAGGAGGTTCAAGAGGAGGAGGAGGAGAATCATGAGGAGGAGGAGTCCATGTCAGGCACTGGACTTTTGGTTTTTGAGGACTCTTCCCCTCTGGCTGGCAGCAGGCAGCCCTCCCTAAGGGGGAGCCCCCCCCTCCTCCCCCAACATGGCTCCCCTCCCAAGGGCCTCCCCTTCTCCCCGGCCACAAGCATCAGCTGGAGGCAGGAAGTCGTCCCAGAACACCAGGGGGGTGGCCGATCTCCTGCCCGCCAGTCTGAGAAGGGACCAGGCCCTTCAGACCCGCCATCTGGGACAGGTCAGCCAGACATTGGTGCGGATGGAGGAGAGCCTGTCCTCCATCAAGGATACGCTGGGGAACCTGGACTCCCACTCCCGGGCTTTCACGACCTGCAGACTACATCAGCAGGCGTTGGGCAGGATGTGAGGGCCCTTACCCAGGCTATCCAGGCCAACACGGCAACACTTGGTGCTGCCCTGGACAGAATAGCCGTGGCCTTGGAGGGCAGGCCGCCAGGTGGGCAGAGATCAGGGGCTGCTCCTCCTTCCCCGGTTTTCCCCCTCCCCATGAGTCTCCCCTGAGGAGCCGGGGCCGTGGCCAGGGGCGCCCCAGGCGTGGCTCACGTAAAGGGCAATCATTTCCCCCCCCCCTTTTTTTTTCTGGAACATTTTTGATTTTGCTGGTATTTTTTTATTTTTTTTTGGGTTGTGAATGCTGTTTGAATGTGGGGGTGACATTCCTGCCGGAAAAGGGGTGTCACCCTCAATTTTGGTGGAGAAGGGTTCCCCAGGACCAGGGAGAAGTGATCCCCAGGTCCGTGTGAATGGTGTATGAATGTACAGTGACATAATTGGAGCCTTGGTGTGGCGTTGCTGCTCACAAGTCCTGCATGGTGGACTGGTGCCAATCCAATTTGATGAGGATGTGGGGTGTGTGTGCTAGGGACCACAGTGTTGTGCATGCATGCATTCTCATTGTGCCATGATTAATGTGTGTGTTTAACGTGCAAAGATGCCCAATGTGAGCTGTCTCCTGCCTGCTCTTCCCTCAGAAGACGGGGTAGCCTCGGTTAGGGGGGAATTGTCTGGTTCAGGGGTCAGGTCATCACGTAGGTCAATCTGCAGGCCCTTTCTTACTGCGAAGTTGTGCAGCATGCAACATGCACCGATGATCTGGCACACAAAGTTTGGGGAATACAAGAGGGTACCCCCGACTTATCCAGGCATCGGAAACGTGACTTCAGGAGGCCAAAGGTGCGCTCCACCACTGCTCGTGTTTGGGCATGTGCTTGATTGTATCTTTCCTCTCCTGGGGTTTGGGGGTTCCGGATAGGAGTCATGAGATGGGGTCCCAGTGGATATGCAGAGTCACCTGTAAGGGAAAAGACAGGAGGATGTTAGTCATGCATGTGCCCCTTGTGATGTGTGCATCATGGGAGGGGATAGTCATGCCTGCCACCCATGTCACTCACCAACCAGCCAGGTGTCCCCATACACGTTCTGATCGAATTCCATTCGGATGTGGCATTGATTGTATATGTAGCTGTCATGGCTGGACCCTGGGTGTTTGGCACGGACGTGCCATATGAGGCCTTGGGCATCGACTATCACCTGTACGTTGATGGAATGCCAATGCTTCTGATTGCGGTACATGTGCTCTGTCTCCTGGGGGGGCTGGAGTGCCACATGTGTGCAATCAATGGCCCCCACGGTGCGTGGGAATCTGGCAATTCTGTAGAAATCTGTCATTGCCTTCAGCCGCAGCTCCTCAGTGGTGGGTTTGATGATTTGGTTGGCCATGCGTCTGAGGATTGCAGGGACAACCTGGTGCACACATCTGCTCATGGAGGATTGTGACATCCCAGCCACCACTCCACTTGTACGCTGAAAAGAGCCACTGGCAAGGAAATGGAGTGTTGCCATGACCTTGACCAGTGGCTGCACTGCATGTGAGCGGTGTGTTGGGCTGGTGATGTCCTCCTGCAGGGTTGTGGTTAATTCCAGGATGACATGAGGGGTGAATCTGAACATGCGATACACCTCAGAATCACTCATGCCAAACAGGTCTATGCGGGTGCGGTATATCCTCTCCCGTCCCATCCTCCGTGCCATCCTCCGTGCCCTCCTCCTTCTTTGTTCATCTAAAGTCAGTAGTATAGCTATGCGCGACGATGCCCCTGGCATGTTGGCATACAGATTGTTGTGCAACACGTGTGACTGCTGAGCTCCTCACTAACAGTGTTGCTTTATCTAACAAGTAGACTTTTTTTTTTCTTTTTAGACCAGCTTTTATATGCTCTAATTTTAGACAGGACATTTTGCGCACACTGCCCCAACGTTCTTTTGTGGATCCCCGTAAGTCCCTCATTAGCATATTTGACTAGCAAATCATTGGTGTGTCTAGCGCAGTTTTGCGCGGACGGATGCGCCTGTCTAACGAAATTACGCCGGACCAAAAAAAGTAGATTTCTTACGTATCTCGCTTTGGGGGTGCCGTGCATCGAAACGCATGCGCACATTTAGACTTACGCACGCGCATCTCCTGTTGCGCAGGCGTAATCGCTCTGTGAATCTGGGCCAATGTCTCCTGGAAAGCTGAGTGTTCCGCCCATCACGGAACAGAAGAAGGAGGAGGCGTGGCTTTTGAAAAATGGACGGCCGCGATTCTGCATGTTAGGTTACCGGCGTAAAAGACGATCCCCTGACTTTTAAGAAGAATTTCAGGGGTTAAAAAGTCGTCTTATACGCCGGAAATACGGTATATTGTAACTGAATCTTGTATAATTGTAAAAGCTTTTTGTATTTGAGAAAAAAAAATGAATAAAAACAAATTGAAAAACAAATGTAAACAAATCCAAAATAACAAAATTTGAATCGTTTTTTAAATTTGAATGGTTTTCAAATTTCCAAAGAGATTAAAATAGAATATAAAATAAAGGAATAGAATAGAAAAAATATTTTTTTTTTCTCTTCTATTCCTTTATATTCTAATCTATTTTATTATTTTTAAAAATTCGAAGAGTTTTCCAATTTCCAAACAGTATAAATGAGAATAGTGTCTGCTGCCAGACTTATCCACCTTACCAACCCCTAAATGTCTGCCAATCCTCTCCTCCAAACCCTGCACTGGCTCCCAATCGCCCAGCGAATTAAATTTAAAATACTAACCACAACATACAAAGCCATCCACAACTCTGCCCCGAGCTACATCACCAATCTTGTCTCCAAACATATCCCAAACCATCCTCTTCGCTCTTCTCAAGACCTCCTACTGTCAAGCTCTCTCGTTTCCTCCTCCCATGCTCGTCTCCAGGATTTCTCCAGAGCCTCTCCCATCCTATGGAACTCGGTAGCTCAACCTGTCCGGCTATACCCTACTCTTGCTACCATTAGGCGATCCCTGAAAACTCATCTCTTCAGGGAAGCCTACCGCGCCTCCAACTAATCTTTTACCACTTCCATCAGCTCATTCCCCACAGTCACAACCTTTTGTACCACCTGCCCCACCCTATTAGATTGTAAGCTCTTCTGAGCAGGGCCCTCTTAATCCTCTGTAGCGCCCCCCCCCTTATTTAGTGGGGCGCTACACTAAAGTTAGTGGGGAATGGGAGAGTTAAGTTTGCTCTCATTCACAAATTACTGCTGCTGCCGGTTTGGAACTGCCTTGTAGGTCAAACTGTTTGCCAGGAGTGTGTTATCACCCCTGGACGACAGTTGGTGCTAGAGGGGTTCTGACGGACCCACCTTCCCCCAGCAGTCAATCAGAGGAGCGGTTCTCTCTCTGGGCATGCTGGCGGGGGGTATATCTGGGGTGGCCGCCATAAGTTGTTCTGTTCTACGCGGGGCCCGAGTTCCAGGTGCGGCATCCACCTTCAGGGTGCGCGCATCTATGGGCCCCGCCATCGAGGCCCGCCTGGCTGAAGTTGCGCATCAAGCGGAGCTTCACTTGGATGCAGAGAGGGGCCCCAGCGGCTTGTTGGGTCCCAGATCCTAAGCGGAGAGCTGTGCGGTGGGGGTTTGGCTCGGGAGAACCTAGAGACAGAAGTTGTCTGCGAGGCCTGGACGAACCACTGGGGATCCGGTCACCACGCCACATAACAGGTACACCTCAGCTGTCAATTGGTGACCCTAAAATTGGACTTACTGGATTCGACGCATGCGCGGAAGTGTTTTACTTCCTGGTGCGGTGACGTGGCGGCGTCAACGTCACCGCCACGTCACCGATACGTCAGCGCGTAGATACACTAAAGATTTGACAGGTGTAAAGCAATTACACCGTTGGATCTTAGATGTAATGACAACGCCGGCCGCTAGGTGCAAATGAGCCTAATACGCCGATTCTTGAACGTTTTTACGCCGCCCCGTCGTCGTTTACGTCATTTCCGTACGCGTAAGGTTACCCCTGCTGTATGAGGGGTATGTTTCCAAAGTTCCGTCGTTGCCATGTTAAGTATGGCGTCGGGTCAGCGTCGTCTTTTTCCATCGGTTACGTCATTTTACTAAGTCGTTCGCGAATAGGGAATTGCGTAAGTGACGATCTCGTCGTTTTGACGTCGGTTTCAATGACGCTTTCTGACGTGAGATGGAGCATGCGCACTGGGCTTTTTTCCCGGCCGGCGCATGCGCACTTCGTTTGACGCGGGGGCGCGCTTAATTTAATTACAGCACGCCCCCTCCTTCACTATTTGAATTACGTTGCCTTACGACGCCGCATTTACGCTACACCGCCGAAAATTACGGAGCAAGTGCTTTGAGAATACGGCACTTGCTCCAGTAATTCGCGTAGGCGTAGTGTAAATGCGATAAGATACGCTACGCCGCCAGATATGCCATTTTTTGAGAATCTGGCCATTGCTCTTTATCCACCTTCACCAATATTTTCCCTAGACAAGAATCATTGGTAACTCAACATGCCGGTCCCAAACTAATCAGCGGCTCCTTCGGGGGTGAGCGCTACACCTCTTATATTTTATTGTATTATAACTTTATTGTCTTCCTTTTATATTGTAAAGCGCTGCGTAAACTGCGCTATATAAATCCTGTATAATAATAATAGAAAATAAAGAAATAGAACAGAAAAAATATTTTGTCTATCCTTTCCCCTTATTTTCTATTCTATTTTATTCTCTTTGGAAAATTAGAAAACGATTTAAATTCAAAATCTATTTGGAATTGATTTGAAAACGTTTCGTATCAATTTAAAAACAAATAAACGAATCAAAACAAAACCAAAAAAACCCTATTTTTTTCTTTTTGCACACGTCTAGTGTCTCTTGGGAACTTTAGCACTGACAGCACCGTGTTTCCCCGAAAATAAGACCGGATCTTATATTAATTTTGGCTACAAAAAAATAAACTAGGGCTTATTTTCAGGGGATAAAAATCTACATTTATTCAAATACAGCCATGTCATCTTCTTTTGAAAATAAATAAATAAAAATATCCTGATCCTTAAAGTATGATAGACAACATAGTGCTTGTGCTGTGTCATTTACCCTTCTCTATGTTCTAAAAAACCTGGAATAAAATAATAATATGTTTTTTAAAAACTTTGTCCCATGTCTTCTCTCCCCGTCTTAGCTCAGGAATCAGCATTAATAAATTCTGGATTCCCAAAACCTTGGTTAAAGGCCTTGTAAAATGATGTAATTCGTTCTGTAAAAAGATTATGGGCCAGATTCACGAACAGTTAGGCTGGCGGATCGAGTGATCCGCCAGCCTAACTGTGGCTTTGAGCCGGCGTTTCTGTTTTCTGTAACCAGAAAACAAGAAATGCCGGGTTGAAGTTCCGATGCGAGCAGCGTAACTGAGTTTCGCCATCGCATCGTTACTTCAACTTAAAAATGGCGCCGGGGGCGTTCCCGCCGATTTACGCTCAAAAAATATGTTAATGAGCGGAAATCGGCAATTCACGATCGAATTCCGGCGCGACGCAATGACGATACGACGTTTCCGGACGGGATACGCGGCGCATAGATATACCTACATGGGGTTGGAGTATCCTATGTTAGGTATAGGCGTCGTCATCGCGTCGGGAAAAAAAAAAAAAACGTCGCTTGCGTAAAACGGTCATGAATGGGAATGTGACGTCATTGACGTTCATTCACAGATTTTGGAGCATGCGCACGGGGATGTTTTGACACTCGACGCATGCGCAGTACGTTGGCGGCGGGATCGCGCGTAGTTAGCATACTACACGCCCCGTACCCGCCCAATTTCAATTCCGCCGGCTCATTTGTGATGCGCTGCCGCAACTTTAGGAGCAAGTGCTTCGTGAATGACAGCACTTGCTCCTAAAATTTCTGCAGCGCAACGCAAATGAGTAGCGTTACTCCAGAGCAAAGATGCTCTGGACTACCTGAATCTGGCCCTATATAGGGCCAGATTCAGGTAGATGGGAGCATCTTTGCTCTGGAGTAACGCTTCTCATTTACGTTACTCTGCCGAAATTTTAGGAGCAAGTGCTGTTATTCATGAAGCACTTGCTCCTAAAGTTGCGGCAGCGCATCGCAAATGAGCCGGCGGAATTCAAATTGGGCGGGTACGGGGCGTGTATTATTAAAACTAAGAGCGATCCCGCGGCGAACGTACTGCGCATGCGTCGAGTGTCAATGCATCCCAGTGCGCATGCTCCAAATTATGTCAGTGAACGTCAATGACGTCACATCCCCATTCATGAAAGTTTTACGCAAACGACGCGATTTTTTTTTTTCCGACGCGATGACGACGCCTATACTTAACATAGGATACTCCACTAGGGGGCTGCTTTATCTTTACGTCGCGTATCGCTTCCGGAAACGTCGTAAAGTCACTGCGTCGCGCCCGAATACGATCGTGAATTGCCGATTCCCGCTGATTAACATATTTTTTCAGCGTTAATCAGCGGGAACGGCCCCGGCGCCATTTTTAAGTTGAAGTAACGATGCGATGGCGAAATTCAATTGCGCCGATCGCATCGGAACTCCAACCCGGCGTTTCTTGTTTTCTGGTTACAGAAAACAAAAACGCCGGCTTAAAGTGACAGTTAGGCTGGCGGATCAATGGATACTCCAGCCTAACTCTACCTGAATCTGGCCCATAATGTGCAGTGTGTCTCCTTGTGTATCTTTATTGTGGAAAATACCTTATTTACAGCGCTGCTCTTCTCCCTCGCTCCGAATACTTCAGAGGGAGGAGCCAAGATCCCTGCTGATGTCAGCCCGCTCTGAGCACTGCAGAGGGAGGGGCCGCTAATGTCAGCCAGGAGAAGAGGAGAAGATATCCAGTGGATCACGTGAGCGCCCAGCAGCGCTGTAAACAAGGTATTTTCCACAATAAAGTTACACAAGACTTTAACTAGGGCTATTTTCGGGGTAGGGCTTATATTGCAGCCACCCATGACAATCATGCCATTCATTCTTAAAGTAATACTAAACACACTGTTAAGTTTAAATTGTCCCCTTCTATTACTGTATATAGATGATGAGAATTATTATAATAGAAGAAAAAAAAACTTTTTTATTTTTTATTTCCAATGTTTTTATCCTGGCTGGGGCATCGGATCCAGGGACAGTGCGTGTCCACCGGCTGCCCACGCTACGCCAGTGCTCCTCTTCCTTATTTGCCTAATTAAAGAGCCGCCTCTGCACATCTGTACCTGTCATCAGAGGCTGTCCTTTTATATGTTATTTGTATCTATAAGAGCTAAAAATCAAAGTCAAAGACAGACCCTACCAGATACCTGCAACACGATGCCCAGAAGAATTTGCAGCTAGCCCTAGACAGGTATAAAGTTTTCTGATTAGATAGAAAATAACAGTAAATCTTGTTTGTTGTTTTTTTTTTTTTTTTTAATAGTGTCTCCTGTGTAAGCCAAGTCTTCATTACCCTTATGGATATTGAGTTCTTACAAAGTCCATGGTCATTGAACTTGAACCTTCCTGGCCCCGGAGTGAGCCGCCAGCTCCATACAGGATCCAGCTGTCATCATCCCACCATCCTCTCCATCCTGGTGATGATTTAGCTCTGCTCCTGCCTTGTAAGGTGTCCCTGGGCTTCTGCCTCGGATGTTATGAGCCTTCTATCATCTCTCCACCGTAAATAAGAGGGAGGAATTCATATGACCTGATGAACTGCCTTATTTATACATATCTACCCGCATTCCTTAGTCCTGGTGAAGAATGACCCAACTTAGCAGTAACCCAGCTGCTTTGGAAAACATGGATCATTTTCCATGTACAATATGAACGGCTTCCACAGCGATTGCTATCTGCTCTGATACCAGTGGCAAATTTCGAAATCTGGTTCTTGCAGTCAGCTTTGTGCAATTTTTCTTTCTGCACTGTATGAGTATGAAAATTCAAGTGGAATTCCAACCTTTCCTCTAATGTACTCCCTAGTCTTTTTAACAACTCCCTATAGTCTTTTAGTTGGTCTGGTTACATTAGGGCACCTTTCTCTTCTTCTTCTGACAGGGGTAGGCATTCTTCCAGGAATGGGCTGAAGAGGTGGCCAGGGCAGTAGTGTATTTAGGTTTTGTGCTGCCCTAGGCCTGACTAAACTCGTGCACCCCTAATTTAAATATGACACACCCCTTCCTGTCAAGGCCACACCTCTTGCTATTTAAGATCCGCCCTGAAATTTTTAAGTGGGCACAGTTTTGGGGGGGGGGGGCAATGAATTTCAGTAAATTGCACTGATTTCCTCTCACTTCCTGATTGGCTATGGGGCTGGAAGTGAAGGGAAATATCTGCAATGAGACAGGGATGGTAACAAATAAATTGACAGGGACTATAACCCTCCCAAATGCTGTCTAAATGAAAAAAAAAAATAGTGTTGCCTATAGTTCTACTTTAGGCACAAATTTCTGATAATTTTATGGAGAGGACTAAGAAGATATAACCCCCCCCACAGTTGCGGAATGCCGACTGCCTGCTTACTGGAAGCAGTGCGGCCAATTTATGGGGGCACTAAACTAATTTGCCGCTCAGCCCAGTCCACCCCATAAGACTGGCACTACACTAATTGTGTAGCGCAAGCTGGCGGGGGACTCTTTTCGTGCTGCCCCCCTGCCTGGGCTATGTCAGCCTAGGCCAGGATACAGCGTTGAGCCAGGGACAGCATTGGAGTGTGTGTAAGACCACTAGCCCTTTAGACAGTCCAGAGGATCCACCAGAGAAAACCATTTGGTTGTTGGTTTGGTTGTTGCCAACATCCCTCTATTGCATAGAAAGAGAAATTGCCCCCACTGTAACTGTAACCGCAAGTACAGCCAAATAATAGGAGTTCGAAAATAATATAAAGTTGTGTTGCGCTGTCACTGATATGATAATATTGAATCAACTCAGTAAACCTAATTAGTAAATTGCATTAGTGCTGATTATTTACAATTCATTATATATTTCATTGTTAATATATTATATAATGTGCAAACATGCAAAATTTAAATGCAAAAAAACTGTATGAAAAAAAATCTTTAAAAAGTCCATATAGTGATAGTCCAAACTGTGCCAGAACGTTTCGTCATAACAGACGTCTTCTATGAGGCAGTGATAGCTGTGATCACATAATGACCTTTTTAAATGTTTTTGGTTTTATCCACTAGAGGACAGCATCTCACCCACAATGATTGCTCAAACCACCATGGACTGCATATTGTTATTAATTATACATTTATATAGCGCCAACAGTTTTCACGGAGCTTTACATACCTCCCAACATTTTGAGATGGGATTGAGGGACACCTACTAGCAAATGTATGTAGGCATAAGACACGCCCCATCACACCCCCTTCAAGGGGAACCAAAAAAAAGGTTAATTAAATCCACAAGGGACTTTATTTTATATTTGCTATTGTCAGGGATCCAGGCCTGTCTTCCGATCCTCACACATGCGCAATAGAGCGGCGCTCCGGCGTGTACCTGTGCGGGAAAGGCGCGCACACGCGCGCATGCGCGGTCTGGCGACGCAGCGTGCACATGGGCGCGCGCACGGGCGCGCACCTTCCGGGAACCAATCAGAGGCCTGACCAGGCCATTTAAACCAGCCCCTGTCTTATGGCAGGTTGCTGGTTTGTCTTCAGCTTGTGCTTGTACTCTCTGCCGATTACCTGAACCTTTGACCCGGATTTCCATACGACTCTCCTCTCGCCAGGAAGTTGTCCTTCTGTACGACTCTCCTCTCGCCCTGAAGTTGACCTTGGCTCTTGTTCCTGGATACGCTGTCTTCTATAATCCCTGACTTCTGGCTTGACTCTGGACTTGTTGACCTCTCTAACCCCTGAACCTCGGCTAGCTCTCTGGACCTGTTCTCAGTCTGATCCACTTGCACCTGCCCGGTACCCCTCCAGTTACCTGCTCCACAGTTCTTCAGTACAGCTTCTCCTACCTGCCTTGCACCTGTCTTGTGGCTCCTCCGCTGCCTGCTCTGCTCACCACCATCAGGAGGAGCTTCAGTTCCAGTCTGCACCAGGATCCCGGCTACCAACCCGGACCTCACTGGCGCTGGTGCCTCCCGGGGCTCACCTCCCCTGTCCCAACTCCAGGGGACGGTCGGCGCCGGGTCGCAACGGTGGGCCACCCTCGGCATCTCGGCTTCGGTGAGTACACAGTCTGATTGCTGCATTTGTAAATGTTAAAAGCAAATATAGCTATTTAGAATTTGGATGAAAAGTTTAGTACTGGAAAACACATTTGAAAAATAAAAAGTGCATTTTATATAGAATTTTATAGATCAGACCAAAATGAGGGACAAATGAGGGAGAAAGAGGGACAGAGGCATATTGCTCCAAATCAGGGACAGTCTCTCAAAATCAGGGACAGTTGGGCGCTATGGCTTTACAATATAAAAGGGAGACAATACAGTTACAATACAAGAGGATTAAGAGGGCACTGCTCAGAAGAGCTTACAATCTAATAGGACGGGGCAGGTGAAACAAAAGGTTGTAACTGTAGGGAATGAGCTGATGGAAGTGGTAAAATATTATTTTAGGCATGATAGGCTTCCCTGAAGAGATGAGTTTTCAGGGATTGCTTGAAGTCAGCTAGAGTAGGAGATAGCTGGACAGGTTGAGGTAGAGAGTTCCAGAGGATGGGAGAGGCTCTGGAGAAATCCTGGAGACGGGCATGGGAGCAGCAGACAAGGGAGCTTGAGAGTAGGAGGTCTTGAGAGGAGCGAGAGAGGGAGGTTGGTGTAATCCATTAATCCGAGGTGCATTCCTCATATATAGCGGCCATATTGACAAAGCCCAGCCTCAGTCTAATGGCCGAAACCATAGAACCTACTAGTAGGAGACATAAAGCAATTAATATAAATTTCATATCCCATCGTGGATCCTATCTACTTTCTTTTCATTCCAATAACCTTTCAAATAAAATATTATAAAAATGAACATAAAACATTCCACAAAGATTAAAAGCGGCGTTTGGTAAAAGTACAGTATATGGTTTAGATACGGCAGCCATATTATTGAAGTCTAATGTTTATAGAACAATACAAATTTATTAAAAAGTTTTCTAATAAACATTAAAGCAAGACATTATAGAATCAATATGACTTTAAAATGGTATACAATTATTTAGAATTAACATAAATGATTACTATATGGGTCCTATGTCACAACTCTGGTTCAATTGATTAATTGTACAATGAGTAATAATTAATATTTTCTGACTGATATGTAGCAAAGGAATTCCTAAAATGTATCCTAAACAGTAAGCAGATATTATTCCTAGGAATTAATACTCAACCAAAAAACAATTCCAAATATTAAAATCATTACAAGGCATAAAAAGATCATCATCCGCAGTCTAAAAAAAAGTGACCTAACTATTAGGCCACGTACACACCATCGGACTTATCCGATGAAAACGGTCCGCGGACCATTTCCATCGGATATGTCTGATCGGGAGTTTGATCCGATGGCGTGTACACACCATCGGATCAAATTCCCCGCCGCCGGACGGCGCGGTGACGTGGCGGTGACGCGGCGGTGACGTTGACGCCGCCACGTCACCGATACGTCACCGCACCAGGAAGTAAAACACTTCCGCGCATGCGCCGAATACATTTGGCGGCGGCGCGGCGGCGGTGGGGGACGACATGTCTGCTGGTAAGTGTACTAACCAGCAGACATGTCGGGCGGACACATTCCCACCCGATAGATTTCAAAGCATGCTTTGAAATCTGTCGGGTGGACAAATCTGTCCGCTAGCCCATACACACGAGCGGAGATGTCTGCTGAAACGGTCCATCGGACCGTTTTCAGCGGACATATCCCCTCGTGTGTACGAGGCCTTAAAGGGGTTGTAAAATTAATTTTTTGTCTCCCTAAATAGCTTCCTTTACCTTAGTGCAGTCCTCCTTCACTTACCTCATCCTTCCATTTTGCTTTTAAATGTCCTTATTTCTTCTGAAAAACCCTCACTTCCTGTTCTTCTGTCTGTAACTACACACAGTAATGCAAGGATTTCTCCCTGGTGTGGAGTGTCGTGCTCGCCCCCTCCCTTGGACTACAGGAGAGTCAGGACGTTCTCTACGTTGCAGATAGAGAAAGGAACTGTGTGTTAGTGGGCGTCTTGACTCTCATGTAGTGCAAGGGAGGGGGCGAGCACGACACTTCACACCAGGGAGAAAGCCTCGCATTACTGTGTGGAGTTACAGACAGAAAAACAGGAAGTGAGGATTTCTCAGAAGAAATAAGGACATTTAAAACCAAAATGGAAGGATGAGCTAAGTGAAGGAGGACTGCACTGAGGTAAAGGAAGCTATTTAGGGGGGAAAAATACCTTTACAACTCCTTTAAATAATAAAATAGTTTTTTCTTTCAAGCTATTGCTAATAAAACTATTTATATCCCACTCATTATTCAACCTGTGTGGGCAATAAGATCTAAGCTCCCCATTGCCTCAAAGAAGACGTCTGTTATGAACTTACGCCAAGAAAGACATTGGAAATAGTGGTGATGTCAACACGCCCGCGGAGGGCATGGGAAGGATTGTTCTTCTCCCATGCTTGTTTTATCCTTGCTGCTGAAAGTAGAAGAAGAGTGGATACCCTGCGCTGCCAGATAAGTATGAATGATAGCAGCTAACACAACTTTTTCAAAAAAGCAAAAAACAAAGGAATACAAAAGTGTAGCGCTGAAATGACTGTGTGAAAATCAATTACCATACAATATATGTTACAACATGTAAACAGTGAAAAATAAATGTGCATATAAGTCCTTCTAATGAAAGAAACAGCTATTGTGCCTGTCTGGCACGTAGTGCAAGTGGACAATTGCACCAGAAAATCCTGGTAGTCCTAAAAAAGTTTGTCTGGTGATTGAATCAAGTGGGTGAGTAACTGAACGTGAAAATTTGTGACTTCTTCAACGTGACGATCCCACCACCTAAAGAATTGCAGGCTTACCAGAACGTGTTGACCAATGGTGACATATGCCACAAGAGGTCAAACAAGGCTTTGAATGACGGATGTCATGAACAGTCCTCAGCAGGAAACATGCGCCCGATCAGTCAGGATGTCTTGCAATGGGTTAGGATAGGCTGGAAACTGTAATTATTTTGAAATCACCATTGGTAGGCTCGATATGTTAAAGTGCATGTAGAAAAGAAAAGAGGGTGGCCACATAGCGTAATTCCGTTTAACTAAAATTAGGTATTTATTCACAGCTAACAAACTCACATTTGGCTGGATTGAAAAGGTCCTTGCAAGTAAAATTAGGCGACAGTGGAGTCCTCCCGACGCGTTTCGTGGTCAAAGCACATCGTCTGTAGTGGAGTGACACCCCAGACGATGTGCTTTGACGACGAAACGCGTCGGGAGGACTCCACTGTCGCCTAATTTTACTTGCAAGGACCTTTTCAATCCAGCCAAATGTGAGTTTGTTAGCTGTGAATAAATACCTAATTTTAGTTAAACGGAATTACGCTATGTGGCCACCCTCTTTTCTTTTCTACATGCACTTTAACATATCGAGCCTACCAATGGTGATTTCAAAATAAGTACAGTTTCCAGCCTATCCTAACCCATTGCAAGACATCCTGACTGATCGGGCGCATGTTTCCTGCTGAGGACTGTTCATGACATCCGTCATTCAAAGCCTTGTTTGACCTCTTGTGGCATATGTCACCATTGGTCAACACGTTCTGGTAAGCCTGCAATTCTTTAGGTGGTGGGATCGTCACGTTGAAGAAGTCACAAATTTTCACGTTCAGTTACTCACCCACTTGATTCAATCACCAGACAAACTTTTTTAGGACTACCAGGATTTTCTGGTGTAATTGTCCACTTGCACTACATGCCAGACAGGCACAATAGCTGTTTCTTTCATTAGAAGGACTTATATGCACATTTATTTTTCACTGTTTACATGTTGTAACATATATTGTATGGTATTGATTTTCACCCAGTCATTTCAGCGCTACACTTTTGTATTCCTTTGCTGCTGAAAGTAGGATTTAAAAAAAAAAAAAACACTTGTGCATTTTATTGGGAAACTGTAATGAGGAAACTGTTTATATTCTGTGAGCACAGTGAGCTTTGGGTCTTTTCCTAGAGAGGATTAGGCCTCGTACACATGACCGGTTTCCTTGACAGAATCCATCAAGAAACTTGGTGGGAGAGCTTTTTTGCCGAGGAAAACGGTTGTGTGTGTATGCTTTTCATAGAGAGAACTGTCGAGGAACTCGACGAGGAAAAAAGAGAGCAAGTTCTCTTTTTCCTCGACCGGAGTCCCAATTTCCTCGTCGTGTTCCTCGTCGGGCTGGTTTTTGTCGAGAAACACGATAGTGTGTATGCTTAGAAACCCGCGCACCTTCGGCAAACGTAGCATGTGTAATGGAAATAGCACATTTGTCATGCTGTAACAGACTGAAAAGTGAAAATGTCTCTTACCAAACTTTTTCCTAACACGCAGTAACATGAGATTAGCAAAAGCAGCCCCAAGGGTTGTGCCAGTGGAATTGAACTTCCCCTACCGTGGTACGTGTTAAAGTCACCGAGTTTGAGAACGAGGAGAGATTTGGTCTTGACAGTGTGTACGCAAAGACAGCTTGTCAAGTTTCTCGGCAAGCCTAACAAGGAACTCGTCGAGGAAAACGATGTGTCTTTTCCGACGAGTTCCTCGGTCATGTGTACGAGGCCTTAGTCTAATTTGGAGGGCACGCTGCCCTTACAGACAATGCTGTTATGTCTGCTGTCATGAGGAGTCAGATGAGCAACCTGAAGGACTGGATGCTGAGACCCTGGAGCTAAAAAGAGAGGTGACTGTGGGGGGCTGTCCACCGAAGATCGAAGCTGGTATCACCGGAGTAAGGTGTCGCTTGGAAGTTGGAAGAAGGCAACCAGCTGTCCTTGCGCCTTGTGTTAGTACAGATGCTTCTGAGAGATCTTGGGGACCTTTGTGCTGATGCCACCCCTCTGCTTCCAGAGAGTAAGCTGTTGGTCTAGAAAAAGGGGCTCCAGCTGGTGTTGTGAAAAGCTTTGTCCATCTTATCCTCTGGTTAAAGGGGCTCTGCTCTTGTGGCTCTAAGAAAGGAGTTTCCAGTAACCACTACTACTACTTCTACCTTAACTTGTTGAAGCCCGGGCCATTGCCAAATGACGGCCACAAGGTGGCTCTACAGGTCCGGGAGGCCGTGTTTTTACAGGCTCGGCTCCTTCAGCCACTCGGTCACTGAGATGCTGATGTGCGTGCCTGGCGGCTACTATATCCGCCAGGTGCCCACGATTGGCCATAACACAGCCAAGGACGTGGATCTCTGTACGTAAACGTTGCTGTGTCTACACCAATCAGGAGGGAGAATCTCGGACAGCTGAGACACTCGTGAATATCGCTGGACAGAGAAGGGTCTCAGGTAAGTGTTAGGCCGTGTACACACGATCGAACATGTCCGCTGAAACTGGTCCGCAGACCAGTTTCAGCGGACATGTTCGATCGTGTGTACGGCCTATCGGACCGTTTTCCAAAAAATTCAAAACATGCTTTGAAACCTGTCCGCTGGAAACCTGTCTATCGGACATGTTCGATGGTAAGTACACGAAATCATCGGACCAAAATCCCGCGCATGCTCAGAATCAAGTCGACGCATGCTTGGAAGCATTGAACTTTGTTTTTTCATCACGTCGTTGTGTTCTACGTTACCGCGTTCTGGTCCGAGGGGATTTTGGTCCGATGGTGTGTACGCACCTCAGACCAACAGACTACTTCAACGTGGTCCGATGAAAACAGTCCATCAGACATGTTTCATCGGACATGTCTGATCGTGTGTACGTGGCCATAGGGGGGCTGCTGCACACAGAAGGCTTTTTTTTTTTAATGCATAGAATGCATTAGGATAAAAAAAAACTTCTCAAGGCTCGTACAAACGGTAGGACATCCAACAAAATTTCCCTTAGATTTTGTCCTAATTGATTTGTCCGGTCACACCCATAGCATACACACAGTCAGACTTTTCTGCAAACTTTTCTAAAACTTTCCCATCATCACGTGCTTTTTCTGCTCTTTACCGCTACCCTTTGGTTAACTTCTGCTATTGTTGGTTGATTTTAACATTGGTTCTGAGCATGCGTATTTGCACTTTGTACAAAAGTTGATTGGATTGCTGTACACACGGTCACACAAGGCACCATTGGACTTTTGTTGCCAAAAAGGTTGGTCCGTTTGCAGACCCAACTTTTTGTCGGATGAAACCAGAAAAAGTTGGTCCGATGGAGCGTACACACGATCGGGCAAATTTGAAAATTTGCAGATTTTGAAGTTGGTTGGCCAAAAGTCCGACCGTGTGTATGGGGCTTAACTTTACAACTCCTTTAAGCTCACCTTCATTTCTTGTCCAACTTGTCAATCATCATCCATCCTTTCTCCTCCTCATTTTTACTGTTGTTGGCTGCCTCTCAGGCCGTGTACACACGACCGAGGTTCTCGCTGGAAACCAGCGAGAACCTCGCTGGAAGCTGCATTCCAGCGAGGACCTCGGCCGTGTGTACGCTCTCGGCGAGCTTCCCGTCGGGAAGCCCGTCGAGCAGAAATAGAGAGCACGCTCTTTATTTGCTCGACGGCCCGCCTGGAAGAATGGCTGGTTGCCATTCCCGACGGGCGGGTCGCCGATTTCGACGGCCGGCAGGGAACCTCGACGGGCGGAACGATGTGTTCTGCCCGTCGAGGTTCTCTGCCGTGTGTACACGGCCTCACAGTTGTAAGCTTTCTTTGCCTTTAGTCATTTTGTTCCCAAGCTTTGTATAAATGAATACATTTCCAGCATGCCTGTTGATGTGCATGCTCAAACAACTGATCAGCAGATTGCACAGCTAAATCCTGCCCAGCAGAAAGGCAAATGCCCATCTAAAGGGATGCCTGGGATGTGTTCTTTCATATAATAATGTTGAAAGAAGATCCAAGGCAGGGTGCTGTGATGTGTGCAGGTGCCCAAGTGCTCTTCTCACCAAACTCAGAGCAAAGATCAGCAGACACATATAGTCATGAAATTGCAGAGCCTCAAAAGTTTCAATTTTTTTAACCGCATGTTGATAATTGGAGAAGGGGGACAAGAGAAGGCAATATTCGCATACATTACACTTCAGCTTTAAGTCAAATATGTCCCTGTAAACCAGGAAATCCTGGCCCATGACTCCGTAGAAAAGAAAACCCGGATTATCTGCTGACCTGAGGTCATGGAGTGAAAGGCATAGCATGGGGACTGCCTACAGGAAAGAATTTGACACCTCTGATTAAAATGGAAAGAATTACCAGGGACCGGTGACAAACATCCGGTTGGCACTAATTACAGAAAGAAGGATGATTGTAAGCTTTGCTGAAACAATCTGCTCATCATTGAAAGTCATACACACAGGATTATGCTGCACAAAAAAATGGCAGTATTACTTATGGCAAAAACCAATCAAATCTTTTTATCGCCTAATCCAAGTATTGAATATTTTAAAATGGCTTTGGTTGCATCCATCGCGCTGGAAAATATATGATGTCCATGGTTAACTAATACTAACTGCCTTCAGCATTGAGAAGTAGAATTGGACTGAACACCCCCTGGTTCGTATGACACCAGAACTCCCGAAAATGTAAAAATTTCGGACCTGAGCCGCGACCTGAACTGAACCTAAAAAAAATCAAAAGTCCCCATTTTGAAGGCTTATATGCAAGTTCTTGGCCATAAAAAGGAGTATGAGGGTCCGGGTACTGCCCTGGGGGACATGTATCAATGCAATTTTTTTTTAAAAGATAATTTTTACAGGAGCAGTGATTTTAATGATACTGAAAGTGAAACAATTAATATGTAATATTCCGTTAACTATAGTGCCTAGGGGGTCATCTTAGTCTGCCTGTGAAGTGGCGCATCTGTAGTCGTGTATTATCTGCTGCAGGGCCGATCCGCCCTATAGGCTCACTATGCAAGCCGCTTAGGGCCCCGCAAAGCTGCGAAGGGCCCTCCAAATGACTAGAGGCCCCGCCTGGTGAGAAGTCATTTTCGCCCCCTCACCCTGCTTCTAAACTCGCTGGCTGCATGGGAGAAGAGGTAAGAAGTCAGCACCCTCCCGCTTCTCAATTTAATGTAAGATGTCATTTCCGACAGCAGAAAACACCCCCTCCCCCCCCGCTTACTGTCGTACATGTCATTTTTCTTAGGGCCCCAGGGAGGTCAGGATTGGCACTGATCTGCTGCAGCAAAACTGAGATATATAAAGAAATAAAATACATTTAAACTGCTGGCAATACAAACATTTTAAAAATGGTGTGGGGTCCCCCCCAGTATCCAAACCAGACTTTGTCTCTAAGATTAAAAAAACCATTAGAGACAATATCATTAGGCCGGAGATTTTTAGGAGAACATTTACCAAACAGTGATGGCCCCTGGAATGTCTTGTTTCCAACCGGTAACAGCTGAACAGGTGGGTGAGGTAAAGTACCCCATACTCATTCACATGGGGGTGAAGGATCTGGGGGCTTCCAGATTCCAATAAGCCCCCTTTTCCGCAGACCCCCACAACCAAAGCCCAAGGTTGTGGGGAAGAGGCCCTTTTCCCCATAAACATGGGGACAAGGTGCTTTGGGGCAGAGGAGGTGCCAGTAGTGCCTGTCAGCCTCTGCTATACCACCCTCTAAAAATGATCCACCGTGAATCACTTTCCTGGGGGCGTTATTCTTACTGCCTGTCTGAAAGAACCCTTAGGCCCCATACACACGATCGGATATATCCGATGAAAACGGTCCGCGGACCATTTCCATCGGATATGTCCGATCGGGAGTTTGATCCGATGGCGTGTACACACCATCGGATCAAATTCCCCGCCGCCGGACGGCGCGGTGACGTGGCGATGACGCGGCGGTGACGTTGACGCCGCCGCGTCACCGCCACGTCACCGCACCAGGAAGTAAAACACTTCCGCGCATGCGCCGAATCCATTCGGCAGTGGCGCGGCGGCGGTGGGAGCCGACATGTCTGCTGGTAAGTGTACTAACCAGCAGACATGTCGGGCGGACAGATTCCCACCAGATAGATTTCAGAGCTTGCTTTGAAATCTGTCGGGTGGACAAATCTGTCCGCTAGCCCATACACACGAGCGGAGATGTCTGCTGAAACGGTCCATCGGACCGTTTTCAGCGGACATATCCCCTCGTGTGTACGCGGCCTTACTGGATGACAGTTATGACTGGTTCACACCAATACGATTTCAGATGTGACTTGAGCTTCACAGAATTGCATGACAATAGAAATCACATTATTTTCAATGCTGGCACTTTACATTCAGACAGAGCCATGCAGTGCAATTTTGGAAAAGGGTCCTGTCCTGTACCACTTTGGTGCGATTCAATTGTGATTTTGGCCCCAATGAATATACAAACCACATCCAAAATGCAACGAAGTCGCATGGAATAATCACACTGAAAATTGGATAAAGTCTCAGCTGCAGTAGTGTGAACCTAGCCTTTAGTTTGCTAATGCACAGTGCACTGCTGGTGCCCTTTTTTTGCCGTTTTTTTATCTCAGCGGTGCTCAGCTCCTCCAACCTCTTTCAGCCACTTCCTGCCTACATGTCCCATTGCAGCGTGGGCTGAATGTCATTAGTCTGGACCGGCTTGTGACAATGGTGGTTTATACCTGCACAATATGATTCATGGTTTCTTGTAGACTTTGCAGGGTGGCAAGGTGCCAAGACAAGGTCACAAATGAGGACAGTCATCACCCCATAACAGGAAGTGCCCCAAACTTTATGGCAGGATCAACAGGTATTCTTAATGAAAGCTGCATATTAAAAAGTTTGAAACCCACTTTTGAAATTACATTAGTCTAGGTTCACACCTTTGCAGGTTGTGGTTGATGCGTATTCCTGGTGCATTTTTTTTGACACGCCTTTTTGATGCATTTTTGTGAGTTTTGTGTTGTTGTGTGGGAGAAACCAGCAAAAACGCTGTGAAAACGCATCAAAAACACAATCACTGTGTTGTTGGTGCATTTTTGCTGCGTTTTCATTGAAGTCTACGGAACCGAGAGCACAACCTGCCAAATGCAAAAAAGTCCCTGATCCTTTTAAAATGCACTGGTTGAAAACACACAGATGTGAACGTGACCCATAGGAAATCATATTAACCACTTGCCGACCGCGCTATAGCGAAAATACTGCTACAGCGCGGTCGAGTAGTTTTGACACAACGTCCCTGGGACGTCGTCCTTCACTTTCGCGATTGCGCGTCCCCTGGGACGCGCTCGCGAAAGTGTCCGTGCTCGCCGGGTCTAGAAGACCCGGCGCATCACGGATCACGGTAAATTGCCGCTGATAGCGGCTGTTTACCACGTGATCGCGCCGTCAAATGACGGCGCGATCACTTGTAAACAAACCAGCGTCATTTGATGACGCCGGTTCCTCCCTCTCCTCCCTCTCCTCTCTGTACAGTGTGCGAGGAGGGGGGGGGGAGCGGGGTGTCAGCAGCTGAGCTGTGGCTGGATCTGTGACAAATGCAGTCACAGATCCAGCCATCCCTCAATCCATCCCAGCTCTGCAATCCCCTAGTACCCTGCAATCCCCCCAGTACCCTGCATTACCCCAGTACCCTGCATTACCCCAGTACCCCAGTACTCCAATACGCTGCAATACACCAGTACCCCACAATACCCCAGTACCCCAGTACCCCAGTACCCCAGTACTCCAATACGCTGCAATACCCCAGTACCCCAATACTCTGCAATACCCCAGTACCCGAATACCCCAATACTCTGCAATACCCCAGTACCCCAATACTCTGCAGTACCCCAATACTCTGCAATACCCCAGTACCCCAATACCCCAATACTCTGCAGTACCCCAATACTCTGCAATACCCCAGTACCCCAATACTCTGCAATACCCCAGTACCCCAATACTCTGCAATACCCCAGTACCCCAATACTCTGCAATACCCCAGTACCCCAATATTCTGCAATACCCCAGTACCCCAATACTCTGCAATATCCCAGTACCCCAATACTCTGCAATACCCCAGTACCCCAATACTCTGCAGTACCCCAATACTCTGCAGTACTCCAGTACCCCAATACTCTGCAGTACTCCAGTACCCCAATACTCCAGTACCCCAATACCCCAATACCTCAGTACCCCAATACCGCAATACCCTGTGCGATACCCTGCAATACCCAAATACTCTGCAATACCCAAATACTATCGCCTATGGGGATTTTTAGGTAGCGAAGTTTGGCGCCATTCCATGAGCATGCGCAATTTTGAAGTGTGACATGTTGGGTATCTATTTACTCGGCGTAACGTCATCTTTCACATTATGAAAAAAAATTGGGCTAACTTTACTGTTTTTTTTTTTTTTTAGCACAAAGCAGTTTTTTTTTAACGCGCGTTCAAAAAATTTCTACGAAAATACCGTGCGAGATAAATAGTTGTAACGACCGCCATTATATTCTCTAGGGTGTTTGCTAAAAAAGCATATATAATGTTTGGGGTTCTATGTAATTTTCTAGCAAATAAATGATGATTTTTCCATGTAGGAGAGAAATGTCAGAATTGGTCTGGGTGTTGCAGAACGTCTGATGGCGTTCCCTGCATGTTGGGCCTCTGTATGTGGCCACGCTGTGTAAAAGTCCCACACATGGGGTATCACCATACTCGGGAGGAATAGCAGAATGTGTTTTGGGGTGTAATTTGTGGTATGCATATGCTGTGTGTGAGAAATAACCCGCTAATATGACAGAAACAAGATTTTTTATTATTTTTTTACAGAATTTTCAGTCGTTTTTCTTTTATAGCGCAAAAAATAAAAAACCCAAAAGTGATCAAATACCACCAAAAGAAAGCTCTATTTGTGTGAAAAAAAAGGACAAAAATTTCAAATGGGTAGAATGTTGTATGACTGAGTAATTGTCATTCAAATTGTGAGAGCACCGAAAGCTGAAAATTGGTCTGGTTAGGAAGGGTGTTTAAGTGGCCAGTGGTCAAGTGGTTAAATGCACTGTAGTGCGTTTCTGCAAAACTGAAAACGCACTGCAAAACACATAGGTGTGAACTTAACCTAAGCCCTTGTTCAAAAGAAGAGGAATCTGCTGCTCCAGGTGTGTGCAATACCTTGATTGGAACCAAGTAGGAGTGCTAACCCCGGCCTGCCTTCGTAAAGACTTGAGAAAAAGAAGAAATGGCGGCAGATCCAAAGTTTCCGAAAGTGCCTTTTATTGCAGATGGTCAAAATACACCAGGGACACCAGGTTTTAGTCATGTAGACGCGTTTCACGCATCTGATCTGTGCTTAATCATGATTAAGCACAGATCAGATGTGTGCAACACATCTACGTGACTAACACCAGGGGCCAGATCCACAAAGCTGCTGCGCTTTGTGAGCCTAACCCATTTACTCTACTTACCCTCTTACTCTTACTTATCCTCAAAGAAATAGCGCTGTTACTTATGGCGGGGTAGAGTAAATGGGCCGGCGTTCGCGGGTGTAATTCAAACAGGTTGTTGGTGGGCGTGTTTTATTAAAATTATCAATGACCCGACGCAAACAATGTATTTTTTGAACAGCTCAGGCCCCACCGGTGGACGTATTCCAGTGCGCATGCGTGAAACACATCGCAAATAGTCAATGAAAATGACGTGAACGTAACTCACGCCCAGGCCCATTCTGGATCGGCATACGCAAATGACGCAAACGACGTCCAATACGCCGCTGTCCCGATGTCCATACTTAACATTGGCTGCGCCTCACTATAGCAGGGGTTACTTTACGCCGGAGATACGCTTACGCAAACGACGTAAAGGGAATGCGCCGGCCGGCTGTACATTCGTGGATTGGCGTATCTCGCTCATTTGCATATTTTACGCTGGAAATAGATGGAAGCGCCCCTAGCGTCCAGCGTAAATATGCACCTAAGAGACGACGGTTAATAATAATAACGTAATAATAATAATAATAACATTACACCAGACGTTTCTTAGCGTAATTCCGGCATATCTTGTTTTGTGGATACAAAACAAAGATACGCCGGCGGGAAATTGAAATTATGTTGGCGTATCAGTAGATACAGCGCAGAATTTCTTTGTGGATCTGGCCCCTGGTGTCTCTGGTGTATTTTGACCGTCTGCAATAAAAGCCACTTTTGGAAACTTTGGATGTGCAGCCATTTCTTCTTTTTCTCGAGCCCTCATTCACACAGGTGCGATAAGTCGCATCCTGCATGCCGGCAGTGGAATCATTCATATTACCTTGACTCATATCGCAGCGATTATGAAAAAGTTTCCTGCACTACTTTTTACTGATTTCATTGTGACTGTATAGACTTATGTTGAATGAAGTCGCAAGCTGCAATTTATCTGCAGTGCAAATCGCACTGATGTGCAGCTTTGAAATCGTGCTGAAGTAGTGTAATTTCAAAGCTGCACCAGTGGGAAACAGGGCTTAATGTGTCAATTACCCTTTGGGCTACAATCACACCTGGGCATTTTAAATCGTTGACAATATCCCCGAGATTCCAAAACGCTCATCGAAAATTACGAATCGCACAATGAAAATTTTAGATGCCATTCATTTTAATGGCACCAAAAAACGCGGTGCGGTTCTGCCGCAGTTGTCATGCAGTAACTCACGCTGCAGTTGCGGCAAAACCATATCGCGTCAGGCTTGTCACCCAAAAAGGATGAGGAGCTTCTTTCGGGTGACAAGTTTGCCGCGATTGCAGCAACAATCTATTGCGCGCCGATCGCCGCAGAACCGCACTGCGTTTTAGATGCAATTAAAATGAATGAGATTGGAGTTGTGCGATTTGTCATTTTAGCAGAGCGTTTTGAAATTGCGGGCAGAATCGCCACAATTCAAAGCTTCCAGGTATGAATGCAGTCTTACACACGATCGGATTTTCCATTGGAAAAACCTTGGATGGTTTTTCCTACGGAATTCCACTCAGGCTTGGCTTGCATACACATGGCCGTTTTTTTCGTTTTCGTTTGGAAAATAAATTTATTTAGTTACTCCCGAAAATCGTTTTGATTTATTTTGTTTTTCGTTGGGGAATAGCTTTCGTCCGAAAATCCAATAATACTTGGTTTCTGTCGAATGGTCAAACGAATATTCGACGGAATGTCGAATCTTTACGTTGAATCGTACATTTCTGCTTGAATATTCCGCCTACAAGAATTCTAATGTTGTATGACTAGTAATAATGTCGAATCTATTTTCTCATAAATCGAAATCTATTCTCTATAATGTCGAATCTTTCGTCTATAATATCGAATCTTTTCTCTATAGTGTCGAATCTTTTCTCTATAATGTCGAATCTTTTCCCTATAATGTCGAATCTCTCTATATCGAATTTTTACCGCAACGAAAACGAAAATAAAGCATTTTTTATGTCGGATCTTTCGGTTTTCGTTTCTTGCACTTTCGTTATCGTTTGTTAAAACGATAACGAAAAAACAGATTTTCGGACGAAAATGCATTCTAACGAAAACGAATGCACATGTCTATTCAAATGTTCTCTGAACTTTCGACCGCCAAGAACGCGGTCACGTACAACACTACGACGAGCCGAGAAAATGAAGTTCAGTGCTTCCAAGCACTTCGAATTATTTCTGAGGATGCGTCGTAATTTTGCGCATCGGAATTGCTACAGACGATCGGAAATTCCGATAGCAATTTTTTCCAGTTCTCAATCTTTTGTTGGTGGAAATTCCGACAGCAAAAGTCTGATGGAGCATACACACGGTCGGAATCTCTGTTTAAAAGCTCACATCAGACTGTCGGAAAACCCGTTCGTGTGTACGCGGCATAAGCGATTGGGTTTAGATTCACGTAAGACACATATTAGAGAATACCAAAAGTATCTTCTTGTTTTACGTCTGGTAGATGTTTTGGAGGAATCCCGATGACTCCAATGATGTCCTTCCAGCCCAGGACCTCTGTAGAGCTGGTTGAACTGGCTCTTTAAAGAAGCTCATGTCTGTTATCACCTTGAAACCAAAGCTTTCCAGCTAGCCGTCTTCTCCTTGTTGGTTGGGAGTCTTCCGTGATGGATGACCTCATCTGTCTTCCAATTTGCCACCGTCCTTTCTGAATGACTGAACAAATGTCTTTCTCAACAAGATTTCGTCAACGAAAGTTCCTGCCACCCTTTGATTTATCACCATGACGGACTGGTAGAGTGGTCATAGGAAGAGCTTGGTGGCCTCTCCGTCTTGTAGGTCCATCTCTGCTTGTGTGACAGGAATTTACGAAAATGGATCTTCTCCAGAGGCAAAGAGGATACAAAGCTGCCAGTCTGTGATTGATTACCTGCCTGAGACAACATAAACATTTAAAGGCAATAAACTCAACAACAAATACGGTAATAAGGCACCAATTTCCAGCCTGTGATCTGAGCATCAAATCAGAAATGAGTGACTGTCGGTCTGACTATAAATGTCACCTTTTATTAACCACTTAAGACCCGGACCAAAATGCAGGTAAAGGACCTTGCCCCTTTTTGCGATTCGGCACTGCGTCGTTTTAACTGACAATTGCGCGGTCGTGCGACGTGGCTTCCAAACAAAATTGGCGTCCTTTTTTCCCCACAAATAGAGCTTTCTTTTGGTGGTATTTGATCACCTCTGCGGTTTTTATTTTTTGCGCTATAAACAAAAATAGAGCGACAATTTTAAAAAAAATGCAATATTTTCCTCAGTTTAGGTCGATACGTATTCTTCTACGTATTTTTGGTAAAAAAAATCGCAATAAGCGTTTATCGGTTGGTTTTCGCAAAATTTATAGCGTTTACAAAATAAGGGATAGTTTTATTGCATTTTTATTAATTATTTTTTTTTTACTACTAATAGCGGCGATCAGCGATTTTTTTCGTGACTGCGACATTATGGCGGACACTTCGGTCAATTTTGACACATTTTTGGGACAATTGTCATTTTCACAGAAAAAAATGCATTTAAATTGCATTGTTTACTGTGGAAATGACAGTTGCAGTTTGGGAGTTAACCACAGGTGGCGCTTTAGGGGATGTGTGACCTATGTGTGTGTTTACAACTGTAGGGGGGTGTGGCTGTAGGTGTGACGTCATCGATCACGTCCCCCTATTACAGGGATGACGCGATCGATGCTACGGCCACAGAGAAGCACGGGGAAGCCGTGTTTACACACGGCTCTCCCCGTTCTTCCGCTCCAGGGACGGATCGCCGCACTGCAGCGGCGATCGGGTCCGCGAATCCCGCGGTCCCGGTCCTGGAGCTTCGGACCGGGTCACGGGCGCGCGCCCGTGACCCACGGCTGGGTACTAAAATCAACGTATATATACGTTGATGTGCCCAGCTGTGCCATTCTGCCGACGTAAATGTGCAGTGTCCTTAAGTGGTTAAAGAATCATAATATCAAAAAGACATATCAAAAACCAAAGACTACAGTATTTTTAATTTATACAGAGTGGTGAGGGGTTAGAACCCCTGTCTGGCTTTTAATTCTGTCTGTGTCCCCATTAAGCTCTGTTCACACTAATGCGTTTTTTGTTGCATTTTGCAGAAATGCAGGGAAATTGTTTAACATGGGCTCCTATGGAACATGTTCACATTAATGCATTTTCTGCATTTTTGGAAAGGGTCAGAGACTTTTTTTTCCTACAAAATGCAGCGTTTTGCATGTGATAGACTTCAAGTGACCCACATTCAAAACGCAAGTACCGCGTTTTTACCGCGATTTACGTTCAGCGTTTTTTTTACACTGTATAAAGCTGCTTGCTAAGGAGGGGGCCGGGAAGCTGGCCACTGCGTCCTTAAAGCATATCTCCACCCTAAAGTGGAACCTCCACTCATCGGAACCCACATTTGACACCTTTCAGGGGTGCAGATACCTGTCTAAGACAGGTATTTGCACCCACTTCTGGGAACACACTGCGGGGACGTGTGGGTAGGTAGTGCGTCACTTAATGCCCTCCCCCCCCCGTTGTGTTCTGGGAAACACATGGCTCCCAGAACACAGCGGGGACCAGTGAGGACGGCGAAGCGCATCTCGCACATGCGCAGTAAGGAATCGGGCAGTGAAGCTGTAACGCTTCACTTCCTGGTTCCCTCACCATGGATGGCGGGGGGAGCAGCACAGTGATGAGCGATCGCTCATCCTCTGCTGCGGACGGCGTTGGACTCCAGGACAGGTAAGTGTCCTAATATTAAAAGTCAGCAGCTGCAGTATTTGTAGCGGAGCTCCGCTTTAAAAACCGATGAGTCATCAAGAGAAGACCGGAGGATGAAGAAGTGGGAGAAGATGGAGGAAGACTGGAGGAAGAAGCAGAGAAGATATTTTTAATAAAAGACTTGTCAAAAACTGTCTACTGTATTTTTTAACACTATACTACTTTTTATTTAATGAATGGGTAGGGAGTACAATGTACCCCATACTCATTCACATGGGGGGGCCGGGATCTGGGGGTCCTCTTGTTAAAGGGGTCTTCCAGATTCCGATAAGCCCCCCGCCCGCAAACCCAGACAACCACCGTGCAAGGGTTGTTGGGAAGAGGCCCTTGTCCCCATCAACCTCGTTCACACTTACAGCAGCCCTTTCCACTGCCCTTTGACAGACATTAAAGCGGCGTTCCACCCACATGTTTCCCTCCTCACAATGTAGCACTAATGTGCATCCTTAAAATGAATTGGAAATTATTATAATTTTTTCTGTTCACGTACCTGATTTATGCCTATAATTTAACTTCCTCCTCTATGGGGCCGTGGCGCTGTGCATCATTTACACTTTTACATTGGCTTTTGGGAGATCTTGGTCAGCTTGGCATGGCGTCATTGGAAATTCTTGGCCAGCTTGGCTATGCCATGCAGAGCTGACCAAATTTGCACCACACTGCACATGCGTGAGATTGGCAGGTGCATGCTGGGTAGCAGGAACTTCACAAAGCAAGAAAACGTTGCTGCACAAATAGAAAACCGGGCATAGTTTACAGCATACCTTTGTTACATTGCATGAGGCATGAGTATTCTAGGGGTAGTTTTATCTTAAAAGTCATATTTTGTCTGGAACTACACATTAGGGAGGCAATATGTTGGTTGTAGGGTGGTTGCGACGCAGTACCATACACCTAAATGGGTTGTGTTTGACAGTGATACCGCCTGCTAAACGCAGTCCACTTGCTCTCTAGGCCAATTTTTTAATTTTCACCATGTTAAAAAGCTGTATTTTGTGCTTATAAATATTACTTTAAACCCCCAAACATTATACATTTTCTGAAAGCAGAGGTCCTGGAGAATAAAATGGCTGCTGTGTTGTCACACAATATTTTGCGTAGCTGTTGATCTTATGCAAATGTTCTGGAAAAAATACACTAAAATGTATTTTAATGCACACAAACACAATCTAATTTCCAATTTTTGGTCAAATATTGAAGATAATGTTGCGTCACATAAACAGATACTAAACATGTCAAATTTGCACAAAATGACGACAAACTACTGAAATTGTTCATAGGTGAGCTTAGTGTCTCAATTTAGAGCTAATCACAAACTTTGGCCAGAGAATTATTGTTATCGCCCCAACGTTCGTGGTGATACCCCACGTATGTGGTTCAATCGCTGTTTACATATGTGTGTCGTACCTACATGCATATTTTCATGAATGCGCAGGGGGGTGGGGATGCGTTAATTTTTTTGTAAATATTATTTTTTTTATACATTTTATTTTGTTTACTTTTATTAATTTAAATTGTTTCCATTTAACTTAATTGCTATCACAAGGGGGCTAACAAGCTTTATGCCGCGTACACGCGGTCGTTTTTTGTGATGAAATAAAACGAAGTTTTAAAAAACGTCATTTAAAATGATCGTGTGTGGGCAAAACGTTGTATGTCTTCTAAAAAACGACCAAAAAACAAATTCGAACATGCTTCAATTTTTTATGTCGTTTTTCAAAATGTCCTTTTTTTGTGTCATAAAAAATGATCGTGTGTGGGCAAAACGACGTTTAAAACAATGCTCTGGAGCAAGTTATGACGCGAGCTTGAATGGAACAGAGTGCCGTCGAACGTGGTGTACGTAACTGCGCTTTGCAAGAGCATTTTCAGAAAACGATGGTGTGTAGGCAACGTCGTTTTTTAAAATGAAGTTTGAAAAACGTTGTTGTTTCGTGAGATAAAACAACGTTTTTTTACATCACAAAAAGTGATCGTGTGTACGTGGCATTAGGCAGTGACAGGTCCTCTTTATAGAGATATTAGGGGTCTATTAGACCTCTGATGTCCCCTCTGCCCTCCAAAGCAATTAACAAAGCATAGATCGAGCTACCCTGGATGTAGCAGTTAACAAATGAAAACTCTGAAACCAGAAGTGACAAAATTGTTGCTTCTGGGTTCATTTGTAACAGAGGAGATCAAGGAATGGATGTTCCTCCATCTTCTCTGTGGAAAGCTGTCCTGGCTGCTTCCTGTGGTCCCGTGCTCCCCAGAGGAACAGGGGAGCCCGGTACCCACCATGAGCTGAGCAGTGGCAGGAGGGAATGACGGCCTTTTTTCCCCAGCACTGTAAAAGTGATTAAAACAGAAGATCAGAGGCTGAAAAATACAGTGATCTTGTAATAACTACTTGATGAAAGGATGTTTATATACGTACGTTGGTCAACCAGTAATTCATTTTTGCTGAGGCTGCAAAGCAAAACACTGTGGCTGCAACATTTGTAAGCCCAGAATGACTGCATGCCCATCTTTAGATGGTTGGGCGACAGCGGCAGCTGGTGATTTTTTTGGGGAGGGGCGCCAAACCTCCCCCCCACACTCTTGGTCGGTGGGGTGACCCGAACCCCTCGCGGGCGGTCGGTCAGTAATAAAGCCCTGCACTTACCCCATTTAGGTTGCGGCGGGCAGTGATCCTACGGTCGGTGGCTTTCCCTGCATTTCCTCCTCCTCTGCATCATGGCGGATTCCCCTGCATCTCCTCCTCCTCTGCATCATGCCGGATTCCCCTGCATCTCCTCTTCCTCTGCATCAGGGTGGCTTCCGCCATGCATCTCCTCCCTCCTCCTCCTCCTAGGGGTCCAATATTATCGCCTGTCCTTCCAACCAATGGGCTGATGGGTCTCAGGACCCACTTCCTGATTGTCGGAGAGGAGGATATTCATTCGCTATTGTCACACAACTAAGTGGACTCAGGGCACAGTGCTCTGCGCCCCTAGCCCAACCTTTTTTTAAGAGGATTAGAACCATTGAAATCCATGCGCCAGGTGCCCGCATGTAGATAAGGGTTGCCTGACGGGCCGCCACTGGTGGGTGGTAGGTGGTAAAACCGCAACTGCTTGCTTTTACCCCCCCCCCTATTGTGAATGGGTCCTTAACAAGATTTACTATTTCTAATTTCTAAAAAAAAAAAAAATGGGTTGCACTATCTGTTTAAGAGTGTATGCGATTAGAGGGAGCAGATGATCAGTGCTGTGTCACTAGGCAGAATTTGTTTACAAAGACATCCCCCCGTTCTGCTGTTCTTCTTCCCGTTGACAAGCTTTCTGGCAGAGGGCAACAGATTGTCCACAAAAATTTGATGGTATTTTGCCCATCCATTTTTCCTTCTATCCTGACAAGTGCTCCAGTCCCTGCCGCAGAGAAACACCCCCATAACAGGATATTACCACCTTCGTGCATTACTGTAGGAATGGTGTTATTTGGATGGTGAGATGTATTGGAATTCCGTCAGACATATTGTTTGGTGTTGAGGCCAAATAATTCAATTTTAGTCTCGTCTGACCATAACACATTTTCCCATGTGGCCTCAGAATCTTGTCTTCTCTGTTTAAGATGATCTGATGAGACTAAAAATGTATTATTTGGCCTCAACACCATATGTCTGACGGAAATCCAATACAGCTCACCATCCAAATAACACCATTTCTAAAGCATGGAGGTTGTAATATCCTGTTATGGAGATGTTTCTCTATTGCAGGGACTGGAGCACTTGTCAAGATAGAAGGAAAAATGGATGGGGCAAAATACCATCAAACCAATAAAATCTGCAGCCTTCTGCTAGAAAGTTGTCAATGGGAAGAAGGTTTACCTTCCAATCAGTGGCGACTGGTACAGATTTTTTTTTTTTGGGGGGGGGGGCGCAAACAAACTGAAAAAAAAAACATCAATTGCAGCCACTGTGCCCATCAAACACAGCTACTGTGCCAATCAAATGCAGCCGATATTCCCATCAAACACAGCCAGCCACTGTGCCATCAAACGCAGCTATCGTACCAATCAATTGTTGACACTGTGCCCATCAATTTCTGACACTGTGCCCATAAATTGCTGCTACTGCGCCCATCAATTGCTGCCAGTGTTCCCATCAATTGCTGACACTGTGCCCATCAATTGCTGCCAGTGTGCCCATCAATTGCTGCCAGTGTGCCCATCAACTGCCGCTACTGTGCCCATCAATTGCTGCCAGTGTGCCCATCAATTGCTGCCAGTGTGCCCATCAATTGCTGCCAGTGTGCCCATCAATTGCTGCCAGTGTGCCCATCAACTGCCGCTACTGTGCCCATCATCTGCTGCCAATGTGCCCATTAACTGCCGCTACTGTGCCCATCATCTGCTGCCAATGTGCCCATTAACTGCCGCTACTGTGCCCATCAACTGCTGCAAGTGTGCCCATCAACTGCTGCAAGTGTGCCCATCAATTGCTGCTACTGTGCCCACCAATTGCTGCCAGTGTGCCCATCAATTGCCACTACTGTGCCCATCAAATGCTGCCACTGTGCATCCCCCGCCCGCCCGTCACATACCTTGCATGGCGATGTCCTCCACACTCCTCAATGTTTTCTCCCATCCTCTCTTCCCGTCCTCTGCTATGATTGGACACCTGATAGGCGGCGTCCAATCACAGCGCCTGGCGTTTCAGCCAATCAGGTGACAGGCAACAGACCCGAGTACCTGACTGGCTGAGAGGCGGTTCAGTGTTAGGAAAGCGATTCATTTGCTTTCCTAACACAGCGCTGAGTGAACAGTGAGTGAACAGTGAGCGCCCAGCATGAGCCTTTGGCTCTAATCTGGTGCTTCTGAAAAATACCCCACCACTGTAATTCTGGTTCCTGAAAAGAGGTCGGGCACATAAATAGTGGGTGACAGCGGCGACCATGGATAGATTGATGCAAAGCATGAATCTATCTATGGTGAGAGAGAGGTGGCAGGAGAGAGCGTGCGGTGCCCTGCACCCTTTATGGACGCACCGCCACTGCTTCCAACATGATAATGACCCAACGCACACAGCAACAATGACCACACAGTGGTTGAAGGATAAAAAGGTGAATGTCCTGGCATAGCTTAGTCAGACTAAACCCCATTATAAATCTGTGGAATGACTTGAGGACTGCGGTCCACAAACGGTCACCACTAAATGTAACAGAATTTTAGCAGTTCTGCAAAGAATAGTGGGCAAATATTGCAAAGTCTAGATGTGCAAAATTAGAGACATATCTCAACAGACTAAAAGGCTGTAATTAAAGCAGAAGGTGGTCCAACAAAATACTGTAATAAGGGGGGTGATCCTTTTTCCAACTCAGTGGTTCTGTTTTGTTTTTCCTGACATGTTGGTGTTATATGTTTCACTGGGATGTTATAACTTGCACTAGTTATCAAAGCTGGATAAAACAAAAAAGTGTCTGTCTTCATCTCAGGCTGCAAAGCAACAATATGTGATTATTTTAAAGGGGGGTGATTCTTTTCTTTACCTACTGTACATGCAGCTCTGCAAATTACTTAACCACTTAAGGACCGCCTCCTGCACATATACGTCGGCAGAATGGCACGGGTGGGCACAGGCACGTACATGTACGTTGCCTTTAAGAGCCCAGCTGTAGGATGCGCGCGCCGCCGGCGCGCAAACGCGACACGGTCCGAAGCTCCGTGACCGCAGGACCCACGGACCCGGTCGCGATCGCTCACAGGAGCTGAAGAACGGGGAGAGGTGTGTGTAAACACACCTTCCCCGTTCTTCACAGTGGCAGTGGCAGTGATCGTCTGTTCCCTGATATAGGGAAAGACAATCAATGACGTCACACATCCAGCCCCGCTCCCCTACAGTTAGAAACACATATAAGGTCATAAATAACCTCTACAGTGCCCCCTAGTGGTTAACTCCTAAACTGCAATTGTCACTTTCACATTAATAAATTAATTTTTATAGAACTTTTTGCTGTGAAAATGACAATGGTCCCAAAAATGTGTCATAATTGTCAGATGTGTCCTCCATAAAATCGCAGTCACAAAAAAAATCACTGATCGCCACCATTACTAGTAAAAAAAAAATTATTAATTAAAATGCCATAAAACTATCCTCTATTTTGTAAACGCTTTACATTTTGCGCAAACCAATCGTTAAACGCTTATTGCGTTTTTTTTTTTACCAAAAATAGGTAGAAGAATATGTATTGGCTTAAACTTTTTTATATCTTTTTTGGGGGATATTTATTATAGCAAAAAGTAAAAAATATTGTATTTTTTTTCAAAATTTCAACTTCAAGGCAGAGGTGATGAAATACCACCAAAAGAAAGCTCTATTTGTGGGAAAAAAGGATGCCAATTTTGTTTGGGAGCCACGTCGCACGATTTCACAATTGTCCGTTAAAGCAACGCAGTGCCAAATCGCAAAAAGGGGCCAGGTCCTTAAAGGATCACTAAAGGAAATGTTTTTTTTTAGCTAAATAGCTTCCTTTACCTTACTGCAGTACTGGTTTCATGTCCTTATTGTTCGTTTTTGCTTTGAAGTTGCTGTAATCCTGCTCTGTTCTCCACACTTCCTGCTTGTCTGTTTCCTTATAACCACAGTGCTGGGAGCTTTCTCACGGTGGTCTAAGCTGTCATTACTGTGTGTCTAAAACTTCCCAGAACCAATCAGATTCATTTTTTTAAAAAAACACTGCCCTGGATTTGTTTTTTTTTGTTCTATGTGTCTATTTCTACTTTGCAGAAACATGAAGCCAGTTCAAAAGTGAAACTAACCTGCAGGCACATTATATGATTGATTTTGATCTATTTTTAATCATTTTGAAAAGGAATCAGTTTATGTAGCGGAGTACAATATTAAACTCCACGATCTCCACTGGTAACCAGGGTAAATCCACAGTCAGCATTGAAAAGTAAGGCAATGTCCCAAATCTCCCCAGTAACCGGACAACACACAGCTCTGAGAGTCAACTGAACTTTTTATTCACAGGCTTCCATATTTATATAATTCCCCATGCAAGGGGTTTCCAAACAGCCAAATAGATTTAGCAGGGGTAATACAGGGAGGACCAGATGGGGAACTTAACAGTTTGGATAATTCTCCCATCAGGCATTGCTGCACAAGGGAAAAGTCGGTTGATAGCTGGGGTCTGGGGTTATGTGTTGTGGGAGTTCGGTTTAAAACTGCCGAACACCGATTGGGCAACATAAAACTAAGTACTTGAATGCTAGTGGCTTACGGCTGCCAGCATACGAATTACTATGCCCACATAAGACCCAGCAGAATAAATAGCATATAATAGACAACCTTTTGACATGCAATGTCCAGTGCTCCAGAAGTGGCTAGGTTTGCCACAATGCTCCCCCAGAACCAAGCCGGCATACACAGTCTGATCCCAACGGATCGGCTTGGGGATGTCCGGGGAAGTACTCACAGATCACTTTTCAAGTTCAGTTTGTCTAGATAACCCGTCGGCGTTACCGTTTTGGTAGTGGATTGTAAAGTCAAACGGCTGCAGCGCCAAACTCCAGCGGAGCAGCCGGGCATTGTCTCCCGCCACACGTTTTAGCCACACCAACGGGTTGTGATCTGTGAGTAGCGAAAAAGGTTGTCCATACAAATACAGCTGCAACTTTTTGAGGGCCCACACCACGGCCAGGCATTCCTTCTCAATAGTGGCGTAGCTTACTTCTCGTGGCAATAACTTTCGACTCGGGTAAGCTACGGGTGTTCTCCGCCATCGGCTCCCACTTGGCTCAGCACTGCTCCCAATCCAAACATTGAAGCGTCGGAGCCTTAGAGTGTGTCGGTGGAACCGTGGTGCGAGCCTGTTGCCGTGTGGTCACTGGATGGGCTTCCTGGTATGGGGCCTGGGGTACAAAAGCAGAGGTCATCTGACCCAAGTCATTTCCCAGCATAACATCTGCTGGTAAATTTTGCATGAGGCCCACTTCTACCGTCCCCCCTCCCACACCCCAATCCAAATGTACTTTGGCAGTGGGTAGTCGGTACACTGCTCCCCCTGCCACTCGTACTGCCACGGATCCACCAGTGTGTGCCGAGTCAGGGACCAAATGGGGTGCTATCAAGGTTAAAGTAGCTCCTGAATCCCAAAGCCCCTGGACTTCTTTTCCCTCCAAGGTCACCAGCTGTCGATGATGCTGCCGGTTATCCGTGGCTCGGACTGTCATCACCTCATGCAAGATTCCCAGGGGTTCTTCCGCTGGAATGCTCAACATCTCTTGAGTGGCCAGCTCCCGTTGATAATGATGGGCAGCAGCCCTTGGTGCCGGGTTCGGTCGGCCTTGGTTCCAGGCAGGTCTGCCCCGGTTTTGGGTGCACTCGCGTGCCATATGTCCCCACTGTTTGCAGGTGTGGCATTGGGTGTTGGCACGTCCGTTATATCTGGAGGGTGGTGGTAAAGTCCCTTGGAATTGACGAAAAGGGGAGGCTGTGAGAGCGGGGGTTGGTAGAGTACTGGGTGGTCCCGTGGGTCGAGGATAACTCTTGGTTAGGGGCCCATGATGTCTCCTCGCATCAAAATGCTGGGCAGCAGCCCTTGGTGCCGGGTTCGGTCGGCCTTGGTTCCAGGCAGGTCTGCCCCGGTTTTGGGTGCACTCGCGTGCCATATGTCCCCACTGTTTGCAGGTGTGGCATTGGATGTTGGCACGTCTGTTATATCTGGAGGGTGGTGGTAAAGTCCTTTGGGATGGACGAAAAGGGGAGGCTGTGAGAGCGGGGGTTGGTAGAGTACTAGTTGGTCCCGTGGGTCGAGGATAACTCTTGGTTAGAGGCCCATGATGTCTCCTCGCATCAAAATGCTGATCCGCTAATCGAGCCGCTTCGGTTAGGGTGAGAGGTTTCCTGTCTCGCACCCATTCTTGTGCCTCTGGGGACAAACCATTGAAGAATTGCTCCAACAGCATTAACTGTCTCAATTCCTCCATAGTAGTGGCTTGGCTGGCTTGTATCCACCCTTGGGAAGCTTGGTCCAGCTTGTGTGCCCATTCAGCATGTGAATCCTTCTCTGGTTTGCGCAGGTTTCTAAACTTGCGCCGGTATGCCTCTGGAGTAATGGCGTATCTCTCTAATATCGCTCGCTTCACTTTATCATAATCCTTGCTGTCCTCACTGGGTACAGCGCGATATGCTTCTGCTGCCCGACCTGTCAGCTTGCCTGCTAGCAATGGGACCCATACTGTCCGTTCCAAGTCATGTAAATCACACAGTCTCTCAAAATCCTGTAAATACCCATCAATCTCATCCTTCTCCTCGCAAAACACTTTAAAGGCATGATAGGGAATTTTGGGTTTTACCTGGTTGTAGAGTGACCCAGTAGTGGATTCTGCTCGAGACTGTGTATACTGCGGACTGTGTGCCATCACGTACTCCTGCACATTCGCCATTACCATGTGCAGCATGGCATCTGATATAGGCTGTGGCAAAAATTCCAGCCTGGTCCTCATTTCTCTCTGGTAGAGAGTTTCTTCCATGGCTGCTGGTGGTGTAGCGCTGTGGGCTCTGTCTCCCTCCATCAGCTCGGCAATTAGTACAGCTTTGGATTTGTTGCTGGCTACCTTACCCCTGGCTTTTAGCAGTTCCTTTAATGTCTGCCGCTTTAGCGCAGAATAATCCGTCTCCATTTACATCGGTAGTTCACATTGCACGAATTGCGCTTATCGGCTGTAAGGTTGGATCCCGTCGCTTGCCACCAAATGTAGCGGAGTACAATATTAAACTCCACGATCTCCACTGGTAACCAGGGTAAATCCACAGTCAGCATTGAAAAGTAAGGCAATGTCCCAAATCTCCCCAGTAACCGGACAACACACAGCTCTGAGAGTCAACTGAACTTTTTATTCACAGGCTTCCATATTTATATAATTCCCCATGCAAGGGGTTTCCAAACAGCCAAATAGATTTAGCAGGGGTAATACAGGGAGGACCAGATGGGGAACTTAACAGTTTGGATAATTCTCCCATCAGGCATTGCTGCACAAGGGAAAAGTCGGTTGATAGCTGGGGTCTGGGGTTATGTGTTGTGGGAGTTCGGTTTAAAACTGCCGAACACCGATTGGGCAACATAAAACTAAGTACTTGAATGCTAGTGGCTTACGGCTGCCAGCATACGAATTACTATGCCCACATAAGACCCAGCAGAATACATAGCATATAATAGACAACCTTTTGACATGTAATGTCCAGTGCTCCAGAAGTGGCTAGGTTTGCCACAGTTTACTTTTATGTCTCTATACCCTGTAAACAGTCATTTCAGCAAAAATGTTTTTTTCCTTTAGTGACCCTTTAAAGCGGAGTTCAACCCAAAATTTGAACTTCCGCTAGATCGACTCCTCACCCCCTTACATGCCACATTTGGCATGTAATTTTTTTTTTGGGGGGGGGGGGGAGTGGGGGCTTCAGGAGGAGTGGGACTTCCTGTCCCACTTCCTGCTTCCGCCGAGGGGCTGGTTAGGCGATTAAGCTTAATCGCCTACAGCAGCCCGTCCCTGTAGGCGATCGCATGGGACACTGACAGGTCCCATGCGATCGCCTGTCCAATCAGCGGCGCGCCGCTCGCGCATGCGCAGTGCCGCTCGCGCATGCGCAGTGGGTGCCCGGGCGTGAAGCCGAAGGCTGTCACGGCCGGGTGCCCACAGTTGCGATGAGGACGCCGGCCGGGGAGGGGGGGAAAGGAGCGGAACCTCCAGTCAGCGCGTCTCTGAAACGCTGGAGCAGGTAAGTGTCTGTTTATTAAAAGCCAGCAGCTACACTTTTTGTAGCTGCTGACTTTTAATAAACATATAACTAGGCTGGAACACCCCTTTAACGCGGATGTAAACCAGTTTGATGTCACAATGTAGAGTATAAGATTTCCTATCATCTGTGCCCAGTCTTGCCACACAGAGTTAATCCAGCGCTGAGTAATCCTCTTTTAATGTTCAGTGAGAATTAAAGCGGATCTCCACACTAAAGTGAAGATCCGCTGATCCGAACACTGCCCCCCTCCGGTGTCACAATTGACACCTTTCAGGGGGGAGGGGGGTGCAGATAGACAGGTATCTGCACCCACTTCCGGCCCAGCATTCACGGGCAAAAGACGGGCATTGCATCACATCCCGTCGCCCCCCCCCCCTTTGTGTGCTGGGAACACTCGGCTCCCAGCACACAGCTGGAGCCAATCGGCGGGCGCAGCGCGACTCGCGCATGCGCCGTAGGGAACCGGGCAGTGAAGCCGCAGCGCTTCACTTCCTGGTTCCCTCACCGTGGATGGAGGGGGGAACAGCAGAGAGACGAGCGATCGCTCATCCTCTGCTGCGGACGGCGCTGGACTCCAGGACAGGTAAGTGTCCTAATATTAAAAGTCAGCAGCTGCAGTATTTGTTGCTGCTGGCTTTTAATATTTTTTTTTTTGTGAACCATCCGCTTTAACAGAATTCCAGATAAAAACTTGCCAAATTATAAAGTCCGTTTTCTCTCTTCTTGCTTTGAGTGACAGGTTATTTACATATCTAGCTAGGACATGTTTATCATATGTTATGTTATGTTTATCATAACACGTGGTGATTCACAGTATAAAAAGTGAGAAATCCACCCCTCCCCCACATAACACATCCTGGTAACATACATTGAACTTTGGATCACCTCATGTTATGATAAACATAACATAGCATATGATAAACATGTCCAAACTAGATATGTAAATAACCTGTCACTAAAAGCAAAAAGAGAGGAACGGACTTTATAATTTGGTAAATTTTTATCTGGAATTCTGTTAATTTGCACTAAACATTAAAAGAGGATTACTCAGCGCTGGATTAACTCTGTGTGGCAAGACTGGGCACAGATGATAGGAAATCATATACTCTACATTGGGTTTACATCCACTTTAACTTGCATATTAGTCCGGGTCTTAAGTGGTTAATGCTAATACACTCCGTTATATTTTTATATCTAATAGGAATGACGTGTTGGAATGTGACGCACACCGTGTTTTAGTTCTCTTTCGGTCTTTCTAGATACGGTTTGGTCCTTGGCTGACGATTGCAAATCTTGCTCAAATTAGTCCCCCTGTTTGCACAAATTGTTAAGCGAGTGTTTGTAAGCAAAGTGGAAGATAAGGGAAATGCTGCACTGTACTTGATGTCATTAGGCCTGTCTGTGATCTTTGGTCCAAACTAATTTCTGTGTTTCCCAACACCTGACTGACGACTTAAAAGGTTCCCAGCCAGTGAAAGACGGAGGCTAATATGGGCAGCAGTTGTTCTCCGGCCATGTTTTAGGAAGTGATAGTGTAGCAGGCCTACAGACCAGTGATGGATCATGACAAAACACTTGCTGGAAGCTTTTGTCTGTCTCTAGGGACCATGCTAAAACATAAACATATGAATGTGAGCTCCACCGCTCTCATCGGTGCCGCAGGCCAGCTCGGATGGGGACTTGTGTTACTGTTTTACCTGGGAGAGGTCTCCTCAGACTGCCCCAAGGCTCTTCACATCCTGAGCACAGCATTCCTCTTCAGATAATGAGTGCACTTTAAAACATTAACCCCGCCGTGATGCTCCATCAGTTTCTCACTTACCAAGGAAAAATGGAATTTAATCTGAGGGGGGAAAAAAATATATGACTTCTGGAAGAAGGCGACAAAGCATTTCTCTTCAGTGCTCATATATCAGTAACCAAAGAGGGTCAACATTCTGCCAAACTTCCCAAACCCAACTCCAACCAAAACTTTTTTTTATTATTCATTGGATACAATATGGACCGGTTAGAACCTCTGTAGGGTTTTAACTATGCTGGTGCCGCACGATTTATTTTTCCAGTTCCTGTCCCTGTGTCTTGGGACATTAAGGCCTCGTACACACGAGGGGATATGTCCGCTGAAAACGGTCCGATGGACCGTTTCAGCAGACATCTCCGATCGTGTGTATGGGCTAGCGGACAGATTTGTCCACCCGACAGATTTCAAAGCATGCTTTGAAATCTATCGGGTGGAATCCGTCCGCCCGACATGTCTGCTGGTTAGTACACTTACCAGCAGACATGTCGTCCCGCACCGCCGCCGCGCCGCCGCCGAATGGATTTGGCGCATGCGCGGAAGTGTTTTACTTCCTGGTGCGGCAACGTGGCGGCGTCAACGTCACCGCAACGTCACCACGCCGTCCGCCGGCGGGGAATTTGATCCGATGGTGTGTACACGCCATCGGATCAAACTCCAGATCGGACATATCCGATGGAAATGGTCCGCGGACCGTTTTCATCGGATATGTCCGATCGTG